>JAPMIB010000014.1:0-1200000 GCA_034770305.1 Trichogramma dendrolimi
TACACTATCGAGCTATCGCGTACCTTGAATACGGTTTTATTAGTTATTAATCATAGGAACTCGCGCCCTGAAATAAAGATCGAGAGTCTGCATGCTCTACATGCAGTGGCGCCCCGAGCACCTCGTACATAATGTATCTTTGAATCCTATAATATATTTTCCGTTCTTATTTATATACTAATTTGTTGCATTAATAGTTTTTATTTATTTCGATCACCCACCAAAATCCCTCACAGTACGTAAGTATCTTTTTCATACAACATCAATAATTTATATTTTTCAATCATTTGATGATGCGTGACTATTTATTACAGTCTATGGATGGAAAGAGCATCAGCGGCGATTACAAGACGTATATCGACCATTTTTCCAATTTTTTTTTCTGAAGAAGTCAGGGCAATAAAAACTTCATCGAGAAACCACTTCAACGTGGTTTACCGAAAATACAAGAACAAGTACACCATTTTTAATGAAATATTACTGCTCATCAAAGAGGAAGGGGTGGTCGACGAGACAAATTGACGTGTGACATGTGAGTATTTTTTTATTTTACATTTTTTTAAAAACATCCTTCTATTTTATGAAATAATTAAATAACTGTTCTCTTTTCCAGAGAGAGATATAAGGGACATCTTTAATTATTACTTTGGGAGAGATTATAAAAATTTGAGAAACGAAGAAGAATATTTTTTTTGCCCTTACGACTCATCCGATCCGGAGTAATTTGGACACAGAAAATAATTGTTAAAAATTATGCCATTTTATTGAATTCATGAATATTTAAAATACAATTGTGTTATAAAAATATAAATATATATATATATCTATTACTATATAGTTGTAAGGGTCTCCACACCTGATTTCCATAGCTCCCCCACATTTACCACAATTTTTAAAAGGCCCTATTTTTACGTGTTTTTGGTTCATTTTTCACGTGATTTTGGCACTTTTTAACTACTGCTCCCCATTGCTCCCCACTGCTCCCCCACGTGGGTAGCTATTATTGTAAACATTATTATTCGTCCTGAAGTAGGATGGAAATACATACAGAATTGGGGAATTTGAACCGCTGAATCCACTGTATAACTGAAGAAAAGGATTATTCACCAAAATTTTTGATATGCCTAATTTATTTTCCCTAACCACTGAATACAGGCATTCCTCAGTATTCGCGGATGATGCGTATCCAAAAAGCACCGCGAATACAGAAACCGGGAACATGAAATCATGAAAACGGGTAATTGGTATATCTAAATTGAGGTGAAACCTGATTGGTTGAAGTTTTACATAACTGTTATTGTAAAAAAATGCTATAACTAAATGTAGTACAAAAAAAATAGAGTAAATTAGGATTTTTTAAAGTATTCTGTTAATCGCGATTGTTTAGAATGTTTGCTTAAATCTTTATACAATTGTTGGTACGAAGCCATTGCTCACAGTTGTGTCGAAATCGCAAACTTCGCATGACGATCGGATCTTCACCGAGAGCTTCATAACATTTTTATATATAACATTTATTTATTTATATAACATTTTATATAAAATTTTTTTGCATTAAAAATTTTTATTTATGTTTTTTGTATAATAAAAATAATATTATGTACGTTTCGTACGGTATGTTTCACACTTTTTTAATTCAAAATTAAAAATAGTCGGCGGCATTATTGACTATATGAAAATTATATCAAATTAAAGGTTATCACTCACGCTTCCAATGGTATATACCTGTAGCGAACGCCTGACGTTCGCAACCACGTTCAGTGCGCAGCGGTGACGAAGAAAAAAAAACCAAATGAAAGCTCAGTCAATCGATAGCTCTGTTCTAATCAACAGCTCTCTAATTAACCTACAATAAAAGCACATAGAAATATTATATCTCTCACTCATTATTTCTATATTTGGTGACCCCTCATCCCTTCATCGATCCTCATCTCCTTTACTGTTTCCAATCATCATGGTTTTGGAGCGTGATGACAACAACCAACACCGACTCGCTGAGCAGCAGCGACTCCTCGATCAACAGCAACTCGTCGAGCAGCAGCGGCTCGCCGAACAGCAACAGCACCTCATCGAGCAGCAGCGGCTCGCTTAACAGCAGCGGCTCGCCGACCAGCAAGGACATCACGGCGCGGCAGCTGCAGACCAAGCCGGTCCCGCCGCAAACATCCCGCTTCAAGTTCATCATGTCGCAGTGCGCCTATCCCCTTTCTGGCCCGACAAACCTGCTGTGTGGTTCGCGCAGGCTGAAGGCGCAGTTCGCTCTTGGTGGCATTACGACGGAGCTCACGAAATATTACTA
Source organism: Trichogramma dendrolimi (assembly GCA_034770305.1). NCBI lineage: Eukaryota > Metazoa > Arthropoda > Insecta > Hymenoptera > Trichogrammatidae > Trichogramma > Trichogramma dendrolimi. The sequence goes on from JAPMIB010000014.1 coordinate 2,300, forward strand.
CGTCATCTCCCAGCTCGATCACCACGCAGCTGCTGAAGTAGAGGACATCATCAGCAACCCTCCTGCCCGGTTGCCGTACACAAATCTGCGACAAACCCTCATCAATCGCCTGTCTGTCTCCGAAGAACAACGCGTACGTCAATTGATCAGCGAAGAAGAGCTCGGCGATCGAAAACCTTCCCAGTTTCATCGTCATCTTCGCTCATTGGCTGGTACTACAATCGTACAGGACAACCTTTTGCGACAACTCTGGATGCAACGACTTCCTTCGCATGTTCGTGCTATACTCGCGAGCCAACCCGAACTTGCACTGGATAAGCTTGCTGACCTTGCGGATAAAATTTCTGAGGTATCGCAAACTCCACCAAATTTTACCGTGAACGCAATGTCTGCCGCTAGAGGTCCCGAGGACCCATTGCTTCGAGCAATCTCAGAGCTCAAAGATACGGTCGTTAAACTCTGTTATTCTCGTTCTCGATCATTTTCTCGAGAAAACTCTTCACGCGATTCGCAGCGGAGAGATAAGTCGTCTACTCGCGATTCAAATCAAAAATTAATAAAATCATTATGTTGGTATCATGCCAAATTTGCCAACAAAGCAAAAAAATGCATTTCCCCATGCAATTTTTCGGAAAACTCGTAAAGCAGTCCGTGTGTGCGGCAACTGACTGCACACCTTCTCGCAGCCGCCTCTTCATGATTGATAAATCAACGAAGGTTGCATTCCTCATAGATACTGGCTCAGATTTATGTTGTTTTCCACGCCGTTTACTTTCATCTCGGCCCGCACCTGTCAATTATTATTTATGCGCTGCAAATGGCAGTCGCCATTCAATTAAATCAACGGTTTTTTACCTTTAAATTTGAATCTCGGTCTTCGAAGCTCACTTTTATGGCGTTTCATAGTAGCCGACGTAGACGTACCAATCATAGGATCGGATTTCTTGGCTCATTACCACCTCTTACCTGATTGCCGAACCAAAGCCATTATCGATGCTGTTACCGGTTTTCGTGCACCGGGAATTTCGAAAGTTTCGTTACAAAGCAGCGTCAAAGCTGTCAGCCCGTCATCAAATCATTTCGACTTACTCTCCGAATTTCCCGCTGTAACGCACCCAGCCGGTTTACCGCGTGAGATTAAACACGAAACTGTACATCATATTCGTACGACTCCGGGACCATCGGTTACTTGCAAAGCTCGGCGATTGTCTTCCGATAAACTTTTAGTTGCGAGAGGCGAATTCGACGATATGATACGAGCAGGCACAGCTCGTCCCTCGGAAAGCTCGTGGTCATCTCCGCTACATTTAGCACGGAAAGGTGTTTCTGGATGGCGACCTTGTGGCGATTTTCGAGCATTGAATGCTAGAACAATTCCCGATCGATATCCTGTCCGACACATACACGATGCGACTTCTTTCATCGATGGATGCACAATTTTCTCTAAAATCGACCTTGTAAAAGCTTATCAGCAAATGCCGATGGCTAAAGACGATATTTGCAAGACAGCAATCGTTACTCCATTTGGAATTTTTGAATTCCCTTTTATGACATTCGGGCTTCGAAATGCTGGACAAACTTTTCAATGGTTTATGGACGAAGTTTTACGCGGACTGTAATTTTGCTTTGTGTACATGGATGATATTCTCATCTATTCGCGTTCTTCAGCTGAGCACAAAATTCACCTTCGCACAGTCTTTGAGCGTCTCTCAAAATATGGGCTTGTTATAAACGTTGAGAAGTCCGTTTTTAATGTAGCCGAAATCACTTTCATTGGATACATGATCTCGGCAAAAGGAATCCAGGCTCCTCGTGATCGCATCGAAGCGATACAAAATTATGCTTTACCGAAAACTGCACATGATCTTCGTCGATTTCTCGGAATGTTGAATTTTTATCGCAAATTCATTCCACATGTTTCTGAGTACGAAGCTTCTTTACACGATGCAATTAGTAAACCTCTTCTCAAAGGTTCTCAGCCGATCACATGGACGCCTGAACTTGAAGAAGCTTTTCGTGCTTGCAAGAATTGCATTACACAAGCTACTCTTCTCGTGCATCCCCGCAACGAAGCGCCGCTCGCTCTTTTTACAGACGCATCTAGTCACTCTATTTTAGCTTGCGTTCAACAACTAGTTGATAACACCTGGCAACCTCTCGCGTTCTTTTCAAAAAAAATGACCTCTAAGGAATGTGCTTGGCCAGCGTATTATCGCGAGCTTTTCGCTATTTACGCAGCCATTCAGCATTTTCGACATGTCTTAGAGAGTCACTCCTTCACGATTTTCACTGATCACAAGCCGTTGATCTATGCTTTTCAGCAAAATCGTGAAAAACTTCCACCGATTCAATTAAATCAACTTTCTTTCATTTCTGAATTCTCTACAGGCATTCGTTATATTAAAGGCGAAGAGAATGTTGTTGCGGATTCTCTGTCTCGTGTGGAAGCCATCGTACAACCTCTTGATTTCGAGCTTTTGTCGCAAGCTCAAGAAGATGACGAGGAATTACGTCAACTTCGACAAAGCTCTTCTCTTCAACTTGAGCGTACCCTAATTCCTGGCACTACAGTTAAAATTTTCTGCGACTCTTCTACTGGCAAAATGCGACCGTATATTACTTCGGTATTTCGTTGTCGCATTTTTGACCAGCTGCACAATCTGAATCACCCGGGCGTCAAGGCATCGATTCGATTAGTAAAGGATCGTTTTGTTTGGCCTTCAATGGAAAAAGATTGTCGTGCTTGGGCTCGCACTTGTTTAGATTGCCAAAGATCTAAAGTATCTCGTCACGTACACTCACCTTTAGGGACATTTCAAACACCAACAAATCGATTTTCTCACATCCACATCGACCTAATCGGTCCATTTCCTCCGTCGCAGTCCTTTCGCTACTGTTTGACGGTGGTCGATCGTTTCACTCGTTGGCCTGAAGTGTGTCCGATGAAAGACAGTGCGAAAGAAACTGTCGTGCAAGCCCTTTTGTCGTGTTGGATTTCTCGTTTTGGTTTTCCTCAAGTTATTACATCAGACCGTGGTGCTCAATTCACATCACATTATTTTCGTGATTTCGTGAAGTTTTTTGGTATTAAACATAATTTTACAAATAGTTGGCATCCTAGTTCAAATGGATTAGTCGAACGCTTTCACCGTCAGCTGAAGGCAGCGATTATGAGCCACTCGAGTTCGAATTGGGCTTTATCTTTGCCCCTTATTTTGTTAGGTATTCGTTCTTCTTTTAAAGAAGATTTGCGAACAACTTCGGCAGAACTTGTTTATGGGTAAACGCTTCGTTTGCCTGGAGAATTTTTTTCTTACGATCCATCGAATTCTCAACAATGTGATCCTCATTGTATCTTGTCTAATTTACGAAACATCATGACTCACTTAAAACCAGTTCCTACTTCAGCTCATGGTACACCTGCACTTTTTGTACACAAAGATCTGAAGGATTGTACTCATGTATTTTTGAGAGAAGGTGGGTTTCTCAAATCTCTACAACCACCGTATACGGTACCGCACGAAGTTATTAAGAAAGACGAAAAGACATTCACGCTTAAAATTCGAGGCAAATCGCAAGCTGTTTCCATCGACAGAGACAAACCCGCTTACGTTTATGGCAGCGCCTGTTCAATTTTTGTACCAAGTGAGCATCAGAGCAACCATGTGCACTTCGAAGATGGTGCTTACGACACTGCCCCAGGGGGTGGTGTAGCGAATGCCTGACGTTCGCAACCACGTTCAGTGCGCAGCGGTGACGAAGAAAAAAAACCAAATGAAAGCTCAGTCAATCGATAGCTCTGTTCTAATCAACAGCTCTCTAATTAACCTACAATAAAAGCATATAGAAATATTATATCTCTCACTCTTTATTTCTATATACCGATATACGCGGTGAGAAATAACAACTTATTATAATATGCGTAAGCAATAACACGGGAAAATTTTTGTTCGAATATAGGTTCAAAAAATTTCTAGTAGAAAGCTAATTTTTTTTTACAGTGTTTGCACCTATAATGAAGGCAAAAGACCTCTTGAATTTTCCATAATGATTTTTTTTCGCTGACCTGTAAATATAATTTTTTTCGGTATAGCGTGCTGCTCGGGCCGGCCGTAGCAACGCCGACCAACAATCGAATACTTACCCTCTACTCACGTGAATTTTCTTTTTGAGTCTCGAATCATGATACAAGGCCTTATCATAATTGATATCAAAGCTTGCATTTACCGTCGAATGGTTTTTCAAGTGAATTATCGAAATCTGATGATTTTTGAGCCACTGAAGGTATAGAAAAATGAAAATATCGACTATCCCAGATTGACTCGAGACGGCGAATAAGTATTCGAGCATCTCATAGTCATGATTCGAGAGATGGAACGAGGCCTATGGCTTCGATCAATGTTCAATTACTTTCTTTGAGAGTGCTCCAAAGCCGAAAGTCTATTCGACGAAAAGGTAAAGAAAAATGAAAAATTGTTCCTCGTTGTCGACTGAATCTAGTGCACACGACCTCGCATCTGTGATGGGCATGGTTTGCGCGATGTAATTTCAGGTGCCACTGCATTCGCTGTCGAATTTTATTTTTTGAGAGTGCTCCAGAGCCAAAATCAATAGGCTATGGAGTTATAATATAACATTTTAAATTTGTTTTGATTGATCGACTAAAGCTAGCACACACAGACTCGCGCCTATCATAAGCGTGGCTCGAGCGATGTAATGTCGCACGGTGACAAGCGCACTCTAGTTTTTAATTTTCTGAAGCTCGGTGAAACGATCGAACCGCCCAGCGACCAGCGCGCTCTCTTCCCTCGAGGTTTTGAAGGTCGCCGACACGATCCAGTTGGTCAGATCGACCGGCGCGCTCGATCATGTCTACGACCTTCAAAAGCTCGAGAGACGAGAGCGCGCCGCTTACCGACCCGCTCGATCGTATCTACGAGCTTTAGGCTCGTCGAGATGAAAAGTTTTCACTGCTCTGACGGAGTTTTTACCGTGGACGAGCATGGGATTTAAATAAAAAGCGACTTATGAAAGAATTTTACCGTCACGAATGTAGCTTCTAATTTTAAATATTTTTTTAAATAAAAGTACCAAGAACAATTCGAGAATGTATTTAAAATTTGTTTAAAAAAAACTTCTGCCAAAAATGAATAATTAATTGAAAATAAATTTTTTAATTATTTTTATAAATTAATTATTCATTTTTTGTCAGCAGTTTTTTTAAACAAATTTTAAATACATTCTCGAATTGTAATGTAATTCTTGGTACTTTTGTTTACATGAAATATATGAGATTAGAAGCTACATTCATGATTTTATGATATAACTTCATGAGTCACTTTTGTTTTCAACAAAACGTTATTTATCTCCTCTCGTGGAACACCTATAACCTATCAAGCATCAAGATGTCGGTAGACTTTGGATTTTCTCAGCGGGAATTAATCCTGGTTAAGGAAAATCTAGCGATAGCCATGAGAATGGCTATTGAACAATTTGAAGCAAGGTATTATGATGTCGAGCGCGCTGACGGGTGCGACTTTAATTTGATTTGCAACTACGCGGCAAAATGGCTTCAGGAGGGGCCGACCCATGCGGAAAAATCGATATACAGGTAAGAAAGAAAAAGTGAAAGAGAGAAATGAGTTGATAAGCCACGCGTCGACATAATTTAGTTTTTTTCCGTACCGTAACTTAGAGCTTGCGTCTGAGAGAGAGAGAGAGAGAGAGAGAGAGAGAGAGAGATAGATAGATAGATAGATAACTTTATTGGGCTTAGGTCTAGGGGCCCTGTATGCACTTATGAATTACAATTGTCTTACAAAATATACTTACAAAATAATCAATTGTCGATGAAAAGGTAGAAGAAGTAGTAGTATTAAGATAATTTACAGTTACAATTTAAATAGCTTTACTGGTGTGCACTGAGATTGATCTGATTGTAATAATGATTGGCAATGAAATGTGGATGGAATTGCGAATGAATGACGGTTGGACTAGAAAACCGAATGGAATGAAAGGAAAAATGAATTAGACTTGAATGAATGAGTAGTCATTGTCGATGGCCAGTAGTTTAGAGAAAATCGTATGCTTGGTACGAGAGATGAGGCGATAGTCAAAGGTGATGGTCTCTGGAAAAAGATTGTTAATGAGATTTGTGGCAGTGTAGGTGAATGAATTTGGAAGTGTTGCGGTATTGACTGGCTCGTAATAGAGCGTTCTTCTAGGCAGGCGGGGGGAAAATCTCTCGATTCCACTATCGGTGGCCAGTTTAAAGTTCTTCACAAGATAGGAAGGCGTACTCGATGCCAGACAGGTGTATGCTATAGTGGCAATAAAGTATCGACGCCTCAGGCCCACCGACAGCCAAACCGGACCGAGCCGATGCGGTGTTACTCGCTCACGTCGTCCAATGGTGGCTACGACAAAGCGCACACAAGCGTTGAGTGCCCTGTGAAGCTGTAAATTTTGATAGTCGAATAGGTCATCATAGGCTGCACACGCATAATCCAGGTGAGGGAAGACCAGAGTTTCAACAAGCTCTTTCCTATTTTGCCTCGACAGTGCACGCCGGTGGCGCCGGAGCACCCGAAGGACTCCATATATCCGCCCTGCTACCACCCCAACTTGTTTTGACCAGCCTAAGTCCCTCTCAATCCAAAGACCTAAGCATTTGACTTCAGTGGAGTAGGGGATGACCACAGAGTTGAGAGAAAGTTGCGGGATAGGTTGACGATTTATTAGGCGGTAGTAGGAATCACTAGCCAGGATGATTGCCTTTGTTTTCTGGGCATTGAGATTTAGTCTATTTGTCACCGCCCATGCAGCGAAAGCTGCGATGTCCCTATAAAGTCTACGGATGCCGATATCGAGATCATGTGGGAGAAATGAGTGGTAAATTTGCAGATCATCTGCGAAGATCATGTGTTTTGAGTGGACAAGCACGTCTGGCAAGTCGTTGATAAAAATCGAGAAAAGCAATGGTCCCAAAACACTGCCTTGCGGCACACCAGAGGTCGTCGGCAACCAATCAGAGTACTCGCCATCAGGGCCAGTCACGGCCTGCGTGCGCCCACTTAAGTAGGACGCAAACCAGCGGGTCGCCCGGTCCGAAAGATTCAGTCGACGCAACTTTGCCAACAGAATGCGATGAGGAACCATATCAAATGCCTTTGAAAAGTCGAATAGGACCAGCACTGTGATTTCTCCCTTCTCAATGGACATTCGCGCATCATCGAGGACCACCAATAGTGCAGTGTGCGTGCTGTGGCCCCGTCTGAAACCTGCCTGGCGTGGGTTCAAGAAATTATTAGATTCGAGAAATAACGAGAGCTGATCATGAAGAAGACGCTCGCAGAGCTTCGAGACGTCGCACAATTTAGCAATGGGCCTAGTGTGAGTGACCTAAGTAACGTTTCGCTGCTTCGCCAAGGGCAACACAAATGTCCGCAGCCACTCCGAAGGAAAGGTACTAGTTTCGATAGAGCGATTTATCAAGTCGACCAGTGGCTGTGCTATAACCGGCATAGCCATTTTGATCATTCTAACTGAGATGTTGTCTGGACTGATCGCCTTGGAGTGAGCATTCGCGATCGCTGCAGCAACCTGAGGCAAGCTCACTGGTACAAAGTCAAATGCAGACATTAGGTCATCCAACTGAGTCAAGAGCACCTCGCGCACGTCCAATCCTGAGAGCGCTGGAGAACCAGAGGCGATTCCAGCAAAATATTCATTTAATGCCGAGGGTGAAAAATGTTCGAGCGGTGAAGGAAGCGTCGTCGATACAATACCGAGCTTCCGAAATTCAGTCCAACGCGACCTCGAATTCGGCGCACCATCAATACGGCCAGAAATGTACGTGCTTTTCGCGCGATCTAGTTTTGATTTAACCTCGTTGCGGAGCCTCTTGAAGGTGCGCTTATCCTCCTCGCGCCTAGAGCGGTAGGCCCGACGAAAACCTCTGTCGCGCTCGAGCATCAGGTCACGGATGTCAAGTGAGACCCAGGGCTTATGACTAGTGCGAACAGTGAACACACGATCAGGCGCAACGGCATCAAAGGCCCGTAACACGCCATCAGTAAAGGATGTGACTCCTAGGTCGGCGCCATCACGCCCACCTGAAAAGCTCGAGTCATCAGGAGCGGCAAAAGAGTCCCTCAGTGCTCCATGGAGTGCTCCGACGTCAACTGATTGGAGATGGCGCGAAACGAACGTGCGAAGAGTATTTGGAGGTTTGAAAAGCCGATATCTTAGTGCAATGAGATCATGACCCGCAAAAAGTGGAGAGGGCGATTTATTATAGTTTGAGTAGCTGTCAGCATCACTAATAAGGAAGAGATCGATCCACGTGTGTGTCGGCCTGCCTTCTACGAGCGAGTGATGTGTAGGTTCTGATGGAACAATATAAAGTGTGTGTGAACTTGCGTTCAATCTAAGGGAGCGAGAGACGGTATTGTTTACCAAGAGGTTTGTATTGAAATCACCTGTTACAATAATGTTCGTGTATTTGGGAGAGAAAATTGAAAAGGCTTCAAAGAAGCTGTCTACTTGTGTATAATGAGGTCTAGCATATACAACAGCAAATAAGAGCTTTTCTTTAGAAATTTTGAGTTCAAGTATGAGATATTCCGGAGTATTGTCATATTGTGAGTCCGATGCCAGTAGGGGCAAAACTTTGATGTTATTGCGCACATACACAGCAACACCACCTCCCTCCCTGTCCGCCCTGTTGTTGCGATGAATGCTATAACCGTCAATGCTCACTACCGAGTCGGGATCGTCGGATGTTAGAAACGTTTCTGTAAGCGCAAAGATATCATAAGAATATGTGATGATGCGATGTTCGACGACAGTGAAATGCGTAGCAGAAAGACGATTTACATTGGCATGAGCGACGTGGAGTTGGTCATGGCTTGGACAGCTGTTGGCAAGAGTGGTGGTTCTCGGGAGTGGTGTATGGCGTCATTGGTTCGGTTCTTGATTATGATTTTGATTTTGACTCTGTTTTTGACTTTGTTTTTGATTCGGGTTTTGTTTTTGATTTTTTTCTGGCTCAGAGTCCGGTTTTTGGCGATGAAGAGATCTAGCTCATTAATCGTAGCTATCGGTATGAGCGGAGACTCGCGCATGTGCACGGTGAGATTTTGGACAATAGGTCTTGCAAAACCGATCCCTTGCGCAGCAGTGTTGGCTTTGGAAAGAAGTGAATAAGTGAGGAAGTCACGATTCGAAGAAGACGAAAATCTGAACACTACCGCCTGGAAATCCTCAGGTGCATCAGGACCCCGTCTCTTCGGCGACCAATCGTGCGAGCTCACGATAAATGTCTCGAAGTCATCGAGACCCATAGCAGAGAAAAGCTTTTCCAACACAATGTTCCTAGGTAGATCAACGCTTGCTGGTATGCCTGTGAGCAAAACCTCGCAAGAGTCAGTGAGGTGAGAGTTGGAGTATGGCAGAACGGTGGAGCTCCTCAAGGTCTCAGTAGACGCTTTAACACTCTCGACCTCCCTCCGAATAATCTCAATGTTTGTGGCATTCGTCGCCGACCTGAGCTCTTGTGCTTCCAGGCGAGAGTTTAGCTGCGTGATAGAACTATGGCTCGAAAAAATGGCTCGATGAGGAGAAGGCGACTGCTGATGTTGTGAGTGGCACTTTGAAGCGGCAATAATGATAGCCACACACTAACCTTACGAGGCAAACACACAGCAGACAGCAGCCGGTTCACGCGCAAGAGATGCGATAGACAAGACGAGCCGCGTCTGCGCACCAATGCTGTCGTCCAAGCATCGAGTATTGGACTTCCGGCTCCTTCTTCACCCTGAATCTCGCCACGGCGCAAAGTGTCGCGTTGCCAGTCAAAAGATGGCCGACAGCAAAACTCGGACTGACTAACCTCACAAATGCAGGAACTGGAATAAATCGACTTTTTATGAACTGTAAGGGCTTCTGAGAGCAAATAGATGCACCAAAGTCCTTGCAATTATGTTGCTTGCAAGTGTAGTCTGAAACAAAAACCGCCCGAAGGTAAAAGACAGCCAAAAAAAACTCAAAAAGCAGGAGGCGATGTAAAGACGGTGACTATACTCAGGAGAGAGGAGAGAGAGAGAGAGAGTGGTGGGGTGGGTGAGAAAGAGAGAGAGAGTGTGTGAGAAAAAGATAGAGAAAAATTTTTAATTTTGTTGTTTAAATTTGTTTGTTACAGGAAAGAATATATGAAAACGAAGAATTAAACTATTTAATAAATGAAAAGCTGCTTAAAAATGATTATGTTAAAAACTATGTTTATAATAAGTATGATGTCTAAAAAATGTTAAATGTTTTATAATAAATAAGTTTCAACTTAATGCTATATTAACCATACACTATTACTCATTACATTACATATAATATACTCATACTATACATAACTATTATATCACTACTATACAACTACTATATACATACTATATACATACTATACTACATACTAATACTATATATAATTCAAAATACTATTAACGAGATTCGAGAACGCGCCCAGCCCGAAATCTAACGATGTCCATGGCAACTGAAGTTGCTATTCAAATGAATTGTAAAATTGCCAGAAATCCAGTCGATCAAAAAGCCTTGCTAAAACTCGTGAAAGTGCGCGACAAGCCGTAGGCACGCGTTAGCTGGTATATATTATACGGGGCAGCTACATGTGTGTGGCCGCATGTCGTCGTCGTCCGCGCACGCATCGACGCTGTATATGCAGCAGCGGGAGCGCGTGTATCGGATGCGCCAAGCGCAGCAACGCTCGTGCCTCGGGCTCGTTATTTCTAGGGCAGCGCGTCTCCAAACTGCGAGATGAATGAAAAATCGGCTGGCGCTGATGCTGCTACATATAATATACGACGAGCAGATCCGCGTGCGGTGCGCTTACACGCAAGCGCAAAAAGAGATATCGCGATGTCGTTCGCTCGCTCGCTTGCTCGTTCGTTTACTTAATGGATTCTGCTGTTTGTGGCGTCGATGCTTTCGCTTATATATTTAAGCACCTATACGTATATGCCGTGCACAGGTGAGGCCTATTAGAGACGCGTGAAATCAAAAACTTATTAGTCGTCGCGTGTTTAACATTACAGACAATCTTGTAAGTACGAGCTGATTTGCGTTAAATAGTATTTTACGTGCCTAGGGAGCGAAAAACTGGAAAGCCTCAGAGCAGGTGTAATTATTGTCCAAGGCGAAGCCGAGGCCGATAAAAATGTGCTCTGAGGCTTTCTTTTTCGCTTTATAGGTGTGTATACTATTTTTCATGAATCCCCCAGCAGAAATTAACTTTTTCGTTTTGTCCGCCGGGACGAAAAAGGTTAGTTTCGGCTGGGGTAGCCTGAAAAAACTTTTTTCTTATCTTCAGGAAATTTATCAGTTCGAAAGTACGCTTTCGTGCAGCCGATTCACACGAGCCTCAGTGGTAGCGCGCTTCGCTTTTTTCTCACTTGGTAAAGCTCGCCCCTCGCAATTAGCGCCGATTACAGCATTCCGATCCCAAGTTTCAAGTATAAGTATTAAATAGATAAAATTGCAAATTCATAAATTGACTGTCTCGGATGCAAAAAAGGCACACAACAGTTTGTCGCTCGATTCTTTATGGGCGCGAAAAAAAGATAAAACAAAGAAAAACGTTTTGTCTCGGATCACTTATCACGCCGATACTTTTTCCTCGGCGAAAATTAGGATGAGCTAAGCTTCTACTGTAATGTCTGTAGAGAGGAAGTTGTGCGAGCCGAGGTAACCGCGGCGACTCGAGCAAAAGCAAAAGCCATTCTGTACGTAGGTGCGTAGTTACAGATACATATAAGAATGGCTGCGCACGAGGTATTATATACACACACTCACACATTATATATGGGTATTATATATGTAGGTAGAGCCATTGCAGGCGCATACACGAAGACGGCGGCGCGGAGCAGGATCGAGGCAGTGGCAGATAGTAAGCGAGGTCCGTTAATAATATCTCATAAGTGTGCTATTAATCCTGAGACGCCCGCGCCAGTGTCACTATAAATTTTCACAGTCACTGCGATGCTATATACATAAATGCGGTCTATATCCTCGTCTGTTCCGTTATTTCGTCCTCTCCCTCCGCCGTTGTTATTCCGAAGTTTCCTTTCAAATGAATTGTAAAATTGACAGAAATCCCTGGTCTGCGTCAATTCCCGCGAGTGGATCAATCGAAAAATAGCAATTTGGCTAATTTTCAATTAATATAAAATTGCCCGTACAGAAAATTTACATTCAGTACCTCCGGTGAAGTGGACACACCAAAATAAAAAGAATGTACACCCGCGACCATAGATACTCGGACATCGAAAGTTCCAATTCGATTAATCGATTATCGATTGCGCGCGGCACCATACACAAACTGCAGCATTGCATTAAAATCTGTAGTCTGCTTGATGTTTACATTGGGATGCTGTAACCTGTGACCTGTCATAATGAAGATATTACATAGCACAACAATAGTTGTTGAACTATTGTTGTTGAATGTAATTTCTCCATCAGTGGATTAGGCAACGACAATGACCTGACCCATTACGAACCCGAGAGCATCTTCAAGGAGCAGGGAGTTTTTTTACTTTTTTTTTCTTTATTTTATAATTCTCGCGTAGCTCCAAATTTTCGAAAATTTTCTTTTCATGCGTCAAGGAACATACGTTTCATCCGGACCTGGTGAATGTTGTGTAGATGGAGGGGATCTCTTGCATCGTGAGTCAATTCCATAGCAGCATCCTAGAGTCCAGGACGACTTTGATCAAGATCATTAAGAAAGTTGAAGCGTACAGTTTTGACATCATCAGCTTGAAGACATCAGCATTTTGGTGCGAAAGGTTTCAACATAACTGAAGGTTTAAACAACTTTGTAAAAATCATTGAACCAAATTGGCTCAGAGTGTGTGGAATATGAATATTTCATTGAATAATTTTTAAAACTTGATTTGCATGAAGTAACGTAAGTTCTTTTCAGGTCAGTAAGTCCAGCATACGAGTATAAGATGCTTTCAGAAAACATGAGGGATTGAAGGACCACCAGCTTTATGAAGAAAAAAAAAATTATTTAATTAGAATATGAATATATATTTAACAATAATCCTCTTGGAAGCATGCGTTTACTCCATTTGTTGTGAGTGACATTGTAGCTCCAAGAATTGTTTAAGACAGGTGAAATAGTGCTCTGTGCTTTAACTCTTTGACATTGTGTCAGATAGTAAAATGACTTTTATGCACAGAAGTAAGAAATAGTCTTGCTCTTGCTTAGAATATTGGCCAGTTTCATTTCATTTTTAAAGATCATTTAATATAAATCAAGAGCATTACTATTTCTCACCTCTGAGCGTAAAGGCCATTTAACAATCTAAAACAATGCCAAATAGTCAGAGCACAATGTCGAATGATTAAAACACTATTTCATCCGTCTTAAACTATTCTTGGAGTGAGTGGTTTGATGAACTGATTATGTATGATATTGTAGCTCCAAGAATTGTTTAAGACAGGTGAAATAGTGCTCTGTGCTTTGACTCTTTGACATTGTGTCAGATGTTAAAATGACTTTTATGAACAGAAGTGAGAAATAGTCTTGCTCTTGCTTAGAATATTGGCCAGTTTCATTTCATTTTTAAAGATCATTTAATATAAATCAAGAGCATTACTATTTCTCACCTCTGAGCGTAAAGGCCATTTAACAATCTAAAACAATGTAAAATAGTCAAATGCACAATGTCGAATGATCAAAACACTATTTCATCTGTCTTAAGCTATTCTTGGAGTGAGTAGTTTGCTGGATGAATGGAGTTTTTAAGTAGCTTGCTGTTTATACATATTTTTTATAGTCTATAGAAAGTTATGTGCATCATAATAATTATATAAATTTAACTGAGTTAGTAATTTTTGTTAATAATCTTTTTATTATGAATAAACGATATATGTATTTCGTATCTCCAATTTTTTGTCATATTTTCTTAGTAATATCATTTCATACTACCCTTTGTTAACCCTGTAAGAAATAAAAAATATTATTAATCAAATGTTTATCTTTCATATATTTTGATAATAAATTTGCAATAGTTACAAAATCGAAAATCTAATAATGTATTGACGCTCCCTCTTTGTCAATAATTTTTTGCAGTCTTCTTGGTATTGAGTTCGCTAATTTTTCAAAATAGCTGAGCTTATATCTCAATGACTCCCACCCCCTTAATACTCTGTCTATTAATTCGGCTTCCGTTCTTGCCATCCCAGGGGTTCATTGCCGTACCATTTCAGACCATACATTCTGAAACAAAATAAATAGAAATTCTTATAATTATTAATTACCAAATGAAACAAAAAAACTGCATCATACACACTTCAATTATATTTATTTCGGGGCTCCGAGGCGGCAAATCGAGTCTATTGAACTGCCGGTGATCTCTCCACCATTCCCGCACGATACCAGCAGTATGGATGGCGCTATTATCTTCGATTACGTTGATAACGCCTTCATCCCCAAACACCTCACGAACAGTGGGAAGAAAAACTTCATCCAATAACTCTACATATCCCACGGAATTCAATTTTCTGGACACTGGACATATAACGCCTGGAGTATATCCCGAAACCCAACCGAAAAAGCATTTCGTGTGTCGGCCGTTCCAGCTCCGTGGAAGAATGTAATTTTCATCGTACCTTTTAAAATCAATTTGATTTAATGTTATTTAAAAACTGAATCGATGTTTGTATTTACCTGGTATTTTTTGGACGCCAAACAAGCGCGCGTCCATCTTTGTGCGTCGAAAAACCTTTAAGAAAAATACATTTTTGTTTGTTGAATTAATAAAATGTAACGAAGTAATAAAATTATACAATGCCCAATATTTCGTGTTAATATAACGTTAATAATTCGTACCTTTTCGTCTAAAAAAACAGTTTTTCGCCACTCTTCTTCGGGTAGATGTAAATGTTCGGCGAATTCCAATCTCCTTTGCTTATGTAGGTGGATGAGTTTATTTTTAATAGCCGGTTTGCAGCATAACACGTTGCATTCCCTGTGCATTACCCTTCTAATTGTTTGTGCACTGCAGTTCAGCATTAACTCTAAAAGAGGCTCGGCCGCAGCAGGGAAGAGAGAGAAGCCGCCGGACCCCCCACACAGCATCTGTGACCGCATAAAGGCACCCACGTGATGCAGTTTCCAGCAATCGGCGTGGATTGCTAAAAATTGACGTATGTCGCACTAATTGCGATTTCAGCGCGCGCATCCCGGTATCTAAGAATAGTGGGAAATTTTGGCGGCTCGACTTAAGGATCGAGCGAAGAGAGAGCGGGTCTCCGGGACCTATATAAGGAGCGTATCAATAGAGAAAAGTACCTTTGATAATTGAACATAACACTGATACCCTCCAAAGTATTCGTGTTAACAATTGTCTCTCTTTGCCACTGACCAGTGTTAGTGGCAAAGAATCTTACCTTTCCTACAAGCAATCTACCGCTGCCGCTATTTAGCGTACGAGTGCGTAAGCTTGAAAGCGTGAAGATCTCTAGCTACAAATACTCTGTGCGAAAATACTTCCGTATTTTCATTCTCACCGGTGAAGTATTTGAGCGAGAGACTGACGCAGATTCGATTCGTAGTCATACGGATTGAATCTCCTCCTTCCTCTCCTAAGTTGCGATCTTTTTAGTGGTGTTTCGTTTCCCTTTTCTTGTGCGCGAGTCGAGTGTATCCTAGCTTACGTGAATTCAGGGTGAAGGAAGAGCCCAGCCGTGAGCCAGCAGCAACTGCAGCCAATTCGCCCCACAGCCAAGCAGCGCAGAGCAGCAGATTCTTCTTAACCAACCCCAGGGATAAAACGACGACAACACTAAAGTTGTTCTGGTAAAATATTATTTGTAATCCCGGTAAAAGAGCTCGGTTCTTGGTTAAAGTAGATGACAATTGTTAAGCTGTCGCGACGTCTCTGCGTGTAATTCCAGATATAAAATACGATCCGATTTTCAATCTCATAATCCGTTTACTTTGTTAATGAGAATAAAGATATTCTATTATTTAATTTTGAAACAATAATAATAAAGATTGTACAACATTGAACATTACAAGTCCGCTACCCGAATCTTAATTCTTACGCACCTTCCTCATTACTGCATATCAGGCGCGTAAGACATCGTTAAATAAGACCCGAGGCTCACCTTGCAACGATCGCCCGGGTCTAAATTACCAACATAAAATCATTGTTCGAGAGCCGCAGGATTCCCGAATATTGGTAAGATCCAGACAGTCCACCTCGACCCGAGCGCGACAAGGAACCCGAGCACTACGTAGACTCATCTCGCAGATTCGCTCAGATAAAAGATACTCGTGTATCTACTTGCACGCGCTCGACAGAGCTAAATACGTTGCAATATATATGTTGTAGTTACATAAAAAAAAATTGTTCATTTATAAAAAAGTTACTTAATAATAATGATAAAGATTAATACATATAGATATATTATAAAAATAAATATAAATATTGTTAATTTAAAATAAAAAGATTATTAATTACATCAGTAAAATTAAAATGATTATTAAAATGAATATTAATTTCTATAGATAATAAAAATATGTATATATGGCATGCTACTAAACTCAATTCATACAGCAAACTATTCACTCCAAGATTAGTTCAAGAAAGAGGATGCTTTAATCATTCGACATTGTGCTTTGACTATTTGACATTGTTTTGGATTGACGGATGGCTCAGAGATACGCTCAGAGGTAAAAATGAGTAATGCTCTTAATTCAAATTCAATTATAATTAAAGATCAAATGAAAGTTGCTAAGATTCTAAGCAAGAGCAAGACTACTTCTTACTTCTGTGCGTAAAAGTCATTTTACTATCTGGCACAACGTCAAAGAGTCAAAGCACAAAGCACTATTTCACCTGTCTGTGCTCTGACTATTTGGCATTGTTTTAGATTGTTAAATGGCCTTTACGCTCAGAGGTGAGAAATAGTAATGCTCTTGATTTATATTAAATGATCTTTAAAAATGAAATGAAACTGGCCAATATTCTAAGCAAGAGCAAGACTATTTCTTACTTCTGTGCATAAAAGTCATTTTACTATCTGACACAATGTCAAAGAGTTAAAGCACAGAGCACTATTTCACCTGTCTTAAACAATTCTTGGAGCTACAATGTCACTCACAACAAATGGAGTAAACGCATGCTTCCAAGAGGATTATTGTTAAATATATATTCATATTCTAATTAATTATAATTTTTTTTTTCTTCATAGAGCTGGTGGTCCTTCAATCCCTCATGTTTTCTGAAAGCATCTTATACTCGTATGCTGGACTTACTGACCTGAAAAGAACTTACGTTACTTCATGCAAATCAAGTTTTAAAAATTATTCAATGAAATATTCATATTCCACACACTCTGAGCCAATTTGGTTCAATGATTTTTACAAAGTTGTTTAAACCTTCAGTTATGTTGAAACCTTTCGCACCAAAATGCTGATGTCTTCAAGCTGATGATGTCAAAACTGTGCGCTTCAACTTTCTTAATGATCTTGATCAAAGTCGTCCTGGACTCTAGGATGCTGCTATGGAATTGACTCACGATGCAAGAGATCCCCTCCATCTACACAACATTCACCAGGTCCGGATGAAACGTATGTTCCTTGACGCATGAAAAGAAAATTTTCGAAAATTTGGAGCTACGCGAGAATTATAAAATAAAGAAAAAAAAAGTAAAAAAACTCCCTGCTCCTTGAAGATGCTCTCGGGTTCGTAATGGGTCAGGTCATTGTCGTTGCCTAATCCACTGATGGAGAAATTACATTCAACAACAATAGTTCAACAACTATTGTTGTGCTATGTAATATCTTCATTATGACAGGTCACAGGTTACAGCATCCCAATGTAAACATCAAGCAGACTACAGATTTTAATGCAATGCTGCAGTTTGTGTATGGTGCCGCGCGCAATCGATAATCGATTAATCGAATTGGAACTTTCGATGTCCGAGTATCTATGTTCGCGGGTGTACATTAGAATACAGGTTAATATAGCGGCTGTATCCGCTTGTTAGAAACTTCACGTAGATACCTGTTGTAGAACGACTTGGTGTCATTCCGAGTGATTAACCGTGAAAGTAAATGATTAATTGTTTCATCGCAATAAGCTCGACGATAATAAAGGTGACGCGACGATAACATGTGAAAATTTGAAAAGAAGAAAAATATTTTTTTTTGAAATCACGTTTTTTTTTATAAAACCATCCATAACTTTTGACCTGTTTGTTATATCGAAAATCTGATACTGGATTCAAAATGTTTATTAAATTTTGCGTAGAATATGCTTACTCACAAGTTCTCCAGACACCATTTTCAGTCAAAGTACAACGGTTCAAAAAAGTATCAAAAATGTGTCCGTCCCGGACTTAATGGGTTAATCATATATGATTGATTGATTGAACAATTTTATTTGACCTTGGGGTACCACCCTGACTGGCCATATAGTAAAATACATTTGTTATAAAATTATAGCTAGTAATTATAAATATACTCTCTTACTTTAATATGTGTGTGTAAGTACAGGTAGCGCAGCATTGTTGAATTTAATAATTAGATACAATTTATAACTTAAGATTTAAGAGCGTAGTAAAAACTAAATAAATATGTACAAGAAATAAGAAATATATATATATATATATCTCTCTATATTATAAGATAATATCGCCGCCATTCGGTACAAAGGTCACGTGACGTCATCGCCACCATTCGGTAAAAAGGTCACGTGACGTCATCGCCACCATTCGGTAAAAAGGTCACGTGACGTCATCGCCGCCATTCGGTAAAAAGGTCACGTGACGTCATCGCCGCTATTCGGTAAAAAGGTCATGTGACGTCATCGCCACCATTCGGTAAAAAGGTCACGTGACGTCATCGCCACCATTCGGTAAAAAAGGTCACGTGACGTCATCGCCACCATTCGGTAAAAAGGTCACGTGACGTCATCGCCACCATTCGGTAAAAAGGTCACGTGACGTCATCACGTGATCATCACGTGATCATCAGGTGACTTTGACCTTTCGATCACGTCATCGCCACAATTCGGTATAAAGGTCACGTTACGTCATCGCCGCCTTTCAGTAAAAAGGTCACGTGATTTTACTTAACCCGAAATTTTACTTATTTTGAAGAACATAATGCACCAAATTTATAATATTTAAAATCGTATCATTTGGGGTAATATAGTACTTTTTTTTCACAAATTTAATATAACCCAATGTTGTTAAATGTAAATAATTAGGAACCGTGTATAAATCATTATAAAAATTTTGAATATTATTTGTTTTTCAGTGTAAAGGTCAATAATTTTTAGGTGTAAAACCTGATAAAAATGTTCCATTCCGTTAGGTTTAAGCAAATTTTCTAGATAACTATTATACCCGGCCTCAAATATTTCAATATTATGATTATATAAATTTAAAATTTCAACCGAGTTCCGTTACATAAACCATCATTGATACTTAATTTACGTCACGGGATGATGACGTCACGTGATGATGACGTCACGGGATGATTCATGGTGGTAGCAGAAAGGTCAAAAGGTCAAAAGGTCAAAAGGTCACATGACGTCATCACGTGATCATCACGTGACTTTGACCTTTCGATCACGTAATCATCACATGATCATCACGTGACTTTGACCTTTCGATCACGTAATCATCACATGATCATCACGTGACTTTGACCTGTCGATGATGATCACGTGATGATCACGTGACTTTGACCGGTCGATCACGTGATCATTACGGTCAAAGGTCAAAATCACGTAATGATTACGTGATGACGTAATGTGACCTTTTGACCTTTTGATCACGTGATGTATTTGATCAAGAAGTAAATACATTTGTCTATATATCGGTCATAAAACAACAAAGGTTATAAAAAAAGGTAATCACTATTGTAATTCGGTGAAAATTTCACGTGTTCGATCACGTGATGTATTATTGGTTTTTTCCTATATTGTTGAGCGTTTGTTCATATTATTGTTTAACAAGTCATAAATGTGATAATTATGGTTATTTTGGTCACTATTTTGGTAACAAGTCATAAATGTGATAATTATGGTTATTTTGGTTTTAAAAAGTAATATGTATATTTTTATAATATTTCCACATCACCTAAGGAATCAGTTCATTCATGGTTTTTTATAAAATTTTTTCAAAAGGTAAATATTATTACATTCGTCTATATAATCAAGTCATAAATGTGATAATTATGGTTATTGTGGTTTTAAAAAAACTAATTAAGTATTTTTTTATAATATTTCCACATCACCTAAGAAATCAGTTCATTCATGTTTTTTTATAAAATTTGTTCAAAAGGAAAATTATTATACATTCGTTTATATATCGTTTCCACACCACCTATGAAATAAGTTCATTTATAGTTTTCTTATGAACTCTGTTCAAGAGGTAGATATATCGGCGCGTTTTTTTTAAAGTGGTGTCCCCGTAAATTCTTTGAATAATAAAATTGATTATTAATATTGAAAAAATTTAAAGGCATAATCCACATAACTTGAACACACAAATGAAATGAAGAAATTATGAAAACGGTAAAAATAGGAAAATCTTATTTTTACAGTGGTAAATTATACATAACTGTAAACAGACGCAGTAAAGGAATTATTTAGATAGTAAAAAAAGGCAAATTCTACCTTTACAGTAGGAAATTATACATAACTGTAAACAGACGCAGTAAAGGAATCACTAATTTTTAGGAAAACAGATCTACCAAGATATCCTTATCGAAGCAGAAGCAGAAATTGTGGAAAATTAAAATATTTTAAATTGTTGTGTTTATTAATGATTCAAAAACATTAATGAAATGAAGAAATTATGAAAACGGTAAAAATAGGAAAATCTTATTTTTACAGTGGTAAATTATACATAACTGTAAACAGACGCAGTAAAGGAATTATTTAGATAGTAAAAAATGGCAAATTCTACCTTTACAGTAGGAAATTATACATAACTGTAAACAGACGCAGTAAAGGAATCACTTAGATAAAAAGAGACAAATCATACTTTTACAGTGGTAAATTATACATAATTGTATAAACAGACACAGTCAATCATCAACTAGAAAAAAATTGGAAATTGGCTGTTCTTTTTAACAAAAGACTCATCGGACAAGATACATTAGAGTACAGGTCGAATAGCAAGGTGACAAATGAAACACACAGGAGTTATTAATGCTCTAATGGACAAGATAAATTGGAGCAGAGGTACAATTAACAAAAGATTCATCGGACAAGATAAATTGGAGCAGAGGTACAATATTATAAATTGTTAACACAATATAAAATCATAAAAAATTAACATTTAATAAATCAACCATATTTTGTAAAAACAGATCTAAGAAGATATCACTTTCCTCATCGAAGCAGAAGCAGAAATTGTAGGAAATTGGGGTAGGGAAACAAATTATGCTTCATCGAAAAGAAGCCGATAAAGTTGAAACATGAAATTTTCAAAAAACATTCAACTTATCTGTAATGAGCGAAAACTAATAAACGTCAATATAAATGAAAGAATATCATATTTTATCGAATCTCAGAAAATAATCATCATCTCTCTAATAATATTCTATAGCAGAATATATCAATAGAAGTAATGAACTTATTTCAGAAAAGATAAATTAAGAGTTAGAAACATTAGAACAAATCAACCATATTTTGTAAAAACAGATCTAAGAAGATATCACCTTCCTCATCGAAGCAGAAGCACAAATTGTGGAAAATTAAAATATTTTAAAAAGGAATCACTTAGATAATAAAAAGAATGTAATGAACTTATTTCAGAAAAGATAAATTAAGAGTTAGAAACATTAGAACAAATCAACCATATTTTGTAAAAACAGATCTAAGAAGATATCACTTTCCTCATCGAAGCAGAAGCACAAATTGTGGAAAATTAAAATATTTTAAAAAGGAATCACTTAGATAATAAAAAGAGACAAATCATACTTTTACAGTGGTAAATTATACATAATTGTATAAACAGACACAGTCAATCATCAACTAGAAAGAAATTGGAAATTGGCTGTTCTTTTAACAAAAGACTCATCGGACAAGATACATTAGAGTACAGGTAGAATAGCAAGGTGACAAATGAAACACACAGGATAAAGTTATTTAATGCTCGGATCGTCATTAATAATAGTAAAAAGAGGCAAATCAGATAAAAAGATAAAGTCAATCATCAACTCGAAAGACACTGAATGTTATTTTAACAAAAGATTCATCGGACAGGATAAATTGGAGCAGAGGTACAAGATTATAAATTGTTAACACAATAAATATAAAATCATAGAAAATTAACATTTAATAAATCAACCATATTTTGTGAAAACAGATCTAAAAACATATCACTTTCCTCATCGAAGCAGAACGAAAATTGCGGAAAATGGAAAAAAAATTTATAGAAAAATTAGAAACAGGATATGTCTTGAATCAGTAATGAAACAATCATAAGGAAATTATGAAAGGAATTAGAAAGTTTATTTGTTTTATATTTAATAAAAAATGTTTTTGTTTCCACACCACCACTGGGGTAAAAAACTCGGCGCGTTTTTTTTTTAGTGGTATCCCCGTAATATTAATGTTGTAATTTTAATTTAACAAGCCTAATCAGAATATAACTTTGAATGATTTTTTTTTTATTTTTTCATTAATATTACAGGCCTAATCCACTAATTGCACAATAATTTAATTTAATTTTATAAATTTGATAGAACCAAAAAATTGTGATTATGTTTAAACAAATAATATAAGAACATTTTTATAAAATTTTTAAAAATTTTGTTTTTTAACCCGTAATTTTACTTTTTGAAGTACATAATGAACCAAATTTATTATATTCAAAATGGTATCGTTTGGCGTAATGCATTTTTTTTTTTTTCAAAAATTTAATGTAACCTAAACATGTCAAGTGTAAATGATTCGGAACTGTGTATATATCATTATAAAAGTTCTGAATATTATTTGTTTTTTCAGTGTATAAGTCAATAATTTTTAGGTGCAAAACCTGATAAAAATGATCCTGACCATTAGGTTTTAGCAAATTTTCTATGTAACTATTGTACCCAGCCTCAAATGTTTCAAAATCTTCTATTAAATAATTAATTTGTTCCAATGTATAATCTTCGTTGGATTCCATAGTCCATTCCATTCGAAATTATAAAAATTTCGTCAAGTACTGTAGTATCTAAAAAATCAATTAAAAAAAAAAAATTTTTTTTTAATTGTTTTTTTAATCAAAAAATCAAGAAAATATTTCTTTCCAAACAATATTTTGAATTTCATTTTTTCTGATTCTGATTCTTTTTCGACGAAAATTTTTTGTTTTTTTTTGCGCGGGATAAAGCTACATATAATTGCCCGTGAGAAAATAATGCCTTATTAAAATATATTCCTACTTCGTCAAAACTTTGCCCTTGTGATTTATTAATAGTAATTGCAAATGCTAAAACAATTGGGAATTGTCTTCTGTACAAAACAAACGGTAATGTAGAATGTTCTCCCGTATCTAAAAGAATTCGAGGTATAAACACTTGTATGAATTTTGCTTCCCGTAATAATTTCAGCTTCAATATTATGATTATATAAATTTATAATTTTCAACCGAGTTCCGTTGCATAAACCATCATTGATACTTAAATTACGTATCAACATAACAATAGATCCAATTTTTAAACGTAATTTATGTACTGGAAATCCTGGAAAACGCAAAGACTGTAAATAATCGGTGGGATATTCCAGTTCTATGTCCGAATTTGTTTGGTCAATACCTTTGTATTTTCCGTAATCTATGCTAATATACATTTTTTCGTTAGTTTGTAACTTACATAAAATTTTTTCATTCAAGTGATATACATCCTTATTGTGACATGTTAAAATTACTTTATTAGTCAAATCATCGTTCTCATTTATACTTTCTCCATAAATTTTGTTACACACATCATTCACAATCCATTGTTCAGGAATTTTAAAAGACAGTATATCCCCATTTCCAATTTGTAATAAAAATTTTGAAAAAGGTAAATCGATATTTCTCAAATTAATTTTTAATTGAAAACTCTTAAAATATTTCCATAAAAATGAATGTTTAATAGTATTTTCGATTATCGTCATTCTACATCCATACTTTATAACAGGCAAAGTTTGTCTGAAATCTCCGCCTAAAATAACTGTTTTATTACCAAATGGAATTTTGTCTTCAGAACAAAGATCACGTAATGTTCTATCTATAATTTCTAAAGCTTTCTTTGGGATCATTGAAGCTTCATCCCAAATAATAATATCTGCATCTCGAATTTTGTTTCTGTGTATTTCTGTTTTTAAAAATGCATTTTCTATATTGCTCAAATCTAACGGTAAATTGAAAGTTTTATGACTCGTCATCCCAAATGGTAATAAAATACTGGCTATACCCGTCCACGCCATTGATAAAACATTTTTCGATTCACTTAAAAAATAATAAATTAAAGTAATATACAAAAAGGTTTTTCCAGTACCTCCAGGTCCATCAATAAAAATAAGTTTTTGTGTATCTAAATGTGTTATTACGTAATCGAAAATTAATTTTTGATCTAAATTCATTTTTTTGTATCTGATAAGATATTCATTTTTATAAAATTCCAGTTGACTATTTAAATCTTCTTCATCAACAACAGTTTTTGCAAAATCGATATTTGGTGCTGGTAAACCGACATCAATACAGCTTAAATTTTCAAATTCTAGGATATCATTTATCTCTTTCAAAGCTCTGTTTTCATGATTATCTTTAAAACCTTCCAAAAAATATTTTTATAAGTTTGCCAAACATCTCGAATCATTGGTATATTGTTAATAATTATAAACCAAGCGAAAAATTTTCTAAGTTGTTTCGGCATCATTATAAAACAAGCTTCGTCAAAAATTTTTTTTATTTCTATATCGCTATCTACTAATCCCATTGCTATCGCCGTTTCTCTGAATGTATCGTATTTAGTACCCTTATAAGTTCTTAAATGGTCAAATGATGTGCAACCTTTAACTTTGTGTAAAATTAATTTTAAATGAAACCGTTCAACATCTTTTGGTACAACACTAACTATTCTTCCCAATGTTTTTGAAAATTGTTGTCTACGTTCCCAAATCCGAAACTTTTTATTGTAACTATAGTCTTGTAATATTTACGTATGTGAATTTTCTAGCATGAACGTCAATTTTATTTAATTCAAACCACGCTGTTAATGTCGTACCAGGTTTTTTCGCTGCTTCTGCTTCTTTATTTTCGGGAAAAATCAAATTTTGTTTATTTTCAATATGTAATGCTAATCTTTCAACTGGATGAGAACGTCTGTATAATGGAAGTTGTTCTAACCGCCACGCAGCTTCCATTGGACTCAAATATCTACTATCTACAAATTTAGAAATTTCGTCATAAATAATTTCATCGGAATCTTTTTTGGAAAGTTTTAAATATGCACGATCATGTCCTTTATGTAAATATTTGTATAAATATTTAATACTGGTTACAGAAGCGCAATATTCAACATTACAATGACAATTATATTTTTTCAAAATATAAGAATTATATGGAACAACCATTGAATTATCAACGTTGATGACTTTTCCATTAATTCTTTTATAAATATGTCGTTTTTGCATATTGTTACGACGGCGATAATGTGGAAATCCATTTTTCGAAAACGTTGTTGAATCCGCAAAAGGTTTTGGAAACCTTTTCGAACACTTTTTTTTTTTAATATCGTAACAAGGAGTTGATTCATCGTGTGGTCCATGAAGCATATGTTTGATAACTAAATTTTGTAATTCTAAATCGTCATCTGGAATTTCTGCGCTAATAAAGTTATCAATTTTATCCGAATTTATAAGTTTATCTTTAGGATGTAAGACAAACAACATATGAACATGAGGTAACCCTCTTTTTTGAAATTCAACTACGTATATCCAAGCAATAATTTCACCAAAAAGTGTACCAGAAAGAATTTCTGATAATAAACACCGTAATTTTGCATAAAATAACCGAACCGTAACAGGTGGAACATCATTACAACTTGTAAGGGAAGGAAAATTTGATACGAATCGTGTTAATTCAGGCCACTTCGGATTACAAGTTACAGTTATAAACAAATCTGGTACTCCTTTTGCGCGAACCATAGCCATCGAATCCTGATAATTTTGATTTTGAAATCGCGGACTACCAATATGGGTTGATGGTAAGATTAACAAATTTCCAACTTTGTTTATCTTATTTTGTTTTCTATTATTCAAATTTTTGATGTCATTACTCGCTCTCTTAGCAATATGATCAAGTATACCTTGGTAACATTCAATTCGTAATTGCTTTTGTTTATAACGAACAAAATCTAATCTTTGACCTTCAACAATAATATATGCTTGAATTACATATTGCTGAGTTAAGCGACCACAATATAATATAGGACTAAACGGCATTTCAGGTCGATAAGCCAGTCTATAAGAATAATGTTGACATGGAGTTAATTTATCATCACTTCCTGGTTTTTTTTTTAATAAAGGACTCCATCCTAAATCACCATTTGGAAAAAGTAAAGGAAAACACATTGGGTCTATATGAAAGGATAATTTATTTAAAGTCTGATATTGGGCAACTTTTTTTGGTAAATTTTTAGGATATATACATAAATCAAAATTAGCAGGAATCTCACCATCTTTTGATACAATTAAGGCCGCGCATTCGCCAGTAAAAGGACGATTATACCTATTTTGGTCTAATTTTATATGTCGTGTAAAATATAAATTATATTCCGGTATTTTAGAATTTTCGGTAAGATTGTACAAATTTTTATATTTTTTAGAATAAGGATTAACTTTATTCAATATTTTTGTAATCTCTTTTATGTTATTCTCAACTAAATTTTTGTGATTTTGTAATCGAATTTCCGTAGCTTGCCAATCATCGTAAATATAAATTTGACCATTTTTAGGTATTTCCCCCTTTTCTGTATATAACTTAGAAGGCGTCGAATGACAAACTTGACCTTGAATTTTTAAATTGTACAATCCTTTTTCACTGACCACATTAGCATTGAAACTTGCAAACGAAAACATGCTATTGTAATAACGTATTAATTCTCTAAATTTTTTATCATGTAAAATGAAATTCTTTAATGTTTCATTATAATCGCCTAAAGGGGGTAATTGTATTGATCCAGAATGACAACAACTTTTTTTAGAAAATTCAACACTCCAATATTTTGCTGAACAAAAGGGACAAATATAATCCATATCACCAAAGTCGAGATAGGATTCTTCATTACTCTTTTTAATAATTTTGCATTAAACATCTTTGATACGGTTTGTTGAATTCTACGTTTCTTTAATCGGTTTTCTTTCATATAAGCAACTGTATCAGATTTTCGTTTTCTATTATTTTTATCTAAAATAATTAGAGAGTTTTTTTCCTGTGATACCTTATCTGATTTACAACATTTGTCAGAATTATTTGCATTAATATTATTTATCAAATTCAATTTTTGGTAATAATATAAATGCAAATGTTCAAGACTACCGTTATAAATTGACCAAAAATTATTATTTATTATTTCTATAACATCATAATGTCCACAATCCAATACTCCTGATAATAATAGTTTCAGTTGAAAATTATATTTTTGACCATAATGTTGGGCATTTGGAAAAAATTCTCTAATTACAGACACGTGTACTTCATATATTATGGAAAAACTTATAATTTCTACTTCTCCTCCAAAAATTCCATCACAAATCATGTGGTTTTTATAACTGTCTTCATTTTGTATATCACTTAAATAAGATTCATCGCCAATTATATACGATTGAAACAATTCCCAATTATCATACACATGTTCAACTACTACTAATCGAATTTCTCTATGTTTTTCTTCGGTATCATACAAGAAAAAGGAAAAACTACGAAACAAACAATTTCCGTCAGCTTTAATTTTTTTAGTGATATTTAAACCAGCAACTGTACTTAGTGATGTATCTTTTTCAAATCTTTCATTTTTTAAATTATGTGTAATATCGACTAAATTTTCGACACAATACTTTTCGTTACAATTTGACAAATTTAATTTTTGATAATAAATTTTATGCAAATTTTCACTATTTTCTTGGTCATACAAATCCCAAAAATTATTATTTAACATTTCCACAACATCATAATGACCTCGATCTAATAACCCACTCAACAAAAGTTTCAATTTAAAATTATACTCGCTTCCGTAATTAATGTTATTTCGAAAAACATCACTAAATACAATTACATGTACTCGATAAATAATAGTGAATGCAACAATTTCAACTTCACTTCCATAAATTCCATCACCCATCATATAATTTTTATAATTTTCTTTACTATTAATAGTTTTCAAATACGATTGATCACCTATTATGAATTGTTCAAATGACGACCAATGATCGTATATATACTCTACTATTATGTATCGAATATCTCTATGTTTTTCTTCAACATTATATAAAAAATATGAAAAACTTCTAAACAAACAATTACCATCCCCTTTTATAGCTTTGGCTAACTTAACAGAAATATTTGATGACATTGCAACTTTTAATACCAAAATTTTTCAAAAACTTGTAAATTTCAAATGTTGAAAAAAAACCCTTATATATATTTAAAAATGAACAACTCAGCTTTTAAAATCCGTTCAAAACACAAATATAATTAGACGTCTTTTTATATCTTCAACCAAAATTATTGCTGTGTAAAATATAGAATTATTTATTAGTTTATAATATAAAAATTGTAATATTTTTGTAAAATGTTAAATTATAATCACAAATTTACACATCATAAAATATTCCGGAAAACTGAAAACTAAATATTAAATCAAAGTATATAATACTTTATCGAGTACCCGAAAATATTCTCCATCTCTCTAATAATTATTCTACAGTCAAAAATATCAATACAATTGATGAACTAATTTCAAAAAAGATAAATTAAGTTTTAGAAACATTATTAAAACTATAATAATTGGTAATATTGGTTGTGATGATTATAAACACTTAAAATTAATATTTAAAAATAAAATACTAGCGACCCCGTCGTGGCTTCGCTCACGTTTAATTCTTTCAACAAATTCGACTGTTTAAAAGATCTTAAACAGGCCACGTCAAGTGCGTAGCAGGAAATGTCTAAGTTCAGTCCACACACTTGTAAAATGCGAATAGCGTAATAACACATGTACACATCAAATACAATGTATGCCGATTGACCGCGTGTAAAAAAAACAACTGCTTTCTTTTTTTTTTTATAACCATTGACCGGGCAAGGGGCGAGCGAGCGTGCGAAGTGGTAAAATAAGAAAAAAATTCTGAACTCAAAATAAATAAGAAACTAATAGTTTTATATGATAGAAACCTGCGCAGTGGTAGAATGAATACATGATAAAAAATTCAAGAATCGGACAAATAGTTTTTGAGATCATAAAGGACAAACAGACACCAACTTCGCGTATATAGAGACATTGACCAAAATATTTATATAGTCGGCCGAGAGACTCTAACAAAATATCTACACGCAACAACATATTAAAAAGCGAAACAACGTCGTATACTGATTCACTCGAGTCTCGGAGTTTACGGCAATGCTAACTTGTCTCGAAAAAATGTTCCATATATAAGAACACGCTGGCCGTATATACTTGTGGGTGATGTAAATACTGTCATTGATTAAAAAATTTTTTATGTTACTAACTGATCAAAAAACATAAATATAACAAATATTTTATAAATAATGAATCTAGAAAATTTGCGATTATGAAACGCATGCCCTATCAACTACGCTATTCTTATTCTTATAATGGAAGATCAGGTATTAAACTTATATAATAACAATGCCCGGTCCTAGCAGCTTAGGATTAGAAACACTGTTTTTACCATTTACCTCGCTATGCACACCACGTTAAACATTTATACCTTACTCGGCTAATAACGCGTCGCGATATTGGAAATGACACGTACAACGAAAAAAGACCTATTAAATAAGCCGACTTAGGTACGCAAAGACGAATGATGAACTTACTAGACAGAAATTATTTTTTTACTCAGCGATGTTTGATCAAATTAAGTTTGGTCGACGGGCATAGACCTGTCAATCTTTATAGGCCGTAAATTGTAATTTTCAAGGCCGCAGTCTGACATACTAACTTGTCTATAGAAAATTCATGCGATATAAGATCAACAAGAAATAATGATGCCTATTAAGAACTACGAAGCTAACCATATATACAATATATCGGCCATTAACATCATTCAACAAACTAATTCAATCTACTAGATCGAAAACACACACATAATATTAGGAAAGCATTGATATGCAAGGCAACAGATGATCGTTGCAACATTGGTATATATATGAAAGTGCATATTTCAGCGGGCGCGCGTAGAGTGTGCGCTAGGTCCGGCCAAACGATTGCCTTATATATGAAAGTAGTTTGGGAAGCTGCGTACATACATCACAACCACTGAAACGCCGCGTATAATGACTTATATACGCGCACCGGTTTCGAATAATCATTACTGCTACACATGCTGCTGCACACAGATTCTCCGCGCGGCACGCACAGCAAACGATCGCCGAAGCACAAATTGATGTTGGATAACACTGGTTTTATTATTTACTGCATATGCGACACACAGCCCAACATGTTTACCTCACTCAGCCACTGACGCATTGCGATACTGGAAATGACACTTGCAACGGAAAAAATACCTATTAAGCTAAGCCCACTTGGGTACACAAAAACGAATAAACTGAATTATTTTATATATGGTACGCAACAGCGTATCTCATCGAGCATCACTAGACAACACAGCACACACTTCATAAACACAACTAACCAAGATTTACTACAAATATAGAAAAAATAAACGCTCACGTCGTTTTCGGAGCCACTAGACGAACCAATGTCTGCTCACAGCTCGTGGATGGGAAGGGAGTTTATGTCCGAATCAGGAAAGATAAGATCCGCGCCACTTTTCTGTTGTCGATTTAACCTGATCGCTGGTGACTTTCAGTGACGTCCTCTTATGAGTAATGAATGACTTTGGTTTCTTGTTTACTAACTTGACTTCTGGTCGCAGCAAGCTAGGGTCGAATAAACGGCGGTTAAATATGCCACATGATTTGAAATTACCACTACAACTACTACATTACATTTACAAATAGTCACCTTATTACTCAGCAATGTTGTTCGCGCAATAAACACGAAAACACAGCAATACGAAATGCACAGCTTGCACTGACTTCGTCGTCAAGCTCGACAAGCTCACTTAACCAACAAATGTTTAGCAGTCGCAAATATTATTATTAATTTATTAAATACACGCACAACTCAATATTTCGCTGCTAATTCTGTTACGCTTACAACACGCAACCAGATTAGTTCACTAGCTTCTCCAATTATGACAAAGCTTTGATCTTCATTGACCCTGCACAGTCAACGTAAATTCCAACGAAATGATAGAAATAACAATGAGAGCATTTTCGCCGCGCAGAGATTGTATATACATACCATAAAATTTCGATAATTCGAACTTCGATAATTCACAATTCTCGATAATTCTACTTCAAACTCTGTTTTTAGCGTTTTCGATCAAAATTCAATGTTAATTTACCTCATTAATTCGAACAATATCATAATTCGAAATTTTGATAATTCGACCTGAAATTTTGAATTTAAACTCAGAATACCATATAAATTTACTTCGATAATTATAAATTATGTTTGATGTTGAGATCGATCCATTATGAGGACAAAGTGGTAGTATGAACTATGAATCGACCGCGGCTTGGATTACAATGCTGGATCATATTAGCAAAACAGTCCATCCATAGAATTTTCGAACTGTCAAAAGAAATCCTATAAAATACACATCAAACAAAAAAACTTAAAACATTTTTAGATAATACATTGTCTCTAGAATGTTATCAAGAATGGATGATTTCACGGTTCAACGTCAAAATAGATGTTTTAGTCACACGTAAAATATTGCTGATATTTTAAATAAGATGCAGAAATTGAAACATGAATCATCTTATAATGATAAAGAAGAAGGAGAAAAATGTAGGGTCCAGCGCCGGCAAAGTCCTCTCAACATGATCTCGCAATGCATATTACACAACTTCTGATGCTTATTGGAGAGACTATGCGACAATTATCGAGAAACCGAAAATTCGT
This sequence comes from Trichogramma dendrolimi, assembly GCA_034770305.1. Classification (NCBI taxonomy): domain Eukaryota; kingdom Metazoa; phylum Arthropoda; class Insecta; order Hymenoptera; family Trichogrammatidae; genus Trichogramma; species Trichogramma dendrolimi. Next base: position 34,593 of record JAPMIB010000014.1, read on the forward strand.
AATACTCCGTATACACAATTCGTTTGGCCACCTCTTCGAGTCGTAACCTTATCAGGTTGTAGAGCAACAAACTGGGATTTTCATATTTTATCATCATTTTTTCGATTTAATAAAGAACTTATCGTCGTCGTACCAACATTTTTCAAGATCTATAACCTTTTTAAACAATCCATGCTTGGAGATAAATTTCATGATAGTTCGGACATCACATCCATCCAACTCATATCCTCTATTTTTAAGTTACTCGACGACGTCTACAGCACCATACGTTATTATAAATTTGAAACAATAGTAATAACCACTATCCGCGTCAAACCTCGTACAAAAGTAACTGTCGGTGGGAAAAACGAAGCTAGATAGATAATAACCATGATCTAAAAGCCCACCGACTACATTCGAGTTAAGATTTGCCACAGCCAACTGTAGCGGTGTCGGGCAAAACTTGTCTGGAGCATCGATCTACACCGACTGCTACACGCCATCGTTGACCTCGAAGAATACGTCCAACTCGTCGTATTCATCATGACGATCCTGACAACAAACGTCCAGGAAAGTAGATCTTTCCTTATTAGCCAAGTTCTTATCGGCACCATGTCTCAGCAAATATTAGCTCAAATCGCCAAGAGCCGAGTATAACGGTGTGTAATTACCTAACTTGCTCTGGGCATTGACTTGCACCGGCTGATTTTTTTTGGTTGCACATATCGAATATCATCTTCATCAAGTAGTCGTCGCTGTGATCCTTGGTTTAATATTTATTTAATTCTTTTTATTAAAAATATTTAAAAAGGGGTACACACTAATACAAAACGCCCTAAAAGCCCACCGACTACATTCGAGTTAAGATTTGCCACAGCCAACTGTAGCGGTGTCGGGCAAAACTTGTCTGGAGCATCGATCTACACCGACTGCTACACGCCATCGTTGACCTCGAAGAATACGTCCAACTCGTCGTATTCATCATGACGATCCTGACAACAAACGTCCAGGAAAGTAGATCTTTCCTTATTAGCCAAGTTCTTATCGGCACCATGTCTCAGCAAATATTAGCTCAAATCGCCAAGAGCCGAGTATAACGGTGTGTAATTACCTAACTTGCTCTGGGCATTGACTTGCACCGGCTGATTTTTTTTGGTTGCACATATCGAATATCATCTTCATCAAGTAGTCGTCGCTGTGATCCTTGGTTTAATATTTATTTAATTCTTTTTATTAAAAATATTTAAAAAGGGGTACACACTAATGTATATACTTCAAACATTAACGAGACTTAGAACCGTTAAAAATATATGGGGAAATAAATATAATAAATAATCAGCAGACAATGTAAACAAATACTGGTTCTTTTCAGTACAAAATTTCCATTACATAGCAATGACGACAACTTTTGTTGCTGTTCAATAAAACTTGCGTATACTCGCATATCATAGATATAAAAAAAAAAAACTCCCTCATTCGTTGATCATATGTGCCATTAAAAAACAGTGTTAAACACTACACCCGCCCCGCAACACACACATTGATCGATTACATGAATAAAAAAATTTCGAAAAAATCTATAACACTTATCAGTCAACCTCGATATACATTCACAACCAACTTCAATACGTAGAAGATTCACACAAATAACAACTTAGGCTATTGAAGCTAAAGCAACGAAGTGTTCATTGCAGTATTAAAATAATTATTTTAGTGTTGTGAAAGTTTCATCTACAAAATGTCTAAGAGGAAAAATGACAGTACAGCATCGGAACAAGTACCAACCAAAAAACCCAAGGAGATTGAATATTCGTCAAATACATATTTGGATTCCATAGAAATTGGTGACAAACATGGGTAAGTATTCTCATGTTGATAATATCGGCTGGTCTGGAGATACGATTCTCCTTGTGCGACGAAGAAAATCATGTTTGCGGCGTCCCACATCCCGCACTCGAAACAGTACCTCAATTATGTATATATAATGCGTACGCACGCGTCATCGACTCGCATATACATCGCACGATTACGTACAAGCCGCGTTATCAGACCGCATTACTTGTCACGAGAGCAGAGATAGGGTCCAGCTGTCCCTCCTTGACGTCCAATAACGTATCAATCCTCTCGGTGTCGCGTTGCGTACGTGTGAGCGTGCCCGTGCCCGTGTCTTGGCAAATGCGAACTTCACCTGCGCCAAATAATTGTCATCTACGAGTAGTGTACCTCGATAAATACGCTGATTGCGAAACGGCAGCGCTTACATCTATATAATAATTCCTTCGAATATGTCAAGATGCGTGCGAAACCTTAAATGCTACACATTTTCATTTTTTCGGATCGACGCGAGCGAGTCGCGTGGCAGATATTACAAAGCTAATTGACGCAAAGTCTTTGCTCCACGAACAGCTGTGTCGACAAACAGATCTACAGCTCGAGCGCCTACTCGCACGATATTCCGCCTTTTTCACAAATATACACATCCAATTTGCTCGCGAGCGTTAAAGGGAGTCATACACCAATTGGTTCTTATTGGGCATTTTTGTGATATACATCACAGTTTGATGTCAACCTATATTTTCAACATCAATTTGACATCTTAGGACCCTACAAAATGTGGAAAAAAGTGTCAGAATAGACCCCTGCATCTAAAAATAGCTTATTTTTGCTATTTTAGGATTTTGGCACTGTGCGCAAGGTTCAGACCAGAGTTTTTGAGGTACAGCCCTGTAGTACGTCTCAAAATCTCCATAAAATTACACTTTATGGGCTGAGTTTTCTGAAATTTTGATTTAGACCTTTATATCAGTTCTGTTACTTAATATGAGCACAAAAAACACAATAAATTTTCTTGAATATTGCTTTTTTTCACATCTATTGGTGTAAAAACTTTTTTATAACTTAAATCAAAATTTCACAAATAAGCCCATAATGTGTAATTTTATGAAGATTTTGAGACGTACTAGAAGTCTCTATGATGAAAATTGACTGAGAAACCCTGCGCACACTGGACTAAAATGTGAAAAATTAAACTTTCCAGGAGAAGCAAAAGAAAGATATATGTTTAAAACATTGAAATCTTTCACTACACATTCTTAGTGGCCCACACATAAATCTCACTCACACTTTACTAATTCTCAGACTAATTTGAGCTTTTTCACATCATTATATTAGCCCATAATGTGTAATTTTATGAAGATTTTGAGACGTACTAGAGGTCTCTATGATGAAAATTGACTGAGAAACCCTGCGCACACTGGACTAAAATGTGAAAAATTAAACTTTCCAGGAGAAGCAAAAGAAAGAATTTATTTTTAAAACATTGAAATCTTTCACTACACATTCTTAGTGGCCCACACATAAATCTCACTCACACTTTACTAATTCTCAGACTAATTTGAGCTTTTTCACATCATTTCACTGATTTGTTTCTATATAAACTTCGCTCAACCCACATAAAATTCAGGCATCATGCGTGCATTCAGTTTCTCAGTGCTGCATGTTGTAAAGTACTGTCCACAAATGTTTTAGATTTCAAAGTTGCATTTGAACATTATTATTTCAAATGTCTTTTCTAAAAATGAAACATGCAGTCATGTAAAGTATATTTTAACTGTATCACTTGTAAGAAGATATGTTTTACTGTAAATCAATCACTACACTGCAGCACTGACAAACAATATAAACTAAATAAAATTAAGAATCTTTATTTTTCTGTAAGGTAATGAAATACTCTAAATTTTTATGAAAATATTCACTTTACCAAAATAACTTCAACTCTGAAAATATAAAATATCACTCACACAGCCTCATTACACAGCTGATTTATGTTAACATTTTAGTTGCGCATGTGACATTTTTATCAATTGCATCTTCACATGAGCAACATAATTAATCTTTCTGCTACTTCTGCTGGCGCAGTTCAATACTGCTATATAAGAGAGGCTAGCTTTTTATTTACAAATTTGATTCTCAAATTTGAACACCAGAGGCAGCACTTACAGCAGTAATACTGGCAGCTGAACGCCTTAAAAATGCCCTTTTCGAAATATTCGACATTAAACGTTTCCCGGCGATTTTCCCGAGGAAAATGGAAAATTTTTGAAAATATGACCCCACCATCAGAAAACTGAGGTAATTTCTTATCGAAATAATGGGTTCCTTTTTTCTTTTAGGTGCATTTAGTAAGTTTTACAGCGAGTTAGAAATAGTGAGATTTCGTCTAATAATGCCGCGCGGGCGAGCCATTCGAGACTTGACGTAATATGGCTTATACACATTATAATAATATAAATAATTTGTTTTGAGGGCTAAAAATTTGGGAAATGATACTTCAAATGTCAAAGAATCGAAAGCAAACATAAAAAAAAAATCGATTTTTGGGTCAAATTTGGTGTATATCTTCCCTTAAATGCGCGCTTAAACTATTAAATTTAATTACCTTATAATGTACTATTACAGAATTGTCATAGGCTATGTCGAAACTATTTTTGATGAAGAAGAACATACTACAAAAGATCAATCACGCACTTTTAAGCTTCGAAAATTTCTGCTGAACAACACAATGGGTTACAAAATTCAATGTAGTGCATACAACGACAACATTAAAAAATTTCTAACTGATTTGCAAGAAAAAGAGGTAAAAAAAAATAATAACATTATTAGATAAGTAAACTAAAAAATAAAATAATCATTAAAATTAAAAAATCTAAACTAAATATATAATTACACATTCATATTATTTTTTCTATAGAAAATCATGATAACAGATGCCCACATCGTAGAAAAAACCCGATTTTCCCAAGGCTCAGCTCCCTTCGACATAAATTTAATGTTGACGACAGAAATAGAAAAGATTGGCATATTCGTGCCGACAAAGAAAATTAAGAAAGTGAACTTCGATAACATCAGAGCATCATTAGGAAACATAATAAGTAAAATAATTACAAAAATAAAATCCTTACAATATTCAATGCTTATACATCAAATATTTTGGCAGACATCCAGGGCTACTTAAGAAGCACGTTTCGTTTCATTAATAACAAAACAAAAACCGAATCGGTAGAGACCATAACAGACGGAACTTGGAAATTAATAATATCAATAACAACAAGTGAAGATTTGAATTTTGAAAGAGGGGCAAAATTAGATATAACCGGAGAATTGGACTACAAAGGCATTTTATCGATAACGATAATAATAATAAAATTATACTTACTTTAATTATTCATTTCAATATTCGTTTACAGATGACGATTTCCATCTTCACATACAAAACATAAAAAACATAACAATAATTGAAGGGTCAACAATGGATTTGGAGGACTTAATAAAAGGGAGTAGACGTATAGTAAGAAATTAAAAAAAAAATGTACTTTTTCCAAATTATTTGTATAAACAAATTTTTTCTCGTTTAATGACCAATATACTTTCAGAAAACCTCGTGGATTAGGCCTACTGGGGAAACCACTTTAAAAAAAACGCGCCAAGTTTGTTACCTCAAAGGTGGTGTGGAAATACAAACGCTTCAAATGCTAATACTACTTTATAATTTAACAATAATCAATTATCACATTTATGACACCTCTAATAGAAAAAATTATTTTAAGAATATATTACAATTAATTACATAATGATAATATAATCAAAACACATATATTTTTATATTAAAATCAACATAATTTTAAAAGTTTTTCAGCGAGGGGGGTTGGCGCGCGCAGCGCGCAGGGGGGCCCGCCCCCCTAGTATATATATATATATATATATATTCAAGAGCGTCGATCGGCTGCACAACCGTCGCGCGGGTTGAACGCTCCAAAATTCAAACATTTTGTTCGTTCTGCTCGAGATTGTTAATCCCTATGAGTATACTTGCACTCTTGGTAAACGACTAAAAGTTCTTTTTCTTCTGAAAAGTCTTTTATTTATCTCTGTGTGTTACTCTTTTACATAACAGCAATTTTAATTGCTACTTATATCATATTATATCATTACATGAATTTTGTTTTATTGTGAATATTCTACAATAAAAACAATATACAGTGAAGTGAAAATATAGTGAGTGGTTGTGTTGTGTTGTGCTGTGTTTTGTTTATAGATTATTCAGATTATTTAGATTAAATTGTCAGTATGGTATACTCAGTATGGCATAGTACAGTATACTCTAGCGAGCACGAAAGAAGCCAGGGTGGAAAAAAGATTAACAAGAAAAAATAAAGATGAATACTATGCTGCTGGTGCTCACTGAATATCACATGTATGTATTTTCACATGTATTTTAATATTTTTTCATAAAGATTACATTATAATCATGTATCACCATATATTTTCTTCTATCATCATTTATTATTATTTATTTCTGTGCCACAAAACTTCATTAAAATGTTGAATTTCATTGCTTTCAGATTCATCATGTTTTGTCTGTTGCATCAAGATCTTTATTTTGACAGGTGGGGTTATGTTCTACATGGGCTCAAAAATCATCTGCTATACACATAGCTGCAGCAGCAGCAAGATAAGTATTCTACTTTATCTTTACGTACACAACAAAACCTAGCTAACTATGTTTATTCAACACAAAAAACTAATTTATGAATTTGTATTTATTTTGTTTCAGTATTATTCAGGAGAAGTCAACTATTTGTTCATGAAAAAGAAGCTCATGCGAGGAAATTTTGCTGTTGAATGATAAAAAAGTTAATTATACATCAATGGAGGGTATACATTTCAGCTTCATCATCAGTGACATAATTTAAAATAGTAATTTTAATTGTGCTTATCTGAGACATTGATTTTTCTAGGTTTCAGTAGCTGTGCCGCATGATTCTGAATGCAATTTTGACCAATTTGCATCGCGGTCTCAAAAGCTTTGTAATTTAATTCTCTTCCACCTAAGTGAAACAGAATTTTGATAAGAGGCTTAGGAAATTTTTTGTACACTAAAATGTAAAGAAAATGCCAAAAATAAATATTTTATCAACGCTAATTGCTGTATTTAAAGACTGATAGATTGAACAAAAAATCTTATCCAAAATCTGCTTCTCTTAGGTGGAAGAGAATGTTTTTACAAAGCTTTTGAGACCGCATAGATACAAATTGGTCAAGAATTGCATTCAGAATCATGCGGCACACATCTAAAAAATAATAAATCATTGTAGATGAATCCTGGACTAACATAAATGATTTTATATACGAGAGTCATATTTTTTTATGTAAAAGTCTTATAAAAAACATTTTTACATCAAAACAATAAATTATAATAATGACATATATTTTCATATTTTTCCAATCATAGGGTTTAACACAGGTGTGTCCCCTTAAATCCTTCTATTTAAACTTAGTTTGTTTATGGTTGAAAAATTTCAGTTTGCCTGAATAGTTGTCGGAATATATTTGATTACATTATTACCATAGCTAAGTACTAATTCAATCGCAATTTGCGACCCGTCCAAAATTCGAAAAAAAAAGAGTTTAAGAGGTAGAATCAAATTATAAGGATAAGACTTTCATACTTGCACTTATCTAATTTATTGATAAACAGTATTACCACGATTTTGAATTCTTCTATAGTAATGTTTTGGTTGTAATTATAGTTTGAAACAGGAAAATTTCAGTTGTGCTATAAATAGTTGTCAGAATATATTTGATTTCATTACTATCAAAGCTAGTAACCGATCAATTACAAACTGAAATTAGACTTTTCCATATTGAGAAAAAAAATTGGGTATTAGACTCAAATTATAAGAATTAATAATTATCACTTGAAACAAAATATAATTCTTTGCATTATTCATATTTTGTTTTTTGTTAGTAAAGGCCAAAAACAATAAAGCCTTGCTTTATGATCTGTTGTGCTGGAAGGGGATTGAAATAAGTTTGTGAGATCGAGTATATAAATTTAATAGGTATTTATTAAAGTCAATACTCAGGCGAAACTCAAGTGCTTTGCACCTACCGCTAGCGTGTGCCAGTAAATCAATTTTACCGTGAGGCGAGCCCGTACTTATCTTACGGCCTCGACTGCTTCTATAGCGAGTGCGACTCGCCGGGCCAGCGCCCTCTAGTGGCAACATCTTTGAACATACCGGCCCCGGAAATCCCTCTGAGGGGTTTCTTACAACCTAAATAACAATTATAAATTGGAGAAGAGAAAATTTTAATTAATGAATCTTACAATAGTAGAGATGACACTATGTGCTTCGACTAAGTGCAGTCGTCTTCCAGGCGGCGTATTCGGCATCCGACACAGGTTGACCAGAAGCGAATATGTCCTCGATATCTTCTGCTGGGCGTAGTAGAGCTCTGGCCTTGGCTGCCTCGTCTCGGCTTCGTCGCATAAGCTCAGCCTTCGGTGTAGGAATGTACGTCACTGCAGGCACCGGCGCAACACGAGAAGTCCGAGTTATCGCTTTAGAGCGAGTATACGCAGGCTTGGGTATGTCGATGGGTATAAGTCGCCACTCAGCGTAGGAGACTCCTGGATCAAGCCGTTCCTTCTTCTCTTGTGGGCGAGGATCGACTGCAGAGCTCACAAGGGCAGGTTGGGCCGCAGCCAGAGCGGATGCTTCAGCAACGGTAGTTGTGGTAGTCCCTACGTCAAGCGTAGGCGGACTAGCCTTGGACTCATCTGGACTCCTCGCACTTTGAGAAGAAAGCTCAACGGCGGCGATCATACCTAGCAGCTTTTGAAGTTCAGGATACTGGCTCGCTGTAGCAGCAGCTGGATCTACGTCTGCGACCTTCGATGTGGCCACGGCATGTTGAGGATTTCTCACTCTATCTCGGACATCGTCCTGTGTAAGAGCGACAGGCTGCGTCTTCTCGACAGAGCTATGAACGAGAGCTGCGACGGGTGCTTCTTTGATGGCTTCGGTGACTGCGTCTGCGGTGAGGGCTGGAAGGGACGCCTTGTTTGCCTTTCGACGCTCGGCGAGAAACTCTGCCAGACGAGCGCGCCACTTGGCACTGCTCTGGTTTTTCTTCGTACGCTTGTTTTTTCAAAAAGCCATAATTTCGCGCACAGTGTCACCAGTTGAGACCTATTATAATAGGAAATGAACTAGAAGTGAGTGCGGCTCACTATATACTTACACTGAGTTATTTCTCATGTGGATCGGTACATGACCTCTGGCGGCCGATTAGTGAACTACACTAATCGTGTTCGATAAGCGGCACCAATTTCACGATCGGTCGCTTGTACATCCCTTTAGCGGTCGCAACGGTAACGGTGCGTACCAAGCCGTTGCTACCAGGGTGTGCTTCAACCACTCTGGCCAGTGGCCAACGAGCGCAAGGGAGAATCTCGTCTTTTACTAAAACGATATCTCCCGGAGCGAGGTTCTTTTTTACATTCAGCCACTTATTTCTCTTTTGTAGAGTGTGTAAGTATTCGGTGCACCATCGCTCCCAGAAAACTTGCGTAATTTGTGTTATACGCTTCCATCGTTCCAACGGCCCCAATTTTTTGTCTTTCAGCGGGGGCTCGATGAGCACGATCGATGATTCACCGATCAACGGATGAGCTGGTGTCAACACAGAGTCAGGCTCAAATCCGTCAGGAAATGGCGTGAGTGACCGCGAATTTAATATTGCCTCGATCTGTGCTAGCAGAGTTGAAAACTCTTCGTAAGTGAACAAATTATCACCGACCATTCGCTTCAAATGGTATTTGACGGATTTCACTCCAGACTCCCATAAACCGCCGAAGTGCGGAGCACTTGGCGGATTGAAATGCCACGTTGTGCCATGCTTGTCACGCAGCTGAGCACAGATTGAGTTGTAGAAGCCCGAACCTTGACTGTGCAATCGTCGAAGTTCAGCGTCTGCTCCTACGAAATTTGTGCCTCGGTCGCTGTACAGGTGTCGGCAAGGTCCTCTTCGAGAGACGAAGCGGCGAAAAGCAGCGATGAAAGAGTCCGTGTCGTAAGACGATACGGCCTCCAAATGTATCGCTTTTGTGGCCATGCATACAAAAATGAAGAAATAACCCGTGTATGAATATGTTCCTCGATGCCTGGAAGCTTTGATCGGGAAAGGACCAGTGTAGTCCAGACCGGCCTCCTCAAAGGAGCGGCATCGATTCACACGAGCTGCAGGTAAATCAGCCATGCGCTGGAACGCCGTCTCGGCTCCGTATCGGAGACACACTAAACACATCGTCGCAATCTTGAGCTATCACGTCTTTGAGGCGAGGGATCTAATACTGCTGCCTCAAGTGCGTAGCGATCAAGTGTATGCCGCCGTGGAACATCCGCTCGTGCATGTAGTCGACAAGTAACTGAACCAATCGACTCTTGGTCGGCAAAATAATGGGATGTTTGCGATCCTCACTGAGAGCAGCGTGCCTTAGTCTGCCACCAACACGGATTAATACGCTTACGAGGATTGGACATAACTTGGCAAGAGGGTGTTCTTTGGCGAGCTGTGTCTTGTTGGCGAGAAGTTGCATTTCCTCAGGTAAAAGCGCAACTTGCGTCACCCGACATAAATGTCGTGCTGATTGCTCCAGCTCGTGCACAGTGACTTCGGCGCCATCGGCCGCCTCGAATTGCAACTTCAAAGTCAAATTGCATCGGACTGACAGTTAGTTAAGAAGTGCAGACAATGCACCATAACCTTCTTCAAGCGCAAGTACAACGAAAAGCGATCGAACAACTCACAGTCCTGCAGAGTGATTCTGCTCTGCGCCAGCACCGTCTGTTCGACTGCCGCCTCGCTCGCTTCACTCTCCGACGCGTAATTCACTTCGTCACTCGTCCACGGACGAGTCGTTGTCGAGAGAGCATCTCTGGACCTGCCACCAAAGCCGCTCACTGCGCAAGACAGACACGGTACATCCTCTAGACGCAAGATCGGCAGGATTATGCTTTGTATTTACATAAAGCCATATTGCTTGCGGTACGTGCGTGATTATATCGGCGCATCGGTTGGCTACAAATACGGGCCATCTCGCTGGCAAGCCGTGGATCCAATGTAGCGTAGTTTTCGAGTCAGACCAAAGGTGCAGCTTGGCTTGCGAAAAATCACTCGTGGCAACAAAGGACGCTGTGAGCTTTGATAAGAGGTGCGCAGCACACAGCTCAAGTCGGGGTATGGATAAGTCTTGAGCGGAGCCACCTTTGTCTTTGAAGCGAGTAACGTAACTCGAGCCTGCCCTTGAAAAATCAAACGCAAATAAAGCACTGCAGCGTAAGCAAACTTTGACGCGTCTGCAACCCGTGCAATTCAATAAGCGTGTCGTTCATGAAAGCATTCCATCTGGGAATCGTTACAGAAGGTAGATCTTGCAAGTCGACCTAGAAAGCACGCCATCTCTCAGCCTCAGCGTCGGGCAATGGAGTATCCCACTCTTTGGTCAAGAGCCACAGAGACTGCATATAGATTTTTAATGGGATCAAGACGGGCGAAATCCAACCAGAGGGGTCGAACATGCCCGCAATGCTTGATAAAACCTTTCTTTTGGTTATCGGCGCTGACAGAGGTTCCAGAGTTACGTTGAAACGAAAAACATCAGTTTTCGGCTCCCATACGAGCCCGAGTACTGAAAATCCCAGTCCGACCTTGAGGGTCGCTTCTTTGGCTAAAGCTGACGACTCGAACGAGCTCAATAACTTTGCGTCATTAGGCATCCACTTGGCCAGACTAAAGCCCCCAGCCGACAGCAACGAGTTCAGCTGATTTCGCTTCTGCACAGCTGTATCAACGTCGAAAGCTCCAGACAAGACATCGTCCATATACTGTAACGGTTCCCGTGACCGCTACTATAATTATGATGAAGTCCTAGGCGATGCCCGTCCTCGCGCTGATCGCCGGCTGGCTCAGTACTCGGTGCGACAATTCGCACCGACCGCGGCGGCGTCGTGGTTCAACCTAGGAAGTAATTTAACGGGAAGGGGTTGCCGAAATAATAATAAAGGAATTAAATTACAAAATATAATATTTATTAAATAAGGCTTCGAATGCGGACGCAGCAGCGCAATCGCGGACACACTCGCTCAATCACTCTGAGACGCGATTGCAAACGCAGGAGAGGCAAAGTACTCGAGAGGTACTTACAAATGTTGGATGCCGTCGATGGCCGCTCGCTGTTATCGTAGCTGGCTTGGCCCTCTCGTTCGTGTAGGCTGCTGCTGGCCTGCACAGTTCACGAAGTCGCAATAACGGAAACAATAACGTGATTCTAATTCACCGTACAAATATCGTCGGAGATACTTCTCGCGATTTCACCGATCCGTTCTCGCTCAACCCGCGTCCAATATACGCTCGCTCAAGTCGTGCGAATCTCGCGCGTAACGCACTTGCAGCGTTCAAACGTATTTCAATCTCGCGACACGGTCGAATTCGGAGCAACGCGCACGATGCTTACTCTCTCGCGATCACCGAGTATCTCCCTGTATCCTCGCGCTCTATGCGCTCGCAAGGCGCTCTAATAGGTTACGTGACCAATTAGCAGCTCCTTGCTCCGTAAGGGAGAAAGAGATGGGCGATTCCGCGTGCGTTGACCCGCGGGCTCTCTCTCGCACACACACACTTACACACACGCGCGTCGCTGCGGCTGCTGCGTTAGTTACACGCGTCGTTGTGTCCCATCACAGTGGGACTGTGTGCTGAAGGGGGAGAGGCATGTGACAGCGTAACACGACTGTCACAATACATTTCATTATGTATGACAGAAGTAGCCAGCGGAAATTTATCTCCATCGTCCTCTGCTAGTCTTCTCAGAGTGCGGCTGGCCAAAAAAGCAAAAGGGCCACAGCCAAACGTGACGGTGGTAAGGACGTAATTTTCAATATCCTTTTTCGGGTCTTCACGCCAAAGGATGAATTGTAATTTCCAATCCTCCGGGTGAAGGCGTACTTGCAGGTACATTTTTGAGACATCTGCCACGAAAGCTATGGGACAGCGCCAATGAGCAAGCACGAGCACGAGCTGCGGCGGCAGTAGATTCGGCCCAGTCATGAGATTCATTCAGCGATTGACCTGCGGCATTTCTAGCCGAAGCGTTGAATACGGGTCGAACACGAGTAGTTGTGCTGCTCTCTTTGACCACTGCATGATGCGGCAAGAAATAGTGGGAGCTATAATCTTCTGGTGAGATACCAGAACTCTGCGCATCTGATTCGACTCGATCATTTGCGTAATCGCTGCGCTGTATTCAACTCGAAGAGAGGGATTCCTGCCGAACTTTCTTTCCAATGAAAGTAAACAGCTTCGCGCTATCTGCCGAGAGTTGTCCCAGTCAAGCGGAATCTCGGGCTTCGCTGGGAGGCGAACTTGATATCGACCATATGCGAGTCGAATAGTATTCTTCTGGTAGTGCGTTTCACACAGCTTGTCTTCTGCGGACCAAGGAAGAGCACGTGGCGGCTCTTCGATCTCCCAGAAAGAATTCAACAGATCGTCCAACTGACCATCTGTTTGAAGGCACACGATAGTACCCCCATGACTTGGCTCGTCAATACTACCAGACAGTATCCAACCGAGCCTTGACTTAGTGGCGATAGATGCATTTTCACCGCCCGTTTTCAAGCCTTCTTGCACGATGCGGGCGTGAATCTGTGTGCTTAATTAAAAATAATTTACTGAATCCTTCAATACAGGTAGGTAATAATTGAGGTAAACAAAAATGTGTAACTTGGAGTATATTAGGATAAATAACAATGTTATATATTAAAAAAAATTATTCACTTTTTCAACTAACTTTTATTTTCAAATTTAATCCTGTAGCAAAAACAATATTTGGAGCGCATGTTAAAAGCATAAAGAAATCAATTCTTAAATGTGCAATAAGAACTAATTAGACCAAACTTCATAAGATACAGCTGTTATGACAGGACAAACAGTACATTACAATTTCCATGTACATGGTTCAGCGTAACTATCAATGCAAGCGAGCAATAAGTATAATGTGAAAAGATAAATAGTTTTAAAATAATTTCAATATTAACTGGAGAGTTTTGATTGGGCAATTATTAATGTAAGAACTTAATTGACATTATGAAGTAGAAAAATCAAATTAAATTTAGTTATTTAAAGGTCCTTCTTTCATTTCATGCAAGTCCTTCAATGCGTTCAAAAAGCATTCAAGTTTTTTTTCCCTTGGTACATCTCTAAAAGCTTCTTTTAAAATTTCCATATAGGAAATGCAAATCATTGCATTCTCCCGACTCCTTTCTCGCACGCGGATACGCGTCACTTGTTTTTTCGTCTCGGTGTGCTCGTCGACTTTTCCGCGTAAGCGGAGCGCCAGACGACCGCGGGGTCGTCGCCGACGAGCAGCACAAACGCCTTGTTCTTACGCGACTACCTGGCCGGCTAGCACAGGTATCTCGAGACTCTTCTCGGGCAACGTTGGTCCGATGCCTCGCTAGGCCTACGCGCTCGCGCCGATGTATCGCGCCTATACCCGCGTCCCTGCCTATCTCGCGTCTAAGCCCTACCGAAATTACTCGCGTCCGCGAGGCCAAGAGGCCGGTCGTGCCGAAGCACGGGTCGCCTAAGGGCCTTGAGGCCGCGTCGCGCCGAACCCGGGACGACGAGGTGACTCACCACGTCTCCGCTCACACTCACACACTCACACACACTCTAGCACTTGCAAGTGCAACGTCCTGCAGACTCGCGCTCTCGACGAGGCTATCCACTGGCACACCCTTGCACCACGCGGACACACACGTATCACACGACACGATCTGCACACACACGCTCACACACTCCGCAAGTACAACTACTCACCAAACTCTGGGTCACTTCTCGCACACAAAACGATTTGACTGTAATTCGCTGTCTAGGCTTACGCTTCGACGGTTGGGCTGCTGATCGATTCACAATCGGTCAACTACTGAGCTTCGACACGCAGCTCCGCGCGAGGCCGCTCGCGCTTCCCCCTCTCTACGGCCAGCTCGCGGGCCGCCCGTTCGGCCTGCCGCTGACTGCCGGGTCCAATCGAGAGCTCCGCTCCGATTGTGAGCTCGGCTCCGCTTTGACTCGGCGAGTCGCGGCGGCCTAAATGACTTACCACGTCATAACTCTCCCCCCTTGCTGAGACTACCCTCGCGGTTTATTCGCGAGAGTCAGTCCCAGCGATTAACGCGACTCCAAAAACTTAAACTAAATCTCCCGTTTCCGGGATGCACCGCGATCCGTGCTGGGCGAGGACAACAAGGCTTCTCGCCGCAGCAGTGCGCCGGTGCATCTCTCCTACCTCTCATCGTTACGCGCAATTGATGTGTGCCGCGAGCCGCACAGGGCGAGGACAAGAAGGCATCTCGCCGCTGTGGTGTGCTGGCGCACGTATCTCCTCATATGCTTCATGATCGCGAACATACTGTGCCGCGCGACACACGCTGGCGAGGACAAAAAAGGCTTCTCGCCTCGCGGTGCGCGGGTACTTCTCCGCCTGCTTATCGTCGGTCATGCGGAGGGCCTTCCCACTGATGATACGGGCCCGTCCGGCCAAACGCACGCGCTTGTATCATTTCAATCGCGTAAGCCTCCTTCATCGCGCGCTGAACCTCGGCTCGTCCCGCTTCCACCTGAGCCTGACGTGCCATCACACGATGGTACATCTCGAGCTCAGACATCCGCGGAGCGCGGTACCGCTCGGGGATTGCTTGTTGATGCGGGGGCTCACGGTGCCAAGACAGCGGTAGGTAGCCCATGTGCAGCTACGGGTGGCGACCTTCTCTGCTCGACCGCGGCCACGGCCCAAGCTCGCACCTGATAGCCCGCGGCCCTTTGCGGTTCGCCCTCGCGTTGGTCCGACGCTCGTTGTTCTCGGTCGCCCAAGCCCCTGGTGACTGCATCAGGCAGGTTGAAGCGGCCCAGCTCAGCCGCAATCGAGCACCACATCGCTCACACTCGTTGGTGTGTCGGCCGCTGCGTCCGCAGTTGCCGCAGAAGTGCTCGTCGAGGCCGCTGAGGCAATCTACGGATCGATGGCCGGGTTGCCAACACCTGAAGCAAGTGCCATCAGGTGGGTCGATGCTGTCGTCCCTGGCGACTCTGGCAAGCTCGCCGAAGAAGACGCCGTGACGGATCTCGCGTCTCTCCTTCCTCTTCGGTGCTTGGCCTTGAGGCACCCCTCCGTTGGCGAGGGTTTCCTCTACTCGGCGGCGGCGATCGCGGCGCTTTTGCGTCTTGGTGACGCGTCCCGATACCACACCTTGGTGTTGGTGCGCGGCCGCACCAATGGCACGTTTTGCTGCCTGGCCATTGTGTCGCCCAAACGGGACTCGCAGACGCAAAACGTCGCCCTGTGCTGCTGAGGCCGACGGCAGCTCCCACGAACTCGCAAGTGCTCCCCCTTGCTGCTCCGAGCCGGACTGGTCCATGGGCAGGTCCCACGAGATAGCCGGCACGTTGTGCTGATCTCGGAGCACAGTTGGGCCAAGGGCGGCTGCGATGGGCCTGCAGTCGCGCTGCTCTGCTCTACGGAGCTTGGTAAGGCCGGGGCAGCTGCGGTGAGCTTGCGGGCACGCTGCTCTGCTCTACAGAGCTTGACGGGGCCGCAGAACTCTGCTCTACAGAGCTTGACGGGGCCGCAGAACTCGGCTCAGGGCCTTCGGTGTCCGCAGGCGTTGACTGCATCGCGTAGCTGCCGATGCTCAGCGCGGCGCCTTCATCTCCTCGGCAACGAGATGTCGCCGACAGCCGACTCAAGGTCGTCGACGGTCCACTGGCGATTCGGGTTTATACCTCCTCGCTCTGCGGGCCCGTGACTTGACGGCCGACGGCTTCATCGACAAAGGCGGGGCGATGGAGTCATAGGCGGTCCGCGCGGTCGCGGACCCTCCGTTGTCTCCGGCTGCCTAGTCATGGCTACCTCGACCTCATTGTCGACCTCCATGTCGACCCACCACGCTGTGGGTGCCTCCTGCACCGATACGCTCGCCGCTGCTGCCACGCTCTGCTCCGACGGTTCAGCGTCGGGAGGAGCTTGCTGCCTCGCTTCATCGATCACCCGCTGCTGCTGCTCGCGCGTCGCCGCGACTGCTGCAGCCAGCTGGCGGCTAACCGCGCCTTGTTGCTGCTGCTCCTCGAGGCGAATCACCTCTTCCACGGACTGCAACGCTGCCTGGTTAGTGTTCTCCATTTCTGTGGAAGAAGAAACATCAGTTAGTATTTGTTCAGAAATGTCGCGTTTCGCGAAGTATCCGTCTCGCCCGTTATGTACGGTTTCAAGTCGCCTACGTCTACTTTCGGATTCTTTCGACTATTCGGCATCTCCAACACGTACACCGTCGGCGAGAGTACCTCGGCGACCTTAAACGGCCCGTCGTACTCCTGCGCGAGCTTTCTCGCGAAGTTGGCGGGGCCACTCGACAGGTAATGCGCTTTACGGAGTACAAGATCGCCAACTTCGAAACGAACATCTTTACGGCCTGCATTGTAATATTTCGCTTGACGCACGTGAGCTTTCTCGACGTTGTCCGCGACTATGTCGTAAATAGCATTGATTCGTTTCACGCGATCAAGCCACACGCTCTCGTCGATTCGCCAGTCGTTTATCTTTCTACGCTCGACTTCGCTACGGAAAGTATTCGCTCGGCGCGGATGTCGGCCGAAATTCAAGAACGCCGGAGAGACTCGCGTTGATGACTGCACCGCCGTATTGATCGCGTAACGGAGTTCGTACACGTGCACGTCCCAGTTACGATGATCAGCGCCTACGTAAGATTTTATCGTGGTTTTTATCGTACGATTAGCGCGCTCGCTCGGATTCGTCCGGGCGCAGTAGGGCGGTATCGTCGTGTGACGAATACCGAGCTCTTCGAGAGTTTTCGCGACGTCCTTATTAATGAACTCGGTACCGTTGTCGGTGATCAACACCTCCGGAGTCCCCCAGCGAAACACTACGAGGTCTTCAAGGGCGCTTATCACGGCCTGCGCCGTCGCCTTCCGCACCGGCCGAATTTCCACCCAACGCGTGAACAGATCGATTATCACAATCAGATACTTGTTCTGCGCCTTGCTTTTCGGGAACTCCATACAGTCCATCGCGACGACTGTCCACGGCTCTTCGAACACGCGCTTTCCCATGAGCCCTTGTGGCCCTGTCTGCGCGGGCTTATATCGCTGGCATGTATCACATATGCGTACGAACTCGTGCACATCGTGATACATGCCTCGCCAAAAATATTCGCGCGCGACGCGCTCATAAGTTTTCTCAACGCCGAGGTGACCGGAACTTATGTCGCAATGTGCTTCGCGAAGCACGCGCTCGCGATTTTCAGGCACGACAAGCTTCCAACCCGCCGATTCGTTCGAGACCGGGTCGAGATGGCGTCGTACTTGTAGTGGTACAACATACCATTCCTGACACACCAATTTTCTCCAGCGCTCCGGAGACGCTAACACTTCTTCGATGCGGGCCGTGTAGGCCTCGTCATCGATGTCACACACATCCATCGTACTACGTTCGCGTTCTCGACTTCGTCTCGTCCGGTTCTATCTCGCAAACGCGCGATAGAGCATCGGGCAGCTCGTTGTATTTGCCTTTCCGATGCACTACCTCGAAATCCCACTGTTGCATTCGGGCCCAGCGCGCGAGTCGACCTGTAGGTTCTTTCAAGTTTCTCAGGTACTGCAACGCGCTGTGGTCTGTGATCGCAACGAAGCGATACCCTTCGAGATACGGCCGCAGCTTCTTTATCGCCCATAGGAGCGCCAAACACTCCTTCTCGGACGTATTATAATTACGCTCTGCCGGCGTCAACACGCGGCTCACGTACACGATCGGATGTTCGCCGTCTCGTGAACCTGAGTCAGTACTCCACCGATCGCGACATCCGACGCGTCGCATTGCACGACGAACGGCTTCGAGAAGTCCGGCCTCGCCAATACGGGAGCTTCGGTTATCGCTCGCTTTAAGGCCTCGAACGCGCTCTGATGTTTTTCGACCCACCGCCACTCGGCACTTTATGCAGCAGCTCTAGCAGCGGCTTTTTCAAGTCCGAATCGTTCGGAATAAAGCGCGCGTACCAGCCTACCATGCCAAGGAAACGCCGTAATTCCTTCACGTTTGCCGGCCGGGTAGCGTAGGACCGGCTGTATTTTCTCCGAGTCAACGCGCAAGCCGTCGCTGTCGAGCACGTACCCGAGGTACTTGACTCGCGAGCGGCAAAATCGCATTTCTTTCGATTCACCGTGAGTCCCGCGTCGCGCAGCTTCGTAAGTACGAGCTCCAGCCATTTCATGTGCTCGTCGAAGCTCTCCGTGACGATAATAATATCGTCGAGGTAGCCGAACACGTGAGGCTCGAATTCCGGGCCAAACAAAGCGTCAATCAGCCGTTGGAACGAAGCTGGCGCATTGCATAGGCCATACGGAAGACGCGAAAACTGGTACAGTCCGGACCCAGGTATTGCAAACGCCGTGAATTTCTTGCTCGACTCTTCCATTTTTATTTGAAAATACGCCAACTTTAAATCGATCGTCGTAATGTACAGCGCGCGACGCAACTTGTCCAGAATATGATCGATGTTCGGCACGCGTGTGTGTTTCGGCGTGATGTGCGACAGCTACGCGATGCAGTCAACGCCTGCGGACACCGAAGGCCCTGAGCCGAGTTCTGCGGCCCCGTCAAGCTCTGTAGAGCAGAGTTCGGATACGCGTCTTTTTTCGTGACTTTATTTAGATCGCGATAATCGATGCAGAAACGATTGCTGCTGTCCGCCTTCTTCACGATCACCGGCGCACTGCTCCAAGCAGAAGCCGAGCGCTCGATTACGCCGTCTGCTAGCATTTTATCGACCTCTACGTGCGCGACTTCGAGCATCTTTGGCGACATACGCCTCGGATGATGCTTGATCGGCGCCGCGCCTTGCACATCAATGATGTTCAGTGAGCGTCGTCAAGCCCAAGTTTGACGGCTTCGCCGCGAGCAACTTCTCGATCGTCGCATCCAACGCACGCTTCTGTTCGTCGCTCAGCTCGCATAGACCCGCGCTCACGCATACATCGCCGTATTCGTTGCTGTCATCGCACGAGTTGTTCTGCTCGAGCTCCGCGCAGCAGGCGATGTTTTCACTCTTCCCGTACACACGCTCAAATACTTCACCGATCGCATGAATTTCATTTACGCTCGCGACTGATAATCCCGCGCATTCCACGAAGATATCTAATGCCGCGTCGTTCAGTGCATAAAAATCATGCCACGGTCTGCCCCGCGCTCGCCACTGTTGTTCGCTCGTACACGTGTCAACTTGCCACAAATTTTTAAAATCTGCGCCAAGTATGATATCGTCATCCCCGTATGACATCGCTCGCCAACGCATCGGCTCGACACGCCCGTCGATCTCTACCTGCACCGTCAGAGTGCCAATCGTCCGTGACAGCACTGGCGTGAAGGGCATCTTTATATTTGTCGACGTCTCGTGCAACCGATCCTTCAACTTCTCCGCGACGCGAGGGCCAACTATCGTGACCTGCGCCCCGGTGTCATACATCGCTCGGTAATCTTCGCCGTTGACACGCACGTTGATGAAGTCCCTATTTTCCTTCATCATCGCCGCGATCCGATTCTCTTCGCGCGCCGCATGGCTGATCGGTGACTCACTGCAGTCGCCCGATGCTTGGTCAAGTGCTTGACCAAGCCATTGCAGCTGCTCGCCGAGAGGCATATCACTCACACGACCTGTAAGCTCAACCTTTCGCGAAGCATCTCTACGCTCTACGCTCTCGTCCGCTAACTTCTCTTCGACCTCTCTATGTACGTCGCCGTACATTCGCACGCATCTACCCTCTCTCTCGCTTCGTTGCTTCTCGCGCGTGCAAGCTTCGTCTGCGTCACAATCGTACGAGGGTGAGCCCGAGCTCAACGCCTCGTCTATTATCGAACTTGACGTGAATTTACTTCGCGCGATCTTAACACCGCGCGAGTCGACCGCTTGCAAAGCTGTTTTGCGTCGTCCGCTCGCGCCCGTCCCTCTACCAGAGTCGGCTGGTCGAGTTTAATCGAGTCGCCGGCTCGCGCTTCGCCTCCTTCGTGTGCTTGCTACAGACTGGAGTTGGCCGCGCGGCCTCACTCGCGTCGTGTACAAGCAGCCCTTCACCCTCTAGTGTGGTTAAATTTGCGACTGCGGAGGTGCTTGGCTGCGCTGCGCCTCCGCGTGCAAGCTTTCCCACGAGTTCGAATTGCAGCACATCTCGGGCATGTCAAGAAGGTCACGTTTTCCGTGCCGCAGAATTGACATTTTTCTGTCGATGGAATTGCCACCGGAGGAGGCATCGAGCACGCGTGCTCGATGTCCGAACTCGTGGCATCGGTAACATTTCGTGCGCGGGCACCTGCTCGCCCTGTGTCCCGTCTGGCCACATGTGTAGCAAGCCCCGATAAAGCCGCCAGCGGCGCCGCGCGGCTGCGACGATGTCGTCTGCTGTGCCGCCGGTGCATCTGCGATCGCGCTTGGAGTATTGTTCGCGCTCGAATTCGCGTTCGCGCTCGATTCGCGTTCGCGTTTGACTTTACGCTCGTGTTTTTCCTGCCGCCCTTCGAGTTTTGCTGCTTCGAAGTGTTACCCGACGACGCGCTCGCGTTTGTCGACTCGGCCGCCAACGCGCCGACCTTTGCTCCTTTCGTATCCGCGTGGGCGGCTCGATCTTTGCCACTCTTCTCGATTTTCGCATCGAGCGCCCTGCCACGCTCGTATCTCAATCCGCGATTCTCGATCGTGTCGATCGAGTTGGACACTCGTCGTTGAGTACGAGTCGGTACGCCGCGCGTAAATTTCGCCACACCATACGAGCCAACTTCTTATCAGTCGGCGGATCTTCGAGCTGCATCACAAGGTGCCGAACGAAGGTCATGTACTCCGAGATCGGCTCGTTCTTGCCTTGCACTCTATGCTGCAGCTCGTCCATGATATCGTCCTCATCGCATGGGCCGATATACCTGTTTTTAAACGCGGTCTCGAAATCCGCGAAAGTGACGAAGCGTCGCTTATGCGTGCAGTACCACAGATCGGAGCTGTCATCCGAGCTAAATGCGAACGACATAACATCGAAAAATTCGGTGAGTGTCATCGGCACGCTCTCTCGAAATTCTTTCGCGCGCTCTAAGAATAATTGCGCCTTCGTTTTGTCACCGCCTTTAAAATTCAATTTGTAGCTCGCGAGGAGCCTCATGAATTTTTCGCGACGCGTTAATCCGTCCATTTTGCATCCGGCGCGTGCATGGTTCGCCCTCTGCTCGGCCTCGCTCGCTTCGCTGCTGCTGGCCGAACTCTAGCGTGGTGGTTTTACTCGCTGCTTGATTTTTCGCTGCGGTTTATTCGCGACATGCTTCTCTTTCTCGCTGCTAGAGTCTCGTTGTTTTCGACTCGCGTTTCCTTGCTTACGCTGGCGAGAGTCGGCTGGCAGGCTCGACTTCTTCCGCGACCTCCCCTCACCTGCGCGCTGCTCGTCGAAAGAACTCGCTGACAAGGTAGCCAGCTGTTCACTCAGCTGCTGTATTTGCGCAGCTAATTTTGATCGACCGTTGCTACGCACGGGCGTGCTCGCGCGCGACGAGTTTCTGCTCGTGCTCGACCGACGTGAGCTTTCACACTCGGTCTCTTCCGCGATCGTGTCTTCTTGCTTACGCCGATTCTTTCTGTGCGGCCGCGAATGGTGGATCGGCGTCGGCGGCGGCGTCCAGCCTCGCGCCTGCAACGCGAGTCGCATGGGCTCATCGAGCTCCGTATTCGTCCACGCGCTCATTATCGGCGCAGTGCTCGAATTCATCGCGTGTGCACTCGCTGTCGCGCTGCCGCTTGTCGACGCCCTCGCGAAAGACGTTGTCGTCGTCGAGCTTGTCGCCGTGCTTGTCGCTGTCGTGACCGCAGCTGCCCCCGCAAGATCAATCAGTTGTCTTTATCGCGTGGCACAACGGGAACTCGACGTCGCCGTCGGTCTCGGGGACCCACACCGCGGACTCGTACCCCTGTAATCGGAGCAACATACGCAGCAGACGATTTCGCGTCTCCTTTTCTGACCCTGCGTGTTCGCGCCACCCTTCGCCAACTCCTGGAGCACCTCGTCGTCTTCCAGGGCGACGATTCGGTCGACCATGCCCTTGCATTCATCGGACCCACGAGCTACCTTGCGCGAGTTAAATTATCTATTGATAATGTATTATTTCCAAGGTAGGAATTTGTAGGATAACTTTATTTTATTAAGTTAATTAGTAAGTACTTTTATTAACGTCTTTACTTGACGAGATCCAAGATAGAACTGATTGTCTGTCGGAGACAACTTATATACGATGTACAAGTTGGCGACGATCAATACATTTTACATTCTTTTACCATTGTTAATAATGTTTATAACATGTATACGAAGAAGTCCCAATATAACTTACAATAGCCAAAATAAATATATCGTATAAATAATAAAAGAATGATATGAGTATAAATGATATAAGATTAATATTAATATAATATATTGTAAAGAATAGTTGTTATTATATAACTCCTCCGGGCCGTAGATCAATGACGTCCTCGTTATTGGGTAAATTTTTTGGATTTCCTGATGGTGTAGTATTTTTATTTACTGATTTTCTTCTGAATACCATAATTGATAAAATCAATATTATTCCCAAAATATAATAGTTAAACTAATTATAATACTGATAAGAAGTGATGTTGAAGAATCCTCCTCATCAAATGTTATTGTTCTCATTGTTGGTATAATTATTGATTTCATTTGTTCAAATTTCAATTCATGATTATGAATGATAAATGGTTGGATCTCTGAAGTACTGATTTCTCCTAAAAATTGATTTATCGGATGACCTTGGATTAAAATATTATTTCCATAAAAATAAGATGTTCCCCTGAATAAAGTTTATTATTTGCACTAATTTCAATCTCTATATAATAATTGGTTGAAACTAAAGTAACATTTGAAGTTACTACATAAGCCAAGACAATCGGTGTATTTACTGTGATGATTACTGGTTTTACTTGATCTTCTGTGATTTTATCACATAAATAGTTATTATCAAATATTATCTGACATTTTTGGAATAGTTTCAATAATGATCCATATAATTTCCATTGATAAGTTAATATTTCAGTTTGATTAAGATTATTAACTATTGCAAGTCTTTGATATAATTTGAATGTTATTGGATTTAGGATAGGAATTTTTCGTATATATATAATGGAATTTCGTGTTACAACAATTGATCCTTTAGCAAATTTAAAATCTCTAAATTGTGGTAATGTTAAATAAGTTGTTTGGATGAATAAATATTTGTTAATATTTTTCTCATATAAGAACTGATCATAAGTTAAAATTCAAGATCGAATATATCATCGTTTGAAATTAAAAGATCTTTTAATTTTGCCGAGCAAATTTAAAAAACTAAATTCTTGTGAAATTAGTGTTATCAATGTATCAAATGATCCAACTTTTTGTGAATGCTCATTCAACGTATGTTGAATATTATTACTAATAATTTCTGAATTTTGATTCATATTTTACTTATTTCATTAATAATAATTATTGATTCATTTAACGCTTTAGTTTCTCTCAAACGTGATTTTCTAAAAGATTAATTTGATTATTTATGCGCTCCAAATCATCGGCATCGGGATTTCCAAAATAAATTTATTACTGAGCCCAATCCATTAATTAACCCTCTTTTGTTCTTTCGGATTTTTCAGGTAAAATTTGTTTCAAATCTTGTTCTATTGCTGAAAAAAGAATTTTACTTGTGCTAAAACACTACAATTCATTAATGAAGGGTCTTTAGCTAATGTTGTATAAGCTGATAAAATGTATCATATGTATTTTCTAATTCCGATATTCACAAAAAAATGAATGTAATGATAATGCTCAGTAATTTAGCTATACCTTGAAGATATTCATCATGTTTTAAATCTTGACTAATTACTGTTACTATAATCATCAATGTAATCATCATTACTTTTATCTCCATGATCCTGTAAAAATTATAAACTTTTCTTACTCTTTTAGCATCTTTTAAATTATAACGTCTTTTTGATTATTAATGTGACAGTCAAGTGAAGGTCCCTGTTGTTTGTCAACTAATAATTTTTGATACCGAGGGGCAGTTTTGTCTCTCTGTTGTTGGTGGGTTTTAATATAAATTTCTTTATCATTAAAATTTTTATCAGAATCTACAGGTTTTTTTGTTTATTCTTTTTCTGATAAAAATATTTTTAAAGAAAGGAATTATTTCGTTTTTTCGTAATTCATTAATATTTTTCTATAACATTAGAATCAGGATCAATGATTATGTTTTTTGTAAAATCTTCATACGGTCCATATAATAAAGTAAAATGGTGTACAATTAGTGCGCGAATGAATATTGATTATAAATTAAAATAGCTGTTGTCATTAAGTTTTTTACCGATTCTTTCAATTTGTGATTTTAATATACTTAATTTTTCTTTTAAAGTTGAATGTAATCGTTCATAGGACCATTAGAAGTATGTCTATTTATTGTTGCTGATGATCAATTTTATGAATTCTCAAATTCTTTAAATATTTTAGAATTGAATTCACTTCCATTGTCAGTTGTAATTTTATCAGGGCAATTGATGATGAGACTGAAATGTTAACTTGTTTAAAATCGTTGTAGAATTATTATCTGATAAAAATACGCTTGAGCATATTGAAAAAATATCTAATTGTCAAAAATTTTTCTTTATTAAAATGAAATATATCCATATGGATATGTTGTAATGGTCGTTTCAGCTATTATAGGACCATATGTTAGTTCATAAGGTTTTCTTTCATATTTATATTCAAGACAAATGTCACATTGATTTATAAAATTTTTAATAATTTTATTCCATATTAAGAATATAAGTGCGAGATTTGAATGAGCCAAAGTTTCTTGAATACCATTATGATTTTTATTATGGTGTTTTTCAAGTTCTTTCATAAAATTATTATGAGTACTTATGGGTGTATATGTATTTGTTTCAATAGTTTCATTTTCATTAAATATTTTTTCAAAATTCGATAAGTAATAAATTTTAATCATCATCAAAAAAAAATATGCCATATTGTTATCAGATTCTAATTTTCATTAAAAAAATTTAATTAAATGTGCTTCAGAATTAAATTTATTAATTTTAACATAAATTGTCTTTTAACTTTATCTTTGATCATTTTCAAATCATAATCTCTACCATCTTTAATTATTATACTGAGTAAAAGCATGAATATTTTTATCAGTTATGGGTAGTGTGAAACTTGGATTTTCTTCTGATGTATGCATTGTTTCATCATCAGCATACGATTCATTAGAATGTTGCTCATTTTCTGAATTTTGAGGAATCATGGAAATTAAATCATCCTCATCATTATCACTCTCAAGTGCATTGATTTCAACTCTACTTAAGCCATCAGCAACATGATTTTCACACCCTTTTCTATATTTTACTTCATAATCATACTCCTCTAATTTAATCCTCCATCGGATTAATTTACTATTAGGGGTTTTAAGGGACCAAAGCCATGTTAAGGGTTTATGATCTGTTTCTATAATAAATTTCCTACCATAAACATAAGGTCTAAAATGTCTACAAGCTTCAACAATAGCTAAAAGTTCTTTTTCAATAGTAGAGTAATTTTGTTCTGCTGAATTTAATGTTCGCGAAAAAAATGAAATAGGATGTCCTTCTTGAGATAAGACAGCTCCGACTGCTACATTAGATGCATCAGATGTTATGTAAAATTTTTTATTAAAATCCGGGTATTGTAGTATGGGGGCATTTGTAATTAATTCTTTGCATTTATTGAAAGCTTCTATATAATTAGTATCTTTTATATTATTGCCTCTCCTTTTCTCAAAGCATTTGTTAAAGGTTTAGTAATTTTTGCATAATCTTTAATAAACTTCCTATAATATCCTGATAAACCTAGAAATGCTTTTATTTCTTTTTGAGTTTTTGGAATAGGATATTCTACAATTGCGTTAATTTTTTCTGGATTTGGTTTAATTCCGTCAGGTGTAATAATATGTCCTAAAAATGGGACTTCTTTCCTTAAAAATTCACTTTTATCTAATTGCATTTTAAGATTAAATTGTTTTAATTCTTCAAATATTAATTTTATATGTTGTAAATGCTCTTGCAATGATTTTGAAAAAATGACAATATCATCCATATAAACAAAACAAAATTTATATAAATATTTCATTAAAATTTTATCCATCATTCTCTGAAAACTAGCAGGTGCATTTTTTAATCCAAATGGCATTCTAATATACTCATAATGACCATTTTCTACAGTGAAAGCAGTTTTCTCGATAGAATTTGAGTCTAAGGGTATTTGATGAAATCCTTGAGCAAGATCAAGGGTAGAAAAATAAGAACATTTACCTAGATTTTCTAGAATATCCTCCATTCTCGGGAGAGGATATCTATCATCAATAGTATTTTCATTTAATTTTCTATAATCTATTACCATCCTATATTTTCTTTTACCACTTGCATCAATCTTTTTTGGAACAATCCAAACCGGAGATGAATAAGGAGAATTACTAGGTCGAATAACTTCATCTTTAATTAATTTTCTTATTTGATTTTGAATTTCTTCTTTTAAATGATAAGGATATCTAAAACTTTTAACATGTATAGGATTTTCTGATTTGACTCTAATGCAATGAGAAGTTGCATTAGTAGCAGTTAATTTTTTATCTTCTTGGTAAAAGCAATCTGCATAAGTTTGACATAATTTTAAAATTTTACTTTTTTCTTCTTCATTCATATGAGAAGTTCGTATTTTATCTTTAATATTTATTTCGTAATTATTAATCTCTTTTCCTTTACAAATATCGGGTTTATTTTTAAAGTAATTTATTTCAAAATTAGGTGTACTGAAAAGTTCATTTTCGTAATCAATTTTTGCTTTTAACATTTTTAAATCTTTATCGCCAATTAAACAATCATAGTTTGAATTCCAAGAAGCAATTAAAAATTTTATCGGTGAATTTTCTCCAAATTCTTTAAAAATTGGAAACTCAAATGCATGAGTACCTTTTGTTTTTTTATGCATTGCAGTTACTTCAAAATTATAAGGAAAAATTATTTTTGAAAATAATTTAAAAGCAATTTTTGGATTCATAACAGAAGAGGAAGCTCCTGAATCTATCAAAATTTTTAAATGAGGGTTACTTGTAATAATATGAGGTAATTCGGGGCAGTACCTATATTATTGATATCTACTATTTCTACTCCTGAATCTACATTTTGGGAAAAATTTTCATAATTTTCTTCATTAAATTCTACTTGATCAGTATAATCTGAAGATTGTAATTCAAAATTATAATTTTCAGTATCATTTTGTTGAATATTTTCTTCAACATTATGAAGTTCTTCTGAAATAAAATTTTTTGGTCCAGTACTCTTAAAAAATTGATTTCCAGGGACAAAATTTTGATTAGGTTTATTTGTATTTTTAGTACTTATTGACATTGGGGTGGGAGTATATGATTTACTAAGAATAGGGCGGGCAAAATTTCCAAAATTTGGTGTGGGATTATTCATGCGGATCATATTTCCAGAATTAGATGTTGGATTGTTAAAACGAAAAGCATTATTACCAATGCCACTTATTTGAGGACGAAAGTTATATCCACTGGCATTTGGAAAAGACGGAAAATTATTTCCACTTGTATTTGAAAAAGGCGGAAAATTATTTCCACTCGTATTAGGAAAAGATGAAAAATTAGGTCTTAATTGTGGTAAATTATAATTTGAATTAGTATTTATATATGGTGTTGGAATAAAATTATATGAAATCGGTTGAGATATAATTTTATTCTTTGATGGGGTACTTGAACTTACATTAACATTATTCCCTTTCATCCTACTGTCTCGACTTTCTTGATTACTCATAAAAGTAAGAAAAGTAAATTGTCTATTATGATTATCATATGCATGCATTTAGCTAAACATTCTTCAATACTATTAATTTCAAAATTTATCAAATATGTATGATACGGCTCTTTAACTCCATTAATAAAAGTATTTTTGCAAATTTCGTCGTAAAAATCACTTTTCATTTTAATCATATTTTCATCAGTCAAATTAATTTGGAGATATTCTTTGAGTTTATTTAATCTTTTTAATTTCATCAGCAATTTTCATAATTTTGATTAGCCAATTGAGAGCAAGTAAAGAGTTTAGTGTATAAAATTTGTTCAGAGCTAGGATCACTAAATCTTTTATTAATAATTTTCTGCATTCAACCCAATTTTGAGGTTTTTCAGCAACGACAACATCTAAAGCTTCACCACGAATTCTAGTTTTAACTTGAGCGTATATACCGGCATTTAACACAGCATCACTAGTAGCTAAATTTGTAGTAAACGAATCAACTTGATTTATAAAATTAGATAGATAAGTATTTCCACCAGAATAAATCGGTATAGTATCGCGCCACACTTGTAATCTTAACTTATATTGTTCAGTAGTTATTTCTGTCATTATTTCGTCTAAACTATTTAATAATTCACTAAATGAATCAATTGTTAAGGATATATTTGGATATGATTAATAGGATAAGATAATTATTCAAAGACTTACGAAATTTAAAATTCTTAAATTATCTGATTTTTCTCAATGGATTCGTCTGAATTGAATTGTAAAGATATTATCTTTTGTTTTGTTTGAATACCACAACGATGGGGTTGAAACACCAATTGATAGTAGAAGTGATTTCCACTCAAAATTGAAGGAGAATCTATATTTTATCAATTTTGTGGTATCCTGTCCGCAGCGCCAGTTAAATTATCTATTGATAATGTATTATTTCCAAGGTAGGAATTTGTAGGATAACTTTATTTTATTAAGTTAATTAGTAAGTACTTTTATTAACGTCTTTACTTGACGAGATCCAAGATAGAACTGATTGTCTGTCGGAGACAACTTACATACGATGTACAAGTTGGCGACGATCAATACATTTTACATTCTTTTACCATTGTTAATAATGTTTATAACATGTATACGATGAAGTCCCAATATAACTTACAATAGCCATAAATCAAATATCGATTATAAATAATAAAAGAATGATATGAGTATAAATGATATAAGATTAATATTAATATAATATATATTGTAAAGAATAGTTGTTATTATATAACTCGCGCGGCACGCTCCAAACTTTGGATCTCGCTAGCCGTTGGCATATTTTATTTACATTCGCGAGTCTGGCGAGACACGCACAAACTTGTTCGCGACGACTCCGGTTCGAATATGCCTTCGCGCTTTGTTTATATTTCGCGAAGCAAGTCCACGCGGACTTGTTTACCTTCTATGCGCGCCCTACGCAAGCGGCCGTGCGGGCCGTGCGCAAAACAACGCACGCGTCGTCTCTCACGTACACAACCGACTCCGAATTCCGAGCTCACAATAGAACGACAGGTTCGAACGCGTTCTATTTACGTTTTGTCGAGCTAACGGGCTTGGGCGCTTATCGCTGCATACCTCGAATAGCCGACCGTCGATTCTCGGAAGCAAGCGGTATTCGTGCAATTTAGCAAATTCAGTAAAAATAATTGGAACGAACTCACCTTGTTGATGCTAGTTCCAACCTCCCCCACACCTAAGATGCCGTACACCTCGTAGACGACGCTCGTTGTTACGAGCCGTCGACGTGGAAAAGCTGGTTTTGACGCAGCAAACGGATCGGCACCAATTTTCGATGTTTTTTTTTCCAACTCACGTCCGCGGGCCAACTTACACCGGCCCCGCGGTAGACGTTCGACACTATTTCACGAAGACCTAGCAACACACGTTAGGGCGCCAGTTTATGACGGCGTGCCCGCGTATACCTCGCTCGACTCCTTTCTCGCACGCGGACACGCGTCACTTGCCTTTTCGTCTCGGTGTGCTCGTCGACTTTTCCGCGTAAGCGGAGCGCCAGACGACCGCGGGGTCGTCGCCGACGAGCAGCACAAACGCCTTGTTCTTACGCGACTACCTGGCCGGCTAGCACAAGTATCTCGAGACTCTTCTCGGGCAACGTTGGTCCGATGCCTCGCTAGGCCTACGCGCTCGCGCCGATGTATCGCGCCTATACCCGCGTCCCTGCCTATCTCGCGTCTAAGCCCTACCGAAATTACTCGCGTCCGCGAGGCCAAGAGGCCGGTCGTGCCGAAGCACGGGTCGCCTGAGGGCCTTGAGGCCGCGTCGCGCCGAACCCGGACGACGAGGTGACTCACCACGTCTCCGCTAACACTCACACACTCACACACACTCTAGCACTTGCAAGTGCAACGTCCTGCAGACTCGCGCTCTCGACGAGGCTATCCGCTGGCACACCTTTGCGCCACGCGGACACACACGTATCACACGACACGATCTGCACACACACGCTCACACACTCCGCAAGTACAACTACTCACCAAACTCTGGGTCACTTCTCGCACACAATACGATTCGACTGTAATTCGCTGTCTAGGCTTACGCTTCGACGGTTGGGCTGCTGATCGATTCACAATCGGTCAACTACTGAGCTTCGACACGCAGCTCCGCGCGAGGCCGCTCGCGCTTCCCCCTCTCTACGGCCAGCTCGCGGGCCGCCCGTTCGGCCTGCCGCTGACTGCCGGGTCCAAACGAGAGCTCCGCTCCGATTGTGAGCTCGGCTCCGCTTTGACTCGGCGAGTCGCGGCGGCCTATATGACTTACCACGTCATATTGTATAATATCAATTTTTTGTTTTAAATTGAATTGCTTACGCTTTCCCGACATTTTTCCAATTTTACGTTGTGTATTAGGTGAGCTCTTAATTTGAACTTGCTGACTAATTAATGTACACAATGAAATATTTCTCAATAGATCGTGTCTTTTTATATCGATAAATTTCTAACTGTCATTTGTAAATAAATACACCTAATATCATATGTCAAACACCTAATTTTCTGCGGAAAAACATATATAGTGTCCGTTAAATTAGCGAAAAAAGTGTCGGTTAACGGAGGTGGCCGCTATTGAGAGTGTCCGCTATTAAGAGGTGCTAGTCCTATAAGTGCCATAATATACTACCAAATCAACACTGCACTTTATCCTTCTGATGGCGAAAATCCTTCTTATGGACAGCTTTTCATCAGCAGAAGCTTTAAGCCACCTATTAGCTGCAAATATTGAATTAGATTATGATGTTACATATCTCTTAGATTCAATTATTCGGGAAAATAATATTTTTGCTAAATCATATCAAATTGAATGATGAAATAAGTGCTCAAAGAAATGCTAATCAATCACAAATTGAATTAAATTTATTGTTTTCATTGAAAAAAAATGTTGATAGACATAGGTATAACTTTCAGCGGGTAAACGAAGTTGCTGCAATATTCTCAACAACCGATGACGGTGATATTCCTGAGTCATACGTAACTGTGCGAAATATAAATACTAAATAATTAGAGGTTGTTAGAACAATGGACGCTAATGTAGAGCCTTGGGTACCCCTTATTTTATCCATATGGTACTCGTGGTTGGCATCGTGATCTTTTACGAGTAAACAATAATGATGGTTCCACTGATCGTCGTGTAACAAGAATGGCCTACTCAAGAGACGGAATGGCTATACGTCCGAATGTTTTTAATCCTTTTATCGTAGGCTGGAGATTATTTCAACAGTGGGTAGTTGATAGTTATGTTAAAATTGAAAAAGATCGCATTCAGTACTGCAGAGATCATCAAAAGGAATTGCGAGCAGATACCTATAAAGGGTTGCATGATTATTTACATAACAACGCAGAAGAACTTAATGGAAGTGTTGGTAAGATTGTTATACTTCCATCAACATTCATAGATTCACCACGAAATATGCAACAAACATATCAAGATGCAATGGCCATTGTAAACAGAAAAGGAAAACCACACAGTTTTCTTACAATGACCTGTAACCCAACGTGGCCAGAAATCATTGAAAATCTTGTACCTAGTCAGCAAGCATACGATCGTCCCGATCTTGTGGCACGTGTATTTCATTTAAAAAAAGATCGATTAATCAATCGTATTGTTAAAAAAAGTTTTTTTGGTAAAGTTGCTGCTTATGTATATGTTATAGAGTTTCAAAAAAGAGGACTCCCTCATATGCACCTCCTTATAACTTTGGAAAATGGGTATAAAATGATGACTCCCGATATTGTAGATAAATTTATTTCGGCTGAAATCCCTGATAAAAATGCAAAACCTCGTTTGTTTGATATAGTCATGAAAAACATGATACATGGCCCTTGTGCAGATTGGTGTATGGTAGGTAACAAATGTTCCAAACATTTTCCGAAGCAATTTAGAGATGAAACAAAAATGGATGAAAATGGCTATCCAGATTACCAAAGAAAAAATGATGGCAATGTCTATGAACGTTCCAGTGGTCAAGTGATAGATAATAGATGGGTTGTTCCATATTCACTTAAGGGGGGAAAGGTACCTAAAATCGAAAAAAAATTAATTTTTTTTTTTTTTGCTTTTTCGATAGGATTTTTCCTCAGCTTTTCAACGCCGCAACCCGAATTCAAAAATTTTAATTTTATCGCAATATAGAGCCTATTTAGTATCGATACTTTTAAGTTTATTCTAGCAAAAATGAAAAAATAACACTAAATCAATATAAGCGTTTTTAATGAGTCTAAAGACTAACTTTAATAAACGTCATAACTTTTTCGATAGGATTTTTCCTCAGCTTTTCAGCGCCGTAATCAGAATTCTAAAATTCCAATTCTATCGTAAGATACAGCCTATTTAGTATCGATATTTCTATGTTTATTCTAGCCAAATGAATGAAACTACTCAAAATTAATATAGGCGTTCTTTTATGAGTCTAGGGACTTTTTCATGTTGTTAGCGCCATCTATTGACTCGATTCCTAACCATGTTTCGAATAATCGGCCCAAACCCGCGGTTTTGTTTAAACGTAACGGGTTTGTTTAAACGTAGCTCGATAACAATATGTTACTTTTGCACTGCGTTGCGTTTGCTACTGTATAACGTTCACTTGCTAGAAAAAAGTTTTTTACCTTGTTTGTTATAAATAAGTGTAAAGTATTTTTTCGACTTGAGTGGGTGCTATATACATTTTCAGGAAGACTCATTTTCAGTTATTAGTATTACAGATTATATAATTAAAATTATTAGTGAGTGGGTGTTGGTGATTTTATTTTCAGGAAGATTTTTATTATTGCAGATAATACAGATAATAAAATCATAAGTTTAGATAATTCAGTGATTTAGACAATACAGATTATATAATTATTGCATGTAAAAAATTCTACCTTAGTTTATTTGGATACTATAGAATTCAGATTATTTTTGAGTCATGCCACGACCAACAAAGAGACTTAGATCAAATCCAGACCTGAAGAATTCTATTGGAAGAAAAAGAAAGTTATATTTCAGAGGCAATCAGTACACGCAAGCTCCTTCAACTGATAGGGTAATAAATGCTCGACAAAGATCTGCAGTTGAAAGTAATAATCCAAGATTGAAAGCTGCATCAAGAAGAAAGATTTTACCTTTATCAGATGAACAGTCGCAAGCAGGATCTGCTCAATTTCGCTTGGTAGACTTTTCACTTTTGCTTCCATTTTTACAAGAAAATTTAAGATGTAAATGTGGTTCTGAAGTCACCTTTAATGAGACTTCAATGCGAGGGCTTGGATTTACATTAGAGTTAGAGTGTGAAAACTGTTCTGCTTCTGCATCTGTCACTTCATGCAGGATGATTGGACCAAAGAAGAATTTATATGAAACAAACAGAAGATCCATCTTTGGCATTCGCTCTCTAGGATTAGGCTTGACCAGCCTAAGAACATTTTGTGCTATTATGGACTTGCCTCCTCCAATTGGTCAAAAAACATATGACACAATGAAGGATTGCTTGGGTCGTGCAACTAAAAAAGTTGCAGATGAATCAATGCGCTCTGCTGTTGAGAAAGAAATTCAACTGACAAAACACAGAGAACTAACAGTCTCTGGTGATGGCACTTGGCGTACACCAGGCTTCCATTCTCACCAAGGTGCTGCAAAACAGTTCTTGGATTAATACTACGGAAGGTTTTAGATGTTGCCACAAAAAAATCATTTTGTAAAGCTTGCAGCCTGTGGGAAAATAAAGATAAAGAGACTGGCTCATATGATGATTGGCTTGAACAACACAAACCATTTTGTGAAGCTAATCACACAGGCAGTTCTGGCAGTATGGAAGTAGATTGTATTTCAGATATTTTCAAGAGATCTGTTGGGAAATATAAAGTAATCTACAAAAATTACATTGGCGATGGAGATGCCAAAGTATATAAGAGAATATGTGCAGATGAGCCCTATGGAGAAGATTTTAAGATTGACAAGAAAGAAGATATCAACCATGTAGGCAAGAGGATGGGAAAACGCCTACGCGATAAGAAGAAAGAGCTGAGCAGAACTCACCTGAGTGATGGCAAAACTATTGGTGGAAAAGGCAGACTTACTGGTGCAGTTATTGATATGCTGTCCAAGTATTATGGTAAAGCAATTAGAGATAGTTCCACAGTCGAAAATATGTACAATGCTATATGGGCTACTTGGAAACACAAAAGATCCAGTGACCGAGAGCCTGAACATGATCTCTGTCCCACTGGTCAAAATTCATGGTGCCAATGGCAAAAAGCCAAAGCAAATGGCACTTTGAAGACCTTCAAGCACAAAAACTCACTTCCACCAGCAGTTATGGATGCCATAAAAAGTATCTACACTGATTTGAGTAAAGTGGAACTCCTACAAAAATGTGTTGGACAATTCACCCAAAATCCAAATGAATCGTTCAACCAGACATTATGGAAATATGTTCCTAAAAAACTGTGGAGTGGCAACACAGTTTTTAATATTGGAACATACTTTGCAGTATCGACCTTCAATGATGGCAAGTCTGGTCTTATCAAGATGATGAGGGAGTATGATATTTCTCCAGGACTATACGCCATTCGATTCAGTCAAGAAGAAGATAAGAAAAGAATAGAGAAAAGTATAAGTAAAACTGTGTTGGCCTCCCAAGAAGTCAGAAGATCCAACCGCAAGAGGAAACTTCATGAAAATGATGACAGTTATGTACCAGGAGGCCACTGAATTTCACTTCTCACTATAACTTTATGGTAATTCACTAAACACTTTATCATTTTTCTATTCTTCTTTTTTCTATTCTTTCATTGCACTGCATCTGTAAATTTTTAGTCATTCTGTGCTGAGAATGACAAATAAAGCCTGAAAACAAACACAAAGTATCACTACTCTTACATCAGTGGTATATGTAAACATAGAAAAGTAAAATACTTATCTGATTGCTGCTCAAATTATTGATTTTCAAGGCTAAACATGGACAATTTTGGAAAAAAAAACTATTGAAATAGCTTCATGGTTTTATTATGAATCTCTATAAAAAATTTCAAACATATAATTACACTCTACATATACTTTATTGCTTGTAAAAAAATGCATTATTTAGCTGATATATAAGAAGCAAATGTGTCACATGTCTATGCTGCAAGCAGAAGCAGAAAACTTTACTGTCTGCTACATAATGTAAACAGTACAGTCAGTAACGCCACCACCAGTTTCATGTGCTAACCTAGTACATATGAAATGTCAACAAGTCTGTTTCATTCACTAAATAATACATTTTTTTTATAAGTCAAAAATTGTATGCAGAGTGCAATTATATCTTTGAAATTGTACACAGAGATTCATAGTAAAGTTATAAAGATGTTTCAATAGGTTATTTTTTAAAATTGACTGTGTGTAACAGTGGAAATCCAAAAATTCAGCAGTGATTGGATGAGTGCAAGATCATTACTTTAATCATTGATATCACTGATATATAGATGTGTATCAGAAAATCTTTTTCATGTGTAAATAAAAGTAGTGATACATTGTAAGTGATTTTAGACGTATTTGTAGCCATAAATGTCAATTTTTTAGATTTATGTGTAGAAAATATATTAGTGCAATGAATTTCAGTGTAAGTTTGAGTTTTCATGTGAGGTTTTTCATGTTTATGTGAAGAGTGAAAGTACCTAACTCATCATGAAACCAAACTTAGCGTATTCATGAATAACTTGGGAAATAGTGTTTAATTATAATTTAGCGCATTTAGTTGTCTGGGATAATTGAACATTGTCCTTGTGGGTCCAATATGTTGAAAATTCAAGTTAACTTACTGTTTTTTATTGTCCAAAAAGTTTAAAGCAGGCTCAGTGACATGAGAGTATCATTATGACATATATTGGTGTATTTTTGTTTTTTTCAACTCTTGGGCAGTTACGTTTCATCTCAAAATTGCTCTGTTGCCGTAACTTTTAATGTGAACCGTTTGAGCAATTGAGCTGAAACTTTCAGGAGTTGTTCTACATAACAATAGCTACAAACGCAACCACTTTCAAAGGTATTGGACAAAATTTGCACTTTTTTCAGACTATATCCCATAGCACAATTGTATTTTATTATATGATGTCAATGAATAAATGTGTATATGTGTCTGGCAAAATGAGTATAACTAATTTAAAAATCTGAAAGTGCTTGCGTTTGTAACCACACATCTAATGAACAAAATGAGACCCCAATGACCATGATTGAATCATCGGTTCTAGCTGGATCTTACGGCACAGGGGTACCTGCCAGGACTGTGGGCTTGCTTCATCAAGGAGGATTCTATGGCTACTGGGACCTCAATTTCAATATTCCAGCGTGAAAAACTTTAGAAAAAAGGGTGAAAAAAAGAGAGTATCCTCTGTATAGTACCAAAAAAATTTTTTTCATACTTTTTAATGAATTTTTTTACATTTCAGGTTTAAGGTACCTTTCCCCCCTTAAATTAATAGAAATTTTCAATTGTCATATGAATGTGGAAGCTGCTCGAGCATTTTATCGTTGAAATATTTATATAAATATATTTATAAAGGGCATGACGCAGCTACTGTTGTGATTGGAGAAGTTGAAAACGAAAAAGTTATTGATCATGATGAAATTAATAATCATATCGATTCACGTTATGTTGGACCAGTAGAAGCATGCTATCGTATATTGAGTAAATCACTACAAGATAAAAGTCATAGTATTATTCGATTACCAGTACATTTACCAAACAAACAGTGCGTTATTATTTCGGAAAATAATGTAGAAAATTTAAATAATGTGAGCAGTAAATTATTAGATTTCTTTCAATTAAATGCTTCGAATGAATTAGCAAGACAATACTACTATGCGGAAATTCCAACTTATTTTACACACAATAAAAAAAAGAAGACGGTATATCGCGATCATATTGGGCTCTTCGAAAAAAAATTGTAATGTTATTGGTCGAATGTATTCTGTTTGTCCGACTCAAGTTGAATTATTCCATCTTAGATTACTTTCATTGCATATAAGAGGAGCAACGACTTTTGATTATTTAAAAACGGTTAATAATACAATCCATCCTACTTTCACATCTGCTTGTTTAGCATTAGGTCTTATAGATGATGATGATGAATGGCATAAGGCAATGGAAGAAGCCAAATTATGGATGATGCCTCGCAGTCTTCGTCTTTTATTTGTTCAAATTCTAATAAATTGTCAACCTGTTAATCCAGAGAAATTGTGGGACGATTTCAAAGACGCGATCTCTGAAGATTACTCTCGTTTTAATTCTCTTGATGTTAGTTATAAAATGGCATACGCTCAAATTAGTAGTATGTTAAATAAAGAAGGTCGTTTGGAGAATTTTCCAACTATGATTCAGGAAGTTGAAATAGAAGAAACGATTATTGATCAAATTGATCATATTGAAACTGCAAATGTAGATCAACAGCATTATGATGTATTAAACAACGAGCAAAAAATGATAGTTGATAATATATTAGAAGCATCACGTTAAAATGTGTGTGATGATAATGGTTTTTACATTGACGGACCGGGTGGTTCTGGTAAAACTTTTATTTACACAACTGTGTATAATATTTTAGTTTCAGAGCACATTGAAGTATGCACAATGTCTTACACTGGAATTGCAGCCACTTTGCTTCCAAATGGAAAAACTGTTCATAAAAGTTTCGGTTTACCTGTACCCATGTTTAGTGACTCTTCATAAAATATTAGATTACAATCTAAAGAAGGTCGATATTT
Organism: Trichogramma dendrolimi; assembly: GCA_034770305.1. NCBI lineage: Eukaryota > Metazoa > Arthropoda > Insecta > Hymenoptera > Trichogrammatidae > Trichogramma > Trichogramma dendrolimi. The sequence continues at coordinate 73,673 of JAPMIB010000014.1, forward strand.
AAAAGAAACGAAAGTTTTTATATGGAACAAAGCACCAATGGCTCCTCGGTATGCATTAGAAATAGTTAATAAAACATTACAAGATGTTATGAAAAATAATAAGTCATTCAGAGGTAAAAGTATGCTTCTTGAAGGAGATTTCAAGCAATTACTGCCAGTTAAAGTTCACGGAACTAGAAATGAAATTCTGAATCTTTCCATAAAATATAGTATATCGTGGCCAAAATTCACCAAATTTAATTTAACAACAAATATGCGGGTTCGATTAATGACAATATAAAATTCCCTGATCATTGTGTTTTACCACCCAACGAATGTTTGGTTGAGAAAATTTTCGGAGCTCTAATCAGACAGAATCAATTTAATGAAATTAGTAAGAGTGCAATTCTTGCAGCTCGAAATGTTGACGTTAGTAGCATAAATGAGAAAGTTACAGACTTACTCGATAAAAATACTGAACGTATTTAAAGAGGTATTGACAATACTGATAATCAGGATAACGGTCAATTAGGTGATCTTTTATTACCTGAGTATCTCAATTCCTTGAATCCATCAAGTTTGCAACCATATGAACTACGATTAAGAAACAACTGTATTGTCATGCTCATTCGAAATAAAAGCCTTCATGAAGGATTATGTAATGGAACAAGATTACAGGTGATTGAATTTTCAAATCATTTACTGAAATGTAAAATTGTAACAGGCGATAAAATTGGCAATATTGTTTTTTTAAACCGTATAACTCTTTCTTGTGAAAATGAGTATCCATTTACCTTCGAAAAAAGACAGTTTCCTATTAAGCTGGCTTTTGCCATGACAATAAATAAATCACAAGGTCAAACATTTGAGAGTATAGGAATTGATCTGCAAAGAGATGTATTTAATCATGGACAACTTTATGTGGCTATGTCCAGAGTAAGATCATTCGATTCATTGACTATTTATGTAGGAAACCAAAGGAATAATAATTTAGTTAAAAATTATGTTTACAAAGAATTATTTAATTAATTTATATTGATAAACTATCATACAATTGCATTATATTGCAATAATCATTTTGATTCATCATTCATAGTGTAGAGTGATAATTAAAAAATATTTAAAAAGGTTTCAGTTTATGACTTATGCTCCTAATCATCCAAAACAATAAGTTTTGTGACGATGTCACTGAGCGTCGAACATGCGAATTATGACCTCCGGTAATGTGTGAATGCGTGAGCAAGATGCGCGACCGAGAAGTATGATAAGGTAGGAAAGTTGGAGATCACCCGAGCGCACGTTCGAGGTTCAGGGCAAAGGAAGAGCCAAACTAACCTCGGACGTGTCGCTCGGGCCACGTGCACTGACTAGCGGATCGAGCTGTGCGAATCGAGCGCTTCGAGCCCGATGCGTGGTCGATCTGCGCGACAGTGCACACACACAAAGATTCGCAATCAGACCGCGAGAGAGGAAAGACGTGTTGGGGAGAGTGAAAAGTCGCGTTGAGAGAGGCAGAGTTTTGGCCTTGGACGTTCGTGTGGAGATTTTCGTGGAAGCTGTGTGGCAGCCGAGGTGAAATAGTTGTTCACGTGGAAGCTGTGTGTCAGCGGTAGTAGTTGAGAGTGGTAGAAGCTGTGTGTGCAGCGGTGGATCGTGGTGTCGTGCCTGTGGAGGAGCTGTGGTGCCCACCTTGGAGTGTATAGTGGCAGAGCGGAGTCGTGAAGTGACGAGGCGATTCGCGAAGGCTCGAACGGAAGGGAGCCAAGAGAATACGCTGTACAGCGACACCCGCCCGGATTGTCCGAGGCATCTCCGAGGCAGCCAATCACGAGTTTGGACAGGTCACGAGGACGAAGCAGCTGGGGGAACCGCGGAAGGCAACATCGAGAACGGAGTCCGAGGCATAGAAGCGAAGAAATAAGGTCGTAAATTTTAGTTGACTTGGTCGGTCGCGCGCGTGTGTGTGTGTGTGTGTGTGATTGCGTAGCGTGGATGTATGAGTGAGAAAGGAGGAATTGTGCGTAGCGTAGAATTGTTGTATGATTAGTCGTGGAGATCGGAGTAATTAGTGTAGCGAGTACCTTGGACATTTCGAGCATACGTGTCGCGTTTCAGGCCTATGCGTGGCCATTTTTGCGAAGCGGTATTTCCGCCTTGGACGCTCGTGCGAGAGCAAGCGAGGCGCGTATCGTCTTGGTCGTGCGCGACCAAATCGCGCGTCTGCTAGCGCGAGCAGAGCAAAGGCGTCGACCGTATTTCGGAGAAACGGGCCGATTGCGCGCAGTGCAATCACGCGGCACTTGATCGGGACTCGCGTCGGGCTAGCGTTGTAACCCGCGCGTTTTCCCTTGGACTCGCGTATTATTAATTATTTCCCGATGCACGAGATGATGATAGCGACGAGACAGGTTGTGCGATAGCGAAATGAAGAGCGATGGCAGTGATGATTGTATGAGTGATAGTTGAAGGTTGGAGTTAAATAAAGAAAGATTATTTGTGTGCAAAAGTACATTTTTCGTCGTATTTTCGCGACCCTCTCTCACTTCTTTTCAGCTTGGACTGCCGACGCTCGCGGCGCACTTGGTGTTGGCTCGACCCCTTCTGAGGTAAGACTCAACGATAGGCTACCCGGTGCCTCTGTGAAGAAATAATACGACGGCAGGCCGAGCATGGGCTAGGGCCCAAAACCTCGCACGTCGCAGTTTACATGCACACAAAATTAATTAAAGAGATAGCAAATCCAGGCCTAAATGAAAATTTTTAAACACGTTTTCTGAGATTTCCATTGAATATTATCCTAAGAAGCTTCGTGTATGTCTTCGAAACAACAAAATGAAGCCATCCACATAGCTTTTTAGAAAAATATTCAATGAAAACCTCAGAAAACATGTTGAAAAATGTTTTTATAGGCCTGGCTTCGGTATCTCCTTAATTACTCATATGAATGCTAATATTAAACTCACTTCTTATGATCGTTATGATTTTTAAAGTTCAGCGCGCGAGCGCCCTTCCTGTTCACTAGTAATAGAAAATTTTGATCCATAGTAGAAAGTACGAAGCCAAGTACTAAGATCCTCTAATGTAAATAATTTCATAACATAAATAAACTGATTAAGTAATAGTGCTAGGTCGTAGCGACAAATGCCTTCCGAGCAGTCATGCATAACGTCCACACATATATTTTCACACATATGAAAGTTTTTTATTTTATGAAAGACGCATTCTTCTTTTAACCCCGTTACTGCTATATCTTTGGTTTCACTTAAAGTGACTTCAGGTTCATCTGAATTAATTAAAGAATAAGAATCGCTCTCCTCTAAATTTTGATTTAAATCGACAGGAAGAAAATTTGGATCATTTTCAGCATCATAATAAATGTCTGGCTTAAAATTTGATTCATCTAGTTCAATCGATTCAACCTGAAATGCTTTTCTTATATGTTTAGCATTAACATGCTTCACAAAAGCTCTAAAAGATTTATAAACTCTACAACAATTGCTGAAAATACATCTAAATTCTTTCGATGTACGATGAAATGTAACAATATGATCATATAACAAATTGCTGTCCTCAAACGGACAGTTACATTCCTGACATATCATCTTTAAATTATTTTAGGAAAATTAAGCGATTGGTGCTATTGCTTCTAATAAAGCATTCGCTTCCGTGTTTACTACATCTCCGTCTACGTCTAGTTTTAATAAAGCTTTTTGTAAAAATATCCAAATAGTTATACTCTTATCTGGATATTCACAATCGAGCGCAAAGAATATTTTTAAGGCTAAAACTATTGCTTCTATGCAAGAATTAGTTTCGTAGTACTGCTCGTTCACAACTACGTAATAACTATTTATGCTAACGACTTCCCCAACGGCAACGATAAATGGTTGAAATGTCTTATTATTTCGCTGTAGTCGATCTTTTAGCTCTCCTACTTTTTCTTCTATGTCGACGACACTCTAAAAATCAAACATAATATTTCGATGAATTTTAATGAAAAAATAAATTTTTAAAATCTTGAAATTGATTGAAAGTATATAATCATTTTGTTAAAATTTTCTCTCACCTCAACATGTAATATGAAAGTTTCTCATCTTTCTGGAATTGACAATCTACGTACTGATTCATTTGGGTCACTATTGCTTTTGCGCTTTCCTGGGCGATTAGGTGGAATGGTATGAGTCAACATATTATAAGGGGTATTTCGTTCCTCTAAATAAATGCACCAGGATGTTTTTTTTTAGGTTGAATTGATAACAACAATGAAAATTTATTGACTATAAAACATGAATGCTAGTTCCTTGGTAAATGTATAGATATGGGCGCCACCACGTGATCAGCGGCACGTGGACCGTAAAGTACAATTAAAAATTTAATAATGATTAGCAATTCGTAATTTAAGTTCACAGATTTGTAGTCAAGTTACAATTATTCACGTCGATGATTTTACATGTGTACTCGTCTGGCTAAATCGGAGAGCAATTAACACTCGCGTAAAAACCTCATAGGGACACGGGGTCACGGGGGGAAAGACTCGACTGTTATACTCGCGAGAGAGCTCGTGGTTTTCAATCTATGTTATACTTAAGCTAGCTTACACGATGTCTTCACTCTTCGTCGACAAAGTTGGTGGCCGGCTTCCACGGTGCTGGGTGTCGTCACTAAAATTACTGCGAAGGGTGAGAGATGCTTCTCGAGATCAACTTATGCACTGGTCAATTTTTCACTGGTTACTTTCTTCCTTTTCTCTTTGCTGTGCACAACGCAACGTTGCACATACTTTGCACACACGAGCAGACAGGACAATAATGGCCGATTCGTGACGTGGTCGTAATCGTCGTTCTCATGTGTCGTCTGAAGCGACATGCGAGCGCCAATCGATATTGATCGATAGGTGTCGATAATTCGATAGTTCTCGTCTGATTATTTCACACGTCAACACTGTGTGGCTCGGTCCGGTGTGTGTTCGTGGTTCATCATTCGTCTGAGCTGACAAGGTATTGTATCGACTTATTCTATGTCTCTCGTCGTGTACTCTTGAGGAGCATCAGTCTGGTGATTAGCATCTCATCGTCTCGATCTCTGATCTCTTGGTCGTTCTGATCTTCTCGCTTTGATTTTCTTTCTTTTCCGGGTCTCGGGTCTAAAGTGTATAAAAGAAAACATATGTATGTGTGATAGGGGCAAGGTGTAAGGGGTTCGTCTCGTCCGTACAGCTTATATCTCTACGCGTGAGCTCAAGAGTGAATTTCAACGACTTGTAGCGCATAAAGTATGCCGCTACAATATGCATTAACAAAAAGTCCTCTTTATCTGAAATAGTGAAACAAATTACAATTATCATGAAATGATGCATATTGATTAAAATTCCCTTCATAAATAATAACTTCATCAGTAGTACATCAGTATTTATATACAAAACTGATCAGATACTGATGTATTGGAATTTGAGTTTTTTTGCATGTTTGAGGCAATGTAAATTAATTATTTTATTTCTTTATACTGATACCGGTGAATTGAATTATAGTTTTAACTTCAACATACTTTTTGAAATTAAGCTCAATGACACTTTTAAGTAAAGTAGTGATTAAATAATTATCTCTAAGTAACTTATACTTTAAAATTTCTGAACTGAGATTTGTTAATTAATGTGAGATTATGTTCATACGTATGGTAAAGGCATTTTTTATAACTTTAAATACAAGTACTTCGCATTCGAGAAAAACAATTTGAGATGTAGCGTACTGGTGTTTTTTTTTTAGTTTCAGTATGTCTCTGCATTGAAAAATAACTATTTCAGATTTAGCATTCGTAATGGGGGATTGATTTTTCATTTTGTTATCATTGATTTTTTTCTATTGCAAAGACTTATACAAACAAAATGATACTGAATCACTTTTGTTGATACTCATTCAAAATTGATCTAAATCTTGGTTGAATATTAATATCAACTGAATAATTCATGAATGGAGCATAATACATGACATATCAAATAATTTGTTATTTTCACTAAACTTCAAAGCAACTAAAAAATAGTGTCGACAAAACATTGATCAAAATAACTTCACTTCCCTGCACCACTTACTACACTGTATCACTTCAGTGCCAATTTGACACCTAGCTAATTAATAAACTTACCACCATTCAATTCGCCAGACTGCAATAAAAGGATTTTAGCTGCCTCAGCTGGATCTTTGATTGGATCATCGTCAAATGCTGAAATCAGGATTCTTTTTATTCTTGTCCACTCAGTATCGCCTATGTATTCATTTGAACACAATATTTGGAAATCACTTAAAAGCTGTAAATTCAAAATTGATCAGTCAGGATTAAATTTTGAAATATTATTCATGATAGATTATACAAACAAATTGAACTCACCACTTCTTTTTCATCTTGCATGGATAAACACTTGAATTGTTTAAAATATTTTTGAATGGTGAAGTCTTTGTTTGTTAAGAATAAAGCTCGCCTTAGTCCATATGTTAATTCCCATGCTTCTGTTACCCTTTGCCACGGATCCACGTTTGAAGACAGCCACTCCAACTCTGCATTTGCTGGAAAAATTAAGGCATATTTGTAATTAAAAATTTATCAATAAACAAAATAATGTTAGCTACAATATATATGTTACATATTTTATATATGTTAGCTATATACGTTATCTACATATAAAAAAATGATATGAATATAAAAAGATGCTTCTTACCCTCATGAGGAAATAATAATGATTTGACCAATTCGTGGTGTTGGTTTTTCAGTAACCCATTTGATCGTAGACAACACTTGACGTAATTGTAGTGGTTCCACAATTTACCAAAAGCCAGTATACTTCTTTTCTTGCACTTTTGATATGATTAGAAATAAGTGGCCACGTTCTCAGTTGGGAAAATCTGGACGATCTCCTCTGCTAATATTTTAAGCCTGTCAGTGCTTATACTGAAATAAAAATATTATTATTTTCAGAGGTAATGCAAGAAAAAAAATATTTTATTAAAATCATGAAGATTATCACGGTTGATTACACATAAGCACATAACCGTGTAATTATAAAAAATTTAAATTATTACTTACACAAATTTGTCAAGAACTCTGTCATCGTTGGCGTTCAATTTGTGTAATTTATGATCTTTCTCCCTCCGGATAACTTCACGAACAAGAAGTGAACGCGTTTTCCGAGAGAAAATTTTGTTGCGAGATACGCAATTCCGATAGCAGCGAAGAATTTCTATGCCGTGAGCCGTTTTCTCCAAATAAGCTCTAAGACCCTATGTAATCGCGTTTAAATAGTAAAACCAAAACAATCGCAACAATTGGCAGAGTATACAAAAGTCCATATGCGTGCACTACGTGTAGATGAATCCGAATGAAAACGTAACCGTATCACGGACAACTCGTGGTTGAACTGCGCCTCTATCTTCGAGTGCCGGCAAATTTTGATCAATCGGCATTAACGCCGCATTTCCAGGATGATTTGCTTCCTCATAGAGGAAGCTTTGTGATAGGCGTCAAAACCAAGTTTTGATTTAGATGTCCTAGGACAATTTCGTTTACATATTTTGGTATCTTCATTGAATTCTGAACAAATGTCTGTATGAGTGTGTGTGTGTGTGTGTATGTGTGTGTGTGTGTGTGTGTGTGTGTGTGTGTGTGTACGTCTGGTGGTATGGAACCAGTGTAACTTTTGAACGGAGACACGTAGCGAAAAGTTGTACGGCTTTTTTTGAAGGATTTGTATGTCGTAAGAAGCGTCAAAAACTTATTTTAGGATCCATCGATTAGTTAAAAAGTTATGATTTTTTTTATCGTGTTGAAAACTCGGTTTTTTTGGAAAAAAATTTTTTTTAATTTTTTTTATGTATAAATGAAGGAATTTGTATACTTTTTTATTCGGTATAATGTAAGAGGAGCAGCCAATCTTTAATTTAAGATCAAAAACGTAAAGATTCATGGAATATAAAAAAAGTTAGAACTCAAAACAAAAAGTCTTTTTTTGCTCCGTTATAGAGCAAAAGCGGCGATCTGGAATTAGTGTCACTTTTGAACGGAGACACGCAGCGACAAGTGGTTTGGCTTGTTTTGAAGGATTTGTGTGTCGCATGAAACCCCAACAATTTATTTTATGATCTACCGAGTAGTTAAAAAGTTATGCTTCATTGTATCGTTTTGTAAATTGGATTTTTTGGAAAAAAAATTTTTTTTTCGTTTCTTCATGTAACAATGAAGGAATTATTATTTTTATTTTTTGATCGGTACAGTTCAAGCGGAGCAGCCAATCTTTAATATAAGACAAAAATCGTAGAGATTCACGGAATATAAAAAAAGTTAGAACTCAAAATGAAAAGTTGTATTTTTGCTCCTTTATAGAGCAAAAGCGGACGTCTGGATCCAGTGTACCTTTGAACGGAGACACGTAGCGTGAAATTGAGCAAGGGAAACTTTTACAAGGGAATCTTTTACAAAATTATAGAAATCTCTAAGTTTTTTTATAGTTCTGTACACAAAAATGAAATACAAATTTATCTTTCAACAATCAGACCCCTTCATTAATATCATTTTTTATGAGGAAGCTATTTGCCAATAAATTGGCAGCGGTTTTTCGTTTTCTTGCACAACCAAAGCTTCTTGATTTTCGGCCATTATATGTTTTTAGATGATCTCACTATAAAATAAACAATCGCGGTATTTACGGGATTGACTGCAACAGTCTCCAGTCTCGATCGCAATAAAAGAATAGCTTTGTAAGTAAATTAGGAGATGCGATCGTTCTTTTGTTTTGAAGGGGGTGACATTGGCGACAAATGCAGCTCAATTTTGGAGAAAAATTTACATCTGACATGATATAAATATTATTAGATTTAAAACTAAAATTTCATATGATGCGGAATAGTTTTTATTATAGAATAGTTTCTATACTTTTTTATAAGTTTTTTTACAATACTATGAACTATTATTTATCAAATAGTATCGTAATATTTAACACAGAAAATCGCACATTTTATAATAGTGCAAAATTTGATTCTCCATATAATAATTTCTCAAGAAAGTTTCTAGGGATTTTGTTTCAAGAGTAGTGAATAATCCTAGAAGTTTAGTACTTTTTGTTTTACCATGTGTCAAAAAACCCCATACTGACAGTATAGTCCAACTTTTCCATCGAATACAGTAATTTTTATTATACACATAACAGTTTTTCCTATATCATTTCTCTCCGTGTAGAAACGTATGCGATTCTAGTCATAAAGGAGTGAACGCGTTAACGTTATGATCATTTGCTTGTGGAGTAACATTCGACCTGGATAAATTTGGAGCATTGACTCTCGCACCTTTTGAAAAAACGATATCATGCAGCAACTCGTTAGGTTTTTGCCCACACCTCGGACATGGAGCTTTTCGACAATCATCACGCGTGTGTCCTTTTTGGGGCTTCTTTCGCAAAATTGAAACAATTATCAATCGTATGAAAATTACGATTACAAAAATCGCACCTAACACATTCTTTGCGTTTTTTCGTCGGCGGCTCGTCAAGCTCTGACTCATTATTTATATTCGTCAAATACACATTTGCATTAGTGACTACTCGAGGTCTTTTTGAAGCTTTCGGGGAGCTTTTGTCATTCATTTTCATCATTCCCGAATTAATGTTTCGAAGAGACAACTCGTAAACATAATTCGACAGTTTCTCTAAATCACAATCTAAATCACAACATAATTTCTCATCAGAGCACTCGGAATTTTACTCACAATATTCTCAAATAACTCTGGTGAGTGTAAATAACCAATATTGCCCAATGACTTTATAGCCACGACCGTATCATTCAGCTCCATAGGGAATTTAAATAACAAACTCGAATCATCATTTACGCTTGGAAGATTACGAATGTCACATATCAAACTTCGCAAAGTTAACTTAGAATTTCCAAATCTTTCGTCCAGAGCATCCAAAATTTCACTAGTTGAGCATTTGGCCATAAATAGTTTACGCACAGAGTTTAAGCTTCTCCTTCAAGCTTCAAAAAGCCTTATGGAATTTTCGGATTCCGAGAAATTTCCTAATTTCTTTGATGCTTCAAAAGCTTGTTTAAAACGACTCCAATCAAGTGGATCGCCTTTGAATATTGAAATTTTCTTCTATGTGTTGATGATCGATTGAAGCTAAAAGAATTATCTCTCTCACTCGAAGAGTTGTATTGAGACAGAGCTTTGCTCATAACCTCAAGAAACTGAGAAAGCTCGGGTTTCGCACTTGATTGGATGTCGTCTGCGTTATCGCGTAATCTCGTACTATGCGCTTGACGATCGAAACTACTTTTTATATTTGTTGGACGAAGCTAGATTCGTGGAGAAATTAGGAGCAGGATCAAACAATGAATTTAATACACAGTTTATTTAATACACTAGGAACAGTTTATTAACTTAAACTCGACGCTCGAAGTACTCGATGTTAACGTAATTTTAAGTATAATCAAAATAGAACAAAAGTAACAAATGTAGTATTCGGCTAGCAAAAAGTATATGTGTAAGAAGCTAGGGCTATAACAACAGTGGCGAGTCACTGTCGGTCAGGCATCGTCATGCATGTGCGACGAGCGATCAGAGCGCTCGTCAGTCTTGTACACACACATGCGGCGCCTGGGGGAAGCTCAGGGGTGTCGAGGACCTCGCGCTAATTGCGCCTGTGGAGAAAGGCCCTCTAACAATATTTAAATAATTTACGCGATCCTGATTATTACTTAAACTATTGTCTATAACGCTACGAACTTCATCTGCAACTTCTTGAATTTCTTCATCATCGTCGTTCTCTTCAATCTCCAAATCTTGCTCAGTGCATTCATCGAAATCCGACTGCTCTTCGTCGCTGCCGTATTCGTGATCCAATGCATCAGCACGTTGACGCCAATCACCGAGAAATCTTGCAGCTTCAGGATCGTCTCTAGCCAGAACACTAGCTGCAGCGGCAGGCGCAGCAACGCGAGGCCGTCGTATGGGGACAGCTTCAGGCCTCGGCGCAGTGCTGCGAGGACGTCGCACTGGACCAGCGGCAGGCCTCGGTGCATCAGCATGAGGACGCACAGTGGGCCGAAACGTCAGAAAAGCGCTCGAAAAGCATGTGCAAGCCTATATATAAATTAAAACATGGATATGGCGATGTTTTCTTGCAGGTGTTGGTACCCTTTATCGTAATCCATGACCCTATCCAGTCTGGAGCCCCCCAATTGCATTGTTGCATTCGAAAAGTGCATTTCGAAAGTGCATTTCGAAAGTGCATTTCGATTTTCAAAAATACGAAAACTGTTATGTAATGGTACAAATCAACCCAGAACTGTTACCCGGGGGTTTTCGAGGTCGGAGAACACGAATATCGGGTTGGCGAGAGCCTAGGACGCACCTGGTGATATCTCCGGGTACTGTGAACATCTTCTTCAGGACTTGAATAAAGGTGCATTAAATGCTTTATTTGAAAATCGATAATTCGCTCGCTCATTTCCTCGACTACATTTTTATTTTTTAAATTTCATGCAACCTTTTTTTCGGAAAATGTTTTAATTACAATTAAGTTTTGTTTTGTTATTGTTCAAATTTTACAGTTATTATCGAAGCTCACATTAACTGTATTTTTCGAAATGTTACTCGGTTAATCCTACTCGCTTATTTTCTGCGACCATTTTGTTGTATTCTATTTCTTATACATTATTTATTGATTGACTATTAAATAAAGACCATTTTTTTATACTATATTCAATTTTATGATTTAATATCCACACCCATCAACACGAACAGATTTGCGTAATAATGATTGTAGTTTGTATTTTTGACACACTTTACAAAAAGCAGATAGACATGAAAACATCTAAATAGAATATTACGTTTTTGAAAGTATTCGTTTTTTACTAAATAATGTGAATGTGGAAACTTTTCATACATTTATTCAACAGTAATGATAGAAAGATGTTTATATCATCGTTAATTGCACGTACATAACTCCTCAAGTAAATAGCCTTTGCTGTCTATAGTTTCAACAACGAGTACAAAAAATGTGAGATACATATGTGACGACAATGGAGTTTGTTTACATTTTGGGATAGGTATACCTCTGCACTTAATTCGCGTAGTAAATACTGTATACGCGATGTATAGTACATGCATACGTTTGTTTTTTTTACTGTACCTACGACTTTTTCTAAGTATCTGTCAAAATAAGTCAAAAACTCACAAAGCAAGTTTTCACACAAGTTTTCGTATCAGTCGTGTTTGAAACACAGATAGATTTGTGTCTTGGGCGAAAAATGCAATATTACGAAAATGATGAGTTTCACAATTAAGCGTAGCGTACTTTTTAATATTATCAAAAATAAAGATGACTCTAATAAGAGTTAATCACAAGCTTTACTTCATGAGCTATTAGAATTGTATGGCTTATCGAATAGTAGTGTAAAAGTGATTCGATCGTTACAAAGCAAGTTGCATTCCAGTTTTTTTTCTCTCTTCCAAAGACACTGGAAATCTTTAAATAAAAATAAAAGAAATTTCGATAGTTTCGAAGACCAGTTCAAAGATTGGTTGGAAAAAGACTTTTCTTTCTATTATGATGACAAAACACCTGAAGGACCGGAGTTAGAAGGTACGTAGTAGTTGCTCTGATAATAATTAAAGGGTATATTTTTAATAATTTTTGTCACTTTCATTTTTGTACACGGAGAGAAATACTATATTAAATATCAACACATTCGCAAGCAAAAATTACTATATTCGCTAGTGCAAGTGCCTCAGAGTCGGATTATGGTCATTTTTTACTATGCACATGCTAAATATTATATAAATCTGGTTATTTTTTAACTTTGTAATTCAAAAATATTTATGAGATATTCTAGCTAAAAGTTGCTATAATATCGTAGTGAAAATTGGTATGTAGCAAATTTTACTTTAGATTATGGGAAAATTTGTGGATGAATATTTGAAAAATTATTTTGTATAGTACCAATTTTTACTATAATCAAAGCTTCTCGATTTCATCAACAGATGGAGTAAGGTCAATTCCCGCAAGTGTCAGAAAAACTGTCCGATTGGTATATATACAAAAAATTTCGAACAGATAATACATGCGCGATATGGGATAGAATTTTTAATTTATAAATGATGATTTAAAAATCAATAACGTCTCGAGTATATTATGTGGGACGAGTGCTGATTTGTATTTATTAACAAATGTAGTTTGATGTTTTTTTACAAATTACCTAATAATGAGCATACAATCGAATATAAACACTAACGAATGGTTTTTTGAATGCTTTTAAATTTTATTCATCTATAGCTTTTAATAAATTCAGTTTAGTTGAGTCACAATAGTAATTTTTTTGACAAAAATTTGTATACCTCTTTAAATTATTACTTTGAAATTATAGTTAAAAGGGGACGGCCGGAACTTCTATATGAACATTCTGCGAAGAGTACGAAACGAATGAAAAGAGCTCCATTAATTAATGCGCAAATGCGCTCGAAAAAATAATTAAGCCTGAAAATCCAGCCGGGGCAAATTTGATCAAAATGGTCTTGGATAAAGATTGCGCTGAAAAAATTATGAAAAATTGTTTGAAACCTGAACCTCGAAGATTGTTCGTAGAAGAAGCTCTTGCTCTACTCGTCGATGCCAACCTTACGAAAACTTCTTACAATTTGATAAGACAGAGTGCCCTCAAAACCAATAATGACGTGTATCCCACATACTGCCAGGTATTGTCAACTTTTGAAATTCAAAAATATTTTTATAATTTAATATTAATTATGATGTGATCGAATGCGAATATCGTTAAGGTGATCTGTACCCCACATTTCACGTCAATAAAATCCCTAGGCTCTCATGATAAAACAGATCAAAATTGAAACTTACAAACTACACGTACAGATGGCGCGATCTATTCGGCATATTGATTCGCGATCAGTTGGTCGACCATTGTTATTGATATCGCTATTCTTGATCGAATAATGTTCAGAAAAGCTGTCAATTGCAACATTAGATCAAGAGAAAATTGACAAAAAACTTGGTGATAATTTTTTTCAAACAGTTTTTTTTTTATTTTTTTTCATTTTATGAAGTATGTACATGCATTTATGAATAATTGTTGGTTCTTAGTACTCATGCTTTTTTCAATCCAAAAAAAAAATCTTTCATTCTTCTTTCATTTCTTTCTCTTCCATTCTATATTTCAATTTTTTATTTTTCAAATATTTCTATTTACATGCTTTTTTTATTTACTATCGTGTTTTTCTTTTTCATTGTCATTATTTGATTTTACAAATCTTTATTTTTAAGCAATTTTCAATTACTATAGTGATTTTCTTTTTCATTATTTATTTTTACATCTTTGTACTTTCATGAATTTTTTTTTTTACTATTTTTTTCATCATCATTATTTATTATCAATAATTCATTTTCATGCATTATTTTTAATTTTTTTCTTTTTTAAATCTATTCATTTTTTTTCATTTAATTTAACATTTTTTATCTAATTTTTTTATTTATCTTATCACTTTTTTCTCATGCATTTGATTTTTGTTTATTTATCTCAGAGTTAATTGAATTTTTCTATAATTATTTTCTACAAGTTAAAAATGTCTACAGCTATATACTTACTGGTTTTAGATATCCCATCTAGTCGAATATCAAGTACATGTACATTTTTAATTCAATCAAATATTGAATACCTTAATATGATCACGATCCTCTGCTCACATATTTTTTCATAGCTATAGTTAGAATCATTACCTTGGGCGTTATTTCGTTTTTAAATAACGGTCTCTCTACTGTGATTCAATTGCACATCAATAAATTGTAATCTAAATCGTTGCGAATTCTCGTAATCTTTACGTCTAGACACGCATTTGTGGTCGTGCATTTTATCGTAATGCATGTTTAAAACTTCTTCTCTAAAATGATTCATGTGACCTTATTTACAGAGAAATCGGTAAGACCTTTAATCTGTGCTCCTCGAGCTCGCGTTTGAAAAAATCAGACGAACCTTATGCTGGTTGTAACTCAGATGTGCCACCAGGCTAGCCGGCTGGCAATTTTTTTCTTGCGACTTGAAGCTAGTCAGAAAATCTATTGTGATTAGGTACCCTGACGATAGACGGCACGGCCGGTCTCCAGAATTTGCAAGTCATGATAACAATCAACCTGTAACAATAATATCTCAATTAGTTTTCAAACGTTTATAGTAATGAAATTAAATAATTTTACAATCAAATTCAAGTGAAATCTACCATCACTAACTGTGTCAATAAATTAAACCATCGAATCTGCAGGTTGATTTGCTGATAGAGGTTTTGAGTTACTTGAGTTTGGTCAACGAAACTCAGTTACTGGTACTATATCAGGAGTACATAGGGCTTGAAGTTAAAAATTTCTATTCAATACTAGTCTTGACCTAGAAAAAAACAATTATGAAATTACTTATTAAGAATGTAATACTTGTACGTATGTTTGAGAGCCTTTTGGATAGAACATCAGGATACATCTCTGCAGAAACTCTGAAAGCAGTAAGAATTACTCGAACAAAAGCATCAGGTGATTTTGGAATACCTGTACATACACAATGTTAAGTTAGTGGATTCATTTTAAACATTAGAAAAATTATAATTAAATGTATTAAATTCACCTCTTGTAAATTAGTCAAAGATAATTTCATTTCTACAAAATCAGTTACTGCTCTTGCAGCAGTTGGTTCGTATGAGCTAGAATTACCTGTTTAAGTGACTGTACAACTTAAAGGTCGAATAATTTATTCTCTGACACTTGACCAGGATCGGAAGTTAGAAGATGAAAATAGAAGATTCAATTTAGAGTGAGCTTTAAACCTACAGAAAAACTTTATGAAAAATTACTTATTGTTCATTTCAATCATTTAAAATTAGATCAAATTTATCAATTTGATGCTTACCTCCGATCTGAACCGGTTGAAACAAGCTATGATGAACTCGTACTGACAATCAAAATCTCCATCTTTATAGTATGCAACCAATACCTCTAGAGTGATCAGTAATACAGTAATTGATACAGCTAGTAATGCGCTTGAGTTTTATATTCACTCACTGAATTTTTTTGGAGATGGCACAAACTGTCTGCATACCTATGAATTTTTAAAAATTAATTTTATTTTCAATCAATTGAAACTTTAATTAGTTTTGAGAAAAATAATTCAAGGCATGCACTTCATATTATTAAATTGTTATTGCTAACCTTATTGTGAGAAAGACTTCACTTGTGTTAACGTTTTGCAATTAATCTTGAGAATTACATAAACATTATTAAACAGCTTCGTTACACACATATGCAGGCAACTTTTTGATGACGAGTGAGTTGGAACTATAAATGTCGATGTGAACCTTTCAAGAGAGTCTTCGTTGAATGTCACATGAATTGCATTTTTCCTAGGTGACTTAATAGTTCTTGTGCGAACATCTTCAATTTTATCGTTGAACTTATCAACAATGAATTTTAGGGCAAAACGAGCAATCTTAGTAGTTGTCAATACTGAATAAATCAACTATCAATCAACTGTTCTTTGACCTAAAAAATATGCATTGTCTTGTGATAACATATTGGTGTATCTATAAATAGCTTGCATGATGTATTTACCTCTGAAAAATTGATCTTCGAGCCCATGGTCTTTGGGAGATCAGCATTCAACTTCTCTTATTATCTTTTGATCTTTGCTGCAATAAGAAGCCCCATTCGATGATCCCGATAACGACAATGCTGCTACTCGTACATTAGGTGAAAGATCTCCCATAAAAATAATTGATAAATAGCACTATCGACCATTTGCATATCTTCATGAGATTCTCCTTCTACAGGTACTATTCCAAAGAGAAAAAATTAGTGAAAAAAATGTTATACTTATTAAACTATCTAATGGTGAAAAAATAAACTTACACTTCAGAACATGCATTTCTTAACAACCAAATAAGCAGCCTCTTGAAGAATGCAATTCTGCCACTTTTTCAAATAACAGTTGTTACTTGAGCTCCTTATGATGTAGAAAAATTAAATGTAAACTATATGCAAGCATTACTTTATTTTTTGGGGGCAGTATTCAATACAAGATTTCTGTAAAATAATTGATGATTAATGAATAACATTAAGTACAGTAAAAAGATAGCTTGAGGTAATAAAATGTACCTATTATTGTCTTGTAATGTATGAAGAGTTGATCAACCTCAAGATTTAACCGTTTTTTCATCCGTTGTTCCCAATTCAAGTTGTAGATTTTTTGATTTTGATAAAAAGTTGAGTCAGCACAATTTCAGGTTTTGAAATTCGTTGGATTTTCTACTTCAACTGCACTAACCTCTAAACGCACTAAATTTAGTCACTGAACACTTTAAAATGTTGCGAAATATTCGCACGGATCTATGTTTACATTGCAATTGCACTATAACCTCAAAATTCAGTAATTGGAGTCATCACTATCAACTATTCTGTATTTACTATCGAGTTCAAACTTGCACAACAGTTCGCTTACGATTTTATCGAGTAACGCGCGAATGACATTTCGCACGTATGCTATGAGCAATGGGCCGGCCGCCGTGGCTCGATTGCGGCTTCTACGCTCACAGCGTTGCCGCTACCGCTCGAATTTTGATCAGACGTTCTGCTTATATACGAACTGTGAGCGATCACCGAGGCCGGTTTGGCAAACTCGCATTTCAGCCTGACACTGCTGCGCCAACAGCATGAGTCTTGATTTGCCGTGCAGCTACGAGTCGGAGCTCCGAGCGAGGCTGGTACGATAAACTCGCCTTTCTGCATATACCCCAGCGTTGCGGCAACACGCGAGTTTCGGGACGCTGACAAGTCCATACATGTATACAATCGTATACTGCTAAGTGGGTTATTCGGCTCGTGAGGCTAAGAACGGAGCCTGCTGTATGTTTAGCATGGGTTGCGTTCATCTAATATAAGTAGCAGATGAGTCGCGTATCTCTATGACTCTTGTGTGCGTGCGTGTATATCAATGCGAAAAATTCGATGGAAGATATACGTAACATACTCATTTAAATTCACTACGTAAAATTTGCAAATTTTTTTTTTTACATAAACAGCTAATTTATTTTTTCAATCAAATGATAATTAATCTAACAGCTTATAATTATTTTCTTCAATCACATAAGTAAGCGGAATAATCCCCGTCTAGGGTAATCATATTTTAGATTCCAGTTCATAGAATCTATAAAGACTAAAAATTGACTTAATTTACTACCAAGCGTATCCGCATTAAAACTCTCATGAACCTTATACGATAAACATACAAAAATAAAACATTTTTCTTCTAAAAATAGAAATATTTTTGTTTTGATTGTGTAGCGTGGATAAATATAAAATTTCAATTAAAGTGTGATGTCTTTTTTACAGTGTTTTAAACGTAGTGATTACAAAACGTTTGCGTTTAATTTTTTATAATCTATAATATTGCATAAGGTTCATAAGTGTTTTAATGCGAAATCACCTAATTGAGTTCAGTAACATTATGCTTTTATAGATTGAGTCGACGGGATATTACTTATCACGAAAAATCATCACTCTCTAGACAGAGAATGATTCTACTTACTCTTTTGATTAAAAAAAATTATTATTGCTAATGCAGTGCGAAAAATTAAGCATCATTTTTTGAATGAGGTGACAAGTTGCATTCATTTTTTTTAAATATACACATTTTACGTAAAACTTCGATGAGTACCACATATAAGCACTCAAGTATAGTTACCCTTATTGCACGCTCTTATCTCTATGCATCGAGTGATCTATACTAAGCGCGTACGCATACAAATCCTGTCAGAGGCTAGCGACTTATCTTCATACGCATAAGATGACCGCAAGCCATGCCAAACATACAATAAACTCCGTTCTCAGCCTCTATATGTACAAGTCGGCGGGCCGAAGCTCGAGTGTTGCCGCAGTGGTACACTGATATGCGAGTTTTCATCACTGTACCCCGCGCTGTAGCGGCAACGCTGTGTGCTCGGCTGTGTCGGGCCGGGCCTTCGCTATTAGCACACGTGCGAATGTAATTCATGCTGTTATAATGCGTTGATCGTGCGGCGATGTGTATAAATTTGAGAGACGCGTGTTTGAAAATTTCGAACACGTTTTCCGGGAAATCTGGTCAGTGGAATTGGCTGAAATTTTTTTGTTATATTAAGAAAAACAATACAAATGTTCTCAAAGAGCCGTTTTTGAAATTCGATATAGAAAAAAATATATAAATTAAACAAATCTTTCGACCCTGTGAGTAAAACATGTGGGGTATAGACGACCTAGTTTTCCGGGAAATCCACCTGAGGAACTTAACATTATGAAGGTCGCAATAGAGCCGATTGTGGAAATTCTTAATACAAAAAAGATAAAAATAAAAGAACATTAAATGAAGAACATAAACTAAATTTTAGTTTGTGCGAACGGGACGCCAAGCCGAGTAGAAATGTGTCCCGGTCACGCAGTTTTGCGACATTGTAATAAAAAAATTTTGTTCTAGTTTTCCGGAAATTCTACCTGATGAAATAGGCTAAATAATAAAACTTCTTTTATTCTAGCTTTTTTTGTGTTTCCAATTTTTACAAACCGCTCCATGGCGACCTTCATAATGTTGCTAAGAACATGTAGAGAAAAATTCAGCCATTTCCATCCGGTAGATTTTCCGGAAAACTGGATCAAAATTTTATGATTACAACGTGGCAGAACCTGCGCGAGCGGGACACCTTTATACTCGGCCTGGCATCCCGTTCGCACAGACTTAAAGTTCTTTCATTTCGACCCTTTTTGGATTACGAATTTATACGGCTTTATGTACGACCTTCATAATGTTGCTAAGAACATGTAGTGAAAATCTCAGCCATTTCCATCCGGTAGATTTCCCGGAAAACTGGATCAAAATTTTTATTTTAGCGTCGCAGAACCTGCGCGAGCGGGACACCTTTATACTCGGCCTGGCATCCCGTTCGCACAGACTTAAAGTTCTTTCATTTCGACCCTTTTTGAAGTACGAAATATACGGCTTTTTGTACGTCCTTCATAATGTTGCTAAGAACATGTAGTGAAAATCTTAGCCATTTCCATCCGGTAGATTTTCCGGAAAACTGGATCAAAATTTTTTATTTCAGCGTCACAAAACCTGCGCGAGCGGGACACCTTTATACTCGGCCTGGCATCCCGTTCGCACAGACTGAAAGTTCTTTTATTTCTAGCTTTTTTTGTGTTTCAAATTTTTACAAACCGCTCTATGGCGACCTTCGTTATGTTTCCAAGAACATGTAGTGAAAATTCCAGCCATTTCCGTCCGGTAGATTTCCCGGAAAACTGGATCAAAATTTTTTATTTTAGCGTCGCAGAACCTGCGCGAGCGGGACACCTTTATACTCGGCCTGGCATCCCGATCGCACAGACTAAAAGTTCTTTCATTACGACCCTTTTTGAAGTACGAATTTATACGGCTTTTTGTACGACCTTCATAATGTTGCTAAGAACATGTAGTGAAAATCTCAGCCATTTCCATCCGGTAGATTTTCCGGAAAACTGGATCAAAATTTTTTATTTCAGCGTCGCAGAACCTGCGCGAGCGGGACACCTTTACTCGGCCTGGCATCCCGTTCGCACAGACTTAAAGTTCTTTCATTTCGACCCTTTTTGAAGTAGGAATATATACGGCTTTTTGTACGTCCTTCATAATGTTGCTAAGAACATGTAGTGAAAATCTCAGCCATTTCCATCCGGTAGATTTCCCGGAAAACTGGATCAAAATTTTTTATTTTAGCGTCGCAGAACCTGCGCGAGCGGGACACCTTTATACTCGGCCTGGCATCGCGATCGCACAGACTAAAAGTTCTTTCATTACGACCCTTTTTGAAGTACGAATTTATACGGCTTTTTGTACGACCTTCATAATGTTGCTAAGAACATGTAGTGAAAATCTCAGCCATTTCCATCCGGTAGATTTTCCGGAAAACTGGATCAAAATTTTTTATTTCAGCGTCGCAGAACCTGCGCGAGCGGGACACCTTTATACTCGGCCTGGCATCCCGATCGCACAGACTAAAAGTTTTTTCATTACGACCCTTTTTGAAGTACGAATTTATACGGCTTTTTGTACGACCTTCATAATGTTGCTAAGAACATGTAGTGAAAATCTCAGCCATTTCCATCCGGTAGATTTTCCGGAAAACTGGATCAAAATTTTTTATTTCAGCGTCGCAGAACCTGCGCGAGCGGGACACCTTTATACTCGGCCTGGCATCCCGTTCGCACAGACTTAAAGTTCTTTCATTTCGACCCTTTTTGAAGTACGAATATATACGGCTTTTTGTACGTCCTTCATAATTGCTAAGAACATGTAGTGAAAATCTCAGCCATTTCCATCCGGTAGATTTTCCGGAAAACTGGATCAAAATTTTTTATTTCAGCGTGGCAGAACCTGCGCGAGCGGGACACCTTTAGACTCGGCCTGGCATCCCGTTCGCACAGACTAAAATTTCTTGTAATTCCAAATATCGCCTTTTTAGACGTTCGTTGCTGTACGCTAATAATTAGTTATGACAATTACTCTGTAACTATTTCGTAATCGACGTTAACAGACATCCGTTTGTGATTGAGACTATTTTGAAAAATCTTGATAATGCCGTTTTTGAGATATTCGATTTGATGTTTATGAAAAGTTTTTTCAGAAAAAACGGAAAATTTTGGAAAATTCCATTGCTGAATAAAAAGCTTATTGTTTGCGTGTGTTCAAGCGGGTGCCGACCGCAAGGCTCTGTATGTGTGTGTGTGTGTGTTCCGAAATTGCTTTGTCGCGACTGGCGTACAGCGCGACCCCTTGTGATCGCAAGCAGTTCAGTTCGGCTGTGACGCTGAGAGAGGCAAGACCTCGAGATACGAATTAACCTGTGAGCGACGCTTGTATCTATAAATGAACCTCCAAATAATCATAATAAATACGCGAGTATATCTCAATTTTCTAAAATTAAGTGCTGTGTTTATAGTTTCTTTTCTCACATTGCCCATTTCCTCTGACCGCACTCTATCTGTCGATAGCCGACTCAAGAAAGAATCGGAGTCACAGAAAAAGTAACATGGTCCTTCGAGCCGGATAAATTAACAGTCAAGCTGAGTAAAAATAAAAATCAAGTGTGAAAGTGCAAGGGGTAATTGAGGAGTGTAAAAAAAAAAGGGAAAAAGAAACTTAAAATCGAACAAAGTGAGAATCAAAAATCCTCGAACATCCTTCTGTGCAGGTTAAGTCGTGTTCTGTGTGCGAGGTCGAAATTCTGAGAAACTCCAAAAGCGAAGTACCTCCCCTTCATTCTCGAGCAACTGCGTAGTACACAGTGTTGCTACAAACTCCGATTCGCGCGAGTACCGCGACTCAACGATACGTGTGTTGTGTTCAGTGACCTCTACACTGCAAAGTGATACGTCTACAAGCGAGGTTTTGCGAGCTATTTTACCTTCTAGAAGCGACAGTGTTTCTCACTCAAAATGGGTGACCACGCGGAGACTCTAAAAGATCAGGCCACGACTGGAAAAATGATCAAAAACTTTATCAAGAACACAGAAAAACTCGGACAGGCGAATCTGACTTTCGACTCATTAAATTCGCGATTGTGTACGTTGGAGGCATACTGGAAAGTGTACACTGATCGTCACCTCGCTTTGTCTCGCTTTGAAGAAGAGCTCGAAGAAGAGAGCTACTTTGTGAACGACACATTTTCTGAAGTCGAAAATCTATACACGGAAACAAGAGCGTACCACGTACAGAAAATTACGGCCCTCTCAGCGCGTGCGCTAGACTTACAGTGCCTGTTTCAAACAGCACACCGTCTGTAGTGCAAATGTCGACCACAGCCACTTCACTGCCGAAACTCACATTGCCGAAGTTTAGCGGACAGCAGTCCGATTGGGACTCGTTCAAAGCGCTGTTTGTATCTATGGTGAAAGATGCACCAACGCTCACTCCAACGCTAAAACTTCAACACCTACTGGCCTGTGTAGAAGGCGACGCCCTTCGCACAATCAAAAACATCGAGGTTAATGCAGACAATCTCGAGGTGGCATGGACGGCCCTTAGCCGCCGTTATGAAACAAGCGTCTACGCATCTCGGTCTACATGAAGCGGCTGCTATACATGCCCAAAGCGGCTAAAAAATCAGTTGCAGAAATCACTCGGCTGCTTGACACAAGCAACGAGTGTCGTCGCGGCTTGAGCGCATTAGGCGAACCAGTCGAGCATTGGGATCGCTGGTTCGTCAGCTTAATTGTGTTTAATCTCGACAACAACACGAGGGAACTATGGGAGCAACCTGCCGGACGACGGCGCACCACCGACTTATACACAGTTGGTCAAATTCTTGGAGAACAAGGTCCAAGCTCTGGACACGGCAAACTGTCCAGACCCCGATACATCAGCTAGACAAAATAAAACCTCCAGAGAGGCGTCTCAAAAACCCTCTAGATCTGTTTCAGCCCATCATGCAGCCAGCGCAGACTCATCATCACGGCGACAGGCAAAATGCTCGCTGTGCTCAGCGGATCATCGTCTGGGATCTTGTCCAGATTTTCTCAGCTACACGATCGATCAAAGATGGAAATACGCACGTGATAAGAGTCTCTGCTATAATTGCCTAAATAAGTCACACAAGGGCTCGGATTGTCCATCGGCATTCAAATGCCGAACATGCAAACAAGCTCATCATACGAAGCTGCATCGAGGCCAAGCAAAAGTCGAGGACACTACATCGGAGCAGACGCCAATGTCAGCGTCTGTGAACGGCGAAGAGTCACTGTTGGCTCATGCTGCTACCCTGTCAGGCACAACGCTGCTTGGAACAGCACGAGTCGTCGCGATCAGCCCTCTCGGCGAACGGATGGTGATTCGGGCCTTGATCGACCCCCGCGGCGGAAGGCTCTTTCGTTACCGAGAAGGTGGCCCAAGCGTTGTCGCTAGGCAGGACAGCGACCCCTCTCGCGGTGAACGGACTAGGCGGTCAAACTGCAGTCAAGGCCAAATCCTCTGTACTCTTGTCGTTGCAATCATGCACATCGCCTAAATTATCCATACATGTTTTAGCAGCAGTCCTCACCAAGTTGACGTCTGTACTTCCAAAGCAACTTATCAACGGATCACAGTGGAGCCACCTGCGAGGACTGGAGCTGGCAGACCCCGCCTACGAGACACCCGCTCCCATCGACTGTTTGATTGGCGCGGAAATGTGGCCTGACATCATCCGAGCTGGCCTACGACGTGGACCGTCTGGCTCTCCAGCCGCGTACAAAACGGTGTTTGGCTGGGTCATCACTGGACCAACCACGAAGCCAACGGCCCAACAGTCTACCCTCGATGCGTTCACTATAACGCTCACATCAACGGATGCTTTGAGCAGTGATCTGCGGAAATTTTGGGAGCTCGAAGAGCTCACACCCATAGCCGGATCGTCGCCCACTGACGATAAATGCGAAGAACACTTCCGATCCACACATCAGCGGGATGAATCAGGTCGCTACTACGTGCGACTACCTTTCACTGACAAGCCCGAACTACCCGGCTCATACGGAATAGCCAAGCAACGGTTCTTATCACTCGAGCGACGTCTGCTCAGCGACTCACACCTTCGACAGCAATACTGCCTATTCATGCAAGAGTATGAGACATTAGGCCACATGAAAAGAGCTTCGACAGATCGCCTCGACGCCGACGTTGCATACTTACCACATCATGCCGTAGTTGGTAAAAAACTACGCGTCGTATTTAATGCATCGCAAAAGGTTGCCAATAATAAATCACTCAACGACTTCATGCATACTGGACCAAAGCTGCAACAAGAAATATCCACGATATTACTACGGTGGAGGCTTGGCCAGTACGCATTTACGGCGGATCATCGTTAAAATGTACCGACAGATATACGTTCTAGAGGAGGATGTCGCGTGGCAACGCATACTGTGGCGTTGCAACCCAGAGGATCCTGTGCAAGAGTTTGACCTCACGACTGTCACATACGGGACCGCCTGTGCACCGTACCTTGCGTTACGAGTGATAAATCAATTGGCTGAGGACGAAGCAAGGCACTTTCCTGTTGGGTCAAAAATACTCAAGGAAAACATGTACGTCGATGATGCGCTTGTGTCGTGTGATTCTGTGGACGCCGCTGTGCAGGCAAAAAGAGATCTGACCGAGATCTTACGCAGCGCTGGCATGCAGTTGGACAAATGGGCCGCGAATTGTCCAGACATCCTCTCTGGAAATCACTGTGCATCGCCCGAAAGTCGGGCTTTCGACAAGGACTTGATTGTGCCCACATTGGGACTGCGTTGGACTCCTTCCACTGACGAGTTCAGCTACACCGTCCCGGAACTTTCCACAATCACTATAGTCACGAAGCGCGGCATTCTCTCGGAGGTGGCTCGAATTTACGACCCCACGGATGGCTGACTCCGGTAACAGTACGTGCTAAGATGCTGTTACAGCACCTATGGCTCCAAGGCTACGATTGGGACCAACCCAGGATAACACGACCACCGAACTCTGGCTCGACTTTCGTCGCAAGCTCGAAGCCCTACAAACCTGCCGCATCCCGCGATGGCTCGGTGTCAACAGCAAGAGCTCCAGGATGCTACACGGATTCTCCGATGCATCGGAGAGAGCCTACGCCGCCGCGATCTACCTCGTCAGCCAGGATGCCTCGCACTTACTCACCGCCAAGAGTAAAGTGGCTCCGATCCGGTCTGTTAGTGTGCCTCGACTCGAGCTCTGCGGAGCGACGCTGCTCGCTCGACTCATGCAGAAAGTCCTTCAGGACATTAATCTTACCATCGCCTCAATCCACTGCTGGACAGATTCACAAATAGTGCTCGCCTGGCTTCGAGCACCTCCGTGCACTTGGAAAGTTTTCGTTGCCAATCGGGTGAGCGAAATTCATAGCCTGCTGCCGAACGCCACCTGGAGTCACGTAGCCTCAAAACATAATCCTGCTGATGTGGCCTCGAGAGGATGCTCGCCCGATCAATTACAAGGTAATGAGCTTTGGTGGAGGGGACCTCCTTGGCTCCTGTCTCCTACGAGCTTTGCGACCATAGAAGAGCCCGCCACCAGCACTCAACTGGAAAGACGTATCGATCGAGCGTGTTTCGTATCAACAGAGGATGACACCATCGAGAATATCCTCACTCGATTTTCATCGCTCAATCGTCTCTATCGAGTCGTCGCTTACTGCCTGCGGTGGAAGAATTGTCTCGCGTCCACCCAAGCTCAAAATACAAGCACCACAATCACGGCCAAAGAAATCACTGCAGCTCGGACCAACATCACCCGAGCTGTTCAAGTGTATCACTTTCGAGATGAGATACATAGACTTCACAAGGGCGATGACAACTACAGAAGTGCCAGATTACGACGCCACCATCCATATCTTGACAAGGAAGACTTACTTCGAGTTGGCGGGCGTTTGACTAACTCTCTACTGCCTTATAATGAACGACACCCTCTTGTCATTCCCAAGACTAGCCATTTGGCACGGCTGCTCATTCGTCATGCGCATGAAGTCACATTACACGGGGGCCCTCAATTAGTGCAGAGCTTTTTGCGGCGTCAATGGTGGATTCTCCAGGCAGGAAGCCTTATACGACAGGTAATACACTCCTGTGTCACATGCACTCGCTATCAAGGCCGTCGATTGGAACAGTTCATGGCACCGCTACCTGAACCACGGGTCACACCGTCAAGACCTTTCACCGTCACAGGAGTAGACTACGCTGGGCCGTTCGCCCTTCGGACTTCCAAAGGAAGAGGCCAAAGGTCATTCAAAGGATATGTGGCTATCTTCGTCTGCTTTGCGACACGAGCCGTGCACCTGGAAGTTGTGTCTGACTATAGCACCAAGACATTCTTGATGGCTCTCGTCGATTCTTCGCAAGAAGAGGCCTCAGTCGCACAATGTATTCAGATTGTGGAACTACCTTTCAAGGCGCTGCCACTGAGCTGCATCAACTTTTCAATCAAACGTCGGCCTTCATGCAAGAAGTTATGACTTCGCTCGCGCACGATGAAGTCCAATGGAAATTCATCCCGCCGCGCGCCCCTCACTTCGGCGGATTATGGGAGGCGGCCGTCAAAGCCTTCAAATCCCATTTAAAGCGCGTTGTCGGTGCGGCAACCCTGACCTTTGAAGAGTTCAGCACCCTCATCGCTCAAATTGAGGCCTGCTTGAACTCGCGCCCACTATGCCCTCTGAGCTCAGATCCTCAAGATATGGCTGCCCTCACACCTGGACACTTCCTTATTGGAAGCTCGCTCTTGGCAGCTCCTGAGCCGTTCACTGAGGAAGGCATTGAGGGACTGCCCCGATGGAGACACACCATTCAAATGCGAAACCATTTTTGGCGCCGGTGGCAGAGAGAAGTGCTGCAACACATGCAGCTGCGTCCGAAGTGGCTAAAGCGGATGCCTGCAGTGCAACCAGGAGATCTTGTTTTGCTAACCGATGATCTGCAACCCCCGCAACGATGGCCTCTCGCAAGAATTGACATGGTGCACCCTGGCACAGATGGGCTGCCTCGCGTGGTGACCTTACGCACGCCAACGACGACTCTGACCCGGCCAATTGCGAAACTTGTTCGCCTACCAATCGGACAGAATGAAGTCGCCGTTCCCACCGACGGAGCTCCAGGCCAGTAAGGCTCTTCAAGGCATCGCCTCACGGCGGGCAGCTGCAGCGCATCACATCAGCGAGCCGCCAAGCTGCCTATCTGTTCTTTGTTTCTTTTCTCTATTTTTTTCAAGCTTTACAGTCCACATTATGCGAAAAATAATCAATTTTGTTCTGTTTGCTTTAGATTATACATTATAATAACATTGGACATGCAAGATTCATCTTTTCATTCTTCGTACGGATCATAGAATCCAATGTACGCGCAAACTTGTCAAATTTATGTTGTGATGAGCTCTAGCTCAATGACTGCGCCAACGATCAAATTTTATTTTTGTGTTTTTTTCTACTCGACACTCATGTACTCGGCATCATTGTCCCTTGCGACTTGGGCACTCAAATTTATTGTAACAAGCGATGGTATCAATTTCGCTGCCTAGCAGCGAGGCGGGCAGTATGTTTGCGTGTGTTCAAGCGGGTGCCGACCGCAAGGCTCTGTATGTGTGTGTGTGTGTGTTCCGAAATTGCTTTGTCGCGACTGGCGTACAGCGCGACCCCTTGTGATCGCAAGCAGTTCAGTTCGGCTGTGACGCTGAGAGAGGCAAGACCTCGAGATACGAATTAACCTGTGAGCGACGCTTGTATCTATAAATGAACCTCCAAATAATCATAATAAATACGCGAGTATATCTCAATTTTCTAAAATTAAGTGCTGTGTTTATAGTTTCTTTTCTCACATTGCCCATTTCCTCTGACCGCACTCTATCTGTCGATAGCCGACTCAAGAAAAGAATCGGAGTCACAGAAAAAGTAACACTTATCGTAAATATATTTAACACATTTTTTCAGGGGCATTCATAGGCTTTTTGAGTGAGTTAGAAATTTAACTTCTCTTAAAAATGCCGTGTGAGCGACGCATGCCAACTCGTCACACACTCTTCAAATACAGAATACAGTGCGCTCCCGTATTCTGAGATCCAGCATTTATTCAAAACGCACGAGTATCTCACATCTCAAAAAACTCATGTTTAGTTAATAATAATAATGCCATTAATATGTGCATGTTGCGTGGGAAGACATGTATTTTATATACATTTTTTGAGATATTCTCATGTTTAATACCTTGCGACTATTTTATTAATATTTGCATCTGTACCCAAGCCGCGTCAGCGTATTTTATTACCCCAGAATCATACAAATGTGGAAGCACAAGGTAGGTATGTGCAACAGCTACATACATATAAATTTGCATTTTTAAATCTTCACAAAGTCTGTGAAAATGTCTTTAACAAAATGTATGTCTTAAGATGTATTCGTAGACTACGATCTCTATGTCGATGAGATGTGGTATAAGTCAACGCGAGTGATTTTTTGACTTTTGACCAAGCCACCTGTACGAACATGAACGGCGCGGGAAACGAAAGAGAGCCCGAGAGAGAAACAAAGTTAAAAGTTGCTACACAGACGCTAGAAAGGCTTGAGCGTCAAGCAGTAGTCAAACGCGAGACTCGCTGTCATCGCATACAGTATACGCTGTCGGTTAAGAGAGCAACACGCATGAACACGAAAGCCAAGCGAGCGAGAGAGATAGACTTACACGATACTAGAGAGTCCTTCAAAGACGCAAGCGACGTGCACTACCGGACTGTACGCTTGTCACAGCAGAGAGGGGAGAACTGCTTTTCGATACTGTCGAGCACGGGCCAAAATTAACGCGCGAAGCGACTATACATCATTTCATCGTTTGCCGTCACCGAGTTGAGTCCAGCTAACCATTTTTGAATACAAGGTTTTGCAACGGTTCGCACCGATTCTTCATCAGCAACATGTCTGGTAAGAAAGTTTTGCGTAGTATACAATATATATATAGTAGTAGTTATAATAGTTCTTTATACAACTTTTGAGATATTCTGCTAATACCTAATCTTGCTGCGAATATGTCTATATGCGTGTTCGCGAGTACAATTACAAAAATACATATACAGACTGTGCTATGATTTTTTTTTCGTTTACTTAAATAAATATCTCTCTCTCTGTCTATCTTTTTCTTTGTTCTCGCGCGAGCTATTATAGTCATCGAGTGCAACATGGCCGCGTGCGATTATATGCCCGCGTGGTGTATGTAATATACCTTCGCATACACTAGTATAAGGCTCGCTCGAAAAAGAGATACTGATATAACCCAATTTAACAATAACATCGTTCTACCATCATTCCATGTGTGTGTGTGTGTGCGTGTGCGTGCGTGTGCGTGTGCGTGTGTACATTAGAGAGACTCTTTCATTGATATTCAATGTTATATTGTAATTGACATATGCGCTCGCCCATATCGGGTTTTAACGTTCTCGCGCGCGCATGACAAGCTCGCATCACACATGGTTATTGTTGCTGTGCAAAAAAAAAACGAATTTACACATGCGGGGACGATTTATACCAGCTGTATCTACGATGTAGTTTTTTATATACAATCTGTGAACTTTTTCATTCGTTATCCTTGTGTTTCCTCTTCACTTGTTCACGTACATGTGCATATATCTAAATGTTTAACTGCTTATGCACGTCATCGGTGCAAAATATACGCTTTTAAGATCACCACGCTTAACCTCCGTGCCGCGTTCCGTATCAAGCTAATACGAAATTTTAATGCTCGCAAGTCGGGGCGATACTCCATTAACGATTCGTTTTTAACATTTCGTGTTATGGACTACTTAAACTATATCACTGCTTTCCGTTAAACTTAGTCGCCGTTTCTGTTGTTGCGTTTCTTTACTTTTTTTTCTTTCTTTTTATTATTAAACTGCTCATTACAATAAATATTATTGCATATGTACGTATATGAATAAATAATCGGGAGTATACACAAAGTGCCTGTACATAATAAAATCAATCATCGCAAAAGAACCGCCACGGTAAAAAAACTTGAATTGTCTCAAACGATGCGCAGCGAACATAGCGAAGTAGTGGTGATGCCTTTTCCTGTCGTACTATCGTTATTATTGCTGCGTATGATAAAAACACAGAAGGCCCAAATAAAGGGTGTTTACATTTTTTTCTCTTTACCGAATTAATCGACATATACTGTATAACACATCCGAATTCTTTGGAATACAATTAAACTTTTTTTTAATCCGTAGGGAGAAAAACTAGAAGCAGTGGACCGATCGATCTTGCGCTGGTATTGAACCCGCGGCAACAGCAGCAACAGCGGCAGCAGCAACGGCCGCCTCCTCGTCAACGTGAACAAGAGCAACAGCGAATTCAACAGGAGCAACAGCAGCAAGCTCCATTGCAGCAGGATCCTGATCAAATTCAACAGGAGCAACAGCAGCAGCAGAATGCTCTTTTGCACCAGCAACAGTTGGCTCTTCGTCAACGTGAACATGAGCAACAGCAGCAGCAGAATGCTCTTGTGCACCAGCAACAGTTGGCTCTTCGTCAACGTGAACAAGAGCAACAGCAGCAGCAGCAGAATGCTCTTGTATACCAGCAACAGCTGGCGGCTCAGCAAATCCAACAGCAGCAACAGCAGCAAGCTCCATTGAATCAAGCTCCTCAACCAATTCAACAGGAGCAGCAGAATGCTCTTTTGCAGCAGCAACAGCCGATCCAACTGCAAAACATCATGCAGCAGCAACAGCCGTTGCTGCCAAATCAAGCATTACCTCGGCAGCATCTTCCGATGCAACAACAACAACAACAGCGGCAACCGCTGCAACAAAATTTTATGCCGCAGCCAGGAGAAATAAATTTGCAGTTGCAACAGGTTCAGCAACATGAGCAGCTTCAACAGCTGCAAAACCTTCAGCTGCAGCATGAGCAGTTGCAACAGCAACCGCAAAACCAGCACCTTCAGCAGCTTCAAAATATTCAAATACAGCTGCATCAGTTGCAACAGCAAGTTCTGGAACCTCAACAGCAACAGCAGATTCAGTTGCCTCAGCAACAATTGCAGCAGCAGCTACTGCAAATGCAGCAACTGCAAATTGCTCAACTGCGGGAATTGTTGCAGCCGCAAGTCTACAATTACCGTTATAATTACCGCGGTGGTTATCGCGGTCGTTATCGTGGGGGATATCGAGGTAATAACTACCGTTATTATCCGTTTTAATAACTTTTTTCTTTTTATTCATAACTTGTAGTGCATAATTTAAATGCAATTTTTTTGATGTAAAAAAATAAAAATAAAATACTTTGTCATACTTGAATTTCTTTTCATTTTATTTATATATCTTATAACTCTTTTATTATTTAGTATTTATAACTCTTTTATTATTATACATAGATACAGTAGATCTGCGATCGGCGCGTAGCACGCGATTACACGGAACAAAACCCGATAAAATCGCCGGAAAACTTTTAAAGTCAAAGTATATTTTCAAGATTTTTTTGAATAATGTGGATCGGAAAAAATGAAAAATTTGGATAATTTGATATTTTCATTGGAAAGCTATGACAATTTGCTATCGGGATGGTAGGTTCGCTTATTTTTTCAAGTGCATTTATGTGTTCTTGATGCACATGTAAGAAAGACGGTCGACGTTTCCGCTGATGCTCGACGTACATTTACGTACGATAACCTTTTCTCTCTCTTTCTCTCTCTCTCTCTCTCTCTCTCTCTTTCTTTTAGGGCCAGTTATACGCGATGGGATCGGTATAATAAGATCGGCGCCCTGTGCGTCCATGACAGGGGAATTAGCGCTCTCTGCGCTGCGCGTTACAGTATACAGCTTGGAGAATTTACACGAGAAGAAAAGGATTGCATGCATGTGTTCATTTTTCTCCGGCTATGTATACTATCCTCTGTGCTGCGAGCTCTCGAGGATTGATCGTTAACGAGCGGTCAACTGGAATTCAAATGTATATAATGTACATGAAACGGCTAGTCCGTAACTATTGTTCCTTGATTATATGTATCGGTTAATGAAAATCAACGCAAAATTAGCCACGAGAGCTCTAGAAATGATGATTATTAGAGATTCAGTGCAGAAGTAGAAGAGCTTGGTTCGGAGTAGATAAATACAGTAGAAACAACTGATAAGATTATGTTATAGATCTATCGAGGCTCTACTATTAAAAAAGTTTAAATGGGTTGAGTTCATATTAAAATGGTTAAGCATAATTGATTAAGAGATTTTTAGATTTACTAGTACCTATCAGGGCGTACACAAACCTGCACCCGTTCTCGCTTGCCTTATCAACGACCAATCACAACGCGTTTATTTTGAAGACACAATCAAGCCATCACGTATTAAGAGAAGATATATACAATAGGGTGGTCAACTTTTGAAAAAATTTTTTGCAACTCGGCGGATCCAACGGAATCAGAAAGTTAATAGTTTGAAAGTACGTTTTTTTCAGTAGAGTTTTTATAAATGATTCTAGCCGTTTCGATGGATTTTTTGAAGAGTCATAAATAAAATTGATTCCTTCCAATCTAAGATTACACTAATTTATAAATATACATTTAATTTTTTGTGACGGTTTAGAAATTGGTTTCTGTAAAATCGAATGTGAAGTTTGATATGAAAAAAAAATTAGATTTTCGTATCTTTGAATTATTTTTTTTTTTATTTTGGACTTACAGTTTATGAATACATAATTATAATGATCTGAAAAATAAATCTTTCGAGTCAGCATCTTTTTGAAATCGAACAAGAGTATACCTAAAAAAAGAAGATAAGTATTGAATATTCACGAAGTATTTGTTAAATGTAATAATATATAGTGACTTACAATAAACTTGACCCATTGTATTAAAATTATCGGAATTCTCATACACCATGCCATGATTGTACTCGTATTTGAACTATCAAATCCACAATCTCTTGCAAGCTGAAAATCTTTTAATTATAAAATAAAGTGTATTCATAATGAAAAATTGGTATTCTGAAACAAAAAAATATGATTAAAATTTATATTTATCAATAATATCGTTATACTATTCAGCAGTTTTTTAAGATTTAAGGCTATTATGAGTAATTCATCATTTGTATTTTAAATTTCCGTATCAAAAATTATAATTTTCATTTTAATGCAGCTTTTTTTTCAATTTTCCATGCAAATGCTCACATTACTGTATTTCAACATTTTCTCTCGATTCTTTTTATTGTATTTTATTAAAATTATGATTATTAAACTTGCATTTCATTTTTGTCCATTCATGTTTATACTTTCATTCATGTTAACCCTTTCATTCATGTTCATTATTTCATTCATATTTATTGTTTTATTAATTTTCATACTTTCTTTTATTATTCAATTTATTCATTTTATCATTTCATGCATGTTTCAAGCCAAATCATATTATAGTAATCTTCAAGTCATGCAATGTTTTTTCTGTCATTCAATGTATTAAAAAATTTTTTTTTCATTTTTCATGCAAAATCGTTTTAAATAAAGGAATTAATTTATTTAATTTTACTTATCGATGCATGTATTTTGTTTTTATGTTGGGTGAGATACGCTTTTCCTCCAAAAGTTTTGTCACAAATTTCACATTTGTACGGTACTTTATTTCTGCAATCCTTTTCATGCTTTTTGAATTTATTACGTGCTATACTTTTCTTGCAAAATTCGCATATTTTCCTTTGTTCGTGTTGATTTCTTATGTGCTCCGGCAATCCTATTATTGTTTTTTCACAATATTTGCACTTCTTGCCACGAGGTCTTTCATCGTGTACTTTCTTGTGCCGTCTTAAATGTGACATTTGTGTAAAACCTGAATTACAAGTATCGCACACAAAGCGTGGTTGTTGGTTGTGCATATCTTTTATGTGTTTCATCAACATTTTTTTTAATCTAAATACCTCGGTGCAAAAATTACACTTATGATTTTTCGTTATTTTGCCGGGCGTAGCTGTAATTGCGTAATTTCTATTAACGGGCAGCTTGTGTGATTCTTGACAAATACACGGGTGCGGTTCATAGTTTCCGATGGACTCCACGCAACCGAAATTTACTGCCTCTGCTACATTTAAAGTCGTATTAATCACAGCATGGTACGATCCGCATCGTATATAAAACATATCTCCAGGATTTTGTATTACTACAGTATATGGTATGTTCCAAGTTTCTAATAAACGTGGTGTAACGAAGTACAGCTTGTGTTTCGCTGCTTGTGGGCATGTAGATGGGTCGATCTCTTTTAATGTATTCCAAACCATATTTTCAAAATCAGCCCTTCTTGAATGATCAACAACAATCCATATTTTAAAGCCACTTTTTAAAATGTTTATGCTGCTGAGGCCTCCATCCTCTTCGTGCATGGGAGTGTAGCTGCCTTTTTTCCCCACGTAGTGCATTGGCGTATTTATTCCTGGCATCTCTCCATTCTCTTCTTTTCTGATCCATGAGCTGATATTTTCTAATAAGTTCGGAGTCTCTTTCGGAGGAACAAGTATGTCTCGGATGTACAACCTCTCTTCATCATTATTTTCAAACAAATTGTTTATATGATCGCAACAATATGACCATTGAATTTTAGAATCTAATGATGATTCTACATTTTTGTCCTCTAAAAACATTCGTACGACTTCTTCTGATCTTCCAGCATCCATT
This sequence comes from Trichogramma dendrolimi, assembly GCA_034770305.1. Lineage (NCBI taxonomy): Eukaryota > Metazoa > Arthropoda > Insecta > Hymenoptera > Trichogrammatidae > Trichogramma > Trichogramma dendrolimi. Next base: position 108,896 of record JAPMIB010000014.1, read on the forward strand.
TCCTCTGTCACATTTTTATAAATTCCCTCGTCACTGATGATTTCTAACTTCTCCGAATTGCATTGTCCTTTAACCTTATCTAGATATGTTTCATAATCTATTTCAGGGAACTTTTCGACTTTCCGAAACTGCAACAATCAATATAATCATGATGAATTAAGTTGTTTGGAAATAAAATTAATAAAAGTAATTTATAATTTATAATAAGTAAATCCTACGATGAGTGAAGTAAAAAATTTAAATTTTAGAGAATTAAAGGAACTGATCAAACATGAACATTAGGATGTCCTCCAGTTCCTAGTATTATAAATTCACATATAAGGATATGTCCTTGTCCAGATATTATCACGTACTCATAAAAAAGTAAGCTCTTAAAGTTTAGAGCCCATAGGAATGTCTCTGGGCCATGCATGAAAAACGTTATTTTTCACGCTCTAATTTTGAAAGGAAAATTTTTCTTTGCCAGGTTTTTTATTTTGAGGCTGTATATTCGCAGTTCAAAATAACCCATAATATTATTGTCTCGTGTACGCGATATGATATTATACAAATATGGGCTATTGTAAAGTGCGAATAGACAGTATCTTTCATTTTAGCGTTTTTTTTATCTCGAAAAGGCACTTTTCTCGAAAAAATGTACTGATCCCAAAATTCTTAGAATTTGTCAAAGAATATTCTAAACCTCAAAGACTAAAAAATGACGCTGTAATGATTAATCTGCGCAGGTTATACTTTTAAAAGGAGTAACTAGCGTAGATTTATCTTTTTTCAAATCGTCAATCTCAAGATAGAAAAGAGTAACCTGCGTGGATTATACTTTTTTGAAAAGTACAATTCACCCAAAAGTGGAAGCCTTCATTTTGATGTTTTTAAGGTTCCCATAAAGCCTTTTAGAGAAATATTGAGCAGAAGTTTCGGAAAACGAAGTTTGAAAATTTCAATTTTGGGCTGGGGTACAAATCCCCTTAAAGAAGACGATTGTCAAACGCAAAGTTCACCTAAAGTGGCAAAGTAACATTCATGCACATGAAACTTGTACACGAGCATTTCCGTGCACAATGAAAACACATAATCAAACTTTTTTTAAATAATTGAAAAATGAATGATAATTTGTTTTAACAATTATGATTATGTGTACAAATATTATGCACCTTTTAATTGTGCACAGACATGCATGTGTACAATTTTTATATGCATGAATGTTACCTTGACCTTAAAGTTTAATAGAGCATTGTAAAATTAATAATTTAATATTAAGGTATAGGTGCTGCCTGAAATTGTTTTGTTATGCTTAGCACAATACTTTTTCATGTTTACTCGTAAAAAGGATCCTGCTTCATTATATTAGACCTCTGAGCGATCGAGTTATAATGGGCCAAACAAGCATCTGTAAATAGCCGTGCGCGCCGCGCTGTTATTGCAGACATTGATACATTTCATTTAGGGTCAACCATTAAAAGAAATGACGAGATTTATAAGATGGCAAAACTGTTAGCACACTAAAATATAAAAAATTACCTATACCGAATCTTGAAACTAAACATTTCCAAAAAAATTAGAAAAACAAAAAAAACAAAACCGAAAACAAAAAAACTAAAAAATCTGAAACTTGTTCCCCTTAAATGAATAAGGATGTTATTACAAAGCTTCCCCAGAGTCCCCAAGTATCAAAATTGGTTAAAAATGTTGTCAGCATTATACGGCATAGCACTTTAGAAACGGAAATCATTATAGAGATGGGTACTGAACTAATTTAAATAATTAAAGATATAAGTCTTATTTTCTGATGCAAAAATTGTAAAACATAATATTACATCAAAAGCCAAAAACTTCTAAAGTAATTTAAAAAACATAAAAATTACTCATAAAAAACATAATAAAACATAACAATTTTTCATGTTCAAGTTATGTTGAGAATACTAAAAAGTAATGTTGCAACATTAATACAATTAATTGTGACATAAGCTCAATCCTGAAAGGCATTCTTGTTTTAAAAGTTATTTTAATCAACATTTTTATAAAATTATTTGAAAATCAATCAGTAATATATCCAGACTCCTAAAATATTTTAATTCACTATGCAGAATTAATACACAATTTTATTTTTTTACAACAACTATAAAGAAATTAAAAAACATAAAATTTCTTTAGAAATTAAAAAACATAAAATTTCTTTATAGTTGTTGTAAAAAAATAAAATTGTGTATTATTTCTGCATAATGAATTAAAATATTTTAGGAGTCTGGATATATTACTGATTGATTTTCAAATAATTTTATAAAAATGTTGATTAAAATAACTTTTAAAACAAGAATGCCTTTCAGGATTGAGCTTATGTCACAATTAATTGTATTAAGGGCTCAAAGGGGGCTTAAATAATTATGTATTTCTATTTATAGTATTAAGCTGAAATAGAGAAAAAAAATTTTTTTTCAGTAAACAGGCATAAGAGCCTTTTTCAATACCCCATTTGAAAGTACTTTGTCCAGTTAAATACTTGCATTTGCAATTTAATGGTTTAAATTTAAGCATTTAAATTTAATGGTATAAGTCTATAAACCTTCAGCGATAAGCATTTGGGATATCTAAGCTGTTTGTCGTAAGATTCCCAGTGTTCGCATGACACAATTGAGGTTTTTTTGATTTCATTTTGTTTGATGGATCATTATCCATCAACGCAACCTCAAGCTAAGCATAAAATCAACTTTGACTACTTCTACATACAATTTAATAGAATATTTTATTCATTAATTATTATTTTTGATAAATTTTAATAAAATATTCTATTAAATTGTATGTAGAAGTAGTCAAAGTTGATTTTATGCTTAGCTTGAGGTTGCGTTGATGGATAATGATCCATCAAACAAAATGAAATCAAAAAAACCTCAATTGTGTCATGCGAACACTGGGAATCTTACGACAAACAGCTTAGATATCCCAAATGCTTATCGCTGAAGGTTTATAGACTTATACCATTAAATTTAAATGCTTAAATTTAAACTATTAAATTGCAAATGCAAGTATTTAACTGGACAAAGTACTTTCAAATGGGGTATTGAAAAAGGCTCTTATGCCTGTTTACTGAAAAAAAATTTTTTTTCTCTATTTCAGCTTAATACTATAAATAGAAATACATAATTATTTAAGCCCCCTTTGAGCCCTTAATACAATTAATTGTGACATAAGCTCAATCCTGAAAGGCATTCTTGTTTTAAAAGTTATTTTAATCAACATTTTTATAAAATTATTTGAAAATCAATCAGTAATATATCCAGACTCCTGAAATATTTTTTTGGGGCTCAGAGATGTCAATTTCATGTTGAAAATGTAGATTGACGTTAAACTGTGGTGTATATATCAAAAATGACAAAGAGGAGTGAATTGGTGTATGACTTCCCTTGAAACTAATTGTACCCAATTACAGTTTGGGGTCAACTTTGATTCTTCATCAAAAGTGATGAAGAATTCATTTTAGAATCATGCGTCATGTTAATTTATATCACAATAGTATTGTTAAAAAAGTTATATAATTGGGACATTTGAGCTTGGGTGAAAGTTGTTCTTAGTCAATCAAGTGTAGTACAAACATTCTACCCTCTCTAACTCTAACTCTACTCCCCTTAACCGTTGTCTAAAGCAACCAAAATAACTGAAAAGAGTTCCAAGCAGACTCATTTTCATTGATGAAACATTTGTCACAGATGCAACCTCAACATGAGCAAAAGATAAACACAAGATACTTCTATGTAATTTTCAGTGAATTTCTTTTATTAAAATTTTCTTAAATTTAGTAATAATATTCACTTGAGTATATGTCAAAGTAGTATTAAGATTAAGACATTTTTGAAAATTAAAACTTGACAAGGACTTAAATTAATTATTTTCGGTGCGATGAGGGTCTATAATTATTCTCACATTCATATAAGTGTTTTTGGGTAGAAAAAATCAAATGTTGTTGTTTAAAAGATAATTTCTTTTAGTTTAACAATTTGACATTAAACTATAGTTTTAAGTTTGAATCTCAAAGTTTAACAATCTTATGATAAAAAATACTCACCATTAAAATGGAAGCAGTTAAATATTTATGTGGAATATTCTGTATAATACGCATTGCCTCTATAAATGTTTTGCCTTTAAATTCGTAGGACAGGCAATCATGCTCTGGGCCTCTTTTCTTCAAGATGTTTATATACATTTTTATCTCAACTTATCACTCACAAATATAATAATATGAAAAGTAGAATAATACAAACTCGCGCTTTAGCACAAATTTATCGTTCTAAATAACTATTAAAGTAATGTAACTGAAGTTATTGTAAGAATCAGATATAAATATCGGTCTATTGATAACATCAAAGGTTCTTTTGTAGTAAAGTTGGGCAGTCTTTGTATCTGGCCGAAAATAAGCATTGTTGCCAACCTTCGACTCAAAAAGGTACATTTGTTTACCGTCATACAGCTGTAACATTTGACGAATGATTAAGAGTCGTTGAATCGATGATAAAAAGTTGAAAATTTGTGTTGTACGAATTTGACTTATACATAAATAAGCGACATTAGTGTATAATATATCTTTGTTATATTATAGGATATATATGTTTACATGTTAATCGTGAGATAGCAAATTTGTATACGTTTGAAAAATTTGTATAGTTCTCTGGCGATTGTTGTATAATTTTAGTACATAATCGATTCCCGGTGTATCAGTTAATTTTTTACTTCTTGTTTTTGAGAAATTATTCTCTTAAAAAATATATAATGGGTAATAGTGATAAAAAAAAAAAACCTCGAAAAAATCGTTCAAGAGGCGAGCACAAAAGGCGTAAGTATAATATTTTTTTATCGTAATAATAAATTCATTTGATGCTGGAGATGATTACAATAATTTCGCATCGAGTTGTACATTTAGAGTAGAAAGATAATAACGATGATCGAAAATATCTCCGATTTCGTACCTGCGTTCATACTTAGCTCGGAGGTTATGTCATTTCCTAATATTTATACAAATACAAATATAGATAGCATTCGTTAAATTGCTTTTCGATATTATACAATCAAAATATTTAAATATATGTCAAGTTTACATTTAGTTCAAGAAAATCGTACATGAAATTGAATGTTAATTGCAGTTGATGAAACTGCGCATATACATGAACGACGTGAACTTCAAAATAAGGTTTTTTTGCTAGTATCTACGAAAATTATCAACGACCTACTAAGGCATTTCTTTTGTATCCGTTTAAAATTGGAAAAAATTTACAAAAGTCTCTAAAAATAGTTCCATGGAGATTGAAGTCGAGAATACAGAGCTTGCCAGCCTTCCAGGACAGAAAGTGAAGCATGTATATTGGTGGGCAAGATGGAGCACGATACGCGCCCTCCGATACTCGCTTGTTTTCGAGCATGAAAAAATAAGTTTTGAAACTTTGCGATCTTCTATCTCAAAATAGAAGCAATAAAATGAAAAAAGTCTTACGATTAGTCAAAGAACACGTATAAGTTTTTTCCGAATTTTTTATGACATTTTGAATTTCGAAAATGACGTTTACGGCTAACGCGCGGTCATATGGACTTTACGAAGGGTCGTAGCTACAAGGTTTTTCATTTTTAGTTTCAAGTAATCTAGAAAAACCTTGGAAGCGAGGTTCCGTGCAACCTGGTAAATAAGTGCTACCCTATACTAATATACATGGCATCCGAGCTCCGTTTCTTCGATGTCAACTGACACGGACCTTTTTTTTTGTTTTTGATTTTTCGATATTGTAATCAATTAGTATTCGCAGTTTCATCAACTATGTAGAAATTTAGCTTCTTGTAAGATTTTAACGCGGTCGAGTAGACGTTTTCATGATTTATATGGACGGCGTAAATCTTTATAAAAAATTTCGCAGATCTTTTGAACAAGATCACTTTTTTTAATGATTTACTGCATTGATTTTCTTTACAGTCGGGCTGGTCGTCAGCAGAGAGCATCGGTGAACAACTCATCATTATCGACTACATCAACATTATCAGCATCATCGGAACATATAAGTATAATTTCAAGTACTTTAAATTCAAATTCAAACAAATCTTGTAAAATAATGGATTTTCATCACGGGTTTGAGAATTTTACAAATAAAAATGTTTCCTTTTCTGATGATGATGATGCTATGGAAAAACTCAATAGTAAGGTATGTAAAATAAATATTTTTTCAAATGTCGAATCCGAAAATAAATCAAAAAAAATTTTAAATTTGAATGCCGACAATTGTGGTAATGAATTGTATGATGATGAAAATGTGGATGTCGGAAATGATGTAAATGAATATTATGATAAAAGAAATGAAAACTACAATGAAAGAGAAAAAATTTTGCATGCCGAAAATGATAAAAATAAAAATTATGATGAAACACAAAATTATTTGCATGCCAAAAATGATGAAAATGAAAATAATGATGAAATACAAAATTATTTGCATACCGAAAATGATGGAAATGAAAATTGTGATGAAAGAAATCAAAATTTGCATGAAAGTATTGATGACTCTTTGAATGAATGCGGGGATGTTTGTGAGAACGAAAGTCGTGAGGTTCTTGAACCCCAGAGTCATCTCCTTAATTCCTCGCGTAATATAGGTGTAAGGAATAATGATATCGATAAAGTTGAAATGATCAAAAGCATGAATCAAATTCAAAGTACGTTTTTAGATGAAATGCAATTGGAAGGAAGAAGAATTGTTGATGTTAAATATTTACTCGAGTCATTCGTTAATTTATTCAGAAATCACAGAAATTTTCCTTGCGAAAAACCTGATATACATGGCGTGCAATGCACTAATCAAGGCTTGGGAACGCGTTTCCGATTTATTTGTAAAAATTGTGATTTCGAAGAATGGATCTCATCCGAAAAAAGAAAGAAACGATCTATGCCTATAAATCAATTGGTCGCACTTTCAAGCCTTACGGCTGGAATGGGTTTTGAAGCGAGCAATCAATTTTTAGCTGGATTAAATGTACCTTTTATGTCGAATAAAGCATATAGATCCCAAAGGTATCAATTGTTGCCATTTGTAGAGCAAGCATCAAATGATGTAATGGAAGCAGCTGCTGAAGAAGAAAAACAATTAGCCATTGCAGACGGGCGCGTCATAAACGATATACCTTACATTGACGTAGAAGGTGATGGTGGCTATGGAAAAAGATCGTATAGAACTGGCCGATTTAATTCTTTGGATGGTGTCGGGGTTGTTATAGGAAAGAAAAGTAAAAAAGTACTTGATGTACAAGTGAGACAAAAATATTGCGCTATATGTTTAAGGGCAGCAAAAAAAAATGTTTCCCCTAAATGGCACCGTTGCTTCAAAAATTGGGCATATTCACAAAGTTCAAGTAGCATGGAAACAAGTTGTATTTTAACATCTTTTCAGAACAGTGTCAAAAAATTCGGTCTTATATATAAAACATTTATCGCCGATGGTGATTGCACTACGTTTAAAGCTCTCACGGATAATGATGTATACAGAAAGCAAGGTGTTAAAGTAACTAAATTATTTTGTACAAACCACTTATTTAGAAATTTATGTAATAAAATTGATAGTGCATCGAAACTTCCCTTACCTCGAACTAAAATTACCGGAAAAATACTTGCATTTAGAAAATTTATAAAGAAATCGGCGTTGAAATTGCGTAGACACATAGAATTTTTGATTAATAAAAGGCGGGAAGAAAACAGCGCAGAAAAAGTAAAAGAATTACGATTAGACATCCTAAACTCTACGAATCATATTTTTGGATTTCACAAAAATTGCAAAAGCCGAGGTTTAAATTGTAAAAAGACTAAAGTAAATTATATTCCCACACTTAGGCAATGCAATATTCTTCAGCCGATACAAGACGCTGCAAGAAAAATTAGTTTTCACTCAAATAGTTTAATAGCAAAAGTTACCACTAATGCATCGGAAAATTTCATGTCATTAATGGCAAAGTATACGGGTGGCAAGAGAACATTCCAAGGCGCCAGAGATTCTTATTATCAGCGGTGTCGTTTAGCATCAATACAATGTAACACTGGTGCTGTTTTGACGAAAATGAGTGAATATATAGGCCAAGACTTGAGTGTCGCAAAAAAAGTAGAATGTGCGATAACAAATAAACGATCTTGGAACAAGAAACGCAGCTTCCAAAGGTAAAAAAAGAAAAATAATATTTCATGACGATGAAAAAGATTATGGAGAGAATCGTCAAGAAAATGACATTTCACCGAAGCTGTACGAGCAATTGAAGGACGAGCATTTCAAAAAATTAAAAATTGATCAAATTAATCGAGAAAAAATTGAGAAAAACACCATTGCACAGAGCGATTGTGATGATTGGCACGAAAAACGAAGATTTCTTTTAACGGCTTCCAAATTCGGACGTATTTGCAAAATGCAAAATACTACCCTTCGGGCAGGGGTTGTGAAAGACATATTGTATCCAGTACAGCTTGACCTGGAACAATTACATTATGGTTTGGACATGGAAGAAAAAGCAAGGCTTCTTTTGGAAAAAAAGACAAAATTAAAAGTTGACCGAGGAGGTCTGTGCATCGACAAAATAGAACCTTATTTGGCTGCTAGTCTGGATGGTAAAATAGGCACAGATACCGTGGTTGAATATAAAGCACCATTTTGTGCCCGTGATTTGACTATATCACAAGCTTTAAAAAAACCGTTAATCCGAAATATTTTCGCTAAAATTGGTAAAAATAAAATAAATAAAAATAAAATGAATAAGAACCATAATTATTATTATCAAATTCAAGGCCAAATGCGAACAAGTGGAAGAAGTAAGTGCATTTTTGTCATTTATACTTCAAAAGGTATTCACTGCGTCACTGAAAAATACGACGAACTATTTTGGGAAAAAAAAATGAAAGAAAAGTTGAAAGCTTTTTACTATGACAGTTTATTACCAGAAATTTTAGATCCTAGAGTATGTAGGAATATGCCTATCAAGGAACCACAATCTGTAATAGACGCTCAAAAAGAAGCGCAAGAAAAACTTGAACTAACAGCGAAGGCAACGATAGGGAAAGGACCACCTAAGTCAAAAAAATCAAAACTTGATAAAGGAAAAATTGATGTAACAGTTGAGGAAGAGGAAGAAAATATTGTTAAAACTCCCAGTGAAGAAGTATCATGCGTTAAACTTGATTTAAAAAAATTCACAGAAATTGGAAAATCAAGGAGTACTAGTTCGAAAAATATTGTCAATAATAATTGGCGACGATTAAAAGCTCGTGTGACAAAAAATAAATTTCAACATTTGAACAAAAAATCTTACTCACACATGAAAGATAGGTCAATGATTTCTAAAGTTGCAACGGAAAATCTAAGCCCTAGGGCTAGAATTCATAATATACTTGTCCGGCTAGGTGCTGCCCGACCTCTTGATACCAACTCGAAACATCCTACTACCAACTCGAATCATCCGATCGTAGATTTAACTAATCATAACGATAATTTGCAACCTCTACAACTTGACGAAGTAGAAAATTCTGACCCATATATTGTAGACGAACTCGATTCGGAAACAGACGAAAACCAATTGAGCAATGAAGAATCCAAGAGTGCATCAATTTAATAAACAATGACATTGATGAAAATACAGTTGTAGCAGATATCATGAACATAGATTATGAGTTGGAAGATCAAGATATAGAAGTCGCACAGAGAATTCTTCGACAATTTTTACCGGAATTCGAAATACATGACGTTCAACATTTTCTTTATAGAACATTATTGAAGCCTGCAAAATTGGGTACAAATTGTTTGCAAATAATTGGAGGTGTTCGTAGTCACCATTGGATTTGTTTACACTACGATGGACGTGATCTTACACATATGATAGTTTGGGCAGGGCAGAGTTGGTCTCGGACGAAAAAAAGTACTTGAAAAAACGATTTCCACAAATAGAGGAAAGTAATATTTGATCCCGCGGGTAACAAGGCAACCTGATGACGTTTCTTGCGGAGTTTATGCGTTGGCATTTGCTGTAGAAATAGCACTGGGAGGAGATCCGAGAATGATACAATATTCTCAAAATGTTACGAAAATGAGAACTCATTTAGTTCAAATAATAAGAACCAAAAGAATTTCGCCTTTTCCACGATTAGTACAAATTGATAATATTGAGAGTGAATCTCAATGAGATCTAATGAGATAAAGTGACGTGTTACTTGTTCTCGTATACGTGGTAAATAATATTGCGTAGTATTGCGCCGTTGTGCGCTTAAGAGAGTTAATTTCTTTCAAAAAATTTTATTATCATTAAAATAGAATAATTATAACTATTCTAAAGTAAAGAGTAATTTTTATCAATTTTTACTAACATTCATGTATGAATTTTTTTTCAGGATATGGATTTACATCAGTCATTGATTATTTCGAATTACCTAGTCATATGTGTCATCATGAATATTTTACAGATAAATCATGGTTATGTCTGTAATGTTTGGTCCATTGTTAATAAATTTCTTCTCTACAGCACAAGAAAAATGCTTCTCTACCGAATTAGATACTTCAGTCATACAGTAATCAATATATAAGAAGAAAAATAGTTCATTACCACATCACTTCATTCTTAACATTGTATAAATTTACAACTACATGCTTTTTTAGATTAATAATAAAAGCGCTTAAAAATAATTGAGACCTTATTAATCTTTGAACAATTTATTTATACATTTATCTGTCTCCGACTTTCTTAATTTATTTTATTAATTACTTTATTTATAATTTAGTCATTATAAATATTAATATGACTTGTTTGAAATCGATTTTTAACTTAGTTATAACTTATGCTCTAAATAATTATATGATCGGTTAACTTTGAAAGTGAATTCCAACATGAATAAATGTCGCTGATTTCTAAATATTTCTACGTGGTCTTGAACTCAACAATATTTATTTTATTTTATAAATGGTTTATATTTACTTATCAAGTATATATACAGTATAGTATATACAGTGTGCATAAAAACGCATACAAAAATATACTGACATTTTTAATAAAATATATACAGAATGTAATATCAATTACTTCGCTGCACTGAAATCTTACTGTGGGTTTTTAGTCTTCGATTGCCTCATAAGGGTGAATTATTTGCCATGGTATTACCCACATACTCACTTGAGAATAGCGTTCTTTATATCGTTTCTTACACGTATACAAGAACATTTTCATTCTGTAATTAAAGTTAGACAACATTAACGACGTTGCTCCGTATATTTCCAGATCATTGCTATAAAATGAACATAGCCTCTACGTATGTATACATATTTGCAAAAGAATGTATATTTCAGAATATATAATAACATTTTTACCTGCTGTCATTCCTGCATAATTTTCTACCTGTTATACAGGTTATTCGCTACTAAAACTAAAATTATCGTTAGATTAAAGTCTGTGCGAACGGGATGCCAGGCCGAGTATAAAGGTGTCACGCTCGCGCAGGTTCTGCGACGCTAAAATAAAAAATTTTGATCCAGTTTTCCGGGAAATCTACCGGACGGAAATGGCTGAAATTTTCACTACATGTTCTTCGAAACATTACGAAGGTCGCCATAGAGCGGTTAGTAAAAATTTAAAACATAAAAATAGTTAGAAATAAAAGAACTTTTAGTCTGTGCGAACGGGATGCCAGGCCGAATCTAAAGGTGTCCCGCTCGCGCAGGTTCTGTCACGTTGTAATCATAAAATTTAATCAAGTTTTCCGGGAAATCTACCGAAAGGAAATGGCTGAGATTTTCACTACATGTTCTTAGCAACATTATGAAGGTCGTACATAAAGCCGTATAAATTCGTAATCCAAAAAGGGATGAAATGAAAGAATTTTTAGTCTGTGCGAACGGGATGCCAGGCCGAGTATAAAGGTGTCCCGCTCGCGCAGGTTCTGCCACGCTGAAATAAAAAATTTTGATCCAGTTTTCCGGAAAATCTACCAGATAGAAATGCCTGAAATTTTCACTACATGTTCTTGGCAACATTACGAAGGTCGCCATAGAGCGGTTTGTAAAAATTTGAAACACAAAAAAAGCTAGAAATAAAAGAACTTTTAGTCTGTGCGAACGGGATGCCAGGCCGAGTATAAAGGTGTCCCGCTCGCGCAGGTTCTGCCACGCTGAGATAAAAAATTTTGATCCAGTTTTCCGGAAAATCTACCAGATAGAAATGCCTGAATTTTCACTACATGTTCTTGGCAACATACGAAGGTCGCCATAGAGCGGTTTGTAAAAATTTGAAACACAAAAAAAGCTAGAAATAAAAGAACTTTTAGTCTGTGCGAACGGGATGCCAAGCCGAGTATAAAGGTATCCCGCTCGCGCAGGTTCTGCGACGCTAAAGTAAAAAATTTTGATCCAGATTTCCGGAAAATCTACCGGATGGAAATGGCTAAGATTTTAACTACATGTTCTTAGCAACATTATGAAGGTCGTACAAAAAGCCGTATAAATTCGTGCTTCAAAAAGGGTCGTAATGAAAGAACTTTTAGTCTGTGCGATCGGGATGCCAGGCCGAGTATAAAGGTGTCCCGCTCGCGCAGGTTTTGTGACGCTGAAATAAAAAATTTTGATCCAGATTTCCGGAAAATCTACCGGATGGAAATGGCTAAGATTTTAACTACATGTTCTTCGAAACATTACGAAGGTCGCCATAGAGCGGTTAGTAAAAATTTAAAACATAAAAATAGTTAGAAATAAAAGAACTTTTAGTCTGTGCGAACGGGATGCCAGGCTGAATCTAAAGGTGTCCCGCTCGCGCAGGTTCTGTCACGTTGTAATCATAAAATTTAATCAAGTTTTCCGGGAAATCTACCGAAAGGAAATGGCTGAGATTTTCACTACATGTTCTTAGCAACATTATGAAGGTCGTACATAAAGCCGTATAAATTCGTAATCCAAAAAGGGATGAAATGAAAGAATTTTTAGTCTGTGCTAACGGGATGCCAGGCCGAGTATACAGGTGTCCCGCTCGCGCAGGTTCTGCGACGATAAAATAAAAAATTTTGATCCAGTTTTCCGGGAAATCTACCGGACGGAAATGGCTGGAATTTTCACTACATGTTCTTGGAAACATAACGAAGGTCGCCATAGAGCGGTTTGTAAAAATTTGAAACACAAAAAAAGCTAGAAATAAAAGAACTTTTAGTCTGTGCGAACGGGATGCCAAGCCGAGTATAAAGGTGTCCCGCTCGCGCAGGTTCTGCCACGCTGAGATAAAAAATTTTGATCCAGTTTTCCGGAAAATCTACCAGATAGAAATGCCTGAAATTTTCACTACATGTTCTGAGCAACATTATGAAGGTCGTACATAAAGCCGTATAAATTCGTAATCCAAAAAGGGATGAAATGAAAGAATTTTTAGTCTGTGCGAACGGGATACCAGGCCGAGTATAAAGGTATCCCGCTCGCGCAGATTCTGCGACGCTAAAGTAAAAAATTTTGATCCAGTTTTCCGGGAAATCTACCGGACGGAAATGGCTGAGATTTTCACTACATGTTCTTAGCAACATTATGAAGGTCGTACATAAAGCCGTATAAATTCGTAATCCAAAAAGGGATGAAATGAAAGAATTTTTAGTCTGTGCGAACGGGATGCCAGGCCGAGTATAAAGGTGTCCCGCTCGCGCAGGTTCTGCCACGCTGAGATAAAAAATTTTGATCCAGTTTTCCGGAAAATCTACCAGATAGAAATGCCTGAAATTTTCACTACATGTTCTTGGCAACATTACGAAGGTCGCCATAGAGCGGTTTGTAAAAATTTGAAACACAAAAAAAGCTAGAAATAAAAGAACTTTTAGTCTGTGCGAACGGGATGCCAAGCCGAGTATAAAGGTATCCCGCTCGCGCAGGTTCTGCGACGATAAAATAAAAAATTTTGATCCAGATTTCCGGAAAATCTACCGGATGGAAATGGCTAAGATTTTAACTACATGTTCCTCGAAACATTACGAAGGTCGCCATAGAGCGGTTAGTAAAAATTTAAAACATAAAAATAGTTAGAAAAAAGAACTTTTAGTCTGTGCGAACGGGATGCCAGGCTGAATCTAAAGGTGTCCCGCTCGCGCAGGTTCTGTCACGTTGTAATCATAAAATTTAATCAAGTTTTCCGGGAAATCTACCGAAAGGAAATGGCTGAGATTTTCACTACATGTTCTTAGCAACATTATGAAGGTCGTACATAAAGCCGTATAAATTCGTAATCCAAAAAGGGATGAAATGAAAGAATTTTTAGTCTGTGCGAACGGGATGCCAGGCCGAGTATACAGGTGTCCCGCTCGTGCAGGTTCTGCGACGATAAAATAAAAAATTTTGATCCAGTTTTTCGGGAAATCTACCGGACGGAAATGGCTGGAATTTTCACTACATGTTCTTGGAAACATAACGAAGGTCGCCATAGAGCGGTTTGTAAAAATTTGAAACACAAAAAAACTAGAAATAAAAGAACTTTTAGTCTGTGCGAACGGGATGCCAAGCCGAGTATAAAGGTGTCCCGCTCGCGCAGGTTCTGCCACGCTGAGATAAAAAATTTTGATCCAGTTTTCCGGAAAATCTACCAGATAGAAATGCCTGAAATTTTCACTACATGTTCTTAGCAACATTATGAAGGTCGTACATAAAGCCGTATAAATTCGTAATCCAAAAAGGGATGAAATGAAAGAATTTTTAGTCTGTGCGAACGGGATACCAGGCCGAGTATAAAGGTGTCCCGCTCGCGCAGGTTCTGCGACGATAAAATAAAAAATTTTGATCCAGTTTTCCAGGAAATCTACCGGACGGAAATGGCTGGAATTTTCACTACATGTTCTTGGAAACATAAAGAAGGTCGCCATAGAGCGGTTTGTAAAAATTTGAAACACAAAAAAAGCTAGAAATAAAAGAACTTTTAGTCTGTGCGAACGGGATGCCAAGCCGAGTATAAAGGTGTCCCGCTCGCGCAGGTTCTGCCACGCTGAGATAAAAAATTTTGATCCAGTTTTCCGGAAAATCTACCAGATAGAAATGCCTGAAATTTTCACTACATGTTCTTGGCAACATTACGAAGGTCGCCATAGAGCGGTTTGTAAAAATTTGAAACACAAAAAAAGCTAGAAATAAAAGAACTTTTAGTCTGTGCGAACGGGATGCCAAGCCGAGTATAAAGGTATCCCGCTCGCGCAGGTTCTGCGACGATAAAATAAAAAATTTTGATCCAGTTTTCCGGGAAATCTACCGGACGGAAATGGCTGGAATTTTCACTACATGTTCTTGGCAACATTACGAAGGTCGCCATAGAGCGGTTTGTAAAAATTTGAAACACAAAAAAAGCTAGAAATAAAAGAACTTTTAGTCTGTGCGAACGGGATGCCAAGCCGAGTATAAAGGTATCCCGCTCGCGCAGGTTCTGCAACGCTAAAGTAAAAAATTTTGATCCAGATTTCCGGAAAATCTACCGGATGGAAATGGCTAAGATTTTAACTACATGTTTTAGCAACATTATGAAGGTCGTACAAAAAGCCGTATAAATTCGTGCTTCAAAAAGGGTCGTAATGAAAGAACTTTTAGTCTGTGCGATCGGGATGCCAGGCCGAGTATAAAGGTGTCCCGCTCGCGCAGGTTTTGTGACGCTGGAATAAAAAATTTTGATCCAGATTTCCGGAAAATCTACCGGATGGAAATGGCTAAGATTTTAACTACATGTTTTTAGCAACATTATGAAGGTCGTACAAAAAGCCGTATAAATTCGTGCTTCAAAAAGGGTCGTAATGAAAGAACTTTTAGTCTGTGCGATCGGGATGCCAGGCCGAGTATAAAGGTGTCCCGCTCGCGCAGGTTTTGTGACGCTGAAATAAAAAATTTTGATCCAGATTTCCGGAAAATCTACCGGATGGAAATGGCTAAGATTTTAACTACATGTTCTTCGAAACATTACGAAGGTCGCCATAGAGCGGTTAGTAAAAATTTAAAACATAAAAATAGTTAGAAATAAAAGAACTTTTAGTCTGTGCGAACGGGATGCCAGGCCGAATCTA
The DNA here is from genome assembly GCA_034770305.1 of Trichogramma dendrolimi. Classification (NCBI taxonomy): domain Eukaryota; kingdom Metazoa; phylum Arthropoda; class Insecta; order Hymenoptera; family Trichogrammatidae; genus Trichogramma; species Trichogramma dendrolimi. The sequence goes on from JAPMIB010000014.1 coordinate 124,932, forward strand.
AAGGTGTCCCGCTCGCGCAGGTTCTGTCACGTTGTAATCATAAAATTTAATCAAGTTTTCCGGGAAATCTACCGGACGGAAATGGCTGGAATTTTCACTACATGTTCTTGGAAACATAACGAAGGTCGCCATAGAGCGGTTTGTAAAAATTTGAAACACAAAAAAAGCTAGAAATAAAAGAACTTTTAGTCTGTGCGAACGGGATGCCAAGCCGAGTATAAAGGTATCCCGCTCGCGCAGGTTCTGTCACGTTGTAATCATAAAATTTAATCAAGTTTTCCGGGAAATCTACCGGACGGAAATGGCTGGAATTTTCACTACATGTTCTTGGAAACATAACGAAGGTCGCCATAGAGCGGTTTGCAAAAATTTGAAACACAAAAAAAGCTAGAAATAAAAGAACTTTTAGTCGGTGCGAACGGGATGCCAAGCCGAGTATAAAGGTATCCCGCTCGCGCAGGTTCTGCGACGCTAAAATAAAAAATTTTGATCCAGATTTCCGGAAAATCTACCAGATAGAAATGCCTGAAATTTTAACTACATGTTCTTGGAAACATTACGACGGTCGCCATAGATCGGTTTGTAAAAATTTAAAACATAAAAAAAGTTAGAAATAAAAGAACTTTTAGTCTGTGCGAACGGGATGCCAAGCCGAGTATAACGGTGTCCCGCTCGGGCAGACTGAGCTATGTTAAATAACATCGTTTGCCGATCCAAAAATGACGCAAAGAAGGTGAAAATTCTGAAATCAGATTTCTGAAAATGTTTTCATTTGTTTTCTGGTTTTTTCTCCTCTAAAGCCTGATAGAATTTCACGTCATATGATTAGACTATGCTGTGAAGGTTTTTGCAATTATCGTCAGATTTTTATCTTCAAGATTATGAGAATATTAATTCATTTCTTTTTGTTTATTATACATGATAAAATGTTGTATTATCATCATGTGGATTCAATAAACAAAAACTATTGCCATCTTCATAACCTCATAACCTCACTTGTCTGCAGCATAGGTTCGCATTGTATGCGGTTGTGAACAACGCCATCTAGCAGCGCGACCTAGTTACTTCCTTTTATTTGCAATAAAAATGATCAAATTGCTAAATTCAACCGATCGAAAAACGGCTCTATGGCGACCTTCATTTTGTTGCTAAGAATAAGTGATTAAATTTTGAGTTGTGTCTATTCGCTAGATTCCCCGGAAAACTGGATTGAAAATTTCAATCCAGTTTTCCGGGAAATGTACTCGGTGGAATATGCTGAAATTTTAACCACTGATTCTTAGCAACAAAATGAAGGTCGCCATAGAGCCGTTTTTCGAAATTCGATTTACAAAGAAAGTTATGAATTAAAGAAATTTCGTGCCTCTCGGTCGGTAAAAACGTAGGGTCCAGACTCCCTTAAAAATGACACGAGTTAAAATTTGCTTTCAATCGAGTAATTGTAGTCCAAGCCTTTCGATGCTCGAAACAATTTTCCGATTATTTTTATTTACCTATTCTTATGTAAAATTCTCACTGTATCTGAACTTGAATATTGCCAGGCCTAAAAATGTATAAGTGTAAAATTTTGACTTAAAACCCTAAGTTGACTCGAAAATTTAGATGTCAAATCGTTAACTTATAATTGAAACATATCTTGACAAATTCCTTCTGACAAGGAGAGCCTTTCATGTGCGGGTCGCAGATCCTGGCCAAACTTGTTTAGGGGTCTTCTTGTGTGTAATAATGAAGCCCCCTATGGTTACTTTATTCCAATCGGCCCTGGAAACCATTATAAAGCACTATGAAGTATTTAATATAATATAATGTTAAATAACACCATATAATAGTGTATCAATCATGTTAGGCTTACACAGTCAAGTTCAAGTGCCTCAAACGTATTTGTACTTGAAGTTTTCCATGTTTTTATATCATAATAATAAATAAAACTCTAGCTCAATTGGTTTAAGGTCAGAATTTAAATGAGCAAACCAAAAGAAGGTAAATGTAAAGCTATTATCGTTAAATATTTCTAAAAACATGCGCACAATTTTTTTATACACAACTTACCATTCCTACTCTCTCGCCCATTTCAGGCACTCAAAATGTATGTTAGTACACTTGAATTGAGTACCTGAATAGGCGAGAGAGTAGGAATGGTAAGTTATGTATAAAAAATGTTTTAGAAATATTTAACGATAATAGCGTTACATTTGGCTTCCTTTGGTTTGCTCATTTAAATTCTGACCTTAAACCAATTGAGCTAGAGTTTTTTTTATTGTTATGGTATAAAAAACATGGAAACTTCAAGTACAAATACGTTTGAGGCACTTGAACTTGACTGTGTAAGCCTAACATGATTGATACACTATTATATGGTGTTATTTAACATTATATTATATTAAATACTTCATAGTGCTTTATAATGGTTTCCAGGGCCCATTGGAATAAAGTAACCATAAGGGGCTTCATTATTACACACAAGAAGACCCCTAAACAAGTTTGGCCAGGATCTGTGACCCGCACATGAAAGGCTCTCCTTGTGAGTTTTAAACCATTCAATTACTTTAAGAAATTATCCCTCAAAATTAACAATGATTATCAATGCTTTCTAAAGTAGTATGATAGTAAAATTCAAACAATCTTCGTTATTCGAACTTCAATTAACTTTTTTGACAATTTATTCTTGCTTTTCAATGTAATATGTGTTATAATTAACGGTAAATTTTTTAATTGTAGATAAGTAATGCCAAAAAAGAAACTTATCCAGATGGTATCATTATAACCGAGTCTACATGTGAAGTTCCCTTAAAAATTTTATATCCATACTACTGTCCGCTTAATGAAGTATTTGAATATTTCATATCCGGCAACAGCTAACGTAAGACTTCAATTAATTTGCAAGTATGGTTTTGATGGAACAAACACAAAAGCATACAAACAAAAAAATAACTCGAATGACAACATGAACACCAGTGAATATGTATTTTGTGTTTCGATGGTACCTCTCATGCTGACCGAATTAGATTCTTCTAAAATCATTTGGACTAATAAAAAACCGGAATCAACACGATTTTGTCGCATTACACGACTTTTATTTAAAAAAGAAACAACGGAACTTTGCCGTAAGACCATAAAATCAATGGAGCTGCAATGGCGTAATTATAAAGAACACAAATATACCTGGTTGTACTGTGACATGTAGAATGATGTCGACAATGCTAGACGGAAAAGTTAGTCTTCTTTTTGTTCATGGATTGTTGCAAAATGCAGGTCTTTGTTTATGGTGTTGTGAGTTAACTCACTATTGTATTCATGAGTAGTAGTATATTTATTAATTTATTTGTTTATGATTCTTCGATTCACTATCAATAATTGTTTGCGCTCTTGTCACTAGGTGGCTACAAGGCATGTAAGCGGCTCTCATTAACGAAGCAGTCAAGTTGTGTGGATAACTATACCACATATAGGGCTGCTATACTGAGACTTATTATAATATGCTTCTTAATTTATAGGTCCTTAATGCTTTGAATAAATGTGCAAGCCAAAACTGCTTCATATGCAAAGCTAAACCATCGGAGACGAACGAAATAGCCAATTTATTAAAGAAAAAAGAAAAAAAAAACTTTAAAATTTGGTTTACCAGTTTTGCATGCACACATAAAATTCATGGAATTAGTCTTGCATGTGTCATACCGATCGGTTATCCATACGTATCAAGTACGTTAAATGAATTTCTACATGTTTATTTTCTTTAAAATTATCATGGACTGTGTTACAACTATTTCAGTCAATTTTAATTATTTTTCCAACATTTAATGGTTTACGTTATTACTTGACAGTAAGTTGCTCAATCATTTTTTTGTAAAATATTATTTTCTAAACTTTTTTTTGAAACACTAAGATATAATTAATATTAAAATATAAGAAAGATTAAGATTTGAAATATTAAGATAAACCATTTTTTTAAATTATTTTCATCATTTATCAGCCTCAGATATTTGTAACATTATCAATATGTTTAATGATCGAATTGTTTGTATTTTAATGATTGAAATAATTCAATAACTTGACGCAAACGTTATTCTAAAAATGTTGTTAATTTTTTAATGTAAGAAAAGATAAAAACAAAATTGCTGCGAACGCAAGAAAAACAGACATTCAAAATAAATTGAAAAAGTTATTGGGAGTTATCGTGGATAAACCAACCCCAGGTTTAGGAAATACTAATGATGGAAACACAGACAGAAGGTTTTTCAATGATATTGATACTGTGGCTAAAGTTACAGGTAATATTACATTTCTTAATGTCTATTTTTGCAGTCCTCTATTTTAATCACATTTTTTTATTTTCAATTCAAAATACCCTTAATTACTGATTTAATGAAACAACGCAATGTAATAGGATTCAACAAAAATTACTGAAACGATTCAAATTTATTCTGACTGATTTCTTCATCCACGAGGACAAATGTCGATGCTTTTAGAGAATATTGTTTGGACACTGCGAGATTATATGTTAAAGAATATTCGTGGTATAAAATGTCTCCATCAGTTCATATAGTTCGAATTCATGGATACCAAATAATCGAGAATCTTCCAGTACCGATAGGCATTTTATCCGAAGAGGCACAGGAAGCAAATCACAAAAACGTCAAGCGTTTTCGGGATAAATATAGCCGAAAAGATTCCATGTAATAAAATATTCTGCATCAATTGTAGGTGTATAAAAATTTTACATTCATTAGTCAATGATCTAGTTACTGCAGCACGTTTTCATCAATCAAATTGATTATATTATACTCTAATTCAAGCAATAAATGCTACGCTTAATTACTATAGAATCATACAACTAATATTATTGTGACGGTGCACAAGATAGCTAAGCGGCGAACCGCGATTTCTCGCAGACTTCGCGTGAGCATGTGTGTGTTGTGATTCCCTGTGGTCCGTGTCTCTCCTCTTGAGGTGTATTCGCACAAGTGACTCGACTTAGCAAAAATAAGATAACAAAAAAAGATAGTTATATTATAATGAAATCACTCTACTTTATTAATCAGACTCGACTTCGCGACCTGAAAAGAGGAAAAGGATCGTGTGATTGACAACACGAAGTGTTGTTTTTTAACTCTATACTAATATATTTATTTATAATACAAGTATGTACAATATTTACAATATTTAACACGAGACTCTAACACAAGTGAGCCGCTAATACGCGCGAACGCGAATGTTAATTTCCTAGCAATTTTCACCAGCCTCGACGATAATCGCACGGTATGAATTGCTGATATTTCGTCGAGTGCTGCTACTTGCTTTTATAAGTTGCAAGGCATAGAGCTGTATAAGTTGCTCCGTGAGTCGCCACCGAACGGCTTCTGACTTCTCGTCGTCCGACCCGGGCCTTTTATAGGGCTGTTTACGCGCCAAAAGTTCCCTACCCCAACATCCATCAGCTGGTCTATCAAAACAAGGGTACAATCAGCTGATTGGTTGCCGAGTAGGGATATAATACATTAATTAACTTATACACATTGGTACGTAGCGTTACCGTAGCGTCACAGTGTGCATGTGTGTTTTCGCGATCCACAGGTCCACGCGGAGAACAGCAACAGCAGTGGCAGCAGCAAGCAACGACGTTTTGGCACGTGCGACGGCGTATGTGTGCGAGAGAGACGGAGAGCGGCGCGACAGCAGACCGGCCGGTGCGCAATAGATCGCAGCAGATTATCCGGAGTATGCAACAAGTGCAGAGGTGTGATTCGCACAGCACCCATCCTTTGTACACAAAGTTCGAGGTTATAGCCCGAGAAGTACGGGAGAGGTTTGTGCTCGTAGAGGACAGCAAAGAAACGGCCGACGTGAAACGTGTGTGTTGTCGCCCAGGAGGGCTTGGTTGTGTTGCGCGTGCTCGTATATTAAATCGCCCGTGAGGCAAGTTGGCCGATTCGAGCCGCCGAAACCCAGGATACGTGCAAGTCTCGCCCAGTCGGGCCTGTGTAGAGTAGTGCACACGTGCAGAAGCACGTTGACATCGTCGCCCAGACGTGGGCAGAATTGCGCATCGTTGTCGCACGCAGATCATCGACACCCGGACGAGGGCCAAATGTAGCCGAGAAGCGGAGCCGATCCAACGCCGAGGCGCCGAAGATTTGGGATTAGTTTTAAGATTATTTGCGAGGTTATTGGTTGACGCGGCTGCCGGGTCGCGGGCGTATATGTTTGTGTGTGTGTGTGCTCAAGTCCGATTGACGATTATCGCAGCGGCGATACGCAGCCAGCGGAGTATCGGCGTGTGTTCGTGTGTGTCATTCGGCATCCGGACCGATAGCATCAGGGCGGCTTGTCCGCAACATAAGACGAAGCGCGTCGCCGGGAGCATTGCGTGAGTGCCACGTCGCGTCGGTATATGTGCACTTGCCACCGTGGCGTAAATCGCACCCCTGGTGGGCAAAGTTGGAACTAAGGTTAGGTCGAACTTGTGCTTTGTCGCGTATTAATGTAAATTATCACCCGTTGGGTAACTTAAAGTGGTTTTCCGGCCGATTGGGCCTTACATTCAATAAATAATACGATTGATCGACAACATAGCTTATTTCTCTCGCGACCGTTCCTTTTCGCGGATTTCAGCGGAAGTTGCAGTGGTTCAACGGTGAGTCAGCGAGTCTACAGCAAGCTCGCACTGACGACGGGCCCAATATCCCTTCTGGGAGTACTCGACCAGGTAAGGTGGTCCTATAGAAAATTTATTCGACGGCAGGTGATTTGCTGCTTTCTCCCACCCCGGGGTCAGCCGTCCGTCACACTATTCAAACATTAATGTAACAATTGCACTAATGATATTTTTTATTTTCTGGATTCATACAAATACTGATGTGTTTCATCGACTATTGCTTTGTTCAGATCCTCTTGTATCAATGTGTAGAAATTTGAAAGAGAAAAAGAAGATGTATCAGTATACAAAGAAAATGCAAAATTTGCTGTTAGCGAACAGCAGCACTGAAAATTTTCAGTATCAGTATGATAATTCTTCAGAGGAGAGTAAAAGTGAAGAGGACAATTAATCATAATTATAAAAGATCAGATAGATATTAAAGAATAAAAATTTTGTTCACTTGGGTTTTTATGCTGACATAAGGCTTTTCCCAAAAAATTTTAGTGTTTCATTTTATAAATGCACCTGTTCTGATATGATACTCCTATATACTTTCACGGTTTTAAAAAAAATTCTTCATTAATTTTAAACATGCTCCGCAATCTCGAAAACCCCCCGAGAAACTGCTTCTGGCCTCTCGTATGGGGATCCAGCCAGTTGGCCCTAAAGAAGATGTTCACAGTACCCGGAGATATCACCAGTTGCGTCCTAGGCTCTCGCCAACCCGATATTCGTGTTCGGATAAAGAGAAACTGATAAAGTTATTTGTGCCTGTTGCAAAAGACAACTATTATAGTTGCTAAGGAATTTGTTTACAAACAGAAAGGTACTACTGCTTTGTTTTAGACACAAAAAAAACCCCATATCATGCTTTTATAAGTAAAAAAAGTATTTTTGAAAAATTCGATTAATTCAAAAATCCAGAAAAATCGAAAAAATAAAATGTCTAAAAAACCAATCCATAGTACTTTTTTCTTGTTCTACACAAAAAAACGAAACTTTTTTGTACAAAAAATTTTGTTCCATCTCGTTCACAAAACCGTGTATACACGAATGAAAAAAAAGTGTCGTTTTGCAGTAAAATATATATCTTTGCAAATAAGGCACGTAGGACCCTTTTTAAAAAAATGATTTAAAGGTCTTCAAAAAACCTACAAATCCATGGGCTCAGAATGTTTCTACGAGTCTTCTTACTAAACTGATAGGAGAAATAGCAAAGACCAGAAAAACTTTTTTTTTCGACTTGATAATTGTTAACGACAATTAGTGAAAAAATGAATAATTGTTGGAATTGTTGATCGGCGAGATAAGGATGAAAGGAGTAGAAATGATAAAAACATTGATTTGTTCTCTTTAAACGGTGGTATAACTTTATTTACACCAATACTTTCACTGTACACTCTGCACTGTACAAACAAAATTAATAGAAGAAATCAAAAAGACAAATTGTCGAAAAACTTAGTAACACTAAGAAAATAAGGAATGCAAAAAAGTAATCTCTTGACGAGGTCTGCACTGCGGCAAGGTTTGTGATCGAGTGAGGCAGAGACACGCGTGCACTCGTATGGAAGGGGGAGAGAGACTCGTGCGAATCTGCATCACGCTGTCGCCTCGTCCGCTGCTGCCTTCTCACACACTCGTACACACGGCTCGCACATAAACGGCGATCTATATATCGCCGGCAATGATCCTAATACTAATTTATATGTTTAGAAAGGGCTTGAGAAGACCTTTAAAATGGAATGTCCAAAATGTCGATCCGACTTTTTTTGACTGAGCTACGAAACTGTGAAGGTTACTCATTTTTCGCTCAGGTATGGCAAAAGTGATTGAACGGCAGTGTAGATCATTTGCATAACGATATTTAACATTTAAAATGAATGAAAAAGCTAAAAATTTTAACGACCAAGAGATCGATCTTCTCGTTAAAAATTTAATCATCTTTAAAAATGATATATTAACAAGAGGTAGGAAATCACATAATGATGCCGCTAAAGAGAAAGCTTGGAAAATAATCGAAGAAAATTTTAAACATAACTAACATGTTTACATAACATAAATATGTTACTTTTTTTATGCTCCATCTATTATGTTTGAAATTAGGTTTTGCCACTTTTCTCGCATACGATACTCGTTGACTGTCGACTGATGCATTGTGTATATTATATACAGGTTATTATAACCTGTACGCGTTGTTTACAAACTGCTATACTCTCGCGCACCTTAGATTGCACCAATGCACATCTACTGCATATTATCATTAATGAGCACTTTTGTATTCAGCATATACCGTTTACGTACACGCACTGAGAGACTCTCCGTGCGTAATGCGCTCTTGCGTGAGCATACTCTGCGTAGAACGCGAGAATGGGCTGTACTCGTGCAAAATCCTTTTCATAGCGTCACACTTTTGTCGGTTGAGGCGACAAAATTGTAACGGGTATATGGAGCGCACAAGTCCTTTTCATAGCGTCACACTTTTGTCGGTTGAGGCGACAAAATTGTAACGAGTATATGGAGCGCACAAGTCCTTTTCATAGCGTCACACTTTTGTCGGTTGAGGCGACAAAATTGTAACGGGTACATATAGCATTACTAATTTTTCACCTTATCTGTTATTAATGCGTATCTTTATCAAACATATCGATGCGATGGCATATCAATCATGTAGCCATCGTCTTGCATTGTCATAAAATGTTACAATATTAAGGTAGGTGGAATACAAGAAATGCTAATTAAATTATATCAAATATTTATTAATGTTCTAACATGTTAAATCATAACATTACTCTTGCAAGCCCAAGTTTAAGATACGAAAATATTGATCGTCCTGTAAATGCAATAAATAATTCCGTGTAATCGCATCGTGCTCTGGCACGTATTTTATACTTGCAACGTTTCTAATAACGTTTAATATCGTATTGCAACTACGATGACTAAACCTATTGCAATGATCTCGTAATAACAATGCCACAGTGGGCAAGTGATCATTGCCGAAATTATAAGTTGCCACAAATTGTAGTATAAAATATCGATCGCGATTAGTCATGTTTGTTGTTTTCTTGTCATTTTCATAATTTGATAACTTCTTATAATATTGACTGACAAATGTATCGATCAATTTTTTAAACAGTGGCTGCAATTCATCTATAATCGTTTTTTGATCGGGATGCGTTTTAGCAACTAGGTGGGCATCCAATAGCGTTCGTATGGATGCCAAATCATCTTCGGTTATGGGTCGACGAACGTGTTGCTGCATCTCCATTCGCAACGATTTATTACTGCCAACTTTTAGCCTGGAGCGCTCGTAGAATATGAAATCCTCCAACTGATCGAAGTAATGCCGACTTTGCATCGTTGTTTTCTGAAATTCAATATTATTCGTTTTGTGTTGAAACATGAAATTTTTTATATTTTTACTTACATGTATAAAATCGTTCATGTAATCAATGAAATTCAATCCTTCCTTCAGAAATCGTGGTAATACCTGGTGATCCGGTATTTTCGCCAATTGTCTCATCATTTGCGGGGTGGCTGGTTGCTCGTTTGCGATGAGATTTAAATTATACCTTTGGCGTAATTGCAACAAAGTCACTTTTCTGTCCTCGCTCTCCCTTACAAATAATCGCCACAAAAATTTTCTAGTCAATTGTTTGGCATAATTGGCAAACGTATCAGTGGCGTTCAATTCGTTTATGTATACTGGTATATCAGCGTCCAACTAGTGAAAAACAAATTTTTCAGTACCGACATATGATTAATAATATTAATATGTACCTGCGTGTTTGTGGCCACATTATTGTTCGAGACCAATACAACATGATCTCTGAAATCATCACTTGTTGTGTCGAGAACATCCATTGATAATAGTTTACGGTCTAATGCTTGCATCAGTAAAAAAGCCATGACTGATTTACGGCACATCATAAACGACCCGTAACCTGGTAGACATGCCACATTGGGCTGCACGGCATCACACGGTTCACCGGTGAGCAACATGATAACTACATTGATCGTTAGCACGGGCGACTGAGGCAGAGAATGGCAATCTCGTATGAAATCAATCGCCATATTGTATCCTTCACGTACGTTGAACGTTTCATCTGTGCGTCGTAACTCACAATTATCACATTTATTACCGCAAATTACTCCGTTTGCATTGGGATTATAAAAGTTCATGATCATACCATGGCGACATTTGTCAAAATTTTCTAGAAAAATGATTTGGGAGAAGAAATCTCCTATCATCGACAGTTTGAGACTTCTAAGTTCCAACGGCGAACAACCTTGTTGGCGCCTCTGGGTTATTGTGCGATTGATATTGCCACGTATTCTGGAAATTGCGTTGAAAACTTAATGTTACCACATTTGTAAAGTTATAAATAGATTCATATACTTACGCCTGGTAGTCGCTGAAAGCATAGAAAATCAATGCGTACGCTCGATCCCCGTTACGTCCTGCACGCCCTATCATTTGCACCAGCGTGTCCAAGCTATCCGGCAGCTCGTATATTAATACGAATTTTGTGTTAGGTTTATCAATACCCATTCCAAATGCACTGGTGGCGACCATTATTTGGACCTGGTTCTGCATCCACATGTTCTGCCTAACTTTCTTGGAGTTACTGTCCATGTCCGACGTATAAGTTAGGGCCGATACGCCATTTAATTGCAATGCCATTTGCAATTCGTAACATGTACGCCTACGGTAAGTGTAGATAATGCCACTGGTGTTGATAATTTTTTCGTTAGCTAAAAACTTCATCAAGCAACAAAATGACTTCACGCCGAGTGAAGTACCGTGTGGCAAAATGTATTGATTGAACTCATCATTATTTGATTCTGTGTGTTTGTTCAAAAATTTTTTTACGATGATGAGCATGTTCGACCTATGCGATACATCTGAAACAAATTGTTTGTGTTATAACGATAAAAAAATTTTTTTTTTTAACTACGTACTTGTAAATACGTTCCAGGATTTATAGTGTTTGAACATATTCATTAGGTCTCTCTGAGTCTGAAGAGTTATTGTCGCAGATACCAGGGACAAGTATTTTTTGAAAGGTTCTTGTTGCAACATGTTGACCAATTCGATATAAGCTGGTCTAAATTGTTTACCCCAACTAACTATTAAATGAGCTTCGTCAAATACATATCGAAGTATATAATTTTGACGACATAAGTAACGTATGGCATCCTTGATTTCTTTGCGTGCCATAGCGCTTTCAGGTGTCGTTATTATAACTTTTATATTACGCTCGATGATCGTTGACGAATCCTTCAGCAAATCCTTTGCATCGACGGTGGAGCTTGGACCCCAAACCACGTGATTAATCTACAAACAGTATTCATTATGCACGACTTCAAATTATACTGATTATATGGACTTACCTTTAGAATTTTGAGTCTATTTTGCAAATCCGCGATTAGAGAGACAGTTGGACTGAAAACCACGATACAACCTGGTCGGGCCAATGCCCCCATTAAAAAGACGGTGGTTTTGCCAGAACCGGTAGGGCGAATAATAATGTTATTGGTTTGAGCATTCTCGACAACCATAAGGTTTAATTGATCTGCTGTAGGCAAGTACCCAAATGTTGCCGCACATAATTGCATCAATCGCATTTTGTTGTGCAACACTATCTCGGAATGATTCATGTTGTAACACGATAATATTAAAGTAAATCTAGATAATAATCTATTAATTGTTCGTTACAACTGCGATTACAACGTTGACAGCGGTACGATACACTCCGCGTAACTTTGTGTATTGTCAGAAACACCAATTGATGGTCGTGTCCTTTTCCGAAAATGCACCTGCTCTCGCTGAGACGAACAAAATGACAGTGTTTTTCAACTTGGTCTCTATCAATTTTGACAACACGTATTTTGGAAAATTTGCGTTGTAACAAGCTAATTACATTGCGCACTAATTCCAGTATATCTTGTACGTTTTCGTAATTCTCTGCAACGGTGGGCGTTTTAGGGACTATGTTGTTCGTGTTGATGTCAGTCGTGAAATATAATGCTGCGTCTTGTATCGCGTTGTATTGGATAAATTTAAACGACCGCGTACTTGGCCGTGTCACCAACGAGAATTCCAAACACTGTTTATCGTCGAGATAACAATCACTAGATTTTACGAGGGGCCGATGGGATTTTCGTTTGGAACTGCCACATATACGAAATTGCTGCGACGCTTGGTAGACGTTGAAATCGATTACCGTGTTGTAACACGTGAGAAGTATGTTTGACTGTTTTGGCACCTTCACTAAACCAGTAGCAATCGGGTGCAAGTTGTGCTCCGAGTCTTCCAAAATTCCTTGCAAAAAGGATTGAAAGTTTTGTGCGAAAACGCGTAAAGGTGCTTTGTCGTCGTAGAACAAATGTTCTGTTCCCTCGTGATCGTACAAGCGCAATATTATATGAATTGAAAATTTTTTATCGTCGGAAGCCTCAAGCGTAATATGGCTACTACCGAGATCTCGCAAACAATGAGTTGTTGCAATAAATGCCCGCACCAATTTTATTATGTCCTTTGATATTGCACTTGACTTTACCTCGAACTCTTGACGAGTGTATTCAACGTCGAAGTATATGCACGAACGACGATTAATAACCTCAAAAAAAAATTTGTCATTAAACGAAGGATACGACAATACAAATTTGTCAGTATTATTAATACTGAATTGTCGTTTTTCCTCCGTTCCGATTTCACGCGCGAGCACGATATTTTTTGTATCGTGATAACTATCACTGGCACTATTTCGCAAATCTTGCAAAACGAAAGAGGTTATAAAACCAATCGTATCACACATGGCACTGCAACGAACACAACAACCATCGACGAGTGATCCATGCAAACTGACTGGCCCGTAGGTCAGAGCGCCGGAACACTCGCTCCAACTTGACTTCCCCTCACCACACGGAATTACTCGTACCCTATTCGAAACGACCAATCGCGTTGCGCCAATTCGAACGATCGACCGTTGCGCCAATTGCACATGTTTGCATGTACGGCCCACAGTTGGAGTTGTCGGGTATCCGGCATAGGCAGGACAACTTCACGGCGGTAGTAGTTCCTCGTTGGTCGTTGTTGTGAGACGTCGTACCTAACCTTACCGCGTGCTTTTTTTCGCAACGATCAATTAGTTACGTTTACCCGCCAACGTCCGCATCGTAATTATGTCGCGTAACGTTTTCAGCAAAGATGCTTTTAATAAATTACCTGTAACGGCGGCAAGGGTTGCGGCATTGGTGAAAACGTTATTTTGTGATCATGGACGATTGCCATCGGTCAATTCGGTGAACAGCAACATTTTGGTGTCGCTGAACCAACGTTTCTCAGAGGAACTTGATGGACGTCCAGCTAGAAAATCAGGTCTGTATCGTGCCGGCTCTCGACGTATGTATGGAGTCTTTGCTGGGATGGTTCCGGGAAAAATAGAACCATACGTCGTGTCGTCGTCCTACATCTTCCTCCAATTTGCATCAATATAGTAAGTATTTTAATCAACAAGGTTATGTCATAATTTTACGATACGACAATAAAAACGTCATTACAAACTTGAGATCGCTCTAGCTTCACATCAAATCACGTGCGCCGTCCCAATGTGAACGAACCACAAAAATTATTACGTTACAACATGAAATAATTATGCATAACTCAACCTCAATTTTATTCCTGAAAAAACCCTTCGTTACAACATTAAACATATTACACTGTCTTTTGTTCAGCCGAGAACAATTTACAAATTTGTGGGACGAATTAAGTGAAGGTCTTGTGAGAAACGATGGAACGATGCGCAACTTGTGTCAATCAGAATTCAAGGATTTATTGTACTTTCACGTACTGGATAATGAAGACAACGTGCATTATCCCGATAACGCGGCTCCAACGTACCATCATCGCAACATGACGAAGAAAGAGTTTCATTCGTATTATCGCAAGATCAATGCTGGGAAGAAAAGCCGAGCTGAACTCCAATTTGCAATTCGTCATGCTGAAGTATTTTTAAGACCACACAACACTGAAGTGGATAAAAAGATCATGTCATTTTTCTTCCGTCGATTAGAGTATGTATCCTTACATTGTGAATTATTTGGGTTACAACACAAACAATTTTTTTCCAGAATGCCGAGTTGTCACCTACCTCGCACCACTTACCAAGATGTGTGGTTGTACGGTACGAGAGCAGAGAACGCCGCTTATTATGAAAACTGGAGAAACATTCTGGATGGACTCGGATATCCTCTTCGAGATGTCGAGCGGGCACAATTTATCCACGAGGTTGAAAACATCGCCAATGTCGAACTGCCTGATCCAGCGGGAATAGACCGAAATGAAATAGCCGCTTTCGAAGAGTTGATACCACGACCACCGAGGTCGGTGGTGATCGATCCAAATACCGATCCGCCTCCCCGACCAACAGATTTTCCGAACGCGCGAGCTATTATCATTAAGTAAGAATAATAAAGTTTTCTTGACGTTACAACACATAACTTTTTTATTAATAACTTTGCAGTCGTGATAATCGCATCGTCGAGATTGTTGAAGCAACTCCGCCGCCAGTTCCCGCTGTTGACGGCGCAATTGCTGCTGATGGTGTAAATGTACCAGCCGAAGCCGCACGTGTCAATGCCAATCGGGACGAACCAGTAGCGGCAGGTGCTGACCTTGGGGAACATGTACAAGGCGCGCCCATTGGTAACGATGCTGATCCGATCGCTTTAGCTGCACGTGTCCAGGAACCTCCGAATGAAGATCCAAACGCGGATTTGTTGCCGAACATACATCGCGACGCGGCAGCCTTGGCCGAACAGTTTCTCCACCCGGTCGATATCGATGTCGCCCGTGACAACGAATACAATTTGAATGATCCCGATGACGATGAAAGTGCACCAATTGACGAAATCGCAATGCCAGAGGACCAAGTCGCTGAAGAAAATAATGTGGCCCAACACAAAAAAAGGCGCCGAGCCATATTCACGCACACTAAATCCACTCACGTGAAATTTGCCGACATTAAATTAAACAGCCTGTACGTTATTAATTATAACAATTTGCGTAAAGGCACAGTGATTGTAACCGACAAGTATCCCCATACCAAAAAACTGCGAGTATTGATTGTTTCTAATCCTCAACTCCATATGGAAGAGACCATACCATTCTCAGCCTTGAGGAAATATAATGCAACAACGCACGCGAGAGAACTGCTCGCCATGAAAAACCTTGACGAGCGTGCGAAGGCTATAATGAATCACACTTCGGCTATCGCAACATGGAATCAATTGAACGCGGAATTGCGTTAAATTTTGAGTTAGCGCATTTCATTTGAAAAATATTTAAATAAAATTTATGTTCATTCATATAATTTTGACGTTGTAACACGCACATTATTTGCTAATAAAATACAAACTTTATTACACATGTTGGTGTTCTCGTTTACATCTACCCTTCCCATAGTGTTTGGCTCAAAGCAACGAGTGAGCTCATAAATAATTCACCTGTACTTTCGCAATCTGATGCACACAAATGAGGCGTCCGACTTGCACATGCACAAGAAAACAATTTTGCTTTACTTCACGTTGGCAACGATTTTCGTGTTGCAACACAAAATAATGCAATGTCATCGAGAAAAAAAAATTGCGTTGTGGTCAAGTGCAGCAGTAAACAACAATATAATTTTCATGTGTGACAACGTTAAAATCACTTGTGACATTTTTATGTGTGATCACACATAACAATATCACATAGTGGCTTCGTTATACGAGTCACGTGATCGATGCGTCGCCATATCGTAGCCACGTAACCGTCACACATTAATTCCAGGAAATGAAGAGGTGGGGGTCGCGCGACGAACAAGTGCGGACAAGTACGCGGCCTATACATGCGAAACAAAGAAAACCGCCAATTGGCTGTTTACTTACCAGAACCTCTGGATGACGTCCAACACTTTTAAATACGGCATCGCATTTATGTGCGCAGAGAATTTGTGGGCTGCGTTCTCTCTGTTGAGCACCGCGCAGCGTTTCGACGAAACGGCCATCTCAACATGGATAACCGCGTTTCAAACGTGGAGAGAGCAGATATTACTTCAACTGCAATTAATCAAAGGTACGTGATTTTTCGTAAATAATTCGCGCTATCATGCATCACAAAAAAAATACCGTCTTGCAACACGAACGTCGCGAATTTCACTTCGCCCCGCGCGGCACCGCACTTTGCGGTTATGTTCGGTCGTGTCAACTTACCTCGCGCAATTGCAAGGGCAAAAATATAATTTGCATGTTTCAACATGAAACCCCCCCCCCCCACCGCCAACTTTGTCAACGAACCGGCACGTATACTAATAATAATAATAATATATTTCATTGTTTGGTTGGCGGTGGGGGGGGGGGGGGAACTTTTTTTTGTCATTTGGTCGTTTAAGTTTTTGCATGTTTAAACATGAAAATGTTTGATCGTATTTCAGGCGCACACTCGATTTCTGACTTCGAGGACATCCAGTTTCGGCTGTGGCCTCCAGCCATGTATCCGGCGTGGCATCGATTCGTGCCAGGAATGATTGATGTAATCAAGTCTTCCAATCCCGGATCCAATTCGTGAATCACAATACTTTTTGCGTTAAGTTTGTGGAGTCATTCAGATACGATCCCGTGTTGAAAATAGACGGCCTCGAGAGCAATCAGGTGCTTGGAACTATTTTCAAATCCGATTATACGCCATCGCAAAGAAAGAAGTACATGAAAATGTGGTTCGAAGGGGTCAATAAGCCCATCTTCATTACTTTGACGCGTCAATTGATTGCCCGTGCACAATTTGGATATCCTATTACACGGTCCATTGATACCATCATCGGTAAGTACGAAATTTTTTTTTTATCATGTTATAACAGAAACAATTATTTTATGACTTGTTTGTTTAGGTACTTACGATCGTAGCACTAATGGCCAGGAGATTCCTACAAGCGGCTTGTTCACGTATGCTGGAGTGTACGCCGAAGAAGTAATGAATCGAGCGTCGAGCTTCATGGTGAATCAACAGCCTCTGCACACGCATGTGTATGAGAGCGCTCGGGAATCGGAGGTGAATTACGGTTTGAGACATTTGTCTCATTCCGTAGTTGCAATCTCTTTATTGCACGAAGCGCTAAAGTGGGTTCGCCAAGAAAATTCACCGCAGTTTGATAATTTCAAGAAACTGGTCGCTGATTGCATGGCGTACTCACCACTTCAGTATGGGATCGGTTTGAACCTGAGTACACCTTATCCGAAGCTGGGCGATCTTTTAAATGAGGCCCTGCCGATTGCTGAAAAAATGTGAGTTACAACGTAAAATTTAATTATGCATGATTGATAATTTTGTTTTTTTTTCACTTTAGGCAACAGGCAATTGCAGCGACTACCCGGAATGTCAACAATTTCGGTTTTACCGATACGGTAATACCACGGTCGCGTGAGGTCGACGCGCAAGAGGCGTCCAGCTCTTCCGGTGTTAATACTAGAAAATCTCCACCCGAATCGTCAGGACGCGCGACGTATGGGAATCCTAAGTCGCGGGAGATTATTGAGGATGAGGAGGACGACACCGACGTGGAGGAGCACGGCAGTGATAAATCTGTTGCGTCTTCGCAAATAGACGACTCCACGGAGGTAACTCCAGTCACCCACGGCAATGGTCGAGTTAGCGAGAGCGTAAGCGACAGCGATGATGAGGACGATCAATTCAGCTGCAAGTATTAAAAAATTATCTTCAAGTTATAACATGAAAAAAATCCTAACATCCTTGGGAGATTTTACAGCTACACCCGACAAGAAGAGACGAGTGCGACGTTCACTTTCGGACGACGAGGAGTCTGGAAAAATTAATTCGTCACCTACAGAGACACCTGCTGCCGTGACAACGGCAAAATCGCCAGTGGCATCGAACTTACAGCCTACGGTTGATATTCGACGTTTGAACAAAGACGAAATTGAAGGTTTGAACAACAAAACCTCTCCAATCGTCGACATCATCGAGCTCTCCGATGACGAAGGTGAGGACTACATCCCACCTAGCCAGATAACCTACGGTGATATCGGACTCCTCGTCCCGAAGACGGAACCGGTAGACCCAGCGAACGCCGACTCTACCCCAACGACGCAGCAGAAGCCAATGTTTGAAGACAGTCAGCTCGCGTCTCAAAAGGATACCATGATGTCTTCAGTTTTGTTCAGTTCCAACACGGAAATAAGCGGCACTGAGACTGATGATTCCATCATCCAGAAATCCCAAGTTCCGTCGTTGGCCGAAGCACTGAAGGAATTGAGCGATATGTCTGAATTCGACATGTCGCACTCGCAAGTGGTCGACGAACTTAGTGTCGAGGGATTCAGTGACCTTCTACGAAATCCGGGATTCCTGACGCAGAAGTGCTCGGCCGAGGTTGTGCACGAGCCGACAGAAAATTCATCGGTCACCGGTGAAGCTGTTGCCAAGCAACTATCCAAATTGCCGCCCGTTGGAGGTGCAGTAACCTCGACTCCACTGAAATCTTCACAAAGCAGGAAGCGACGGCTGACCCTCGCAAGAGATCCGCCCAAATCGATGAAGCTCGCTAAAGTGGCTGCGCTAAATAGCTTAAAAAAAGCTCGAAAATCGACTGGTACCGCAAGTGCGACGGTTTTGAAAAATAAGAGATTTCATGTTGAGACGAGAAACAAACTCCAAACTCTGATTAAATCTAATTCACGCACATCTCAAAGCGAAGAAGGTAATTATATAGTTTTAACATAAAATAATCGAAATTCCTATTCATTTTTGTCTCGTTTTTTGTAGCTGCGACAAAGCACGCCGCTTCTGCGTCCATCAACACTGCACGTGTTACCGTGAAGGAGGAAATTGTTTTCAAAGAACCGGTTGCTCATCGTAAGTTTTATCACGTTGAAACTCAAATATTATTTTTAAAATATACTAATTATATGTTTCTTGTAGAACGCGTGGAACGGCAAGTCAATCCTGACACTCCGACCATTGAAGCGTCGCCAAAGGATGACCTTATCACGATGAACGGCAAATCAAATTTGCCACCATTAGAAAACAAACAGCTCGACCTATCACCTCCTGCATCGCAATCCAGCGTGAATAAGATGGAATCAGAGCCACCAGCATCGCAGTCCAGCGTCAATAGGATAGAATCAGAGCCACCAGCATCGCTGTCGGCGAGTCATGTGATGACGCAACCTCAGTCAACTTACCCGCCGACACCTAAAGACATTCACAGTCTCAGTAGAGAGGAGTTATTGGCACTCTTGTTAAAATCGCAAAACGATTCAACAGGAAGTAAGTGATAACTAATTTGAAATGCAGTTTTCATGAACTAACTCAAAATTTTGTTGTTGTAGAAGCAGCAGAATCTCACGGTGCGACGTACACGTTGCCACTATAAATCTTGATATGTATGAATTTTAACTATGTTAGAAATAAGTTTATCATACTTCAATTAGAATAATATTGTTTTTTAATGTTGCATACATTAATTACAACATTTAAAAAGTTGCTAATTAATAGCTTACGGAAAGTTCATGTCCATTTATAACGAGTTAATGTTTAATGTTTAATGTTTAATAGTTAATGTTTAATGTTTAATAGTTAATGTTTAATGTTTAATAGTTCTTTTGTCAAGATTAAAAACATTTGTTCACTTAATTAAGTACAATCAATGTAACAAAGTACATTACTTAATGTAACAGATCAGGTACGATCGACAATGTAATTTTCACACTATCGTTTCAACAATAAAATGTGTTTAATTACCTGAGGTAACCGATGAATTATTTTATTTACATTACCTCAACACTACATACAATTGCATATGTTACAGCAAAGAATAATATGAAGGTAAAATATTTTTGCAAGTTCTTTCAACTTTTTAACGTGTTGTCACAAGTAATACAATTAAAGTCTGCTAAAGTACAAGTTTTTTTGGTGTTTTTTCGTGTTATAAATGTGTATTTTTGCAGTGACAAAGAAAATTTAATAAAATTAATTGTTACAACATGAATAAAGTATTAATTATGTAGCACCGTACTTTGAACCTTGTATAAAATATTTAGCACCGTAGCCAATTTCTTTTTGTGTTACAACACTAATAGGATCTAAAAAACCAAGCTTCTTGTTCTTAGGATTATACCGGACGAGGGTGGGATCGAGGGACAAAATCACAGATACGGAACGGTGCATGAGCTACGGTGCTGAACCGTACGTAGCAGGTGAACCGTATCGATTGGTTGATGACTGCACGAACGTAATTCAACATATTCCGAGTTTCAACACGTATTAGTTAAAATTTTTATACACCGTCACACTTTTGTCGGTTGTGGCGACAAAATTGTAACGGGTATATGTAGCGCACAAGTCCTTTTCATAGCGTCACAATTTTGTCGGTTGATTCACGCGCTCGCAGGACGCTCTAATGGGTCACGTGACCAATTAGTAGGCCCTTGCTCCGTAAGGGAGAAGGAGACAGGCGATTCCGCGTGCGTTGACACGCGGACTCTTTCTCGCACACACATTTCCACACAGGGCGTTGTTCAGAAAATCGGAATCATTAATATTCGGAAAAACATTTTTTCGGAAAATAATTTTTTAAAAAGGATAAAATTCGGAATAGAAAAAATTCGGAAAAAAAAATTCGGAATACTAAGATTTCGGAATGCGAATTTATGCGAATTTTTCAAAATAGAAACCAACGGTAACTTATTTTTGTCGTCATTGTAAACACGAAACTTCAGGTTTAATTGTCTAGTAGATCAACTACGGACATATATGACTGTTGAGCTTACCACCTAACGACGATCCTTGAGTTATGATTTAGGATCAATCAACGATGCAATCTATAATATTGTAATTTCAAGGACCTGGCGCCATCTATGCATCTATAATCCACTGAAGCTGAATAAGATTAAAACTAAAAGTTTCAATGTTATTCGACCAAAGCGCGGAGTGGCACAAAAACATTTTTATCCTTGTCCATTAAGTAGACATTAATTCTGTCGGGTGAAACGACGGAATTTCCACGCTTATACTCATTCCACCATGTAATGCCGAATCGGATGATTATGATTCTGCGTAATGTTTTCTTTTCTTCTGTTGTATATCTGGCAATGAGAAGAAGATCGGATGGAATGAAAGCAGAATTAGAAGTACGAAAGCACGAGACTGCCTACGTCGAGCCGCAGGTGTGAGTGTTGCCGCGAGTGTGATCGCTAAGCCCTCGGTCGAGGGGTGTGTGTGTGTATGTGAGCTCGAGGTCGTGCGTGCGTGCTTGTGAGAGAGCGAGAGTGAGCCATCCTGTCACCGCTGCAGAGGAGACAAGGGTGGGACTCAATCCAACGACGACGGTTTTGTTACAGGGACCGAACGAGCAAGCCAGGAGGAGCCAGCAGCCATCACCCGAACGAGTAGCCAGTCATCCCGTCCCAGGAGAGGCCTCAGGCACGGCGGTGAGCATCACGGCAGGGCCGTGTCATAATTATTCTCGGCACGCTCGAAACGAGCTACGTTGTAACGTCGGCCGTCGACGGTTCCGGTCTCTCTCTCCGAGACCAATGTAGTTTAAGTCATATGAATAAATCGTTATTGTTATTTATTTGAAATGGAAATGAATGAGTAGACATTGGTGAATGTGTGTGTGAATATGCCCTGTCCCTTTTGCATGTATTCTCACAGGTAGACCCTGGACGTACATGGACGAACCCATAAGCCAAAGGACCCACGTAACCAACCGGTACGTCGGGGTAAGGACAAGGAATTCTGAGGTTACAAATGGCATTCCCTTGTGTGAACTCTCACTAGTCGAGTGAGAGGAAAATTTTTTTTTACATAGCTGGACGTCACCGGTGCCGAGAAGGCCACACCCGAGACCCTTGTTTTTTTTTTATTCTCTCCCTGTGCGATTGTGAGTGATTGAATAAGTGATTATCGCGAGTAATAAAATCTTGCTGGCATCCCTACTATTTTTTTGTCGTTTTCTTTTGAACTTGAGGGCGACGAGGAGTTTGGAACTCGTCGTCGAGAAAAAACCGTTACATACGCACGTGGCGCGTACAGCGGAAACCGTTAAGAAAACGTCGCTTGGGCCACGTGGTCAGTTCGGAGCGGGAGAGAGAGACCGGGTATTGGTGGTGGTAATTAGTGTGTATCGGTGTTTTTTGTAATGAAAGGCCAAAAACAATAAAACCTTTTTTTTATCTAAATTTGCTGTGATGGGAAGGATTAAATGAAAGATCTTACAATAATTTATTTTCAGTAAATATATTTGATTTATTTAAGTATGAAAGGTAAATGAGTATATTACAAATGTATAAAGTGGTCAAAAAATAGTATAAACTGTCTAATTATTTGTCAGTACTCTCATTACACTCGCGATCCTCAATCTAATTTCAACAGATTGATTTTTCGGCCTCGCCGAGTGTATATGCAGCCGCACGTTGCTTCGCACGTCGGTCTGCTGCAAAATAGCCGACCAGCAGCAGAAAACACTGATCACCCAAGTGACCGCGAGCTAGGAGTTGCCTCCTTCGACGGTCAGCTCTCGAAATCGTCAGCGCGCTAGAAGACTAATCTTCCTCAGCCGACAACTCCTCGAGCTTCGCAGCGCGCTAGAAGACAAGTCTTCTTTAGCCGCAAAACTTGAGTTCGCAGTGTGTACTGCCACTAGCTTTCGCTAAGTGAATGAATGCTACGCCGGTAGCCCGGCTTACTTATGCCGCGAACTCGACTTTTCTTGGCGCGCGAGCGACGATCGGCGTCGCCGCCGCCTAGCGGTGACGAACCGAAACATACCGGCCCGGGAAATGCCTCTGGGCGTTTCATCATAACAAAATAAAAATTGCAAATGAACAACTTAATCTCTAAAGTGAAAAATTACAAATAAAAATAAAAATTGTGAATCAAGCAATTAATTAAAGTGAAAATTAAGAAATATTATAATTTAACTTAACTAGAGCTTACAAAAGTACTTTGCGTAGTGGGCTAACGTTGAACGGTCGAGCCTTCCAAGCCTCGTAGTCTGCATCAGAGATCGGTCCACCATCAGCGAAGATATCCTCTGGTTCGTCGGCTGGTCGCAGAAGAGCTCGAGCACGGGCCGCCGCTTCCTTTCGTCGCCTTGCAAGCTCTGCCTTGGGCGTCGGGATGTAAGTCACTGTCGGCTCTGGAGTGCGATATTGGCTCGGCTTGGGTGAACCTCTTGGATCTACACCGGGTCCGGGCGCTGCACGGTTTGGCACTCGTTTAATAAGCCGAGGAAGAGAGATGCGCCGCAGTTTCCACTCACAAAAGGAGATCCCCGTATTGGGCTCTTTACTGTTTTTCTGCGGCACGGGGCCAGTCGCAACAGGCTTGTTAGAAATCGGAGCTTTCTTGACAGCGACAATAATCACATCGGCAGAGGACGTCGAAGGCACTGCTGCGATCTCCTTCTGCTGGATTTTGTCTTGAGACACTGAAGCAACAGCAGCAGGAGTCGCCTCTGTAGTCAAAGTCGACGGAACACTGGGGAGCTCGCCTTGTACAATCGGAGCCTTTGCACACACCTGAGCAGCTGGATCTTGTTCGGCCGAGGTAGTAGGCTGCAGTTCAATGGCGCCTTTGCGTGGACGACTCCTTACCCTATCTCGCACCATGTCGGCAGTGAGCACAACAGCTGCGGGTTCAGGCTCCGCCTTCTTTTCACTTTTGCAGCGATCGCCAAGGATCATCACGAGACGTTGGTGCCGCTTCTCACTACACTTCTTGGTTTTCGGGCGTCTATGTCTTCGAGCAGCCATGTCAAGAGATCGAAATGCACCGTATCACAATGTCAATTGACCACTGCACGATATACACTGTGCGAATGAACAGCTCAGCTTTATATTCGCACAGAGGAATATCAGTTGTGGGTTGGCACACGACGCACAGCGGCGAGACTCCGAACTATAGCGAGGATCATCGCTTGCAGATCGAGACATGATCTGGCGGCAAACAGCGAACTATATTTCTTCGTGTTCAACGAGCTTGACCAATTTTACGATAGGTCCTTGTAAGCTCTTTAGCAGTTTTAACAGTGACTGTGCGTACCAGGCCATCGCCCCCTGGGTGAACCTCAGTTACTCGGGCTAAGGGCCACGTGCGCAAGGGAGAACTTCGTCTTTTATTAAAACGATGTCTCCGACGCAAAGATTCTTCGTCACATTTAGCCACTTATTTCGTTTCTGCAATGAGTGTAGATACTCGTTGCACCAACGTTCCCAAAAGGCTTGTGTGATCTGAGTCACACGTTGCCATCGCTCCAACGAGCTCAATTTTTTCCCTGTGATTGGCGGCTCAGCGATCACTACCGAGGACACGCCGATCAGCGGATGAGCCGGAGTCAGAACAGCGTCGGGCTCAAACGTATCGGATAACGGAGTGAGCGGACGAGAGTTCAGGATAGCCTCGATCTGTGCCAATAAAGTAGAGAACTCCTCGAACGTGAACAAGTCGTCACCGACCATTCTCTTTAAATGGTATTTCACGGATTTCACACCAGATTCCCACAGGCCACCAAAATGCGGCGAACTAGGCGGATCGAAATGCCAAGTCGTATTATGTTTATCACGTAATTGAGCACAGATCGACTTATAGAACCCAGATTCTTGGCTATATAGTCGTCTGAGCTCGGCGTCGGCCCCAACGAAGTTTGTACCTCTATCGCTGTACAAGTGTCGGCACGGACCTCGCCGAGATAAAACGTCGAAAAGCTGCGAGGAACGATTTTGTATCATACGACGAAACAGCTTCCAAATGAATAGCTTTCGTCGCCATGCATACAAATATAGCGAAATATCCTTTATAGGAGTAATTTCCTCGATGTCTTGAAGCTTTGATAGGAAACGGGCCGGCATAATCTAAGCCTGCTTCCTCGAACGAACGACATTGATTTACTCGAGCGGCGGGCAAGTCAGCCATGCGTTGGAACGCGGTTTCGGCGCCATACCGAAGACATACTATGCACCGTCGCAATCTTGCGTTTATGACTACCTTTAGCCGTGGGATCCAATACAGTTGTCGCAAATGCGTAGCGATCAAGTGTATTCCTCCGTGGAACATTTTCTGATGCATGTAATCGATGAGCAGAGCGACCAATCTACTTGTCGCAGGCAAGATGATTGGATGCTTACGATTTTCGCTTATATTGGCGTATCGCAATCGACCTCCCACACAGAGCAAGCCGTTCCTGAGTATAGGACTTAAATTAGCTAAGGAGTGTCCTTTCTGCAGCTCAGTTTGATTTGAAATACGCTTTATTTCTTCACCAAGCAATGCAGCTTGCGTCATTCGACACAAATGATGTGCGGACTGTTCAAGCTCTGCGACCGTAATTTTGGGCCTACATCAGGCGTGAATTGCAATGTCAAAGTCAAGTGACATTGACGAGCGAGTTTTGTCGCAAATCGCAGACAATACACCATGACCTTTCTCAATCGTGCATACGAGGAAAAGCGATTGAACAGCTCACAATCTTGTAAAGGGATCGTGTTCTGTACAAAAGCTGTTTTTTCGACCGTGGCGTCCTCTGCAGGGACTTCTTGTGCATAATCGACCTCCTCCTTGGCCCACGGCCGAATCGTTGCAGAGAGCATCTCCGGGCCATTCCACCACAGGCGGTCGCTACTCAGACAAGCGACATTGCATCCTCTGGATGCGACATCAGCTGGATTCTGCTTAGTATTTATGTAGTGCCAGCTGGCCTGTGGCACGTGCGTGATTATATCAGCGCATCGGTTGGCTACAAATACGGGCCATTTAGCAGGCAGTCCGTGTATCCAGTGCAGTGTAGTCTTAGAGTCTGACCATAAATGCATTTGAGCTTGCGAAAAGTCAGCAGTGGCGGCGAATGAAGCTGCAAGCTTCGCCAAGAGATGATCGGCACAAAGCTCTAGTCGAGGTATCGACAATGTCTTGAGCGGAGCTAGTTTAGTTTTTGAAGCAAGTAGCTCAACTCGCACTTGTCCTTGATAAATCAATCGTACGTAAAGCACTGCAGCGTAAGCAAACTTGGAGGCATCTGAGAAGCCGTGTAACTCCAAGTATGCGTCGCTCATAACGCCATTCCAACGTGGAATAGTAAGAGACGATAATTCTCGCAAGTCGACCTCGAAAGCTCGCCATTGTTCTGTCTCGGCTGCAGGCAAGGGCGTGTCCCACTCTTTGGTCAACAGCCACAGTGACTGCATGAATATTTTTAGTGGTATTAAGACAGGAGAGATCCAGCCTGAGGGATCGAACATTCCTGCAATACTCGATAACACTTTGCGTTTCGTTATCGGGCCAGTCAACGGTTCCAACACAACGTTGAATCGAAAAACGTCTGACTGTGGCTCCCATACAAGTCCAAGCACAGAGAATCCGAGCCCAACTTTCAACGTCGCTTCCTTGGCAAGTGAAGCGGGTTCAAACGAACTCAGTAATGTAGAGTCGTTCGTCATCCACTTCGCCAAGCAGAAGCCTCCCGACGCAAGCAAAGAGTTCAATTGATCTCGCTTCTTTATGGCTGTTTTTAAGTCGAAAGCTCCGGACAATACATCGTCCATATACATTTCATTGCGTATAATAGGCGGAGCTAGTGGAAATTTGTCTCCATCGTCCTCAGCCAATCTTCGTAGAGTGCGATTGGCCAGGAAAGCCGAGGGTCCACATCCAAACGTGACCGTAGTAAGAACGTAGTGATCTATTTCTTGATTTGGATCTTCGCGCCACAGAATCGACTGCAACTTCCAATCATCTGGGTGAAGACGTACTTGCAAGTACATTTTGGAAACGTCGGCTACGAAAGCTATCGGATAGCAACGCCAATGAGCCAACACCAGCACAAGCTGTGGCAGCAGATTAGGCCCAGTCATCAAGTTTTCATTTAATGAGTGACCTGCGGCATTTCTCGCCGAAGCGTAAATTACGCGTAGTCGTACTGCTTTCTTTCACTACTGCATGGTGAGGCAAAAAGTAATGCGCGCCGTAATCTTGAGGTTCGATAGCGACTTTACGCATTTGATCCGATTCAATCATTTGAGCGATGGCAGCACTGTATTCCGTTCGAAGCTTTGGATTTCGAACAAACTTTCTTTCCAGCGAAAGCAAACAGCTGCGAGCGATCTGCCTAGAGTTCACCCAATCGATCGGAGCTTCAAGCTTTTTAGGTAGTCGAACTTGATATCGACCATCTGATAATCGAACGGTGTTTTTCTTATAGTGTTCTTCGCACAGCTTGTCTTCCGTAGACCAAGGCAGAGCGCGAGGCGGCTCTTCGATCTCCCAGAAGGATCTCAGTAGATCATCTAGCTGCTCGTTCGTCTGCAAGCATACGATGGTACCTCCTTGACTTGTCTTGTCGGCCCTGCCAGAGAGTATCCACCCAAGTCTGGACTTCATGGCTATCGGTGCATTGTCATCACCCTTTCTCAAGCCTTCTTGTATAACACGCGCATGAATCTGCGTACTTAGCAACACGTCTATACGTCCAGGTCGCTCAAAGTTGGGATCTGCGAGTTGCAATCCTTTGAGATGCGGCCACTTCTTTGTGTCTCTGCAGGAGGGCTGGTAGCTGGTGATCGTTGGCAACACATAAGCTTTCAACGTCAGCTCGAACTTTGACGGAAAATGAGGTCTAATTGCCAACTCTACCTCCGAACGACTGTTCGACAAGCCTTGCCCGATGCCCGAAACCGGCACGTTTACGCGCCGTTTCTTTAAGCACAGTCGCTGACACAATGACTCGGTGACGAAAGATGATTGAGCGCATTGATCTACCAGAGCGCGTACAGTTGTGCTTTGCCCGTCACTGGAGTATACTTGAATACTCGCAGTCGCGAGCAGAGACTCGACATCTTCGTTGCGTGAAGCCGATGAAGCAGTGGCTAACACATTTTGTGGTGAAACAACTTCTTCACCCTTACTTGTGTTTTCTCCGTGAGCTTGCGACAGAGCTTTTTTCTTCTCAGAAGAACCTTTAGCACCAGCCTTCTTGAAAGGAGCGTGTATCAAAGTGTGGTGTTTACCGTTGCAAGTGAAACACGTCGCTGTGGACTTGCAGTCCCTTAGCATGTGCGAGCCAAGACAATTGTAACACAGTCGCTTCTGACCGAGAGTCTGCTTCTCTCTTCGACGCTTTGCTTCCTGAACTTGGAGCATTGCTCGACAGTGTGTTCTTCAGTGCACACTGGACAAGCCGACTGTTCTTGAATCGCCTGCACGAAATTGCTAGATTTCCTGCCTCGACTCGCCGTAGTCTTGTTCTCGCCCTTATCCGGAGGAGTTTTCTTGGCGTACTCTTTTGTGCTTTCTAATAGCGAAAGAGCGTTTCTTTCAGCTTCTAAGAATTTGCACAGGTCGCGAAACGTATCGGGCTCCGTAGGGTCTCCCGACTGTTTCACGCTATCCTCCCATTTCGACTGACACTTGGGCGATATTTGCTTCGCGTCAAGAAGACAGTGAAATGATCCCATTGATCGATCGGACTTCCCAAGGCTTTGAGTGCTTGGAGTAAATTGCGTACTCCATTGAGCACACGCATAAGCTCCGTGGCCGAGTCGTTGGCCATTGCAGGCAGTGACATGAGCTTCGTCATAAGCTTATTGATTAATAATCGCTTATTATCGTAATGACTTAGCAGCACTTGCCACGCGGTAGCAAAATGATCGCCACCCGACGGCACTTCTTGAAGCAGCTCAGCAGCCTCGCCCTTGACGTAGCTTCTCAAGTAGTTCATCTTGAAAATATTGGGTAGATTCGGACGCTCGATCACCATTTCTCTGAACGTGTCCCGAAATCTAACCCAATCCTGGATGTCACCCGAGAAGTCGCCGATGACGATCGTAGGCAGCTTCGTTCGGTTTACGTCCATATCGTTTACGAGGCCGTCGGTGGCAGGCTGAGTGCCCAGGCGAAGCGTCTCGGCCTTCACTTTGAGGAGTCGATCCTGGAAACGACCTAAGTTCGTCAAGAACCCTTCATACGTCGTGTCGTATTTTTCGCTTTTGAAATACGGATCATCTGTGTCCACATCTGGATCTTCTTCTAACAGTTTATGAGCGGCTTCGAACTCGGCCCAACGGATCTTCAGTTGTTCCATGCGCGATATGCACGCGCCCATGGTCATCAACTTCTCGCCCAATTTGCCGAAGTTCTCATATGCTCTCTCTATCAGACCGGCTCTTTTCAGCTGAGCCTCCATTTTAACAATACTCTGCGCTTGTACTTCAATCAAATACACCACTGAGCCAATTCAAGCGCGATCTATCACTAATCAATCCCATACAGCAAATAGATCCGGCTCGAAGGACCATGTTTTTTGTAATGAAAGGCCAAAAACAATAAAACCTTTTTTTTATCTAAATTTGCTGTGATGGGAAGGATTAAATGAAAGATCTTACAATAATTTATTTTCAGTAAATATATTTGATTTATTTAAGTATGAAAGGTAAATGAGTATATTACAAATGTATAAAGTGGTCAAAAATAGTATAAACTGTCTAATTATTTGTCAGTACTCTCATTACACTCGCGATCCTCAATCTAATTTCAACAGATTGATTTTTCGGCCTCGCCGAGTGTATATGCAGCCGCACGTTGCTTCGCACGTCGGTCTGCTGCAAAATAGCCGACCAGCAGCAGAAAACACTGATCACCCAAGTGACCGCGAGCTAGGAGTTGCCTCCTTCGACGGTCAGCTCTCGAAATCGTCAGCGCTAGAAGACTAATCTTCCTCAGCCGACAACTCCTCGAGCTTCGCAGCGCGCTAGAAGACAAGTCTTCTTCAGCCGCAAAACTTGAGTTCGCGTGTGTACTGCCACTAGCTTTCGCTAAGTGAATGAATGCTACGCCGGTAGCCCGGCTTACTTATGCCGCGAACTCGACTTTTCTTGGCGCGCGAGCGACGATCGGCGTCGCCGCCGCCTAGCGGTGACGAACCGAAACAATCGGTGTCGGTTGATGTATGTAAGTGTGGAAATTCAGGTCAGACATTGTTTTTCATCGGTCGTCGACCGCTCGTGAGAGCTAAGCTGGGGTCGACTACATCACCCGGGTCGTTGCTCGCCGTCAAGGCTAAGCCGAGAGCAACGACTCTTCATTTTTTATTTTTTTGTCATAAAAATAACGCGTGAGAGATACGTGTACTTCGCGCGCGGTATTAGGCTGATATAGTGAGTCAGTAGGTCAACACGATTTTCGGTAGTGGGCCTGAGGAGAGGGAAGCGCGTAAGAGAGAGTATAGTAGGCGCGGCTAGGACATTGCAGAGGGGATACGCGCTCGTGTAGAGTACAGCGAGGCGGGCCTTATCGCTAATCGGATTAGCGGATTAGCGAGCGATTGTCGTAAAGGCGGAGATAAAAGCCTGGTGTGACTTGCGCGTGATTTATTATCCCCGGATATCGGTCGCGAAAGTAGGAAATTGTTCATAGCGATAATAGTTAGTTTTTTTTGTAGTGTAAATTATTAATCGATTAATGAATAATTGATTATTGATCGTTATCTCGTTCGTGTGTTCTCTCGTGGAGAGAATTGATAGGCGTCGTGTCATCCGAGCATCGCGAGCTTGAAGTGCCACCGTGACTCGTAGTAGCACGTGGACCGTTCGTTGGGTGGACGCGCACGTGGCGAAAGGGTTAGACGCGTGCGTGGCGAGCCGATAAAGAAGTGCTCGACTGTCGGTACGGCTGAGGAGGTGCGACTTTCGCCGCACAGTTCTTGTGTTTGCAAGGACTGTCGCTAAGCTTTGGAGGTGGAGGTGCACCGCGCGGACACGCTAAGCACGGCCGAGCGGGCTCGAGAGCGGAGGGCGCGCGAGATAGGAGGACCTAGCGATAAGAACGCGTATTGTCGTCGGGGTGCACTGGGTCGTACTGAGACAAAGCGTAGCAGTACTAAGCCTTATAGGGAGACCGAGTGCATCGCGCGGAGGCGCTACGGGCGTCGGTACGCGGGTTGAGCGAACGCGCAAACGAATGACGTAGAATTTTCGTGTTTCTTTTTGGTTTGAGTAACACAATCGATAATCGGCAAATATGGCAGCCAACGCAAATAACGCGAGGATACGTACAAGGTCACAGACCGAAGAATTTAAACAGAGGATGGAGGCTCTAGTGCAACTTGAGGCACCGAATCAAGTAATGAGAAAGATTCAGGAACAACCGATACAGAGAGTGATTGAGAAGCTGCAGCAGCATCGGCTGAGCACAGTGGGGGATGAAGAGACGCTACGAGTGCGACTGCTTCGAGCGCGATGCACGGCGTTGCCGAATAGTAATCAGCTCGACATTCCCTGGGACCCGGAGACCGATGAAGAGACCGACCAGAGCGAGAAGGACTTGAACGAGACGATACTGCACGCGAAGAACCACGAGATGGAGATCGATGGAGCGCAGGGCGGAAGTGCACCACCGCCGCCGACGGACGGTGTATTCTCCCCGCAAATGATCGAGGCACTTACGGAGACGATAAGACGCGGAGTGAGTGCTGCGGTCGCGCGAGAAATAGCGAAGCTGTCTCGAGGCGGAGCTAGTGCCGATGCAGTCGGCGCCTCAGCAAAGCTGGGGCTAAGTAGCTCATCTCCTCGAGACGGCGAATATACACCGAAAATGAAAGTTAAGAAACCACCGCGGAAGATGCCGCGAAAGATGACCACGGTGGAAAATCTTGCCATGGAGGAGAGATGGCGATCGTCGACTCCGTGGGATCCAAAGACACCACTTGGTCTGCCTCCCGGCAATTTAGGGGTAAAGGAGGGACCCAGCGACGAGAGCGAGTCAGACAGTGAACAGGAGCACTCGAGCTGGCACGATGTACAGGTACAGAGAGGCGGGTCAAGAAAAGGACCAGTGATATTCCCTCCGCCAGATTACGCGAGAGCTGAGCAGCGGTGGAAATGGCCCGCGAAAAAATTTTATCGATGTGCAATATATTGTTGATAGATTGTACATTGTCATGGTCAGAATATGGGCACTAAATGTACCATCTTTTTACAACGTATATCCAATTCTACAATCATCAATATATTGCCCATACACAAATAAAATTCAAACTGAACATATTGGACACATTTTGCCCATAGAAAATAAAACTTATAACTGAACGTATTGGCGATATATGGTACATAGGTAGCCCATAGAATTAAAAATTTTAATTTTAAGTATTTGCCATGTATGGTAGATAGTTGTCCGATAACAAAAAATTCAAATACCAAAGTATTGGTCACATATCACCCATGTATTTTCATATTTAAATGACCCATGTATGTGTAATACAGTGACAATTTATGGGAAATATATTGGCCCCAT
Organism: Trichogramma dendrolimi; assembly: GCA_034770305.1. Classification (NCBI taxonomy): domain Eukaryota; kingdom Metazoa; phylum Arthropoda; class Insecta; order Hymenoptera; family Trichogrammatidae; genus Trichogramma; species Trichogramma dendrolimi. Next base: position 157,904 of record JAPMIB010000014.1, read on the forward strand.
ACAAAAATAAAATTTAATCATATTTTCAAGATTTTTATTTAGGAACAGTACACAAATATTATTATTCCATTTCAAAATCATTTACTGGTACACATAAATATTCTTTATGATCAGATTCAAAACACATATGAATGCAAACATTTTTAATGCTATCTATACTTATTTTTGTTATTTCTTCAGAAAAATCCAAACATTCATGAACAAAATCTAACGTACAGTTAGGTATAGATATAAAAAAAGGATTAATTGAGGTACATTTTTTTACTAATGCATAATTTTCTCCAGGACATGAACATGTTATTTTACATTTACAACAAGTTACACGCATAAAATATATAATTTTACATAAATTCAAATCAGACTCTGATTCATAACTTACAAAATAAGATTCTGTTGTTTGACCTTTACAAGCAGATTCAGATGTAATGAGTGTATTATTTTTGTAAATTTTTTTATAAAAATGTACGTTTGAATCAAGAAGATTAAACTTTTCTAATATAAACCGAAGCTGAGGTGCCTGCAATTTTAATTCGGTCCCAACTACAGACAGATTATTGTTAATCTTTTTACTTTTGAGCTTTTTTTTGGGATACATAAGTGTTTTACAAAATTCAGAGGCAGCACTATCATTTTTCAACCATTCATATTTCAATGTATGAACTTTAATATGCATATTTAGATTAAAGACTATTTGTAGTTCAGGTTTCATGCTCCCGTGAACGAATGACTTAATTTTACCATTTATATCTTCCAACGCAAAACAAGAAGTGACCCATAATGGTCCTAAGCGGCGTACAATCTCTGGCAAATGTCGAATAGAATGCAAATTACAGGACATGTCTCTTAGTCGGTAAATTTTTGGGAATCTAGATGAAAATTCATTGAGAGCTTTTTCAGCCAAATTTATCTCTCGATGAGAAATGCTGGCTTTGCTCAATGTGTAAATACCGTAAACAAAGTACGCATAATGATTTACTATTTCATCCGGTAAAATACCACTTAAAACTGGAATTGAATAGTACAGACACCAGCTCTTAAGCTCCGAGGCTTTATAATAAGCGAAATGCAATTTTATAGATCGAGGTCTTCTAGCAAAACTAGACGGAGGTTTTATGGAACATAGCTTTTGATCTACAACTTCGACTAAAGATGAATAATTAAATTTCTCATTTTTAAATTTCGGGTCAAACCAAAGCTCGATCAACTTTCTGGCTACCCCCTCAAACGCCGAATGCATTACGTCAATCGCCGTACTTGAAATGAATTTATGAGAAATTTTTGAAATAATGCTTGGCCCTTTCACCCCACAAACAGGTTGATTAATTTCTAATGCTTGTTCAGCATTTTCTAAAACACTTTCATCCGAACGCAGAAAAATGTTCTCATCGTGCGGATAAACTCGCACTCTCTCAACAGTTTCACCGTTTTGAAAGCAAACTTGACAACCGAAGTGTCCATTGTACTGATTCATACACAAAAACAAAGCTTTTGCTGGAAGATCAGCCGTACCACACAAAACAATGCCTCTCACGATCGATACACTATCGAGATCTTTAATGAAGAATTCAACGCCTTCGTATACTTTTTTCAATGACTTTCTCAGAGGTTTCAAAAATAAATTGGGCTCAGGTTTGTGGTCTCCGAACCATAACGACACCAATAACATATTTTGAACCTTGTAGCGCTCACGATACGGCAATTCTAGAATAATGAGGAAAAAGCCCCAAATATTATATTTAGAGGATCTGAAAATTCTAACCCCGTCCGTATACCACATGAACGAAATATTATGTTGATTGGACAAAATATTATTATTTTTTGTTAAATCTCGATAAATACTTCCATCGTAAATGTCGCTATAATCTTTGTCCTCATTTGTGCGAGATTGACTACGTAATTTGTTGAAAAAACCAGATCGCTGAAATAATGATTCTAACTGAGGAATTAAAGGGATCTTAACAAAATACTCTTTTTCGCCTTCACAATCACAAGAATTATTATATGGGACAATATCGCAATCCTCAATCGATTCATCGCGATCTATATTATTTTCTACGTTTTCATGCAGTCGGGTGCAGCGGGGACAATAATAATGTTTGATCAGAATATTTTTATCATTTTGATAAAAATATTTTTTGAATTTATATAAACTACTAGGGCACTTATTAGGTTGTGGCAGTATACAAGAAATTAATTTTAAAATTTGACTTGTGTGAGAGTCAGGAAGTCCCAAATTGGATTTCAAAAGTCCCATACTTAGAATAAAATCTTTGATTGTCCAGGAAGCACCTTCGTATAAATATTCATCTGACGATGTCGAATCTTCAACGTTACAGTCTGCAACATTGATCTCGTATTCGTCGCCGTCGTTATCATCGATGCATTCAAAAATTTCATCATCATCGTATTCAAAAATTCCGTTTTCCCCTGTCAAATAATATATAAGAATTTGATTCAGAATTTGGAATTTACAAATAAAATTACACAATTTTCGTATGTTTACTTTGTCCACGAACGCTTGTATCTTGTTTTTTGTATGGATGGTGATTTGAACAGTGGTTATTAATTTGATCAAGTGCTTCTTCTGAATTCTGAAAATTTCAAGTATTTATGTTATAAAAACGTATACTTCGTGTAACTAAACGTATACTAACGTGTTGTTGTTCAATTTATTTTGTAATATTAATAATAGAAGTACGTTTATGTTACACATGCTCCTTGCACTAGAGCTTGCAAAGTCCCCGTCACTCGCCATAACATAACGTACATACGTAATGTAAACAAACAATTGCATTATCATGCGCATCAAAAATTATGCGGACGTCTATTACTCAGAGCGAGAGTGAGAAAGTGAGCGAGGAATAAAGTATGTAAGTCTAAATGAATTTATATACACGGAGACCTAGTTTGTAGGATGTCTTTTTTTGACATCGTCGTTTTCTTCTACTACGTCAAACGTGAGGTGGCAGTTGCGGCGATTCATTGTACGATGTCTTGTACCTATCAGATACACTACTAACGGCGAAATATAAAATCCAATTTGCGGCTCATACGTGCGACATATCGATTTATGTAAGATATCATGCGTCGATTCCACGAGGGCATGCGAAAATTTGGTATATAATTAATTTCCCCTTCAACGTCCTTACATCTCCATCGCGATTTAAATATTATTGAGTATATTATACGTGGCGATGAGCAAGAAGGGCACTTATTAGAGCTTGTAAAGTCGTGGAGACTCACGAGAAAAAGATATCGTTCAAATCGGCATTTTGATTGATCCAGTATCGCGCTCGTTCACTCGCTCACGTTGTAAGTATACATACACGTTGTATGTAGCATCTTTGCAAGCTCTGAGTTTCAATGCATATTCATACTCTCAGCAATAACACGTGCTGAAGCTGCGATGCGCGCCTTCCTAACAGAAACTTTACAACCTTTTTGTCATTGGTACACAATATCCAATTGCATCGAATTATTCAAGTTCATTTTGAACTTACTGAATCATATGTGTCACGATACAGATGCTCGCGAAGAGTTCCTTCTCCACGCAGAGTCAATGCCTCATTTTTGAACAGTTTGCACATCCTCATTTGCATATCATTACAGTAGTCATCAAATTGTTGATCACGCTTCGGCATTTTAATACGCTTATTTCAATTTATATAGAACAAATCCGCTAATGTGTGACAGACAGTTTTGTAAAAATATTTAGTTTTATATTTATATATTTATAAATTTATAACCAATAATCATGAAATGTCAACTTTCTTTACCAGTACAAGCAGAAAATTTCAATGATAAACAAACGAAGCATAGCAACTGTCATAACGCTAGTTGTTATAACAGTTGCTATGCTTAGTTTGTTGTACCTTACAGCGTTGTTAAACACACGAAAAATTGTCGCTCCTAACGCCTGACTAAATTTCGTGCAAATGCTTGCCCTGGTTTTTTGGACGAAAGATCGTACCACAAGTGTGGTATTAGAAAAAAATCTTCAACCGATCGTGAGTGAAGGAAATTTAACTTCCGTACTGTATAAGGACGATAAAATTTACGAAGCAAAAGTTGTAAAAAAAAGTTGTAAGTAAAAATTTTCAATTACTACGTACTACTAACTTTTTTATGGCTAATTGTCATTTAAATCTTCACTTTAAATACTGATTTTTATTTCAATGGAATTTTTAAATAATTGAAATTTATTTGAATGATTATTATGAGTGAATTTTGATGAAATTTGTAATTTATTATTTTCAGACGACAAAGGTTATCTAACCAAGTTGACCGTTGACAAGGAAGGTAACCTCATGACTATGCCGAAAAAAACTGCATCTCGGTCGGCATTGAAAATGAAGGAAGAACTCCAAGACCCATTGAAACAAGAAAAATAAAAAAAAAACGACATGGTGACATTAGAAAATTTCAACTTATTGAAATCTTCATCGATATTTTCCAGCGATAGAAAACGCAAGAATCAAGAATCTAAAAATCACCAACACGATGAAGAGACACAAAAAAAGACACGACGAATTGAAAAGAAAAGTACTGAGGACAAGCGACAACGCGAGCTCGAGCGCTAACGCAAGGACGAGTGACAACGGGAGCTCGAGCGTCAACGCGAGGACGAGCAACAACAAAAAGATTTCGATGATGACGAGAGCGATGAGGAAAAGGACGAGAGCGACGAGGAGAAGGACGAGAGCGACGAGGAGAAGGACGAGAGCAACGAAGAGAAGGCCGAGAGCGACGAAGAGAAGGACGAGGGCGAAGAGGAGAAGGACGAGGGCGATGAGGAGAAGGACGAGGGCGATGAGGAGAAGGACGAGAGCGACGAGGGGAAGGACGAGAGCGACGAGGAAAAGGACGAGAGCGACGACGATAATGACATGGAGAGCGAGAACAGCAGCGACACAGAGACCCGTGAAGAGCAACGTCGAGAAGAACAACGTCGCGAAGAGGTGCGTCGGCGAGAGCAACGTCGAGAAGAACAACGTCGCGAAGAGGTACGTCGGGAACGCGAACGGAGACTTCGCAAAGAGGAACTTCGTGAGGAAGAGCAGCATCGTGAGGAAGAGCAACGTCGCGAGGAAGAGCGCGAACGCAATAATCGTCGAATAAATGATGTTCAGGGGAGATACGAGCCACGCGATCGACTTTACTTACCTGCGGTAATTATTTTTTTCCACTTTTTAAATTTCCATTGACTAAATATGAATTATACTTCTATTTCAGCTCCAAAACGAGATTGCCGAAGATCCTTTGGAAATTTGCCGCACCCCAGGGAATGGAAGAATCTTAATATGCGAAGACTTCAACGTTTGGATCGATCGAGCATTTCTCACGGTTGTAAATAGATGGTCAGGAAATCCAAAAGAAATGACACGTCGTCTCTTAAAAAAAATCGTCGGGGCAGAAAATTTAAAGCGTATGTGTGCTCGTGGAAGATCAACACGCTATGATCCAATTCCCGAAGACATAATTTCCGTTGTTGAGTGTAAATTTTACAACTTTCATTTATTTATTTTAGCAATATTAAACTTTCATGATAATCAATTTAACTTTTTCAGATTATGTCAATCGGAGATGCAGTCCAGGACTGACCCCGGCTGAATTCACAACTGCCATAAATATGATGTGTGCTACACTTCGAAACCCTCGTCAGTAGTTGAACATATAAAAGTGTTAATTTTGGCGAAGCGTTAACTATTTAATTTAATGCATCACAAATTTATTTAATTATAATATTGTTATACTTTTTATTATTCTAGCTTTGAGCATGTTCTTAGCAAATTAAACTTTCTTACATTAACATGTGTCTACTAATAAAGAATTTGAAATATATAATATATAATATAAAATATAGTATAAAAATTTTTCACATACATGGGTGATATGGGACCAATACTTTGGTATTTGAACTTTTTGTTATCGGACAACTATCTACCATACATAGCAAATACTTCAAATTAAAATTTTTAATTCTATGGGCAACGCATAGCTGATATGTTTGAAATTTTTTTTTTCGTTTATGGACCACCTATGTATCATATATCGCCAATACGTTCAGTTATAAATTTTATTTTCTATGGGCAAAATGTGTCCAATATGTTCAGTTTGAATTTTATTTGCGTATGGGCAATATATTGATGATTGTAGAATTGGATATACGTTGTAAGAAGATGGTACATTTAGTGCCCATATTCTGACCATGACAATGTACAATCTATCAACAATATATTGCACATCGATAAAATTTTTTCGCGGGGGGCCCGTATGCTACGAGATACGGGGTTAACTTTTTCCGGTGCAAAAGATAAGCTGGGAGCAGAAACTTTCCTAGCGAGGCTCGAAAGATATCGCACGAAAGGAGCGATACCGCAGGAGGATATGCTTTTTTCGGTGGATGCATTGCTGGTCGGCGGAGCACAGGTGTGACTTCGAACGACTATTTCGATGAAGTTTTGCTAGCCAAGCAACACCGGAGGAACTTCTCACAGAGCTGCGACGGCGTACACAAGGGAAAGGTGAAGACATTAATACATACCTAACGAACTTCCGATACTTGTGTAGTCGTTTTCATGAGCCGTTACCGTACGAAAATCAGGTGGCGATTGCATTTCGAGGAATTCGGCCGGAGTATCGTAACTTTATAGCACATAGAGAAATCAATTCTTTCAGGGAATTAGAAAAGCGGCGGAAAAAGTATGAAAACTGTGCCGAATGAACGCGTATTGGCATGAGCCAGTGACGCATGCGAATCAACTGCATCCGAATGCAGCGTACAAGCCAGTGCAAGCCAGCCAGTGTGCAGCTGTCGAGCTAAGTTCGCCAAAGGCGGAGGGCGGCTCCGGTAAGAAGAATAAGAAGAAGACATCGCCGAAAAAGAAACCGACATCGCCGCCGAGATCGCCGCCGAAAGAAGTGGCGGCGTTCGAAAAAACACAAAGTCTCAATCCAACAGATATGGTGAGAGCGTACGCAGTGGAAAAACTCGAATTTGCATCCATCGGGCGGTGCGATAAGAAAAGAGTTACGTTGTAACAACTGCAAGCAGCAAGGGCATTGGACGATGAACTGTCCGAAAATCGAATGTTTTAAATGTCATAAGAAGGGTCACCTAGCGAGAGCGTGCCCCGAGGCCGATGATAACGAAGAGAGAAGCGACGTTGCATGCCAGGCTTGTGGTCAGAGAGGTGTAACGGTACTGAATTGCAGTCGTTGCAGCTACTTATTCGACAGGTCGGGAAACGAGCAGGTGGAGGCGCGGGGTCGGTCGCCGTGCCTCTGAGAAGTAATACAAGGCCAAAAGAGAGCGATCGTGCAGACGATGCGCTCATCCGTTGGTTATATCACCTAGAGCAGCAAAACAAACTCAAAGTCCCTACGCTGGGAGCGGTACTTGCACACTGTGAGTGGCCTCGGAATGATACTCTCATTCCTATGCCGGGTGAGGGGCCGTGTCCGAACGGTGTCTCCGGGACTTGAGTGCTGCAGGTGGACGGCCAGCAGTGCAGGCAAAAGAGAGTGTAGAGAAAATCGTCGAACCGAGTGAGACAAGAAAGCAAGATGCGTGGTCTCAAGGTGAATTCGTGACCTTGGAGCTCGGTGGAGAGGTCGAAGAGCCTACACGAGAAAAACAGAGGAAAAATCGAATGAGACAGTGTGATAAGGCAAGTGTAAGTGAACCAGAATCGGGAGAGGTAGTTGAGCCATGCGAACGACCTCGGGGTGATTTTTCAACCCCTAAGCCGAGAGAGGGTAATCTGCTTGACGTGGCATCCAGGGGTAGGTCACGTAAAACACTAGGGAGTGTGAATACGGTGGAAAGCGATCGTGTTTCTACGCTGGAAGAGAGACTCGGAGGTGAAGAGTTTTCTCGAGGTAAAAGGGTTACCTTTAAACCAGGGGAGGATTGTACCGGGGTACAATCCCTCGAAACACGAGTCGCAAAGACCTGCGAGTGGAGGCGTCACGTCAAAGAAGGCAGAAAACGTAGTATGCAAGAGCCAAACTCAGTCGCTGGTATCAGGAGAGTATAACAGCGACGAAGAGATAGAGTGTTTGGACTCCGTATACATGGCGACGCCGGAGACTTCAATGCCTGAAGCAGGATGGAGCCGACAGTGGACCGGAGGAGGGGGCTACTGTTACGACGATCGCCGAAATACACGAGCCGCGAGAGTCGGAGCGACGCGTACCGACTAGATCGATTATATACTTGGATATCGCAGCGATGACGAAAGAAAATCGATTTTTCGTAGATGTACGAGTGGGCCCGTTTACATACAAAGCGTTGCTAGACAGTGGAGCACAGTGTTGCTTAGCTGGACCTCGTATGATGAGAGAGTTGGCGGAGAGAATTAAACCGTCAATGTCTTTGATAGGATACGCAAATCAACAAACACAGCCGTCGGGTGGATATCTGCCAGTCATGCTACAGATCGATCGAGAAGCTGGTCGAATCGACATCGAGTGTACGGAAATTCTGCCAGTCGAGATGGTCTTGGGCGTGGATTTCGGTCGACGATGGAGAGTCGATATATCCATGGGTCGAGATCAGTGGCGCTCAGGTGATGGACCGTGGCACAATTTCGCTAAGTTGAACGAAGCAGGGTCAATGCGATGCGATATTGTGGCCGAATGTGCCGGTATCACCGTGTGCGGCGGAGAAAGAGAAATTATCGAGAGCAAAATAAAGAGATTAATACCCGATGTGCCACCGAAGCTTGGTCATACAGATAAAATTGTCCACCGAATCGAGCTAGTGGAGGGCGCGAAACCAGTGTGCCATAGAACACGTCGGATGACGCCGAAAATGGAAAAGATAGCTCATGAATGCTTACAGAAAATGAAAGAGGAAGGCATAATTGAGCCGGCTAAGAGTGAATGGAATAGCGCTCCGGTATTGGTTAAAAAGTCAGACGGGTCATATAGATTTTGTGTAGACTACCGAGACTTGAATAAAATGACTAAAAAAGATGGTTACCCGTGTAAAAACATGGATACGATCTTAGATCGGCTGCGGAGGGCCAGATATATTTCGAAGATCGACTTGAAGAGTGCATATCACCAAGTATGCCTAGACGAAGACAGTAAAGCGTATACTGCTTTTTCTGTACAAGGCTCGGGGCAATATCAGTTTTTACGTCTCCCTTTTGGTTTGAAATGTGCGCCGATGACCTTCCAACGATTAATGGATTCATTATTCGGTGCGGAGGTGGAGCCGTACGTGTTCGCGTACTTGGATGTTATTATATTGGTCACGGAAACTTTTGAAGAGCATGTGAGTTGGCTCGAGCGAGTCATACGCATTCTACTCGATGCTAAGCTCGTGGTTAACCGAGATAAGTGCGAGTTTTGTTGTCAAAGTGTAAAATTTCTGGGCTATGTGCTGGATAGCAGTGGACTTCGTATCGATAGCGAGCGAGTCCGCCCAATACACGATTATCCTATTCCGAAGAACGTGAAACAAGTAAGACGGTTGCTTGGCATGGTAGGTTGGTACTCTCGTTTTATTAAAAATGAAGCAGAAATTAAAGTGCCACTTGCTAGGCTATTGCGTAAAGACACACCGTTCTTATGGGGGGCCGACCAGGAACAAGCGTTTGAGACGTTGAAACAGTCCTTGTCGGAGGCTCCCGTACTTGTGAGACCTGATTTTGACAAAGAGTTCGCGATACAGACCGACGCATCGGATTATGCGATCGGTGCTGTGTTGACACAGGAGCGAGAAGACGGTGAACATCCAGTGTATTATATCAGCCGTGTATTGACATCGGCTGAGCGTAATTACACAGTCACGGAGAAAGAGTGTTTAGCGGTGCTGGGCGATCGAGAAATTTCGACCATACGTAGAGGGCTATCACTTCAAGGTAGTGACGGATCACCGGGCATTGAGTTGGCTGAGAAATTTCAAAGACCCACAAGGCAGAGTAGCGCGATGGGCTTTGAAATTAATGGAATATGATTTTGAAAAAGTGTACCGTAAGGGTTCACTGCATTATGTGCCAGATGCGTTATCGAGAGCGTTCGAGTGCGACGAGCGAAATGAATTTTTGCGTTCGAGCGAATCGAAGATGAGTGGTATATGAAGAAACTGAGCGAAGTGAAAAATTCGCCGTCGAAATATACAAATTGGTGTATCGAAGATGGCATGCTGTATAAGCGCAGCTATAATGCATTGCTCGATCCGGTGTCGAACGCAGAGAACAGCTGGAGATTGGTGGTACCAGCAGAGCAGCGAGAAAGAGTATTGACCGAGTCACACTGCCTTACGTCGTCAGGGCACCTTGGAGCCAAGAAAACTTACGATAGATTGGCGTGCGAGTACTGGTGGCCGGGTATGTGGTATGCAGTGGAGGAGTATTGCAACTCGTGTGACATATGTCAACGATATAAAGTACCACAGACCGGACCAAAAGGCCTTATGACGAGGAGGGTCGTAGACCGACCCTGGGCAGTCGTGGCGGCGGATATGATGGAGTTCCCTCGGAGTAAAAATCAGAACAAGTACTTGTTGGTTTTTCAGGACTTGTTCACGAGGTGGATTGAAGTTATACCGCTACGCAAAGCAAATGGAGTAAATGTGTTGAGAGCTTTTGAAGAGCTAGTGCTGTTTCGTTGGGAAACGCCAGAATTTTTACTGACAGACAACGGTAAAGAGTTTGATAACGCGGTGGTGAATACGGCACTCGAAGAGTATGGAGTAAAACATATTTTTACGCCTCCATATTTTCCGTCCGCGAATGTAGTTGAGCGCAGTAACAGAACGATTAAAACGATGATCGCGTGTTATGTGGGCGATAAACATGACGAGTGGGATAAGTACTTGCCACAGTTTCGTTATGCAATTAATACTGCAGTGCAGTCAACACTCAAAGTGTCTCCGGCATTTTTGAATATGGGTCGACAGCCGAGACAAGCAAAGAGCTTACGTCGAGAGGTCGAAAAATGGTGCAACGCGGAGTTACTGCAACCGAGTGCATGGGCAGAGCGAATAGCGAAGCTTGATGAATTGCGAGAGGTAGTGATGAAATACATCGATGCCGCGTACGAGAGACAGGCAAAGTACTATAATAAAAATAGGAAAGAAGTAAAATTTGAAATCGGTGATAGGGTTTTACGTCGAACGCATAATTTGTCACGCGCGGGAGACAAATATAATAAAAAATTAGACGAAAAGTTTTGCGGACCGTATGAGATAATAGGCAAAAAGGGCGAAAATGTGTACATATTAAATGATAGGAAAAGTAGAAAGAAGCCCGAAGTGCATGTATCTCATTTGCGTAAATGGATCCCACGGAGGTCGCTTCGTAAGCGGCCGGCATGATATCGTACTGTTTTTGTGGAGTCGATACATGTCCTATGCGTGGAGAAAAGTTCATTATTTAATTTTTTTTTGTGTGTTTTTTTTTCTTTTGTTCTCTCTCAAACAGATGGAGCGCAATACCAACAGCGAGGAGCAACGGCGTTCGTTTGCCGCCGTTGTCAGCGGAGCGACCGGAAGGACTGCACCGTCAGTCCAGCCGGCGATGGGCGAGCGAGCGGAGGCGTCGAGCTCGGAGAGAACGCCAGCGAGGAGGCAAGAGCCAGCCAGAAGCGGTGGCTGAGCTAAACGAGTATTTCGTTTAATGGAGCTCGGCATACCTGCTCGCCTTCGTCCAGAGCCGGAGGGACGGGCGGTCGTAGAGGTTTCGGGCGAGTTGATCCCGGTCTTTTCGGGTGCTCCGATGAACGCATCGGAGGACGCGATGGACTGGGAGGAATCCGTGCAGCTCGAGAGTTTTAGCTGGCAGCGGCCGGCGTGGCAACGGACGGACGCCGACAGAAGAAGAGCTGCCCGTCAACGTCGACGGGCCAACGGCGTTGGCACGCGACAGCGTACTCCATCGCCGGGCGAGGGACGTCGCCCGAACGGAGGAGGAGAGCCGCTGTTGGAGGAGGAGACACGGGCAATTAGAGCAGCTGGTGGGCTCGTCAACCAGTGGAAGAATGGGGGCGAGGCATTCGAGGAGGTTTTTCGTGGCTCGCCTGAGGAGATTTTGTTGTTGGAGGAGGGGAGGCGACGGCTACGCTTCGTCGCTCTGGAGAGACGACGGAGGAAAGGCACGGGTGCCGACTCCACTCTGGCACCCGTACAAGAGCCGTTTGCGCTGCCGTTGCCTCCACCAGTTCAGCAGGTGAGCTATGTGGCAGGACCGCATGGCCTGGTATTTCAACCGTTCGCCGTGCAACAGCAGCGCCTGCCACAGGCGGAGTACCCTCGACGGGCAGCAACAACGCCAGCTTCGCCGCCCGAGCCACTACCAGGAGGAGCAGCAGCGACAACATCGGCAGCTACCCCGACTACAGCCGCAACAACACCAGCAAGAGGAGGTCCGCGTAGAGGTTCGACCTCTAAGCCCGGTGGCGGGTCCTAGCTCGCTACCGGGGAACACGGCCGCACCGGCGCGCATCCGAAGCGAAAATTTTGGAGGCCTGGAGTCGGTGAGGTTCGTGCCGGGGCTCGATCCCCGCGCGGAGCATGTTTCGAATGTCACGAGCCGGGACACACTCGCCGCCAGTGCAGAAATCCGTACGACGGTGTCTTGTGCACCAACTGTGGGCGACGGGGTGTCAAGGTTCGACACTGCCCTCGTTGTAGTCGGAGATGGAAGAAGAGTCAGAGGAACTTCCACTCCAAGAAGACCAAAGCCAGGAAGCAGCTGTGGAAGGGCTAGGAGGAGGACGGCGCTAGAGTTTGAGAGAGAGAGGCCGTAAGATTTTGGTTTTTTTTATATTTTGTTTTATTTATAGTAGTTAGTTGTATTGTTCGTAGTCATTAGTATCATCTCATTGAGTGAATGAATGGTAAAAAGTATGAGTGTAGTACTAAGCGTCGATGGCTTGACGACAAGGATGTGTCGGGCGACAATAGAGCAAACTTATTCGTACAGGTACGAATAGTTTGGTGGTGGGCTTTGTAATGCCGAATCGGTATTATTCGTGAGAGGTCGCCTGACAAATCATTGTCGGTCAAGGCCGAATAAAGCTAAATATGATGATTATGATTCTGCGCAATGTTTTCTTTTCTTCTGTTGTATATCTGGCAATGAGAAGAAGATCGGATGGAATGAAAGCAGAATTAGAAGTACGAAAGCACGAGAGTCGCGGAAGACAGACAGTTACGACTGAACCGGTAAACGGCAAGGGCCGACTTTGAGAAATAGAGTCTCGCGAGTCGCACTGTATTTCGTGTGCACGTGTCCGTATTACCCGAGTAAGTGAGAGCACGAGGTAGTCCGGGTGACTGCCTACGTCGAGCCGCAGGTGTGAGTGTTGCCGCGAGTGTGATCGCTAAGCCCTCGGTCGGGGGTGTGGTGTATGTGAGCTCGAGGTCGTGCGTGCGTGCTTGTGAGAGAGCGAGAGTGAGCCATCCTGTCACCGCTGCAGAGGAGACAAGGGTGGGACTCAATCCAACGACGACGGTTTTGTTACAGGGACCGAACGAGCAAGCCAGGAGGAGCCAGCAGCCATCACCCGAACGAGTAGCCAGTCAACCCGTCCCAGGAGAGGCCTCAGGCACGGCGGTGAGCATCACGGCAGGGCCGTGTCATAATTATTCTCGGCACGCTCGAAACGAGCTACGTTGTAACGTCGGCCGTCGACGGTTTCGGTCTCTCTCTCCGAGACCAATGTAGTTTAAGTCATATGAATAAATCGTTATTGTTATTTTTATTTGAAATGGAAATGAATGAGTAGTCATTGGTGAATGTGTGTGTGTGTGAATATGCCCTGTCCCTTTTGCATGTATTCGTACATGGACGAACCCATAAGCCAAAGGACCCACGTAACCAACCGGTACGTCGGGGTAAGGACAAGGAATTCTGAGGTTACAACCACTTTGTTTCATCTGACCAAATCAATGTCTACTGAGTATATTTACCGGGCATACTTTGAATATAAAATGTGGATGTTGAAAATTTTTATATGTAGTTAAAGGGCTAGTGATAGATCCCAAACTTTTCAACACAAACTTTTCAAAGACTTTACCCCATTTTCAATTATACTTAATACGGAGTGAAAACTTGAAAATTTCTAAAAGACAACTATTCGTAAGTAGTTTTAAAATATTACAACAAAAAATTACAAGATTAAACACGACCCTATATCCTTGAAACTTATTTTAAATTATTTAATTGAAAAGTGATTTAATACGCATTATTAATTTTTATTTCTCATATTTCTACGATTTTTGAACTACAATTATTTGACACATGAATTTCATGCAATATTATACCAATAAAATATCAAATAACATTCAGTAAACACACTAAATAAACAATATTCTAACTAATAATAAAACGAAATTCTCTCTTTTGTGTAATTGTTGCGGCGAGTATTCAAATCATACCTAAATTCGCGCGCACGACTGTACACGCACCGAGCGTCGACAGCGCGATTCGCACTTGTCGCGGCTCACGTGTGGCGCGCTGTAATATATCCGCGCACGCACGCGATGGTAAGCGATTTTGATAATCCTTCGTCCTGTTCGGCAAAGACCATTCGCGAGAAAAGTCGCTCTAAATTCACACATACAGTTTCTCACTCTTTGTTCGATAAATTCTCGACACTCTTTGGTTTTCTTTATTATTAGTTCAATAAACAGTTAATTATTGATTAGTTTAAATTAAGTTGAAATTGAGTTTTTCACAGTGTCAATTATTACACACTCCTCCCTCACTCCCAAATCCCATCGCGCATTGCAACGTTAGGAGATCTTTATCCAGCTCACGTGGAGCTCGAATGATCCCCGCCGTTTCATGGTCCTTCGAGCCGGATCATTCGCAAAATTCCGGACAATAAAACCCAAAGTGATGTTGCTGTGCACGAGTGATAGTGAACAAATCGAAAAGTGAAGAGCGTAATACGTGGCATAACTTTTGCTCCAAGCTATATTACTTCCATACATAAGTAATCGCATAGCTTGTTCCACATTTGTCGAACATAATCCGAGGAATTATCTCTCCTTCGCAAAGTACTCTTGTGCGTGCCGTGATTGTGCCAGCGACATTCGCTCCGCGTTGCTTAAGCCCACTGGTGCACGCGTACGAATACACAATATATACAAATCGCATACCGATCTCTTCGAGCGTCGCGCATCATCGTGTACTTGTGTTTTGCTTGGCCGACTCTGGCTCGCGTCGCGTGAATTTTTTGCATACGGTGATACTCGCAGAGACTTCGCTCGACAATGGATAAAGTAAAAGAACTTTTGAGCGATCAAGCAACGACGGGCAAGTTGATCAAGAATTTTGAAGGCAACACCCACAGATTGGGTAAAAGTAATCTGACCTTCGATGCTCTCACGCGCGGTTGGAGACGCTCGAAAATTACTGGACGACGTACTACGATCGTCATATGCTCATCGCGCGATACGAGGAGGAGCTAACAGAAGAGCCTTATTTTGTAGCGGATCATATGAGTGAGACTGAAGTCCTCTACTCAAAGAACAAATCGTTTCTGCAAGGTCAGTAGCTGAGCTTACCACGCGAGCTCTCGATAACACCAGTGTCGCGAGGGGAACACGCCAGTACTACAGCTTTCAACTACTGCGACTTCATTGCCGAAACTCACGTTGCCGAAGTTCAGCGGGCAGCATCCGAATGGGATTCTTTCAAAGCGTTGTTCGCATCTATGGTGAAGATGCACCACGCTCACTCCAACGCTGAAACTTCAACACCTTCTGACGTGCGTGGAGGCGAAGCTCTGCGCACCATCAAAAACATCGACGTCACAGGAGAGAATTTCGATGTCGCTTGGACGGCGCTGAGCCGCCGTTACGAAAACAAGCGTCTCCGCATCTCCGTTTATATGAAGCGACTTTTGCACATGCCAAAAGCCACGAAAAAATCAGTCGCTGAAATCACGCGGCTGCTTGATACCACCAACGAATGCCGACGAGGCTTGAGTACCCTCGGCGAGCCCGTCGATCAATGGGATCGATGGTTCGTGAGCCTGATCGTTTTCAATCTGGATGAAAACACACGCGAGTTGTGGGAGAGAGAAACACTTGCCTGCCGACGACTCGAACCCTACTACGATGATTTGGTTAAGTATCTGGAGAACAAAGCTCACGCTCTCGATACTGCGAATTGCCCCGATCCAGACGGATCGCCTCACAAATCGAAGAATCCAAAAGATTCTTACCGCAAACCAGCCAAGTCGGTATCATCTATGCATACCGCCACATCGAACCAACGATCGAACTGTCCCTCTGCAGCGCAGAGCATCGTCTTGGAAATTGTCCAGACTTTCTCGCGTACTCCATCGACCAGCGTTGGAAGTACGCTCGCGACAAGAAGCTCTGCTATAACTGTTTGAGCAAAGCTCACAGAGGTGCCAATTGTCAATCCTCGTTCAAATGTCGCACATGCAAGCGCCACATCACACGAAGTTGCATCGTGAAAAGGCAGCTGACACGGCCACGGACCGCGCGTACCACGACGGGTCAAGCGACGAGGAGTCGCTCTGGTTAACGCTACGACACTCACTGGGACAACGCTGCTCGGCACCGCCGAGGTCATCGTAGTCAGCCCATTGGAGAAAAGCTCGTGATTCGAGCATATCATCGACCCGGCCTCGGAGGGCTCGTTCGTCACCGAGGAGTCGCTCAAGCTCTCTCCCTCAAGAGGACCTTCACGCCACTCACGGTGACCGGGGTGGCTGGCCACGCCACCGCTTCGGTGAAATCTTCTGTTTGTCTTTCATTGCAGTCGAAAGCTGCACCCAAACTTTCCATACAGTTTTCAGCAGCTGTACTCCCGAAGCTGTCCAGCCTACTGCCCAAGCGCCGAATCGACGGAACTCAGTGGCAGCATCTGCAGGGCCTGGAGCTTGCGGATCCGGCGTATGGCGTACCTGGCACCATAGACTGCCTTATCGGCGCCGAGATGTGGCCCGATATTATCCGCAACGGACTTCATCGTGGTCCCGCTGGCTCACCGGGCAGCGTACAAGACCGTCTTCGGCTGGGTTATCACCGGGCCCACGACGCTCTCCAAGGTCCAACAGCAAACGATCGAGGCGTTCAACATCACACTCTCGCCCGCTGAGTCGTTGAGCAACGACTTGCGCCGCTTCTGGGAGATCGAGGAGATCTCTCAGCCTGCACCACCCACTGCAGCCGAGCTGCTCTGTGAAGACATCTTCAACACCACGCACAAGCGCGACGCCTCTGGTCGCTACTGCGTCACGCTGCCATTCGTCAGTAAGCCGGAACTACCAGGGTCATATGCCGTGGCCAAGCAACGCTTTCTGTCGCTGGAGCGACGCCTTCTTGTCAACACGGCGCTGCGCGACCAATACACAGCCTTCATGCACGAGTACGAGGCCTTGGGGCATATGCGCCGTGTGAAGGAAGTCCAACGCCCTATCGACGTCTCGTACCTCCCGCACCACGCCGTAGTCACGAAGAAACTGCGCGTGGTATTCAACGCGTCGCAAAAGGCGACAAACGGTCGATCACTCAACGACTATCTGCACGTCGGGAAAAAACTCCAGCAAGATATCTCTACGATCTTGCTGCGCTGGCGGATGGGTAGAGTCGCATTCACCGCCGACATCGTCAAAATGTACCGCCAAATCGCAGTCAACGAATCGGACGTCGCGTGGCAACGCATTCTGTGGCGATGCAAGCCCGAAGAACCGTTGCACGAATATGATCTGCTCACAGTCACTTACGGTACTGCGTGCGCACCTTACCTCGCTCTGCGCGTATTACTTCAATTGGCCGACGACGAACAGCAGCAATTCTCTGCAGGCGCAGCGATTTTGAAGCACAATATGTATGTCGACGATGCCCTGGTCTCGTGCGACACCGAGGAAGAGGCCGTCGCCACGAGCACCAGCCTCACGAACATCTTGCAATCGGCCGGAATGAAGCTCGACAAGTGGGCCTCGAATTGTCCCAGCCTCATCCCGACCAGTCATCGATCATCAACAGCGGATCGACTATTTCACGATCACGAGCTTTCAGTGCCCACTCTTGGTCTACGATGGACCCCAAGCACCGACGCCTTCAGCTACAGCGTGCCAGCGCTACCCACGCTTGCAAGCGTCACAAAGCGCATCATTTTATCCGAGGTAGCTCGCATCTACGATCCCACAGGTTGGCTGACACCAGTGACTGTACGCGCAAAAATTCTATTGCAATCACTATGGCTCCAAGGTCACGATTGGGACCAGCTGGCCGACGAGACAACGACGCAAACTGTGGCTCGATTTCCGCCGCAGGCTCGCTACACTTCAAACGTGCACAATCCCTCGTTGGTTGGGGATATCAGCCGACAGCGTGAAGATTCTTCACGGCTTCTCCGATGCTTCGGAAAAAGCCTACGCTGCTGCGGTCTATCTTGTGAGCGATCGATCAACGCACTTACTCGCAGCCAAGAGTAAAGTCGCCCCTCTCCAATCCGTAAGCTTACCACGACTCGAGTTATGCGGATCTGTGCTGCTGGCCCGACTTATGGTTAAAGTCGCCCGAGATATCGACGAAGCCAATCTACAGATGCATTGCTGGACTGATTCACAAATCGTGTTAGCATGGCTTCGAGCCCCTCCGAGCAACTGGAAGGCGTTCGTCGCCAATCGTGTCAGCGAAATCCACCGCTCACTGCCGAACGCATCATGGCATCATGTTGCATCAAAGCAAAACCCTGCTGACGTCGCATCCCGGGGATGTTCTCCTGAGGTGCTTGAAGCCGATGAACTCTGGTGGGGAGGACCCGCATGGCTTTCACCCACCATGGAATTTGCAGCACAACCAGAACCCAGTACGAAGCTCGAAAAACGCGCCGAGCGCGCCTGTTTTTTGACTACAGACGACGACAACATCGAGACTCTGCTCAATCGATTCTCATCTTTCAATCGCTTGCTTCGAGTAACAGCCTTCTGCTTGCGATGGCGAAGCCGAGCGTCTCGTGCTGCAACCTACTCGAACACAACACTCTCGGTGGCCGAGCTTGCAACAGCCCGATCAGTCATTATCCGAGCTGTACAAGCTCAACACTTCGGCGAAGAAATTCGCACACTTCAAAGGAAGAATCCGGACGTGAAATCTGCACGACTTCGACGCCACCGCCCTTTCCTCGATGATGACGGACTGCTTCGAGTCGGAGGGCGACTGCAGCACGCTGTGCTGCCATACCAAGAGCGTCATCCAGTGATCATCCCGAAGACCAGTCACATTGCACAACTCTTGATCAATCACGCTCATGATGTCACCATGCACGGCGGCCCGCAGCTCGTGCAGAGCTTCTTACTTCGCCGCTGGTGGATACTTCACGCGCGAAGCCTCATTCGTCGAGTCATCCACTCTTGCATCAAATGCGCGCGATATCAAGGCCGCAAACAACAGCAACTCATGGCCCCACTACCAGAAGCTCGTGTCACGCCTTCACGCCCATTCCTCACGACTGGAGTGGATTACGCCGGTCCCTTCGCTATCCGCACATCCAAGGGTCGTGGACAGCGATCAACGAAGGGATATGTGGCCGTCTTCGTTTGCCTCGTGACGCGTGCCGTACATCTAGAAGTAGTCTCAGACTACAGTACGAAGACATTTCTGTTGGCTCTTCGACGATTCTTTGCACGCCGAGGATTGAGTCGCACCCTCTACTCGGACTGCGGCACGACTTTCCAAGGCGCAGCCAACGAACTCCAGCAACTTTTCCACAGCGCGTCAAGCTTCAGCAAGGACATCCAAGCTACGCTGTCTAAGGACGAAATCCAGTGGACATTTATACCGCCGCGGGCCCCGCACTTCGGCGGCTTGTGGGAGGCGGCCGTCAAATCTTTCAAGATGCATTTGAAGCGCGTCGTTGGCGCCTTCACCCTCACGTTCGAGGAATTCAGCACACTCGCCACTCAAATCGAGTCGTGCTTAAATTCACGTCCACTCGCTCCTCTGAGCTCGGACCCGCAGGATGTTGCTGCCCTCACGCCCGGACACTTCCTCGTCGGTGGCCCGCTTCTTGCCGCCCCCGAGCCCTTCTCTTCGGAAGAGCTAAATGGTATACCACGCTGGAATCACACCATACATATGCGCAATCACTTTTGGCGCCGTTGGCAGAAGGAAGTACTTCGTGAATTGCAACTGCGACAGAAGTGGCACACTACGTCACTTGACGTTCAACCCGGCGATCTAGTTCTGCTCACCGATGATCTGCAACCACCGCAACGATGGCCCCTCGCTCGGATCGACGCAGTCCACCCTGGTGCAGATGGCCTCGTACGAGTCGTGACGTTGCGCACGGCAACCACCACTCTCAAGCGACCCATCGCCAAGATCATTCGCCTACCCATCGAAGCAGCAACGCCACCAATGGTATTAGCTAGAGCTGATGCCGAAGATTAATTCAACGTTCCACGGCGGGCAGTGTAATTCACCCTCGTCGTGCGCAAATGCAAACTTGTTATATTCGTTATATTCAACGTCAAATATGATGCTCAAATTTTATTATGTTGTTTTAATCTTTTCAATTGTATGATTTCGCGGTATCACGCTTTGATGTCTATTTCGCTTCAAATCAGCGAGGCGGGCAGTTTATGTTGCGGCGAGTATTCAAATCATACCTAAATTCGCGCGCACGACTGTACACGCACCGAGCGTCGACAGCGCGATTCGCACTTGTCGCGGCTCACGTGTGGCGCGCTGTAATATATCCGCGCACGCACGCGATGGTAAGCGATTTTGATAATCCTTCGTCCTGTTCGGCAAAGACCATTCGCGAGAAAAGTCGCTCTAAATTCACACATACAGTTTCTCACTCTTTGTTCGATAAATTCTCGACACTCTTTGGTTTTCTTTATTATTAGTTCAATAAACAGTTAATTATTGATTAGTTTAAATTAAGTTGAAATTGAGTTTTTCACAGTGTCAATTATTACACACTCCTCCCTCACTCCCAAATCCCATCGCGCATTGCAACGTTAGGAGATCTTTATCCAGCTCACGTGGAGCTCGAATGATCCCCGCCGTTTCAATAATAAACTTGATCTAGCACATGACGTATACATATTATAAATATTAAAATTTAATACATTGATGACAGAATAACATCAATCGAAGACCAAAAAAATTAACTTTTTATAACATCAAAATTGTCGAATACTGTGATTGGCACCATGTCATCTTAAAATTTTTTGAACCTGTAAATAACGTAAATTAGTACGTAATCAATATTAAAAGACAAACAGCAAAGACTTGCATGAAAAAAATACATCGCGAGAAAAACCCTAATCAATAGAAAAAAATACTATTATTTGTTTTATATGATAAAAAATTCATAAATATGTATAAATATAAATTCTGATTCCTAATTTACTATACCAGACATGCGGATTGAATAGTATTCTGAGAGCTTGAATGACCCAATCATCTTTGATCGATCAAAGGGTCATCACGATAGCTCTAAATTACAGTGACAATCCCAGATCCTACATTGGATTTTAAATAAACCATCATTCGTATCCTGTTTTACCTATCTTTGTATACTTCCGCATCGAATTAAGTAGTATTCTGAGAGCTTGAATGACCCAATCATCTTTGATCGATCAAAGGGTCATCGCGATAGCTCCAAATTACGGTTACCGTCCATTTTCTTTATTGCAGATGATCATAATAATCATGTTGATTTACGTTGTAACGTAATTAATTTTGTTTATGATAACTGGTCTTTTTATGAAAACTATATTATTGGGAATGAATATTATGCATTTATTACAAATAATGATGATTATAAAAATTACATGCTTCGGAATAGCATGGTAGCGATATTGAAATACAAAGTTTCGCTGAACTTTACCGAACATATACTATTATTTATGAAAATTGTCGTCGAGGTCTCCTTGGCGTCGCACAGATGGCAGTACAGTCGTCCTTCCTTATACGCGGGGGTTCGGTTAAAAAAAAGTACCGCGTATAAAGAAACCGCGTATACGAAGACCAACTTCTTATGGGAAACAAGGGGTTACGTTAACAATAACTCAAAATCTTCAACATTTTCAAATGAAATACAAATTTTTTTTCTGAAATCTCGCTATTTTATTGGCAAATAGGTCTATTTCTTTGGCAGAAAATCAGTTATACGGCTTTGCTTAATTTTTCGACAATAATCCTTGTAAAGATCTTCATAAATTTTGATAGCTGAATCACATGAGTGTTTAAAACTCAAGCCACGAGTCATCACCGGATCTTGACTAAGAGCCTCGTCAATTGCATTTTGAATAAGATCAATGATTTTGACTATAGATTTAGAGTAAAATTTTTTTTTTAAATCATCCTCTTCAGGCTGTGGCAAAGTGGTTTTTTCCTGGCCAGACAATTGAACCATCTGCTCTACATCCTCGGTGCTCAATGTTTCTGATCCCGGCATGACGAGTTCCAACACTTCTTGCTCTTGCAGATCTTCAAAACCCTCGCCACCCAGTTCTTGTGAGAGTTCGACCACTTCTAGAACAAGTGATCGGTAATTGGGAGGTTGGCTTTCAGTTGATGTCTCCCGAGTGTCAAATTCAGGCAGCAATTTTGACCAGCTTGAGGGTTCTTTCAGAAATTTCTTGCCACGATTCCTCGATGAGACCAATTGAATCAAGAATTGAAAATTTTTTCCAAAAGTTTTTGACTACATTTTGTGAATCGAAATTTTCGCAAGCTCGATGTTGATTGACTTGTCGCAGCATTTTTTTCAAGACTTTTCCCAGATAATATGACTTGAAAGTTGCAATCACACACTGATCCATCGGTTGAATTAGGGACGTCGTATTTGGAGGCAGAAATAGAATTTCTACGTTTGGGTGGGCCAGCAAAACAGTGTCTCAGCAAAACGTGACTCTTGCAATTATCTAATAACAACAATACTTTAAAAGATAAATTTTCTTTTGCCAAGTAGATCTTGACTTCTAGAATAAATGATTGATTGAACCACTCCTTGAAATTGTGCTGAGTCACCCAAGCAGTTTTGTTGGATTTCCAGAATACTGGCAGATGGTCTTTTTTCTTTCCAATTAGTGCACGCGGATTTTCAGAGCGGTAAACCAGCATCGGTTTGCACCGGTGTACTCTGCAGTGCTGTTGCCTCTCTATGTGCGGCGCAGTCATCGCTTGCATGACACAGCCCGTTTGTGGCGGCGAACACTCAGTTCTCAGATATAGTTCCGAGTGTGATTTTGTTTGAGCGACACACAACTCAGTACCATACGCAGCCTCTCTGCATTTTTTGTACCTTTATTCTACTAGCTTAATAAGCAAATTAAAATAATCACGTGTGTATACCAGAGTGGAGCAACAAACATCAAAAATAAAAACAGAGTGATTTGTGTTCGACTTGGTGTACATTAATAAAGTGTTTCAAGTGAAATTTCTCTGGTTCTACCTTTTCTTTCCTTCCACCCATCAAAATTACAAAAAGGTTATGGGTGACCTGCACGACGGAAAAGGAGAATCCACTCACAAGAGTAAGTAAGATCAGAGGTACAATACAAGAAATAGAGTTTTTATACAGAGTAAAAACAATAATCTCGCGAGTGAAGACCTGACACGTGGACCGCGACAAAGTGTTGAACCAAACGGCCCAGTGGTCCAGCGACTCGCGAGTGTTTGCCCTCTGATTTCTAGCGTGTGACCTACTACCGGTGCCCGGAGTAGGTTACTAGGTCACACCCCGAAAATCACAAATACGAATATATACACGTAAGATGATGAACATTGCAAGCTAGCCTCGCGCGTTCTCGTCTTCGTGGACGTTGGTCAAGTTGTCTATCATTCGCGTAAATTCGTCGACACCTGGCACATGGGCAGCGACAAAGTGTCGAACCAAACGGCATAGTCGTCGAGCGACTCGCGAGCGTGTGCCCTCCGATTCCTAGCGTGTGACCTAGTACCGGTGCCCAGAGTAGGGTAATAGGTCATATCACGAAAATCACAAATCGGAAGTTATCAATTAGGATGATGAACGTAGCGAGCTCGCCCAAACAATAACAATAAACATAAGAATATATTTATAATTAACATATAAATGAAGCGCAACACAAAATTGTAAACATAAATTTGATCATTCATTGATACGAAGTACAATATCATATAACAACATGTATGTAAGAATCAATTGGGCATTGGTTTATGACGGCTTGTCCTTGGGCCGGACACTTGTTGCTTTTTTGATGGCGGCAGACTTTGATTTCGCTTTTGCGCCTGCATTAGCTACTTTGGTTGTGCGTTTAGCCGTAACTAATCGTTTGCTCGCGATGCTTGTAGCAGGTCCTTCTGCTTTGTCGGTAGTACCGCCTTTAACGCCTTTGTCTTTACCAATTTTGGAATTTTCAGAATCTTTCAAAGACGCAGGACAAGCGTCATCTTTTTTAATCTAAGCCAACACTGCGTCGAAAGGAGCTACCTCGTACTTATTGTTTATCAAATTTGATAGTTGCATGGCATCTTATGTCGCTTTACAATTTTCCGTGGTCGGTGCATTCTGCAATCGCAGTGGTATAGACCCAGAAATCGCAATGGGCCACGATGATTTGCAGTCTGCTTCAATTTCGGTCGGCACCCATAGCTTTAAAAAGCACGGATCAACTGGTGATACCTCTTTAGCCAACATTGCCATGCCAATAGTGTTGCAGGCGATATATTTTACGCGAAAATATTTGCTATATTTGCCACGCGACCCCACTGGTTTGCCGACCAAAATTGCCGGACAATAGCACGTATGATCAAATTTGACTTTTAGTATACTGCCATTTGGCAGTTCTTTCAGGGCAGCAAGTTTTTCAGGCGGAACCTTGATATGCCTTATTGATCTTGTCAACGTCGAACTTTGGTATCCATCATTAGAGGCATCCTCGATTTCGAAGGCAAATGGATCGGATATGGGTTTTGAATTACGTCTGCAATTAATTTCATCATAGACATGACCCATACGAGGCCGGACGTTATGCGCAGACGCATCCACCAAGTCTTTCTGATCCACATCGTTTGCGACGTACAATTTACGTCGTGTGCATTTCACTAAACCGTCGTTACGTGCGCTTTGTTGCGTTCGTGTTGGAGATGCTGTTGGAGTCGTGATTTTCGACGCGTCGCGTTGTCCTTCGCCACGCCCCATCGGTGTCAAACCATAATGCCTATGAGTTGCCCCTCTCAGCAATTTTGGTGAATCTATGTTACTGAAATAATTAAATATTTATATTAGAAAGTCCCTCAACCTATAGATCAAGATCTATTACCCCATGATGTCGTGAGGTATTAGATCACACATCGATTTATATGTCCAAATGTATGTAGGTCGCTCAAGAGAACTTACCTCGCCGTTTCAATCGGCAAATTAAGCGGTGGTGTGGTCTGCCGTACTGGAGATGTCAAAGTCGTTGTTGCATCGCTAGGTGTGGTAAGAGTGACTTTTTGCTGGGGTCGGTCGTTTATTTTTGCGCGCTTCACAACTTCTAGCCCATTCTGTGAAATTCCCATTGACCCTATAGGGCTGAACGCAGGTGACGGGAACTCGTCGTTGTTGTTGTTCGTCTTAGACGACATTACCCCATGTCGTTCTGGTAGTAATGGAGACGGTGTCTTGTTACGATCTTGCGATTGCAAATCATGGGGCAAAATCGGGGCAGTTTGCCGATCTTCGAGCGAATCATTACGCCGACGTTTACGGCCGTCGTCAATGTCGATTTTTTTGCCTTTTTTTGGCGAAGACAAATTTTTTGTCGCAGTTCGCTGCTTCGCTGAAAAGCCTTTGAGTTCTTTCACGCCCATTTTTCATTAAACCGCGTAATGTGAGAGGTTCCTTCGCGGGTGGAGGCGGTACATACTCAATCCTGCTATTCTCGTCATCATGAGTTGACATTTCGTTGTCGCAATCGTCGTCATCGTCGATGGATTGGCCACGAGCCCCAGGCCTAAATTGAACGAACGTATCATCAACAAAATGTTTATGTATAATACGTACGTAGACATACAATTATAACACGTACTTTATTATAACTTCCTCTGTATCTGTGGAATCATCGCAATGCTCGTCGACAATTTGTTCCGCGTCATCTATTTCAATTTCATCGGGAACAGGACATTGGGGTCCTCATCATCTAAAATGGGGACGGAAGGTACGAACGGTTCGGCATGACTTTTCGTCGGCCTCACGTCATATTTCTCTTTTGCTGGGATTGTATTCTTACGAAGTCTTTCGAGTGAATCAAGGCGCTCATCCACGAAATCGGCCGCCATCAAACCTCTGTCAATTGTGACAGCGGGTCCGCGATATATTGGGTCCTATATGGGGCGATTACGGGACGAGCCCATTTCCCACTATACATCCGCGAGCAAAAATTGAAACACGAAGTCCCGTTCCTCCTACATGCCATAGAACGCAGGGTAAGATACCAGAGCCATTAGCTCTCCTCGCACTTTCGTCCCTTTAAATTGACTCCGAAATTTGAAAAGTTCCTTTCTCGTTAATCGCCGTGGGTATTGAAATTTTTTAAGATTTTTGTCAGGAATATGACCCGGATGTTCCTTGCCCATTATAAGGGCATGCGCGATGCAATTCACTTCATTCATGGACAAGGTACCTCCAATCTTCATTTTCCTCAACGCCGATTCTAAGAGCTCCTCGACATCCTCGGATAACGTGCTTTGCCTGCGTCTGGCGTCCCTGAAACATTGAGAGCAACATAGTATTTTAAAATATATTTACTTTATTAAAAAAGTGGACCTTATTTATCACGCTTGAGAGAGTACTGACCTCAACAGCATAGTGATCGCGCGACTCATGAGCGTCCGATAAGCAATTTTTGGCATGTGATCTAGAACCGAACCCCTGAGAAGGTTACTAGGTCACACGCTAGAAACCGAACGGGCAGACGCTCGCGAGTCGCTCGATCACTATGCCGTTCTACAGACAAAACATGCACACGCTCGAATTTATTGCGATCTAGGCAGCGTGACAACGTGTTTCTTTTTAAATGACCTAATAAGGAGGTCGTCATTCCGCCAATAGGTCATGCATTGAAAAATCAAGGTCAACGATAACTTGGTTGCAGCTTCGAACGCGTTACTAGGCCGTACAAAAATTATTATGTAGAAGCACGAAAAGGTACTTACCATTCCATTAACACCTTTGCCGCCAGATATGTTGTCGAAAACATGTACACGGTGATCCATGGAACGTAACATCCATGAACAAGTCTTATTAGCGTTTGGACGCTTGCAGTTGACAGATCATGGATGTCTTTACGGTGATGTTTTAATATAGAATCAGCCACGTTAACAGATTCCGGTAACTTTTGTACCGCTATTTGCGGCAATCGCCTAGTATACGCATTAGAAATTTCTCTTATTTCATTGGCGGACAATTGTGCAACCGTCACCAATGTAACCCAATTGTACGGCCCGAAATTTCTTCTTAGAGTTTTGGCGACCCTGTACGCGCGCAGCGGATACGTAAACAAGTAACATTCCGTAAAAAATGGGGTAATCCGATGTTCGACGATCTGACGTTCGGCCCTGGCTCTCCCGACGTGCTTGTTCTTGTTGCCGTCTTCTTTGCTACTGTCGTCACTTTCCCAATTAGTTCCGGAATCGACATTTTCTTCGGCGTTATCGCCGCTCTTATCGACACGATTGTCCGACGGCAGTTGTACGCGGACGCTACAATTTTTTTTCTTTGACGACTTCTTAGATTTCAACGGAGAAGCCGGGAGTATCTCATCCTCGTTGCGACTCTCTCGGGATGAATCCGTTCAAGCTTGTTTGGAGCTGATAACGTTTGTGGCACTGGGCATTGGTGAGGTTGAAGCTGCGACTCGTCCGGCGGTACCAGCTTTTCTCGGGTCGACGTTCACAACTTTTGCAACAGCACCAGATACTATATTACTAGTTCTCGTAGATGTTTGATGCATTCGATGGTCCAGCCTTGGCACTGGCTACAGCTCTGATTACGCTTGTAACTGCAATCGCTGTTACCTTCTTTTTACCGACGGTAATAGTCTTCGCTGTGCTTGTTGTTGCTTTCGATTTGCTCATGGGGGCCGTCGTCGTAACCGTACGTTGTGACGTCGTACCCGTAAGAGTTGACGTCGTCCGCGCTTGAGTCAACGCCGCAATTTTGATTTTTGGGCTAAGGTACGGATCTTCATAAGAAAATGTGCCATAATTATTCATCATTTTTCAGAAGCGACTCACAAGAGGAAGTCTTAGATACTTTATTGTCCAACGCGGAGTCGTTTGCTTGCGCTGTAAAGAAAGCTATGAAGAGAATGCGTCCATCACTAATTACAACGCAAGTAAAACTCAAAAAACTTACCGTTCGTGTGGAAAGATACAGGCCCACGGCACGCCAGAATTCCCTCGGTACAAGTTTTCTCACGAGTACTAGGATAGAGAATAGTAACGAAGTTATGGAAGTTGAAGAGGAAGACAATAATCCGCCCGGTCCTTCTGAGAATGCGCCTGAGTTTCAAACGGGTAAGTAGCTATCTTAAAGGCTTATATACACCTTAAACTTGAAATTTTCATAATTGAAATTTTGAGTACGATTTTCCCTCCCCTTTCCATCGCATCAAATTAAACTTCAAAAGTTCGATTCTGTACTGAGATACAGCTATTTCCGTGAGCTTTTTTCCTATACTTTACGTGTTAAATTTTTTCACGCGTAAAGATTCATGGAAATAGCTGTATCTCAGTACAGAATCAGACTTTTGACGTTTGAATAATACAATGGAAAGAGGAGGGAAAGTCGTACTCAAAATTTCCAAAAAGAAATATTTAGTCTAAGGTGTATATAAGCTCATAAAGCTGTATGCTTTGATACATTATAAGTTTTACTATGCTTATATAATTTTGCATTAGGCATATCAGCGATTCCGCCGGACCACGCAGTTAATAAAAAAAAGCGAGCTCTGCTGAGCAACGAACGCTCTCGACTCATACTCGGAGGTAAGCCTAATGCGTATATTTTACATTGCTATGTTGTGCCTTTTCAGAAATATATTTGCCCTGATATGTACATGTAATCACATCCTCAACACCATTCTTCTAGATGTGATGTAAATCCTTAGTACATACTTTTACATGTGATGATAAGACATGATGTATACGTTGATGTGTAAAAGTTCGGTATGACACATACTTCAATAAAAATATGTTTGCTACAGTACATACCCTGATAAGTAGAAGTTCGCTCTAATTATGACGAATATAGGTATTAGCTCGATTTAATCCTTGCTCTTATATGTAATGGTTCACACCCACACATTCTCGTCGAAGTGTATATCATCGCTCTTATCACATGTGAAAGTATGTACCAAGGATTTGAATGATATGTTAAAGTATGGTATCCAGGATGGAGTTACATGTCATAGTATGCACATGGCGAATAGAAACATTTGCATTCTATGACAGATAACCACATCCTTAACACCCTGCGCTAACACGTTCATGGGACAAAAGGGTTTTGTAGAAAAACCTTTTTTATTTATTTTACTTCTTTTTACCTTTCTTATGTACTTCTGTCTACAGACAGTACAGACAATGGGTAGATACAATGGTTACATACTCTGCAATCTATTTTTTTCGTTTGTAATTTAGATGTGACCAATAAGTCATCTACCAAAACCACAACTAAAACGATGCCCTTCAGACAAAATATCCCGACAGTGTCCCCCCGCCATGGAGCAGCGGGAGGACTATCAAATCCGACCACGCCCGAGTGGCAGGTGAAGCCGGCGGCTGGAACAGCCAAATCGACGATGCAGTCGTCTCCTGCTACAACGCTGTCGTCCCCCCATGGGGCGGGAGGAGGATGCAATTTGAGCACGCCCAAAAAGCAGATGAAGCAGACGGCTGGAACAGCCGAAACGACGGTGCAGTCGTCTTCTGCTACATCGCCGGCAAAGCAGGTGGCCACCGACTTGAAAAGTATGTAGTGTTCCTTTTTTATTTCGGGATTTTTCGCATGGCGGGGTAAAACTCGATTTTGAAATGGTTCGGAACCGAGGTTTAGAAAGCTTTTTTTCATGGAACTTCGGAAAAACGAGCCTGCTGCAGCCCTGCAAACGGACGTAGCGACGCTCGACGTACTATCGTACAAGTAGCGTACTAGGTGCATACTACTATATCGTATATACTAGTATGGTCGGCAGCATACGATGCCGTGTCATAGTATGCTCTGAAGCAGATTGGTGCGAAAAATACGGAGATCTGCTTCAGAGCATACTATGACACGGCATCGTACGCTGCCGACCATACTAGTATACGTAGTAGTATGCTTCTAGTACGCTACTTGTACGATAGTACGTCGAGCGTCGCAACATCCGTTTGCATACCCTGATTAGAAAACGTTTGCTCTGATTGTTGCGAAAATAGGTATGAGCTCAATTTAATTCATGCTTTTATTAATAAAGTTGACACCAACACATACTCGGGAAAAGTTTACAGTTTTGGTACATACTCTTACACGAGATAATAAGCCATGATGATATATACTTCGAAGAGTATGTGTGGGTGTGAACATTTAGATATAATAGTATGTATTGATACAAGCTAATACCTTTTAATTATTTTTATTGAAGTATTTGTCATACCGAACAGTTACACGTCTAAATATATACCATCGAATATCATTACATGTAAAAGTATGTACCAAAGATTAATATGTCATGTAGTAGTATGGTGTCAAGTATGTGATTGCATGTTAAAGAATGCACATGGCTAGTATGAACATCTGCATTCTCTTACGCTCATGTAATTGCATGTAAGAGAATGCAGATGTTCATAATAGCCATGTGCATTCTTTAACATGCAATAACATACTTGATACCATACTTCTACATGTAATGATATGCCATAGTATATACTTTGACGTGTAAGAGTTCAGTATGACACATACTTCGATAAAAATATTCGATAACAAATTTTTTTCGTTTCGAATTTAGCGTCGACCGCTACAAGCTCAAATTCGAGCAATATGCATCAGGACACGCTCGAACTGACGGGTGGGTCTATGCCTGATCCATCGCCGGCAGCGCTGTCCTCCCATGGAGCAGCGGGAGGACTATCAAATCCGACCACGCCCAAGCGGCAGATGAAGCCGGCGGCTGGAACAGCCAAATCGACGATGCAGTCGTCTCCTGCTACAACGCTGTCGTCCCCCCATGGGGCGGGAGGAGGATGCAATTTGAGCACGCCCAAAAAGCAGATGAAGCAGGCGGCTGGAACAGCCGAAACGACGGTGCAGTCGTCTTCTGCTACATCGCCAGCAAAGCAGGTGGCCACCGACTTGAAAAGTATGTAGTGTTCCTTTTTTATTTCGGGATTTTTCGCATGGCGGGGTAAAACTCGATTTTGAAATGGTTCGGATTCCACTATTTATTAAAACATGTAGAAGTATGTTGTCGAGGTTGTGGTTACAGGTCAGAGAATGCACACGTTATAATTCGTCATGTGCATTCTGTGACACGTAACCACATTCTCGGCACCAGACTTTTACATGTTATATTGATCCTTGGTACATACTCTTACACGAGGTGATAAACCATGATATAAACTTCGATGAGTATGTGTTGGCGTGAACTTTTAGATATAATAGTATGTATATTGTCACAAGCTAATACCTATATTCATGTTAATTAGAGCGAACGTCAACTCATCAGGGTATGTTCTGTAGCAAAAGTATTTTTATCGAAGTATGTGTCATACTGAACTCTTACATGTTAAAGTATATACCATGGCGTATCATTACATGTCAATGTATATACCATGGCATATCGTTACATGTCAAAGTATGTACCGAAGATTCATATGACAAGTAGAAGTATGGTGTCAAGTATGTGATTGCATGTCAAAGAATGCACATGGCTAGTAAAAACATCTGTATTCTGTTACATGTAATTACATACTTGACACCATACTTGTATATGTCATAGAAATTTTCGGTACATACATTGACATGTAATGATTAGCCATGATATATACTTGGACGTGTAAAAGTTCGGTATGACACATTCTTCGATAAAAATACTTTTTCTACAGTACATTCACTGATAAGTAGACGTTCGCTATGATTGTTGCAAATAGAGGTATGACCTCCATTCAATTAATGCTATTATTTATAAAGTTCACAACCACACATACTCGTCGAAGTATATATCATGGCTTATTATTTCGTGTAAGAGTATGTACCTAGGACGTATGCCACATGTAGAAATATGGTGTCAACTATAAGTTTAATGTTTCGATAGCATAGAAAATATATTTTGTTAATGTTATAGAAAAGTCTTCAAAGAATTCGACTGCAATTCCAAGGGGTGGATTCAAGAAACCCTTTCCGGAACAGAATAAAGATGATGTCTCGTTGCCCCGTGTAACTCGCAGCCTAACAAAGGCAACTAATCCAAACTTTAATCCGGAAAGTCCACAATGTAAGTTCATTTAATTGTCATTTTAATTGTTATATTTTTTTTCCTGCATTTTTATTTCCAAAACTACTCTCTCCTTCTTACTATCTTCTTACACCTTCTACAGCACTTAAAGCCTCAGAGGGGGCTTCATTTCCCTCAATTTTGTAAGGTATTTCAATATAACTAATGCTATCACTTCAAGTTCTGCTTTTAGGGCTAACAGGGGGCTTAATTATTTTTCATTTTTCAATTACAGCACTAGGCTGTAAAAGTGAAAAGAAATGTTTTTTTCAAGAACACACATGATGACCCTTTTCAATACCCTATTTGAAAGTTTTTTGTTCAGTTAGATACTTAGAAACAGTTAAATACATTTCTTTTCACTTTTACAGCCCAGTACTGTAATTGAAAAATGAAAAATAATAAAGCCCCCTGTTAGCCCTTAATTAAACTCATCCGGTTATACGTACCCCCCCCCCTCCGAGGCCTTAAGACACTAAACGCTCGTAAAATATTTCATCACTCCCTTTTTTCGTAACAGTGGTCAACGGGGAAGGGCGATGGAAGAAATTCATATTCCAAATTCCAAGTCCGGATGAGACCGGCCCTATGTTATATTACCATCGAAATCTATGGTGGCCTGGCGAGCGGGTGCGGAAGAACAAATGTTTTTCCTTCGAAATATATAGCAAGAACCCCATCCGGGTTCACCCAAAAGCCCAATCGCATTTATTTGCAAAGTATCTGCAAGCGATGCTGCTGTCATCTCGCGATGAGGTTCAGACGTTAGATGAAAAAACGAAATCAGCATATAATGCGGCGTATTTTGAATTTATAAAGAAATATTTATAACAAAACTAATAAAATGTAAATAAAATTTACAGATCCTGCCAAAAAAAAAATTCGTGAATTTCTTTAATTTTGACTACTCTCCGCTATACTATCTTTACCTTTACTATACTATGTATTGATACAAGCTAATACCTTCTTATTATTTTTAAGTATTTTTATCGAAGTATTTGTCATACCGAACTTTTACAGGTCTAAGTATATACCATCGCATATCATTACATGTAAAAGTATGTGCCGAAGAATCATATGTCATGTAGTAGTATGGTGTCAAGTATGTGATTGCATGTTAAAGAATGCACATGGCTAGTATGAACATCTGCATTCTCTTACATGCAATTACATACGCGTAAGAGAATGCAGATGTTCATACTAGCCATGTGCATTCTTTAACATGCAATCACATACTTGACACCATACTTCTACATGTAATGATATGCCATGGTATATACTTTGACGTGTAAGAGTTCAGTATTACACATACTTCGATAAAAATACTTTTGCTACAATACATACATTGTACTATACGACACTATAAAATCCTTTTTTTAATTAAGAAAGTGCATACCCCAGCCAAAAGCTCACTTTTCGCACACATTTTCTGAAACTTCTACTAAATATTTCTTTAAAAAGCTCTGTGAGAACTTTAAGGACATCAAAATGAAGGTTCTTATAATGCATTTTAGAGTAATATCCAATAGATGTTTCGAAAAACGTGTTTGGAAATTGAGTTTGCGGCTGGGGTATGAATCACCTTAAGTCCTAAGTGTTCAGTATGAAACCAATAAAAGGTAGAAATATGTTATATATGCTTCATATTTTACAGGACAACAAAGAATGATCGAAGAAGATATCTATAATGCTATTGTACAAGAGGTGACACGTAACTACGATCATCTTGAAATATTTCAAACAAAAGATATGGGAGAAGGTCTCCGAACAAAAAAACAATTTAGTAAAGGGGAACACATTATAATATACACAGGGAAGATATACGACAAGCAAACAGGATCTAGAATATTCAAAAACAGGAATGATCCAAATGATATGTATTATATGTTTTATGTCGAGTGGATAGGCGATCCGTACTGGATTGATCACTGGAAGGCGATCATAAGTGCAGAAAAATCAATCATGATAATGGGAATAAAAATAACTTAGTCCCGATACATTATACACCGGCGGCGAAATCAGCAAAACCGAAAATGGTCGTTTTACAAGCTCTGAAGGACATCGAAGAAGGAGAAGAGCTGTTATATGATTATGGCGAAACTAGACGTAACGCTCTTATCAAAAATCCATGGCTGAAAACTGACAAATCAGAAAAGAAGAGTGTAATTGCTAAAAATAAATAAATTCTATAATAATAAGTAATAATTGCTTTGTGTTTCTTTCCTTCTCAAAAGAGTATGTACCAAGGATTTATATTACATATAGAAAAACCGGGCCTTATTTGGGCTAATTTTACCACTGATTCGCTTCAGAGCATACTATGACACAGGATTTTAGGCGGCCGGCCATACTAGTATACGTAGTAGTATGCACCTAATACGCTACTTGTACGATAGTACGTCGAGCGTCGCTACATCCGTTTGCAGGGCTGCAGCAGGCTCGTTTTTCCAAAGTTCCATGGAAAAAAGCTTTCTAAACCTCGGTCGAGACCTGAAACGTGGACCGCGACAAAGTGTTGAACCAAACGGCACAGTGGTCCAGCGACTCGCGTGCGTTTGCCCTCCGATTTCTAGCGTGTGACCTAGTACCGGTGCCCGAAGTAGGGTAATAGGTCACACCGCGAGAAACACAAATTGAAAGTTCTACACGTAAGATAATGAACGTTGCGAGCTAGCCTCGGGAGTTGTCGTCATCGTGGAACTTGCCCAAGTTGTCGTATCATTCGCGTAAATTCGTCGGCTCCTGGCACATAGGCCGTGACAAAGTGTCGAACCAAACGGCATAGTGATCGCGCTACTCGCGAGCGTCCGCCCGTTCGATTTCTAGCGTGTGACTTAATACCGAGGTCCAAAGACGGTTACTAGGTCACCCTCCGAAAATTACATATACGAAGATATACATAGGAGATGATGAACATTGCGAGCTCGCCTCCCACGTTCTCGTCCTCGTGGTCGTTACTGAATTTGCGAGTGCACCTACTAGGTCAAATTGCCATTACTTTTTGCAACTTTTGCGAGAATCTGTTACGCGACTTACTCACTACATCGAGTAATATTCGACGATATCACCTGGGTCATTAAAAAAATTTCTTTATACTTGTTTTTTCGCGTGTGACCTACTGTCAATGTCTATAAAATATTACTGGTTCATATATCGCGATTACGTGGACAACGCTAAATTCCCAATATCATCAAATACAATTCTCTCGCGAGCTTTGCGCAAAGGCCATTGCGCTTACTTATTGTGTCCAAATGTCGACTCCAATACACCGTTTCTCGCTGCGTCCACCTACATACGTCACGTTCAACTGCGCTCGCATGCTTTTGGAAATATGACAATGCGCTGCATCAACGTGGCGATTTCTCATAAGGTTCACAAAAAAAACTATTTCGATGCTTGATGTACTTACGACTACAAACTTTGGCCCAGTGTCTGGAATTGTTTAAGCTTCAAACAATTTGATCGTTCGTAAGCAGCTGTTACAAAAATTAAATCCAGCCCTTCGCGAAAAGAAACTCGATTATCAAAATAATTCTTTCAAACAAACTCAGTTTAGAAACACTATTCCAAACGTCTCATTCGCACAAGTTGTAACTGGGTTACCAGGTCAATCACCCGAAGATCATCAACATACAATTCCTGAGGTAATGGCTATCGCTGAAAGCAATAACAACAACATCGAAAGTAATAATAATAACTCTATACTCAAGCTAGAAAATATGATGTCACAACTCATGTCTACTATGAAAGTTATGCTAGAACTGTTAACTAAACTCATCAATAAATTATAAATGCCTGTTCGCGAAAAATTTACCATCGCAGCATGGAATGCCAACGGACTCGCTGAGCGTAGCCTAGAATTAAAATCATTTTTAACAAGAAAAAACATAGACATTATGCTCATTTCAGAAACTCATTTCACTAATAAAACGTATCTCAAAATTCCAAACTACATCATATACGACACGCAACATCCTAGTGGCAGGGCGCATGGTGGCACGGCCCTCATAATCAAATCATCTATAAAACACTTTGAACTCGAAAAAAACACGGATGACTAATTACAGTACTAAAAACAAGATCAATTCACAACATTCTTTAAAAAACTAGGCTCTCGGTTCATTGCGGGTGGTGACTATAATGCGAAACACCCCTCATGGGGCTCTCGATCTGTAACTCCTTCTCCTCGTGGCAGACAGCTGTACGACTCAATACAAGAAAACCACCTAATCACCGCCTCATCTGGTGAACCATCGTACTGGCCATCTGATTTATCAAAAAAACCTGATCTCATTGACTTTTTCATCGCCAAAGGCATATCGACTCACTATCTCTCTGTACAGTCCAGTCTTGAATTAACTTCTGATCACTCGCCAATTATACTCGAACTGTGCGCCGAAGCCATAAAAAATACTAACTCGGATTTTCTTGGAAATAAAACAACTAACTGGTCAACTTACAAAGATTACATTGATCACAACCTCTCATGCAAAATACCATTAAAAACTTGTAACGATGTCGATGCTGCGATCGAAAATCTCAATATTCTAATCCATAAAGCAATACTTTTCTCAACTCCTCCTACTAAACCTGCCCGAAAAATGGAAAATTTATCTACAGAAATACTAAATAAAATAAGCGAAAAACGTAAACTTAAAAAAATCTGGCAAATTACGCGTAACAAGGAAAATAAAACTCGTTTAAACAATTCAATAAAACATTAAAAAAATCCTTCGCGAAGATAAAAACTCTAAAATTAACTACTACCTGCAAAACCTCACCCCAACGGCGTCAATGGATTACTCTCTATGGAAAGCCACCAAGAAATTGAAGCTCACCCAGCAATTTATTCCGCCCATCAGGACAATGGGTAAATGGGCCAGAAGTGATCAAGAAAAAGCCGAAAACTTTGCTGAATATCTAAGCAAGGTTTTTGATACAGCACCGAGACAAATTACGGGAGAAGAAGAAGAAATATTGTTGCAAGACCAACGTCCTTTGTTCGAGGAGTTACAAATGAAGTATGCCAGCTTACACGAAATTCAAGGTCTTATCGGAAACTTAAAAAATCGAAAATCTCCAGGATATGATGGAATCAATAGTAGAACAATAAAAGAACTACCACCAAAAGCAGTCAGATATTTAACTATACTTATAAACGCATGCTTAAGACTGAAGTATTTTCCCAGCCAGTGGAAAGTCGCGCAAATTATTATGATTCTGAAACCAGGAAAATCTCCTGAACAAACAACATCTTACCGACCTATCAGTTTGTTACCCATCTGTTCTAAGCTTTGTGAAAAGTCATACTCAGCAGACTCAAGCCGTTACTACTGGATAGAAAATTAATCCCAGAACATCAATTTGGTTTCCGTGAAAACCATTCTACCATTGAACAAGTGAACAGAATTGTAGTAAACATTCGAAGAGCTTTCGAAAGGAAGCAATACTGCTCAGCTATCTTCCTGGACGTGGCTCAAGCTTTTGACAAGGTCTCACACAGGTCTGTATAAAATCAAGAAAAATCTTCCGGAAGGCCTCTATCAGATACTGAAATCATACCTGGAAAAGCGAACGTTCCGAGTGAAAGTTAATAACGAAGTAACCGAACTCCACGATATTCATGCTGGTGTTCCTCAGGGCAGTGTTCTCGGGCCAACCTTATATCTACTGTACACATCAGACATTCCATCTTCAAATATTACGACAACAGCTACGTATGCGGACGATACCGCATTACTTTGCTCTAATCCTGACCCAGTTCTAGCCTCAACAAACCTACAAGAACACCTATCCAAAGTGGAACACTGGTTCAATGACTGGAGAATCAAGATCAATGAAAATAAGTCGGTGCACATTACCTTCTCTCTTCGTAAGGAAACGTGTCCTACTGTATTTATAAACAAAACTCCAGTGGCGAAATCTACAGAAGTTAAATATCTTGGGATGCACTTGGATCGAAGACTCACCTGGAGGACACATATGGACCAAAAGAAAACAACTCAGCCTACAGCTCAGAAAACTGTACTGGCTACTCGGAAGAAATTCAGTCCTAATTCTAGAAAACAAAATACTCCTGTATAAAAGTATTCTAAAACCAATATGGACGTATGGAATTCAACTGTGGGGTGCAGCTGCCAAATCCAATCTAGAAGTAATTGAAAGATTTCAATCGAAAGTACTCAGGACCATAGTAAATGCCCCGTGGTATGTTACAAATGAAGTTATTAGACGCGATCTGGAGACCCCATCGATAAGAGAGGAAATACAAAGATTCTCCTCCCTCTACAAAAATCGGTTGAAATATCACCCAAATATCTTAGCTGCTCAACTCAAATAACGTATCCTTTGAAGGATCAAGATTGAAAAAGCACATCTACTTGTAAAAAAAAAAAAAATTGTATTGTCCATAAGGGCCCTTGTCACTGGACTTAGGCCCACACCCGTTATTCTATCCTCTGTTCGAAGTGTTTGCCTATTGTCTTGAAATGTAGACAGATTGCAAATAAAAAAAAATTAAATAAAAAAAAAAAAAAAAAATATTCCAATATGAAAATTAAACCATTCATTGAAACCTCAAGCGTGCCTCGCGAGCGTTTGCCATCCGATTTCTAGCGTGTGACCTAGTATCGGTGCCTGGAGTAGGGTAATGGGTCACACCGCGAAAAACACAAATTTGAGATGCGTTTACCTTGAGTATTGTTCGATGTTGCATAACTGTGTTCGTGTACTTGACCTTGCAATTCGTGTGAATAAACCAGCGTTGCCTTGTACTCCCTTTCGGCCGGTGAATTTTTTCTCGTCAAAAAATGGTGAAAATCTCTCATGAACTTTGTAAGCGGATTGTACCCCCCGTCCGATGCCCACATCAATTCTGCATCGTCTCGGAAAACACGCACGATAACGTGCTGGGAAAACCTCTGATTGTCCGATGAATCAAAACACAATACTTTACTTCTCCGTATATAATACCAATCGAGTTTAGCAATAATTTGATTGCATTTGCCAATACGGCACCAAAGTCTATATTGTGTAACTACAACAACGGCAGTCCATCCAAATCAAAATAAATACACGTACGATTGAGCACTATTTCGTAATAATGACGCACATTGGTTTCGTTTAAATGTTGCAAAAATGCTGCATAAGTAGATATATGAAACTCCCGACATTTATCGCTAATTTCATTAGAAAACGTAAGATATATACTTTTACCGGGAAAGTATTCTCTTGATGTAAGTAGATTATTTAACCTACGAAATCGACTGGTTTTCAAAAAATCCTTCATAGCACGATTTTCACAAGCGATATTACACGTTTTTCAAATCCATGAAATTTATATAGATGAGGTTATAATTCATACAAAATCACAAATTTTTTCACACGTGCAGCACATGATTCACAGACAATATATTTACTCTATGACAATACTAAATGCGTACGCGCCATACTTTGTCTCCGAACGAATGTGTACGCAAACGTACAGATTTCGAACCCCCCGTAAATTCACCTCCCCCAACACTACATTCCAAGAATATGATTTGTCCTCGAAGTACATGCAAATATACGTAACTATCGCTTGACTATAGTCGTCATTACCTACGTTGCGTTATCCTTCTCGCACCTTTGCAAACCGGAAGACACAAATGCCATACATCTCCGATCCGCATTTCGGAGCAAGTACCTGACACTACATTGACTCACATTGTTGCCATCTGATCACAGCGAGTATACGAACCTGTACATTTGCGTATACTTACTATGTCTCATACACGATTATGTGTAGTACTCGCTTGACTCATGCTTCTTACATAATAAAGCCGGCGCATAAAAGTTCTCATTGCACTAACTGTACATACCTAGTACACTGCATTATATAAGTACGGGGCACTCGATTGATACCGATAGTTACACAGGTACAGATTTCGCCACCGCCGCCGCTTGTGTGAGCGGGGCGCGTGCCTTTGTCCGCAGTAAGCGTCGGAGCGTCGGTCGTGCAACATGCCGAAGATAAATGAAAACGACGCAGTGAAGTGGTTACACCTGTGCGAATTTCTACACACACACGCATCTTTTTGGCAACTTTTTGACACAGACGACGACGTGGAATTCGTTTGTGTGTCTTTCGCGATTTCTGCGCTCTCACTGATTTGGAATTGCGACAATGGAAAAGTCGACATTTTTTCAAAATGGACCAACCTTCTCCATCGGCGACGAAAACCGATCATCCAGCAATTAAAAATAATAAAAGGTAAGTCCTTTATCTATTAATACGATTAAACTAATGATACATTTTTGCTTCCTCATAGAGGAAGCTCTGTGATAGGCTCGAAAACGAGATTTTGAACCAGACCTCGTAGGACAATTTGGTTTACATATTTGTAAACTTGATTGAATTCTCAACAAATGTCCGTATGTATGTATGTGTGTGTGTGTGTGTGTGTGTGTGTGTGTGTGTGTGTGTGTGTGTGTGTGTGTGCGTGTGTCCGAGGCAAAATCTTGAAAATGTTACGGTGGATTGTACAAATTTCAATTGCATTCATTGTCGTTTGTAGTATTAATGAGGCCAGAAAAGGTTTTTTGGCAGTAGACGGGAAAAAAATTTTTTTTTGAAATTTTTTGAAATTTTTTTCGTAAATTTGAAAAAAAAAATTTTTTTTTCATTTTTTCACGTATGAATGCCGGAATTTCCACTATTTTTTTTGTGTCGTCATGAAAGCAGAGCAGCTAAGCTTTAATTTAAGACCAAAAAGATAGAGATTCACCGAATATTATGAAAATTAACGACTCGAAATGAACAGTTGTACTTTTGCTTCCTCATAGAGTAACCTCTGTGATAGGCTTGCAAACGAGATTTTGAACCAGACCTCGTAGGACAATTTGGTTTACATATTTTTAAACTTGATTGAATTCTCAAAATGTTCGTATGTATGTATACACGGCCTTTTGACTAAGATTTTTTCGTAAATTTGGAAAAAAAATTTTTTTTTTCATTTTTTCACGTATAAATGCAGGATTCCATGATTACAGGAAATGTTATGGTGATTTTTAAATAAATATTTAATTTTTTATACAAAAACAATATTCATTATTTAAAAAAAATGTAATTGGTATTTTTTTATGAGGAAGCTCTTTGCCAATGAATTGGCAGCGGTTTTATCCGAAATTTCTCGCGGTTCTTATGCCATTTTCGATAAAACTGTGCGCGAATGATACAACAACTTAGGCAACGTCCACGATGACGAGAACTCGCGAGGCTAGCTCGCAACGCTCATCACCTTACTTGAAAGCTTCAAATTTGTGATTTTCGGACTGTGACCCATTACCCTACTTCGGACACCGGTACTAGGTCACACGCTACAAATCGCGCATTATCAAAATGTTGGTTACGAATTCAGCGCGTGAGCGAGCCGCATCAAATTTTTCGTGCAATGCAAAAAGTAAAATGCATGACTTATCATACCTCTTATATGCGACTTTATATTAATCGATTATTTTTAATGTAACATCCAATCCATGCTACATCACTGAGTAATAAATCACATATCACCTGATTGTACTACAACACTCTATCTATTTTCCTATCATATAATTGCAGATAATTCCAATTTGGAATTCACGGTGATATCGGCGCAATTCATTCCGCCACTCTTCATTGATGATTGGATAAAAGCCAAATCAGTGGCTCTGAAATTACATAAATTCGTACAAACGGGAAAGCAGCGGCTAACTTCAAACATCTATCAGTGGGTACAAGACGCATCACACTTTACGGTGCCTTCCAAACAGCTGTTCATTAATGAGATAAGAATCGCCGATAACTCTTTAACGAGCGTCGATGCCGACAACATAAAAAGTCATGTATAGTCGCAATTTAACTTTCTCATATTCATCGACATCTTGTCCATTGAAATTCAAAAATTATTCATCATAACTTTATATACAACAATAGAGTAATCCAAGTAACAATGATGACATGAATAAAATAGTATAAAAATGATAATAGTGAGTAAGATTGTACTAGTCATTGAATTAAAGCATGTAATCACTCACTGATAAAATAATACTTTTTTTTGAAATTTATATATCAATCGAAGCAATCAAAATCTTTTCTGAAAGATCCGACGTCAGGGTAATATCAAAATATTCAAACTCATTTTTTTAGGCTGTAAGTTAAAATTATTTCTAAAAATGCTCTTTGGAAATGTTTGTTTTGATGTTTCTGAGGATAGTATAGAAAATATATTGACAAAAATTGTTGGGGCATAAAAAAGCAGGTCAGAATATTTTTATTTATACCCCGTCGTCAGGATTCTTTTGAATAGTCTGAACAAACCGATCATGTATTCGGTTAATTATTATCATTAGATCAAATATTAGTTTCGATTTATACATTTTTCAATTTTCCGTATGCAACAAAGTACATAATGTATATTCTCCTTTAATCATCTCAGACTCATGTTTTTTAAAAAAATTCTTCCATATAGGCAATCGGTAGCATTTACAAACATCATCAGTCATAAGTACCATATGTAATTCATTTGACAGATTTTTGCATTCAAAAATGCCTACCGATGAAAATTTTACGGGGTTCTCGAATACATCTTTAGTGGATCCGAACTTTCTAACAGCAACTATAACTTCATCATTAACTAAAAATATGTTTTCTATTTTACATAAAGAGCGATCTTCTTTTAATTGAAAAAAATTATTTCGGTCATCAATAATAATACTAAAGTTACCTCTTTCGCATTTTTTAAATTGCTTATAAGAATATGCTTCTAACCAAAGAGGAACAGGGCCTTCTTTATGTTCGATAGAAACTTTCAGAATGTTTGAACTACTAATAATGGATTGTTTGTGTTGAATGCCTTGCTTTTCCCGCAAACGATTGGCAAATTGTTGAAGAGGTTTCGGATGATTTCTAATATTTTTTTTAAACAGAGGCATATTATTTTCATATACAAAAGCAGATACACTTTCAAGATTTCCGCATAATCTTGCATCATCAACCAGATGTTGAATGGCATGGACATTATAGCTTACAAACGACAGAGTATACAGATTTGGCGCGAATTTTACGTAGGCTTTCAAACAATTTTCAGCTGTGAGAAGTTGCTCCTCTGTTACATCATTACGGCAAAGAATCCTCATAGCAATTAAATGAATAAAATAGTCTTCAGAAGTTATATCTTGGCAAATTACTATTGATGCATACAAGAGAAAATGTCGAAGTTCTGTTGCCTTTAATTTCGATGGTTTCTCTAAAGTCCTCGGACGACGAACGAAATCATTAGGACAATAATTGTTTAAATAGATATAGCGGCAAGATAACTCCTCACTGAAAAGCTTTGGCAATTTTGGGCCATAACCGAACTTTCCGCATACCCATGCCTCTAAATGCTTTACAGTTAAGCCTAAATATACCAAATGCATAATATTAAATGGTGTTTTAGTTGGAGAAATTCCTAATTTGAATAAAGGTGTAGGACCTTTCTGGTGGTCCTCATAGTTTAGGACCTCATAATCGACATCGTTTCTTTTTTCAAAATTTATGCTCGGAAACACCATTATTCGATTGTCGAATTGATAACCGGCGACTTTGCATTTGGAGCACGGCTCCGTACCATTATGGCAGATATGATTTAAAATCAGAGCTCTTGCAGGAGCATCTGCGATAAAATTCTCGAATTTAAGGGGTATTCTTTTATTTTTCACTAGTAAACCACCTTGACGTTTCACGTCTTCATACTCGGCAATGAATTTTCAAAAAAATAAATTTGTCACATGGTTTATCAGGGCCTTTATATATA
This sequence comes from Trichogramma dendrolimi, assembly GCA_034770305.1. Taxonomy (NCBI): domain Eukaryota; kingdom Metazoa; phylum Arthropoda; class Insecta; order Hymenoptera; family Trichogrammatidae; genus Trichogramma; species Trichogramma dendrolimi. Next base: position 202,174 of record JAPMIB010000014.1, read on the forward strand.
CCTGCGATTAAAGGTTTAAATTCCGGAATGTTTTTCACGCGATATTGAATCAGCCAATATGTATGAGGATTACTCCTACTTAATGATAAACCATCAGTATTTAAATTTAACTCTAACACGTCTGGTAAATTTTTCAACAACAATAAATGTTCTCGCAAAGAGTTACACAATCCAATATGCCAATAGACACCATTACCAATTTTGGTAAATGATATTTTATGCCTATCGCATTTTAATAGCGTTCTACTATCTTTTGGCAAGTTCTGAAAACATCCATGTGTTCTTAATAAACCGAGAAGATCTTTAATTCGATTATGATGTAGGTTCGAATCAATGCAGTATTGCTGCAAACGATTTTTATAATTTGAACAAGAATCGACTGATACATTTTCAGAAGTTGCCATAACATTGTTTACGACGCAATTTTCTTTAGAAGTAGCTATGGGTCTAGAAGGAAAATTAGATTCGGAAAAATTTTCTACATTTTCCTCAGTGGTTGTTAGAAAATTTGATTCTACGAAGTTTTGTAAACTTTCGTCAGCATTAGCTCGAAAATTAGATTCGACAAAGTTTTGCACACCATCTTGATCAAAATTTCGCATATTTTGGACATTCTGCATCGGTGAGTGGTTTGAAGCCACGGGATTGTTTTGAAGCAGTGGAATTGAAGGTAATAATAATCTTCGTTGTGATTTTTCTTTGGATTTTACTAAATTGCGAAGATACTTTAAGCGGTTGTATTTTTGTCGCTTTGTCAGAGTTCCGAAAGGTTTACGATTTACTCGTTTATTCCTGAAATATAGATTTATATTTATATTTATAGATATATATACTAGGGGGGCTGCGCCCCCCTGCTCGCTCCGCTCGCCAACCCCCCCGTCAGGATGCAATAAATCTTATTTTGTAGTAAAAAAATGGGTTTGCCGTGAATAATTTTGTATGTAAGTTTTTCTTCACTTTATGTTTTCAGTCTTTATTCACAATAAAAATTGACATTTTAAACAAAGTGGCTTACAAAAAACCTTTTTAATAGGCTGTATTTATATAATATTATGGTGATGTTTTTGTCGTATGTATATATATCGTTTCCACACCACCTGTGAACCTCGTTTGTCCATATTAAAATTTGTATTAAGATTTTGTAATGACAAAATTAATTGTCTAAGAAACGATGATCAAGAGGTAGATATATCGGCGCGTTTTTTTTATTGTGGTTTCCCCTTACATCATTTTCATAACAATATTGACAAATATTAAATGATATAATAAATTTATTTATTATATATTTATTATTAATATTTTATGAAAACAATCCACGAATTGAAAAACGAATGATGAGTTATAAATTTTGTGAATATTTTGTCCTATTTTATTTTGTGTTTCAATTAAGGAATAATATTGTGATGTATAGGCTTTTTTGTCAAGTCGCTTATAGCTGACTGCAATTTTACGATGGTAAGTAATATTTTTTTTAGTCGCTTCTAGCTGACTGAGTAGATTATCATGTATTTGTAATTTTTTATTTAAAATAATTTAGAATAATTTTTTTTTGTGGAAAAAAATTTATAAAAATTTTGTTTCAAAATTTGCGAACAGTTTGTCAATAAAAGTTATGTAATAAAATTTTTTCGTCTTCAAACCTAGAATAAATGTTTTGTTTTTGCCTACAATGTATATTGAAATTTGTTGGAGGGCCTTTCTACAACAGCGCAATCAGCGCGGGGTTCTCGACCTCCCTGAGTTCTCCCAGGCGTCTCGTGTGTGTGTTTATGAGATTGGTGTTGGCGCTGCGCGCGCACCACACACACACGTCTACGCCTGTTCAACTGTGCCTCGCTGCTATCACTACTAGTTCGACCACTGTCGAGTTCACGTCGCACTGTTAATAATTGCTTTTCATTTTTCTTATTACTTTAGTATACCTAATATTATTTTCACGAGTTTGAGTTCGAGTTAGAGCCATAATAAAGTTCATCTACTCAGTACTTGTGTGTGTGCCTCAATTATTTATCCTGCCGAAACATCTACGCTCCATTATCATCTACTCTATCAGGTTGTGAGCCCAGCACGCGAGTGTCAGATAGTTTTTTTCGAGCAGTGTTTTTTTGAGTGCATTTTTTGAAGTAGAAGAAAATAGAGGGACAATGTCGGACAACAGCACCGAGTAAGTACGATCATGGTATTAAAAATCCGCACCGTGAAGTAGATGTAGTAATTTTTTTTGAGTTTAATCTATTTGGTTAGATTTTTACACGCGAGTGCTAGAACGTTCTGAGTACGGTACAGAACAATAGAGTCTCGAGAGAAAATTGAGTAGAAGCATCAACGCATTGATTCGATCGAACGCGAACGTTTTTCAGTTTTTTTCTTTTTCGAAGCATAGACGGAACGCGCCATTATAGCAGTCTTGCGCACGAAACGCTCGACAAAAGTTTTCGGTTTATGCGCAACACGTGCTCGGTCGACACACAACGTGCTCGAAGGCAGTAATTTTCGTGCCCCGCTCTCCGAGTCTCTTCTTTGTGCGGACCTTCTTGCTGCGTAGCGGCCATTACGGGCCGTGCGAGCAGCGGGAGAGCCGCGCGAGAAGGAAGACAAGGAGGGGTCGCATCGTCTCTCTCTCTCTCTCTCGTGCGGTGGATCGGACCGCGCAGCGGCCATTACGGGCCGTAAGCGGGAAGAAGCCCATGCGAGCGGGACGACGTAGAGGGCGGAAACGTGAGCAAAATTTTTGCAACAATTTCGCGCGCGAAGCCAAGCATAAAGGCGCGCGCGGCGAATTGAGCGAGCAACAGCTCGTGTGTAGCATCAAGTTCGTATCACGATATACGTAAAGTGCCGTGCACCTACGTGTATACGGACGCGAGCAGAAGTTTTTTGCGCGTGTAGAGACAATAGATGTCAACGAATAATTTTTTTTAGTTTGCGTTCGTGTATATCAATCGATTAGCAACTCGACTGCGTATATAAATATAATTATAATTATAAACATATATATATGTAAAATGTGTGAATAGATGTTAAAATCGAGAGTAAAATCCCTTTTCAAATTGAAATAAATTCTATAAAGATTGAATAATTTTTTTTTGACTAGAAGCTAGAAGTTTGAGTAAACATAGAACAAATAAAATAAAAAAAATATTTTAGTTTGTATTCTGAGAGACTAAATCGCGAGAGTCAATATTCAAGTTTTTTTTCCCTCGGATTTAAAATAAAAACCGTGATTTTTTTGCACAAGCTCGAATTCGTCTGCGTATCATCGGCGGAGAGACGAACTTCTCTCACACGTGCGTGTACATCACTCCCGAGTAGTAACGACGAAACAGTGGTACTGCCAGTCGGATTGGGAGGGAGTGCGAGTGCTAGAGAATCGAGCTCTTCAAAGGTGGTGCAATAGTAGACTGTTTTTGAGTTAAAAATTTTATCAGCGGTGCTGAAATTTTTTATGTAGCAACAACTGAAAGTACACGTTAAATAATATATAATCACAGGTACTAATTATTATATTTGTTTAAATAGGAGTATCGAAGAGACGCAAAACGGCGATTCAACACAATCCAAACGTGTGACGTTTGAGACTAAAGGTGACTGCTATTAATATTATTTAATAAAAAAAAATAAATAATATCTAATCAACCTGCCATAGAGAGCATTGAGTTCGTGTACTAAATAACAGATCTGTGTAAACAATTGTTGACAAATAGATCAACAAGGTGTTTACTTGAGTTGAGTAGAGTAAAGTAGAAGCACGAATCAAATTCCTATAACAAATGATAATAATAATTTTTTTGAAGTTAGTAAATAAAGTTGATAAAGACTCACACATATATATATATGTATATACAATGTCATACATGCAATTTTCAGATGCAGACTTGTCGGTTCGTATCGACAACCTGTACTCAAGGATGGGACAGATCATGGACGCGACCAACACACTCATAGAGAACTTCAACGTGATGATTCGCAATGAGGAGTTGGTCCAAGCGAAAATTACTGAGATCGAGCGCACCCAAGCATACACGCTTGAAAAAGTCGAGGAGACAAGGCGAGCGGTGCTCGACTTAAATCTAAGGGTGAGATTAAACGAGGAAGAACAGGCGAATACGCCAACCTTACCTCCGACTCGACACTTTACACCTATTGAACAGCTCTTGAGCTCTACTATTAACCCGATAGAAGGACCCGATAGACATACCTTAAATGATTCCGTAGAGCAAACAGAAGTAACAAATACGAATGACAGTTTGAGTAGAAGATCGAATATAGACGTTACAATTGATGCCATTAAGAGTAGAACGCGCGTTAAACGAAATTATCGCTTGGATAACAAAACAATCTTCTCCGATTGGCTTGCGTTTTTGAAGTCCGAGTTAGAGTTTAATGATTTACTACAATACATAGAGTCAAACTCACTCGATAACGTAGAGACCGAAAGTAAAAATAGAATTTACGCGATTATTAAAGATATAATAATTAGCCGAGTTGATAAAACTTTCCAAGGTAAAATAATTTCGATGCGAGAGCCCGTAGAGATATTAAAAAAATTAAAAGAAACGCGGACTGCTCAGAATAATGTAAATTCATTCGATCTTAAATGCGATATCTTCCAAATGAAAATGAAGAAGGGAGAAAAAGTATCCGAATTTTGCGACAGATTTGACGGTCTCATTAAAATTTATGATGAAAGCGAACCCGAGTTGCCATTTTCCGAACATGACAAAGCGAGTGCGTTTTTCAGAGCAACTAGAGAACATTGCGAGGAATTGAGACAGTCAAACTGGATGCAAAAGATAAAAGATAGAGTCGGGATGTCAGTAGATGAAATGAAATCGTATTTGTTACAGGCTGAAGCGCAGAAAGAGACTACACAGAAGGCGACGCCCAATGTGCGAGTTGCACAGGCAATGCAAAATGTTTGCTTTAAGTGCAACGAACCGGGTCACATGGCCAGAGAGTGCACGAACAAATATTTTTGTTATTTGTGCAAGGCACAGGGTGATCACATCGCTGCAGACTGCCCAATGAAGAAAAGGTATGGAAATAATAATAATAGATCAAAATTTAATAATAATAGAGGTAGAGGTGCATATAGTCGAGGCAGAGGTGGTGGGAAGTCGAGGGTCGGAGGGAGGAAAGAATCGCGTAATCACCCTTACGCGAAGAGAGCACAACTAAATGAAAATGAGAAAGAAAAGAAAGGTGAGTGCTTTATTACAAATGCTAATTATAATTCGAATTCTGTAGATGAAAATGATCGTATGGAGTTCATAGCCGATTCAGGTGCCACCGAGCACATTACAAACAAAGGGTTTGTCCTTCGCGGTTTTGAAAAATGTAGCGGAGAAATAAGTTGCGCGAATAGCGATAAAAGCGCAAATATATCAATAGACGGTAGAGGTACCCTATTCTTAAAATCGGTTATAGATAACAAAAATATAGTTATCGAATGTAATATTAGCCCCGAACGTATCAGATAATTTAATTTCTCTGCGGAAATTTGTTGAATCGGGATATAGCATATACCTAGATGACGAGAAGTTAATAATTTTTGATAAATTCACAGGTAAAGTTTATTTGACGGGTGTGTACGAATCCCCGAATTGGATTCTAAGTTTTGATGTTAGGAACATAGCACGAACTGATGTGGGTTGTAATTTGTGTAGGGCAAAAGCCAACCTCGTGGATATTGCTAGTTTTGCCGATCAAGAGTCGACGGTGACAGGCGAGTCACCTGTGTCACCGTCAACACTTGGGAGGGAGAATGAGCAAAATAGAGTAGAGACGAGAGAAGTTGAGGTTCCCATTAAACGAAAAATATTAGACTTGAATGATGTAGTTTCCCAAAACGAGATAGAAAACTTGAGCTGTCAAGAAAAAGAAACGGATCCCGTGACAAAATTCCCAAAGGGTGGAATGTTATGGCATATACGACTAGGTCATGCGTCTTTGAGATACCTTAAGCAATTGCAGAAACGGGAAAACGAGCTTCGAGATGTAAATTTTGGAAATGAAATCCTAGATTGTGAAACGTGTGCGTTAGCAAAAATAGAAAAACTTCCATTCAAAAATAATAGAGATAGAGCATCGAGATGCTTACACACGATAAACACAGACACGATGGGTCCCATTTCCCCAGCATCTTTTCCCGATAATAACAAATTTATTATAGTATTTATAGACGACTATTCAAGGTATGCGAGAACCTACTGCGTTAAAAATAAAAGCGAGTCAGGGGATTGTCTAGAAGATTATTTACTGCATGTCAAAAACTTAGCAGACAGTAATGAGAGAGTATGCTACATCAGAGCCGACAATGGCACTGAGTTTACGGGAGGTAAGTTCGCGGAGGTTATGGAGAGAGAAAAGATATGTAGTGATTTTGCTCCTCCATACACACCGGAATTAAACGGCATGGCTGAAAGGTTCAACAAAACGATACAGAAAAAGATAACTGCCTTGATGATAGACTCTGGTCTTCCACCAACTATGTGGGTTCTAGCAGCAGAAGCTGCAACGTACATCTACAATCGTACGCCACATAAAGGATTATCATTTGAGACGCCCCTCTCGAAAATCAACGAGAAGAAGAAGAGTCATATTGGAGAGCTTAAGCGATTTGGATGTTTGAGTTACGTGAAGATACCTATCGCTGATAGTAAGTTTTCGAAGAAGGCCATAACTACGTACTTAGTAGGGCATACACCGACGGGGTATTTGATGTGGCACCCGGCAACAAACAGGTTTATCACATCAAGACATGTACGGTTCAATGAAAAAGTAGTATACAAAGATAGAGTTAAAACGGTCGACACAGACAAACAAGCGAATAAAATCATTGAGCAACTGTGTTTCGAACCTGAAACAACTACTTTTGAAGCAGAAAAGCCAGAGGAATCAGAAAATCAAAGGGAGGATGAAAACAGAGAGAAAAACGGTATAGAAGACATTGAGGTTGAGACAGAAAATCCAGTTGAAGTAGTAAAACCAAAGAAGAGAAAGGAAGTCCCTGTGCCTCGAGCAATGCCAGAGCGTAGGGCCAAGAAAGAAAAGTTGATGGATCCAAACTTTGTTTACAAGGCAAAAATACCTGTAATAAAAATAGATGATGTTGAAGTGCATGCAAATCTTGCGAAAACTAACCAAGATCCCGCAAGTTATGTTGAAGCACTCGAATCACCTGAACGAGATTGTTGGATCACGGCAATAGAAGAAGAGTTAAGGTCGATGAAAGACAATAAAGTTTGGACGATTATTGACAAACCACTAAGAAACTTAAATGGAGATAAATTGAACTTGATCGATTCAAAATGGGTATTCAAGAAGAAGACCGATGAAAAGGGCATGGAGAAACACAAGGCGAGGCTAGTAATTCGAGGATTCAAAGACAAAAACAGCTATGAACTGAAGGAAACATATGCTCCAGTATCACGACTGTCGACGATAAGAACTGCACTAGCAATTATAAACAAGTACGATTTAGATGCAGTGCAACTGGATGTAAAAACTGCATTCTTGAACGGTGAACTAGAAGATGAAATTTACATGGAAATTCCAGACGGGCTAGAGATAGAAGGAAATAGAAGAACTAAAGTCTGTAAGCTACAAAGAACCATTTATGGACTTAAAACAAGCCCAAAAATATGGAATCAAAGATTCACCGTAGAAGCCAAGAAACTAGGCTTAGAAAAGGACTTGCATGAGCCTTGCTTGTTCACTTGGAGAAAAGAAGGAAAAGTTGCAATACTGGTCCTATATGTAGATGATATAATTCTAGCGAGTAACTGCAAATCAAAGCTCAAGGAGATAAAAGAAGCTTTCTGCAATACCTTCGAAATGAAGGATATGGGAGAGCCATCTAAGTACCTAGGCATGGAAATAACGAGAAATCGAACAGATAGAGTTATGAGACTGACCCAAGTAGAGTACACGGAGAAAGTACTTGAAAGATTTAAAATGACAGAGAGTAAACCTCAGAAGACACCAATGGTGACCAGGCCTGTAAAGGCAGATAATATGGCCAAATTGACGATCGATGAATTGAGAGAAATTGATGAAAGGGGCATTGTAGACCCTAAGGCAAACTATAGAGGAGCCATAGGATGTTTGATGTACTTAGCTACAGTGACGAGGCCAGATATTGCGTTTGCGGTGAATTTCCTTTCGAGAAAACAAGCTTCTCCAAACGAAATGGACTGGCAGGATGTAAAAAGGATCTTCCGGTATCTTCGAGGTACCACAAATGTGGGATTGACGTATAGAGGTAGAGGAGAAAATCTCACGTGTCATACAGACTCGAGTTTTCGAGATAACGTTGATTCAACATCCACTTGTGGATTTGTAATTAAATTATTTGAGGACCCAATAGCTTGGAGAAGTCACAAACAAAATCTCGTTACTAGATCGACTTGTCAAGCAGAATATGTCGCAATGAGTGAAGCAGCTCAGGAACTTATTTCGCTTGATAAATCGATAAGAGACATGATAGGTAGAACCACTTTACCCGCAAAGATTTGGTGCGACAATCGATCTGCGATTGATTGTACCCAAATGGACGGAAGCCATAAATTAAAGGATTTTGATGACCCGCTAGATAAAATAATAGAAAATTTGAGGTATAGAGAATTGAGCGGTAAAAAGAAGGACATGGCAGATACTCATGGGGATTATATTAAGAGTTGCGCAATGGAAGGTAGAATAGAAATCGGATGGGTGGTTACGAATGAAAACGAAGCCGACATAATGACCAAACCTCTGCCTGCCTCAAGTCATAAATATCTTAGTGATAAGATAATGAATGAACCCATTTGATAGAAGTATCATATACTTAATATTTCGACATGTTTTTGATTCTCTGTTTCAGATTAGAGCGACGTTAGATGCTGGAGTAGAGATGCAGTTGAAGAAAGGGGAGGGAGTGTTGGAGGGCCTTTCTACAACAGCGCAATCAGCGCGGGGTTCTCGACCTCCCTGAGTTCTCCCAGGCGTCTCGTGTGTGTGTTTATGAGATTGGTGTTGGCGCTGCGCGCGCACCACACACACACGTCTACGCCTGTTCAACTGTGCCTCGCTGCTATCACTACTAGTTCGACCACTGTCGAGTTCACGTCGCACTGTTAATAATTGCTTTTCATTTTTCTTATTACTTTAGTATACCTAATATTATTTTCACGAGTTTGAGTTCGAGTTAGAGCCATAATAAAGTTCATCTACTCAGTACTTGTGTGTGTGCCTCATTATTTATCCTGCCGAAACATCTACGCTCCATTATCATCTACTCTATCAAAATTTTTCAAACTGGCTATAAATTTTGAACATATTGATTAGTTGCTTAAAGTCGACTGATGATATATTAATTTTTGTTTAATTGTTAGAAATATAATACGACTTTGACAATAATTATTCTGTTAATAAAAAAATGATATATAAATTTTTGTTAACGTAATATTCCAAAATCATTTCAATAATTTCATCCGGCAAGAAGTGTTTTATTATCTTCAAAAAAGAATTTTTTGCATAATTTTTAAAAAATGTTCTTGATAATTTCTCACATATGTGTAGTGTAAATTCAGTTTCGAATTTTTTTGGATAAAAATTAAATCCGGTATATTTACATGCAAATTTATAATATCTTATATATTTAAACAATCGAAATGCTTTTTTTGCACTTAAATTAATGTAGTCGTGAAATGATATACCATTACCTAACATTGATAATTTTGTTTGGTTCATTAAATCGTTTGTGAGTAATGAGGTATTGAAATGGGTTTTTTTATCTAACAATTCATGTCTGACGAATATTTTCATGATTGTTATAATGTCTATTTTGTTCAATAATACTCCTTTTATCTGTAGTATTTCTGCAATCCCTAAAATTCCAGATGCAATTTTTATTTTTATATTATTTGGTTGTTCTTTTTCTTTTCTGTTAATTTCATTCGTAATATAATTTTCCGAAAGGAAAAGTAAAATTTGATAAATCCGCACTATTATTTAAAAGTACGTTAACGATGTCAGGTGTTAAATTTCCTACAGTAATATCAAGAGGTGTTTGATTGAATATGTTTAGTGTATTAATGTTCACTATATTATTCAATGTTTTATTAATCTCTAAAAATTTTATTATTAAATTGTCCCCTAATTTGTCATCGTTTCTTTTGCAAATGAGATGTAACGGAGTGAATCCTTGATTGTTTACAATATTAGGATTAGCTCCTTTTTCCAATAATAAATTTACGACGTTCGTAATGTTGTTGTAAGTATATTGTAAAACTAAATGCAATGCTGTATTTCCAAGTTTATCTGTAGCATGTATGTTTAAATTTGGTTGATTTTTAATAGTCGTATCAAAGAATAAGTTTAATAAACTGGAAGGGTCGTACAATTTACAAAGTATAAGAAAAGGTGTCATTCTATTGTTATTGTACAAATTTATGTCAGCACCTTTTTCTAATAGTAACCTAATTATGCGGCTGTTTCTTGCTGTCGATGCTAAGTGAAGAGGTGTGTCAAAAGTTGTGGCTATTCTTAAAGATGGATTTATATTATTTGTTAGAAATTTTTTTACTAAATTATAATTGCCATAGTGACACGTGATATGAAAATGTGAAAACCCGAATTCATCTTTATAATTTATGGTGTAATTATTATAAATTTTAAACAGAGAAGTAATAATGCTAGGCAAATTTTGTCTGTAAGCATAATGTATTAACGTAGTTTGTTCAATTATCGGTATATTATCATTGTCGGTATGATCTATTTCTGCTTTGAAATCCATGCGATTTAGAAAATTTACAATAAGAAGTATTTTACATTCGTCTTCATTTTCCAAAATATAGTCTTTGATGTCTGTTAATAAAATTTTCAGTTCCGTAGTTGTAAAAACATTTTTTACGTCTGGAACCGGAGGTCTACAATTTAGAAGGAAGTTATAAAATTTTCTGACAAAATCGTATCTAATTTTTCGATTTTCGAAATTAATATTTTGTTTTAACAATTTCAAGGAGACCAAAATTTGTTGGTTACGGATATTTTCCCGTACTAATTGTTCATTATTGAATAATTGATTGTCTCTTCTATGTTCCATTTTCAAGTGACACTGTAGAAATTTTTAAATTGTGTGATAATATAAATAGATGCGTGAAAAAAATTGGTGTAATTTTTATTAAAAATATGTATGAGAGACTGAAATAATTGTAGACCAGGTGAAGTATTTTCTAATAAAAGATGTATTTAGTTACATCAATACGTTATGGTTTATTTGTAATATTAACCAGGGAATACGTATCCCGATTGAAAGCAACCCATAGAGCCATATAAAAAAAAAAGTTCACCAGTGTCAATATGTGTATTTGCACCTGAACATCCTAATACAAACTGATTCAAATTATTTTTGGTCTGTGATTAATATACATATCTCCGATAGATAATTTATCGTACTTTATTGAAATAACCCATTCAAAAATTGGGTAGCTTTTTAAACTTACTTGTTTTTAATGGTATTATCACATGATTGGAAATTCAAAGTATTTTTTATCGTTTTTTATAAACATATATTATTTTTGCGTAATTTTTGTCTATATGGATTTAAGTGGAAACTATGGCATGGAAATGTTGAATTTTTCGTAGAAAATCGTATCGTAATGAATCCAGTTCTAACGACACAAGTTAAGATCAGCTGTATCGTAATAAATAGGGTTACTCTATATGAAGGACAATTCAGGTATCGATTTATTTCTGAATTTTACGATAGGATTGAAAGAGATTTTATACGTAATATACAAACCAAATTTTCCATTTTTTATATCCGTTTTCACTGGACATTCCCCTTACGTAAAATATTGAGGCCCATTTTTCTATAGGATTACGTAGAGTAATTTTATCGGAATGTAATGGTTTCACCCATTGTCAGGCGCGATAAAATGTATTGTAATTAATGTGTTTCAACTATAAGAAGGATAAGGTAGGTATCGTACTATTTATGAATTTTACGATAGAAAGAGATTGTATGCAGAATATATTGACTAAATTTTTTAATTTTTCTACGCAATTTTTTTTTACGCCAATTGTAATATAAACAAAAAATCATACCTCAAACTTCTATTGACAGGATGTAGTAGGAAAATTTGTGCGCGACTTGTAATTCATCAGATGAACTACGAAGAAATTGTATGATACAAATAATTGTGTAAATCATTCAATTTTCAATTAAATTTATATTTATTATAAATTGAATTTATTATATTAAACTTATTAAAAATATATGATTAATTTCTTAATAACATGGTAACTTTAAATTGCATCGAATTTATATTCGCAACAATGCGTTAATTTATAGCTAAAAACTATTAACCTATTCATAAGCAAACAACTAAACAAAGTACTTCTATAATGGGTATTGGAACATACTATTATTAATATAACCCTTATCTTATTCTTCAATATCTGTGCTATTAGATTCATCAGCACTCGAAACTGTTGATAAAACTGCATTGTCATCATCATCATCATCAGAACCTTTTTTTTCATCATCCATGTCGCTAGGAATACTTGCTTCTTCGTCCTTCACTTCGCTGTTATTATTTTGATCTTCATCATCCATATCGCTACCAATCAATCCGGTTTCTTTATCTGCTTGTTTCGATTTTTTTGCAGAATTATCATTATCTAGTAAGCCCAGACCGTCAAGTTCGAGCTTTCTTTTATCGGCTTTAGATTCTTTTGGTGGTCGGTTTAGGTCAGATATCTTTTGAGCTATATACTGCCCAACTTTGAGATTTTCTTGGGCGACCCTTACTGGATCAAAATTGAGTTCGTCTTCCATATAATGTTTGAATATACGGTATCCGCCCATTTTTCCTAAACTTTTTTTCCTAATTTTTTTTTCCTAATTATATTATTTCCTAATTCCGAATTTTCCTAGTTTTTTTTTCCTAATTATATTATTTCCTAATTCCGAATTTTCCTAGTTTTTTTTTCCTAATTATATTATTTCCTAATTCCGAATTTTTCATGTACAGCCTTAACAATTAGCCAAATTCATGCTTATTACTTCACACTGTTTACATCACTCTTTACTATTTTTTGGTTATTTACAATATTTCGAACTATTACATCACACTTTTTCTATTTTTTGGCTATTTTTTGGTTATTTATAATAATGGAGCCTGAAATTGTTGGTAATAAACTTATGTACGGGGGATTTCTTTATTATCGTGTATCCTGAGTGTATCGTGTGTATTATCGAGTGAAGGTTGGCATAACCGGTTTAAATTATTAGTGGGGAAAAATCACCCCGATTTATATTCATTCTTGGTTGAGATGCAAAAAGAACAATGCGATACAGAAATAGCTGTTGCTGAGTTGAGTCTTGGAAGGGCTGTAAAATCTGCTCCAAAAAAAGAAATGGCGTGAAACTCAAGACCGAATTGTTTCAATTGTGCTTCAGTATCACCAATACAAAGAAGATGATGATGTATTAAATTATTTGAAGCACCTCAGTCACAACATTGTTGTATCATCTTGTTAATAAATACCTTATTTTCAATATATTTTTAGGAATTTCGATTTTAGGAATTTCAATTTTAGGAAATTTTATTTAGGAACGGCCTATTTAGAAAAATTATTTTTAGGAAAATTATCTTGTAGGAAAAAAAAATTAGAAAAAATGTACGGTAATCGAATATACCTGTGATATAACAGATAATCATTATTACGGTGGCTAATTAGCTAGTCAATTGTTATATGAAATAAATACATGATTTTTATTTTGCTTTTCGTGAAAAATTTAATTATTGACATTTTACTTTACTGCGCGAAGGGATTATCTTGGAATCGTTGAAAAAAAATTGTACGTGGAAAAGCGAGAAAAAAAGAGAGAATCAATACATGATGGTTTTCAATACATATAGAATACGGAATTTTGTATGAAGGTCCTAAATCAACATTCTAAAAAAACCAATAGATTAAAAGCATTATTTTGGAGTGTTAGATTTGTGCCAAAGCTTGATATCTTCAAATTCTGGTAGGAACCAAGCACAGAGTAAAAAACTGCTTTAATATCACGAAAAAAAACATTTAGAGAGGATGATGGTTAATGCATGATTTTTCACATATCATGGGACCGAAAGATGTTAAATCATATAGTAATTCGAACTTATCCACATGATGCAATTATTTATTTGGTATTCTATAGAGGAAAAAATTGGTGTAATGCACCTCTCCAGTTGCAACGGTGAACAGTATTCTGACTCGGTGGTTCGATTTTCACTCCAAGCGTATTTTATTTTTTTAAATGGTAAAAGAAAAAAATTAAGACACACGAATCACTTGCAATGTAGGATGGCTTACTTGAATAATATTGAATTTAAACTTAATCATTTTCAAGCCAACAATAAATTAATATGGTAGAAATTTTATTGATCAAATACAGTATAGTAACATGTACTTGATAATTATTAAACAATGAATTTATGAATAAAATATTTATGGTATCCGGAAGAATGACCCGGTAAAATGAAATGAAAATTTGTTTACTTATAGATTTTGACTGGACAAAAGTCTAATTGGGCTGAACTCTTAAAAAATAAGCCGTTTAGTTCTGGTTTTATGTTTAACGTTATCAAAAGTCATGTCATAGAAATAAAGCCCAAAAAGCCGAGATCGACCTCACGTCGATTTTCCATAAGTAATATGCAATTCAGGCACGTGAATGACGAAAGTCTCAGACGGTTTTGCATTAAAACGTTTCACATTCGATCTGTTTTCATGTTTTCCGTTGGGAAAAGTCTAGCCTAAGTAATAAAAAGCCAAAACATTCAATGATTTGTAGCGTATGTATTGCTCATACCTGATAGTAAAACGGCGCAAGTCAAAGTTTGGAATATTTTGGTTTTTCATCCCATACAAATGTCATTTGATCATGAAAAACATAAAAGCAGAACATATTTTGGTCGTTAGAATGCCAAACTGACCAAGAACTTTTAAATTAACTTCCTTGTATTGCCCATGCATTATAGTAAATCGGCACGAGGTAATTCTCGACATGTTTTGACTTTTTATCACTAAAACTAGACATTTTACAAGGTAATGAAAGGAGTTCGACTCTGAAATGTTTTGATGCAAAACTGTCCAAGACTTCCACAATTCACGTGCGGAATGAGGTTACGTCAGCTTGTTATGACAACTTTAATCATTTGATTCTTATTAACGGATTATTTTTAAAGTTGCGCCCATTTAGACTTTCGTTCAGAAGGTCGAAATCTATGAGTAGACAAATTTTCATTTCATTTGACCGGGACTCACGATCCCATGTTATTCTTTCGGGGTCCTTTTTTATGATTTCATGATTGGGGCGTAATTATTACTTTTTTCTTTTCCAATTGTTTATAATCGAATTTTAAAATAATTATTGTATCGTCAATTTGTTCTTTTAAGGGGGGAAAGGTACCTTAAACCTGAAATGTAAAAAAATTCATTAAAAAGTATGAAAAAAATTTTTTTGGTACTATACAGAGGATACTCTCTTTTTTTCACCCTTTTTTCTAAAGTTTTTCACGCTGGAATATTGAAATTGAGGTCCCAGTCGCCATAGAATCCTCCTTGATGAAGCAAGCCCACAGTCCTGGCAGGTACCCCTGTGCCGTAAGATCCAGCTAGAACCGATGATTCAATCATGGTCATTGGGGTCTCATTTTGTTCATTAGATGTGTGGTTACAAACGCAAGCACTTTCAGATTTTTAAATTAGTTATACTCATTTTGCCAGACACATATACACATTTATTCATTGACATCATATAATAAAATACAATTGTGCTAGGGATATAGCCTGAAAAAAGTGCAAATTTTGTCCAATACCTTTGAAAGTGGTTGCGTTTGTAGCTATTGTTATGTAGAACAACTCCTGAAAGTTTCAGCTCAATTGCTCAAACGGTTCACATTAAAAGTTACGGCATGCAAGCAATTTTTAGATGAAATATTACTGCCCAGAATTTAAAAAAAACAAAATTATCCCAATAAATACACTGATAATGTATTAAAGTCACTAAGGCCATGCCAAACTTTTTAAACTTTGAAAAAACAGTTACATTACATATGACTTGAACAACAATGACCCCTGAAACCAATATTTGATTATCCCAGACAACTAAATGCGCTAAATTATAATTAAACACTATTTCCCAAGTTATTCATGAATACGCTAAGTTTGGTTTCATGATGAGTTAGGTACTTTCACTCTTCACATAAACATGAAAAACCTCACATGAAAACTCAAACTTACACTGAAATTCATTGCACTATATATTTTCTACATAAATCTAAAAAATTGACATTTATGGCTACAAATACGTCTAAAATCACTTACAATGTATCACTACTTTTATTTACACATGAAAAAGATTTTCTGATACACATCTATATATCAGTGATATCAATGATTAAAGTAATGATCTTGCACTCATCCAATCACTGCTGAATTTTTGGATTTCCACTGTTACACAGTCAATTTTAAAAAATAACCTATTGAAACATCTTTATAACTTTACTATGAATCTCTGTGTAAAATTTCAAAGATATAATTGCACTCTGCATACACTTTTTTGACTTATAAAAAAAATGTATTATTTAGTGAATGAAACAGACTTGTTGACATTTCATATGTACTAGGTTAGCACATGAAACTGGTGGTGGCGTTACTGACTGTACTGTTTACATTATGTAGCAGACAGTAAAGTTTTCTGCTTCTGCTTGCAGCATAGATATGTGACACATTTGCTTCTTATATATCAGCTAAATAATGCATTTTTTTTACAAGCAATAAAAGTATATGTAGAGTGTAATTATATAGAGATTCATAATAAAACCATGAAGCTATTTCAATAGTTTTTTTTTCCATGTTTAGCCTTGAAAATCAATAATTTGAGCAGCAATCAGATAAGTATTTTACTTTTCTATGTTTACATATACCACTGATGTAAGAGTAGTGATACTTTGTGTTTGTTTTCAGGCTTTATTTGTCATTCTCAGCACAGAATGACTAAAATATTTACAGATGCAGTGCAATGAAAGAATAGAAAATAGAAGAATAGAAAAATGATAAAGTGTTTAGTGAATTACCATAAAGTTATAGTGAGAAGTGAAATTCAGTGGCCTCCTGGTACATAACTGTCATCATTTTCATGAAGTTTCCTCTTGCGGTTGGATCTTCTGACTTCTTGGGAGGCCAACACAGTTTTACTTATACTTTTCTCTATTCTTTTCTTATCTTCTTCTTGACTGAATCGAATGGCGTATAGTCCTGGAGAAATATCATACTCCCTCATCATCTTGATAAGACCAGACTTGCCATCATTGAAGGTCGATACTGCAAAGTATGTTCCAATATTAAAAACTGTGTTGCCACTCCACAGTTTTTTAGGAACATATTTCCATAATGTCTGGTTGAACGATTCATTTGGATTTTGGGTGAATTGTCCAACACATTTTTGTAGGAGTTCCACTTTACTCAAATCAGTGTAGATACTTTTTATGGCATCCATAACTGCTGGTGGAAGTGAGTTTTTGTGCTTGAAGGTCTTCAAAGTGCCATTTGCTTTGGCTTTTTGCCATTGGCACCATGAATTTTGACCAGTGGGGCAGAGATCATGTTGAGGCTCTCGGTCACTGGATCTTTTGTGTTTCCAAGTAGCCCATATAGCATTGTACATATTTTCGACTGTGGAACTATCTCTAATTGCTTTACCATAATACTTGGACAGCATATCAATAACTGCACCAGTAAGTCTGCCTTTTCCACCAATAGTTTTGCCATCACTCAGGTGAGTTCTGCTCAGCTCTTTCTTCTTATCGCGTAGGCGTTTTCCCATCCTCTTGCCTACATGGTTGATATCTTCTTTCTTGTCAATCTTAAAATCTTCTCCATAGGGCTCATCTGCACATATTCTCTTATATACTTTGGCATCTCCATCGCCAATGTAATTTTTGTAGATTACTTTATATTTCCCAACAGATCTCTTGAAAATATCTGAAATACAATCTACTTCCATACTGCCAGAACTGCCTGTGTGATTAGCTTCACAAAATGGTTTGTGTTGTTCAAGCCAATCATCATATGAGCCAGTCTCTTTATCTTTATTTTCCCACAGGCTGCAAGCTTTACAAAAATTATTTTTTGTGGCAACATCTAAAACCTTCCCAGTATTTAATCCAATAACTGTTGCAGCACCTTGGTGAGAATGGAAGCCTGGTGTACGCCAAGTGCCATCACCAGAGACTGTTAGTTCTCTGTGTTTTGTCAGTTGAATTTCTTTCTCAACAGCAGAGCGCATTGATTCATCTGCAACTTTTTTAGTTGCACGACCCAAGCAATCCTTCATTGTGTCATATGTTTTTTGACCAATTGGAGGAGGCAAGTCCATAATAGCACAAAATGTTCTTAGGCTGGTCAAGCCTAATCCTAGAGAGCGAATGCCAAAGATGGATCTTCTGTTTGTTTCATATAAATTCTTCTTTGGTCCAATCATCCTGCATGAAGTGACAGATGCAGAAGCAGAACAGTTTTCACACTCTAACTCTAATGTAAATCCAAGCCCTCGCATTGAAGTCTCATTAAAGGTGACTTCAGAACCACATTTACATCTTAAATTTTCTTGTAAAAATGGAAGCAAAAGTGAAAAGTCTACCAAGCGAAATTGAGCAGATCCTGCTTGCGACTGTTCATCTGATAAAGGTAAAATCTTTCTTCTTGATGCAGCTTTCAATCTTGGATTATTACTTTCAGCTGCAGATCTTTGTCGAGCATTTATTACCCTATCAGTTGAAGGAGCTTGCGTGTACTGATTGCCTCTGAAATATAACTTTCTTTTTCTTCCAATAGAATTCTTCAGGTCTGGATTTGATCTAAGTCTCTTTGTTGGTCGTGGCATGACTCAAAAAATCTGAATTCTATAGTATCCAAATAAACTAAGGTAGAATTTTTTACATGCAATAATTATATAATCTGTATTGTCTAAATCACTGAATTATCTAAACTTATGATTTTATTATCTGTATTATCTGCAATAATAAAAATCTTCCTGAAAATAAAATCACCAACACCCACTCACTAATAATTTTAATTATATAATCTGTAATACTAATAACTGAAAATGAGTCTTCCTGAAAATGTATATAGCACCCACTCAAGTCGAAAAAATATTAACTTTACACTTATTTATAACAAACAAGGTAAAAAACTTTTTTCTAGCAAGTGAACGTTATACAGTAGCAAACGCAACGCAGTGCAAAAGTAACGTATTGTTATCGAGCTACGTTTAAACAAAACCGTTACGTTTAAACAAAACCGCGGGTTTGGGCCGATTATTCGAAACATGGTTAGGAATCGAGTCAATAGATGGCGCTAACAACATGAAAAAGTCCCTAGACTCATAAAAGAACGCCTATATTAATTTTGAGTAGTTTCATTCATTTTGGCTAGAATAAACATAGAAATATCGATACTAAATAGGCTGTATCTTACGATAGAATTGGAATTTTAGAATTCTGATTACGGCGCTGAAAAGCTGAGGAAAAATCCTATCGAAAAAGTTATGACGTTTATTAAAGTTAGTCTTTAGACTCATTAAAAAACGCTTATATTGATTTAGTGTTATTTTATTCATTTTTGCTAGAATAAACTTAAAAGTATCGATACTAAATAGGCTCTATATTGCGATAAAATTAAAATTTTTGAATTCGGGTTGCGGCGTTGAAAAGCTGAGGAAAAATCCGATCGAAAAAGCAAAAAAAAAAAAAATTAATTTTTTTTCGATTTTAGGTACCTTTCCCCCTTAATCATTACTTATCGACTTTGTACAACCCTGCTTTCAGTTATTGTATGAATCATTTAATAATTATTTGAATTATGTTTATTTCAGATAAAATTCGAGTTTCAGTGAAAACTATAAATCATTGAAATTACCATTTTAAATTGCAAGCGATGTATTCAATTTGAGAGAGTGGTGCCTTTCGGTTTCACACATCTCAAATTGAAGGAAAATATATTTGTTTTTTAAAAAATATGCAGTTAAAGTAGAGGTTCAATGGACTCATTTATCATTTCAAATGACAATGTTTAGTTCATATCTATTTGCCGATTAATTTATACTTGGTCAGGGATTAGGGCAAGCAAAATGAATCATCAATATAGTGCAACGTACTCTGCCCTTTTTGGAGATTCTCGCGAGTGTTTGTGCGACTGCGCAAGCAGAGCACTCTCGTTTCCTACGCGAGACACACGCGGATCTCTCTCTTCCCACTCCTCTCGGGTGGCTTACCTGATACGCGGGGATCTTCCGTCGCGTACTTGTCCTCTGCGCGTACGTGGCTGTAAAAGGGATCGCGTAGAGGTTTTTATGTTTCTTAATCAAAGGGAAAATTGAGGAACGAGTCACTGGACTAACAAGGGTGTGCTTTTATGAATTTATACTGTTGATTGACTTTTATTTAAGTAACGCGTAAATGAAAATGAATGTCCCTTTTTATAAATGGGGAGGAATTACACGCGATCAAATTAAATAAATTACTTTACAATTCAATTGTTCTTTTGCTGCTGTGGCGATGTTGACCGTGGTCCCGCTTCGCTGTTGGTGCTGCGGCTGGTACTGGACACTGGAGTGGGAGGTCACGTCGGCACTCAGTTACACTAGTTTAAATAAAACAGAGGAAACACTATTTACAATAGGATTTCGCACTTCACTGAAGCTAAAAGACCGGACCCTGCGTGAAACAGACAGAGCTTACGGTTGAGTCCCGGGAAGGACGACCTCTGCCAGCGCGACTACCTCGTGTGTTAAACACAGTAAGGTGAAGCGCCTTGGCGTGCTCGAAGTTAAAAAACCGTACCCTGAGTGAATCACGGCAGAGCGGACGGTTGAGTCTCACCTGCTACAAGGTGAACCTCGGCCAGTGCAACTACCACGTTGTTGGTGAAGCACTTTGGCGTTCAAGCTCGAGCTACCTGCTAACTTATTGGACTAGGCCTAGTTAGACTTGGGCTAATTTAAGCTAGAACTGTGTACAGTATACTAGATAATTGAAAAAATATATCCCGCTCCGTGCCTGCACGTGCCTTTTATAGGTCAAGGCCGGCGTGTCCACTCCTTCCGGGTCCTACCCCGCTACTCGGTTCGCGCCGCCGCAAATCAAATTCAAGGTAATTCTTTTCTTTTTGAGACTATGTAGCTATAAATATAGTCCAAAGTGAGAAATATAATAAGAAAATAAGAAATACGAGTGCAACTATAAAAAAAAACATTCAAGTAAAATATACAATAACTCGAAATACACATTGTAAACCCATATAAAGTCCTATTGAGAGTATTACAGTCTAAAAGAGCATAAAATGACTTTGAATTATATGGTACTAAAACCTATCTACGTTCATTAGAACCAAAGTCACAGGTGTTCAAAGGTTCTCTAAAAATTCAAGTATCTTCAAACACCTGTAACTTTGGTTCTAATGAACGTAGATAGGTTTTATTACTATCAAATTAAAGGTCTTGATCTCTACTTTGACGTTAAAATATTTTAGATGATTGTTCACGCTTATTTTTGCTGTAAAATATCGAAAAACAACGCTAATATACGGTTTTTCTTGATTTTTTGAGTATGTTGTGTATACAGAATCAAAATTCCATTCAAAGGGTACTCGTAAATATTGGTTACTTATAATGAGTCTACCAGGAAGTGAAACCCGTCGCTAAACCCAAGGTTTTGCGCTTTTAAGTGGTTTGAAACTCTAATTTACATTTTTTTTTAATTTCCCATGTTATTTAAGTGAAAAGAAAGATGACGCGTGTGGCACTATCTAGAATTAACTTATCGAGATCGAACAATGATTTTCTTTTATTGTAAGCCAAATGATGAGCTTTCAAGGGGTAGGAGAGAGGATTTGAGCAAATCGGGAAATAACGGACAGACTAATATATACGACTTATATAAAATATAAAATGTGCTCCGAATCTCTCTATGTTTAACTTTTTATGTAATCCTATTGTGATCGCAAGCCTGATCGTGATCATTTGCTCAGTTCACTTAGCAGTAAGCATCAGAGTTCGCCGAAGCAGTCGAGAAAACACTATTTCTATTTTTTGATTTCAACTTTTCAATTTATTATAATCTCTTTGTTTCTTCTATATTAAACATACGTTTTTATAAAATTCGGTTAACATAGGGCCTGTAAAACTTTTTTTCGTGTCATTTTATAATAGTGCATCAGTTTTTTCAATCATAGGTAAGTGAAGAGATCGATTAAGTGATTATAGATTAATTATTAAAGTATCGTTAATTTTTTGTGTTTTTCTAATGTCAGTTGTAGATAACAATGAGATAATTACCACCAGGAACATATTCAAGAGAAATAAAATGCGCGATAAAAGAAGAAAACTAAAAAAATGGATCAAAGTCACGCCTTTATGAAATAAAATCAAGCACGCTAAAAATTTGAGAGACAACAGCCAAAGAGATAACTCGCAAGTACAACCACATTTCACTACTGAAACACGAGTACTTCGAAAAAGGGTAAGAGACTCATCCGAACATCAATGCACGACAAAGCTTAGGAAGACGTCACATACTAGTAGTGTACATGCTTATGAAGACTTTGATGAGAATGATGTAACTTTAGCTTACACACCAGATGAAATCGAGTGAAGCTAAAAATAATGTAGATCCATCTTTCGAATTTTTTAAAGATGAAATTGTGCCTTCCTTTGAAAATAATTTGGCAGAAATAATTACTAACTCTCGAGTAAATTACAATCAAAGTGGATTGATTCAGAGACTTTCTTTAACTTTCCAGTCAGAGCAAAAAAAAGAACGCAGATTACGTCGTAGCAATAATAATTTAATCAATCAAATTAATTATGAAAAAAAAACGAACAATGAAATGGAAAAACAAATACACATATATTTTCAATAAACAGAAAAATGATTCAATGGATATAATAGAAAAAAATGTACAAAATATTGAAAAACAAGATACACAGGCAATCTACAAGCGGTTATTATTTTGTGAAGTTTTAGAATCACAACTAAACTCAAAAAAATCATTATTGAAAAGTAATCAAGACAGGTTAAAATTTTCTCAAATGGTATAGAGTAAATTAGTACGCAAGTATAAATGTGTTTCTCAAGCATCGAACGCTGTAAGCACTTATTGCCAAAGAAAAATTTACAATAACAATATAAATAATACGTTTTCGAAAAGGAAATTAGCATGTCGTAATAAAAAAAAAACTGTGATGAAATTTTTAGAAAGAGGTGATAACTTAATATTAGCACCAGGAATGTCAGACGTTATAAAATGATTTGGCATGACAAAAAGAAAAAGATATTTATGTGACATACTTGACAATTTGTATGAAAAATATTCTAATGAAAATCAAATTAAAATTTCGAGATCACTTTTTTATAAGTATAAACCTTTTTGGATTTTGAAAAAAAAGACTCAGCGCGTAATACGTATATGTGTAAGCAGCACTCCAATTTCAAATTTATTTTACAAAAATTGTTTTTCTTGGGAGTCATAAAATCTCCAAATAGTTTAAGTTTCGTAAATAAAATCGTATGCGATAGTAATAAAAAGCAATGTATGTACCGTGAATGTCCTAAATGTATAAATAATAAGATTGCTATTTTAGGATCAAATTACGGAATATTTTATCGTCAATGGGTCTGAAGAAGTCACTAGACCTGGTGCCAAAAATAAAATGTTCACTGTCACAGTGACGTAATGTTTTTTATTAGTAAAGGCCAAAAACAATAAAGCCTTGCTTTATGATCTGTTGTGTTGGAAGGGGATTGAAATAAGTTTATGAGATAATGTATATAAATTTAATAAGTATTTCTTAAAAGTCAATAATGGAAAATATATATTTACATATGAGTAGAACAAAATAGAATATTATTTGAATAACAAATTGCCCAAGCTTCGTGATGCAAGCTCGGAGCGCGCAATCTTACAATGTTTAAGGTTGATTTATCGGCCGACGCCGAGTATAAATAGCCGACTCTTACTGCTCGTCGTAATAGTCGCACTTACAAAAAGCACGGTGCTAGCCGATAGGCTGCAAAGACACTTGAGCGACAGCGAGCTAGGGTTGCCCCACGACCGTCTTCTTACGCCGTCAGCGAGCCGAGATAAAAATCTCCGACCGACAACCGTAAGTTCACAGCGAGCTGAGAGAAAATCTCTCCGACCGCGAAACTCAAGTGCCTTGCCCCTACCGCTAGCTTATGCCAGGGAATGATTTTTACCGTGAGGCGAGCCCGTATTTATCTTACGGCCTCGACTGCTTCTATAGCGAGTGCGACTCGCAGGGCCGGTGCCCTCTAGTGGCAACGTCTTTGAACGTACCGGCCCCGGAAATCCCTCTAAGGGGTTTCTTACAACCTAAATAACAATTATAAATTGGAGAAAAAACTTAATTAATAACTCTTACCATAGTAGAGATGACACTATGTGCTCCGACTGAGCGCAGTCGTCTTCCAGGCGGCGTATTCGGCATCCGACACAGGTTGACCAGCAGCGAATATGTCCTCGATATCTTCTACTCGGCGTAGTAGAGCTCTGGCCTTGGCTGCCTCGTCTCTAAAGAGTAAGTCACTGCCGGCACTGGAGCAACACGAGAAGTCCGAGTCATCGCTTTAGAGCAAGTATACGCAGGCTTGGGTATGTCGATGGGGATAAGTCGCCACTCAGCGTAGGAGACTCCTGGATCAAGCCGTTTTTTCTTCTCTTGCGAGCGAGGATCGACTGCAGAGTTAACAAGGGCAGGTTGGGCCGCAGCGCGAGCTGATGCTTCAGCGACGGTAGATGTGGTAGTCCCTACGTCAAGCGTAGGCGGACTAGTCTTGGACTCATCTGGATTCTTCGTACTTTGAGAAGAAAGCTCAACGGCGGCGATCATACCTGGCAGCTTTTGAAGTTCAGGACATTGGCTCGTTGTAACAGTAGCTGGATTCACGTCCGCGACTTTCGATGTGGCAACGGCATGTCGACGATTTCTCACTCTATCTCGGACATCGTCCTGGGTAAGAGCGACAGGCTGCGTCTTCTCGACAGCGCTATGAATGAGAACTGTGACGGGTGCTTCTTTGATGGCTTCGGTGACTGCGTCTGCGGTGAGGGCTTCAGGGGACGCCTTGTTTGCCTTTCGACGCTCGGCGAGAAACTCTGCCAGACGAGCGTGCCACTTGGCACCGCTCTGGTTTTTCTTCGTACGCTTGTTTTTTCGAAAAGCCATAATTTCGCGTACAGTGTCACCAGTTGAGACCTATCACAATAGGAAATGAACTAGCAGTGAGTGCGGCTCACTATATACTTACACTGAGTTCTTTCTCATGTGGATCAGTACATGACCTCTGGCGGCCGATTAGTGAACTACACTAATCGTGTTCGACAAACGGCACCAATTTCACGATCGGTCGCTTGTACGTCCCTTTAGCGGTCGCAACGGTAACGGTGCGTACCAAGCCGTCGCTACCAGGGTGTGCTTCAACCACTCTGGCCAGTGGCCAACGAGCGCAAGGGAGAATCTCGTCTTTTACTAAAACGATATCTCCCGGAGCGAGGTTCTTTTTTACATTCAGCCACTTATTTCTCTTTTGTAGAGTGTGTAAGTATTCGGTGCACCATCGCTCCCAGAAAACTTGCGTAATTTGTGTTATACGCTTCCATCGTTCCAACGGCCCCTTTTGTCTTTCAGCGGGGGCTCGATGAGCACGATCGATGATTCACCGATCAACGGATGAGCTAGTGTCAACACAGAGTCAGGCTCAAATCCGTCAGGCAATGGCGTGAGTGGCCGCGAATTTAATATTGCCTCGATCTGTGCTAGCAGAGTTGAAAACTCTTCGTAAGTGAAAAATTATCACCGACAAAAATTAATATTGAATATGTTAATTTAAAATTAATATTGAATGTATATAAAATTTATTTAAATGTTCAGTTGTTTTAAACATTTGTTAAGAAATTTTTTTATTACAAGAGTTAGATTAATAATATAAAAGAAAAGAATTTACTTAGCGTTACATTGATTATAATAATCAAATGCGGCTTAATATACTAATCTATAAATATCAAGCAGGCTGTGCTTTTATTCTTTTGTTTTAACATAGTTATTTTTTACTTATAGCTTTACATTGATTTACATTAGAAACTTATTTAAGTAATACAGAATTATGACAAGAACATGAACAAAACGAAAATAAAAACAATGTTAAACAAGGAAACATTATTTGCGTTTACCATTACGAGTTTTAACTGAACTCCTTGTTGCTGGTCGCGCTGGCACAATAACAGTTCTACTATCTTCATCGATATCCTCGTCAATAACCGATGCGGCACCAAATCCAGGCATCACTGGTAAATCGCTACCCGACTTTTTAGAGTAATCGATGTTAAATACTCTACTTGCTGCTGTATGATTTTTAAAGTTCATATTCTTTGGTTTTTTGGCAGTTGGTGCAATTTCTTTGTTGCCAGCTGGGGTAGTGGTTTTGCGTTTCCTTGGAGCCACATCTTTGGGATTTTTAAACACCTCAACATCGGCGGTTTGGTTTGATTCTGTTGACTTTTTGCTAGTATTTTTTCTCGAGCTTGATTCTTCTAACTCGGGGATCGGCTTTTTCAATGTTAGAGAGTGCTTGATGCGTGGTTTTTCTTTGACTGGACTGTTAGTTTTATGTGGTGTCGATGTAGTTTTACCTTTGATTACCTACAAACAGAAGAGCGCAATTTTTTAATTCAATTTATAAATTATTTATCATTGTTTAAATTTTTTATTTTCGTTTTTTTTTTCTAGATTACATACCTCACCAGGCCGTTGACTATTAGGATCAGTGTCAATTTTGGAAAGTTCAAATTCTGGAAAGTCCAAAATATATTCCTGAAGATCCTGGGTTTCCATTGGCGTGCCAGTCAATTCATTGTATCTGTAAGTTTAGTTTAAAAATTTACATTACAATATATTGCTTATGTATTATAGATTACGTAAGAAGAAGCAAAAAGATACGTACTGCGTGGTCAAACTATTTTCAAGATTATCACGATTTTCCTTTGTCTGCGACAAATCATTATTGGACGTACTGTCTATATTAGTATATTCCTTCTGCGAAGATGTAGTGTTATTTTTGTTAATTATAGCATTAACAACTGGTATCATCGAATTCAAAAAGTTTGATGCATTTACCTTGGCCTCCGTGCGTTTATCTTTTTTGATTTTATTTCTTCAACAGGGATAGCTGGTTTTTATGCGACATTTTCAACTTCTGTCTCTTCGTCTTCGGAAGAGTCCGAAGAATCATTTGAAGATTCCTTTTTAGAACGTACGCACGAGCAGTCGGATTTGGAGCAGTTTGTATCCGACGAAGTCGTGGAAGCACTGTCGTTGTTGGCTTGTTCTGTTTCTATAGCCTCACCTTGTTGAGATGTAGAATCGGAAGGTTCTATATTTTCAACTTCATTTTCTACATTATTACTGACACCATTTTCTTTTTCAGCCTGTGCAAGTAAGCGCAAAAAGCGATCGAATTGCCTGCGGACTGTTAGATCTACAGCAGTCTTTTGAGTCTCCGGCGCTTCAAATGTCATCTTATCTAATGCATACATGACATTTTTGTCATCGCCCCAAGCCTTCTTCCAAGAACTTGGTGTTGGCAAAGGCAAAATTGGTACATTACTAGGAAACGCTTGTTGCCGTGCTACATCAATTAGTCCAGCAGCTTTGAACGTTTTGTGTTCAAAGTCCAGCATATCATACTTTAACATTGCTTCTTCATATACACGGCCGATGTCCATGAGGAGCGGGAAATCTACTTCTTTATGATCGTTGACTTCTGGTACTAACGGGTAAGGAGTACCACGCAAGACATATTTTATGCCTTTGAATAGATTACAATTTGTCTCGTAGGATGGCTCCGAGTAAGGTGGAAATTTTTCCCCGCAACCTTCGCAGTAGGGGTGTGCGAGTACCCGAAAAAACTCGACTCGATCGGGTCGAGTTTTTTTTTCGAGTTCGAGTCGAGTACTCGAATTTTCGGGTACCCGAGTTTGTTTCGGGTACTCGAGTTTTTTTTCGGGTACCCGAGTTTTTTCGGGTACCCGATTTCTTTTCGGATACCCGTGTTTTTTCGAGTACTCGAGTTTTTTTCGGGTACCCGAGTTTTCTTCGAGTTTTAAATTATTTGTTCGTCGGTCTTAGATAATCAGAGAAGATTACAAAAGAATAAATCTAGTTACAACAATATCTACTACATGATATACAGTTAATACTATTAAGAACTGTATATATGCGGTTTTTCACGTCAAAACTCCCAGCACGGTCACGCACGGTATTTTTAGTCGAATCACTAAATATCTAACTCACCGTAAAAGTACTTATATGCATCACGAAGAAAAAAGTAACGCTTCATCTTCGTGGTAAATTTCCTCAGATTTTCAATGGCCAGGTCAGATTCCTTGGAAAGTTTTATTTTCCCCGGTAAAATCGCTTGAAAGCCTTTAAAGCCGATTTTCTCTCAGAAATTTCATTTTTAAGATTTTTCTCATTAGTCTACATCGAAAGATTAGGAAATTTTCAATCGGAGTAGCTTCTTTCCAGATTGTGAAAAAGAAATTTTCACGAGTTACAGCGAGACAAAATAAGAAAAAATGTGGTATTCGTACGAGCTGTGCAGTTCGGACATGCAAAAACCATCAATAAAACACTTTTTTTCTTATTTTTCTCGCTGTAACTCGTGAAAATTTGTTTTTCACACTCTGGAAAGTAG
This sequence comes from Trichogramma dendrolimi, assembly GCA_034770305.1. NCBI lineage: Eukaryota > Metazoa > Arthropoda > Insecta > Hymenoptera > Trichogrammatidae > Trichogramma > Trichogramma dendrolimi. The sequence goes on from JAPMIB010000014.1 coordinate 230,985, forward strand.
CTAATCCGTTGGAAAATTTCCTGTTCTTTCAATGTATACTATTTAAAAAAATCTTAAAAATAAAGTTTTCAAGATAATTGACTTGAAAGGTTTTTCCGACGATTTTCCCAGAGAAAATGAAATATTTCGGGAAATCTAACCTCACAAATGGAAAGTTAAGCCAATTTTGCATCGAAATCATGTATTACTTTTTTCTTTTAGATTGAATTAAGTACTTCTAACATCGAGTTAGAAATTAAGCAATTGGAATAAAATGTATCATTAATAAATTTAATATTTTAAATATAATAAATATAAATAGAATATAACTCTGCTGGTCTGTGTCACGACTGACTTTCCTCTGTTGTTTATACTTTTTTCTTATCGCGCTCGTTTACGAGCTCCACGAATTCATACATGCAACGTTATAAAATAAATTTTTTTAATGAAAAAAAACGGGAATGCCCGAAAAAAACTCGAGTACCCGAAAAAAAATCGGGTACCCGAAAACTTTCGGGTACCCGAGTTTTCCCGAGTCGATTCGAACTCGACTCGAACTCGACGAGTCGGATTCGAGTCGAGAAAAACCCGAAAAATCGGGTACTCGCACACCCCTACTTCGCAGTGCATATTCTCACGTTTTCTGATGTCATATGCCAATTGCCAACCCGCTTGATGTAGACCTATATGCAAATTTATAAAATTGAGTATAATGTTATATTAATTGTAATTTAAAAGTATATGTACAGTTTATTTTTAAAATTTATGTTACTTACAGCGCTGCAAAAGTTCGATATACGAATTTGCCTTCACGAAGAACTCATCCTTGGGTGAGTACGTCTTCATTATTTTGAGAAAGGTAAGGATGTCATCTTTTTGCTGACATGTTTTTTCAACAACATAATCAAAATTTTCGTACGCAGCGGCCAATCCGTGAAAAGGGGTCATCAGTGGGGCGACGCATTGCATTACTTTATAATTTGGACTAAAGAGGGCCAAATCGTCCTCCGTCATCACAGGAAATCTGAATGAGTAATGATCATGGGCCATCCAATGTAGTAAGTCGCAAATGTAGACCCGTCCTCTTGTGGTGACTAGTAAGCGTGGAAAATCACCTCCGTTGATCTCGGCGAATTTTGCGAATTTTTCAACTCTGAAAACGGCGTTTGAAAGGTGAGAAAAAAACCTATCAGATAGTTGTATTCAATTATTCTCATGAGTGATAATACTTAGCCATTTTCTTGAAGAAACGAATATATTTTTCCATTTTTCCATTTTTTAATATCGTTTTTTGGGATAAAATCGTGCTTTTTCGGCACTAAAATAATTTTAAAGTGTATACTAATATATACCGTTGGATTCGTAATAAAAAATCCTAAATTTTTGTGGTGTCAAAAAATTTTCTAGATAGACAATTTCAAAATTCATTTTTGCGAAAAACGATGGGATACGGTGGCGATACCCTTGAAGTTGGCGACATGGACCTAGTGATTAAAAAACCTTTGACTTGGAATGGAGCCGATAACGGAACTCATATAGATTTGAATGTATACCATTATAATCAACAATTTCGTTTGTACGGTCATTCTAAGCATGGGCAAAGTAGACCTCTCGATTTGTTCCGTTGCAATGTGCCTAGCGATGTAAAAGGTAGTAACATGGTTACTTTGAAACATTGCCTTGTAACATTACCGATAAGCCAAAAAGTCGTTTCATTTGATAATTACAATTATTTATGTGAGAATGTTAATGTATAATCAGAAATACAATCAGAAATCACTAATAACGAAATGGAAATAAGTTCGATTCCGTGTAATGATTTATTAAAGGGTTTCGAAGCAGAATTTTTTACGCAACCAGAAAGTACCAATCATAATGTATTAGTTACTACGTTCGACACTGCAAAAATTTGTGAAAAAATTAAAGATCATATGCGTTTGCTCGGGTATCCATCAGCTATATTATCAAATAATACCGATGCCAGTAATGAAAAAATTTATTTTCGAACCAATTGCAAATTTTGCTGTTTTGAAAAACGCTTACATAAGTCCAATAATGTTTATTACTCGTTTGATATAAGTACCGGTACCCTGTATCAACAATGTCATGACGTTAAATGTAAAACCTCAAAATTTTATATCTGCAATGTTATATAAACAAATTTATGCTACATTATATAAAGTAGATGTACCAATTTAGGTTCAATATCAAATTGTTAACTTTTGCATTGTATACACTTCCGTGTTTAAATATTTCGTTATAGTGTTAGGTGTGTTGCGATATTATGACAAAGAACTTCTCTGTGTCTAAATATGTAGACACCTTTTTATATTGTTAAATAATTGGATACTTAATAAAATTTATTTTTGGTTTCTATACTTATACCCTAGTTCTTTTCTTTGTAGGAATTGAAATTTAAATATTTTCTTTGTAAAATGGAAGAACTTGAAGAGCGCCTCTCACGAACGTCAAGTGATCTCGGAATAGATAATTTTAAAGAAAATCAATTAGAATTAATGAAAGCGGATGTTGGAGCTTTTAATATATCTTGCGTTTTGCCAACGGGTTGGGGCAAGTCTTCATGTTATTTGGTTCCAGGAATTACTGATTTTGAGCGGACTAATCGAACGACTATAATCATACAACCTACCGTATCGTTGCAATTTGATCAGATTAAATTGTTGCGAGATCATAAAATCAAATTTTTATTATTTAATGGTACCAATAAAAATAAGCGATCATATTTCAATCGAGACGGGACTAAATTTAATATTAATTACTTGTGTCCTTTCATATTTATTACACCGGAATCGTTTGTGCGTTATTATAAATCGTTAATTGTGGATTTAAATGACGAAAATAAAATACGTCGCATTGTAATTGACGAAGTACATTGTGTACTTCAATGGGGCATTTTCGCGAAGATTTTGCTAAAACAATGGAATGCATTAAAACTTTACGAAACAAAGTACCCACCTCTTTATATACAGCTACCATAACACAACCACAATTGCGCACCATTAAAACAATGTTGGGTATCGTAGGCAATCAATTTGATATTATTAACCACACAATCAGAAAAAATTTAAAAATTAAAATATTGTATTTAAGTGAAATTTCTGAACCACTGTATGAACCAGCTCCGATATTTAAATTCGATGCAAAATTTGGCTTCACGAAAAATGCTTTACGCTGTATAATGAATATATTGTACCACCACCGAAATGATAGTGGGATTGTCTATTTTAATTCAATATCAATGTGCGAAAAATTTAATATTTATTTACAATGGAACAATATTCGTGCATTATTGTATACGTCGAAAGTTGCTCCGAAAGAGATTACGCAATCATTATGGATGTTAAACGAATTTAAATTAATCATAGCAACTAGTGCCTTTGGATTAGGTATAAATAAAGCTGACGTCAGATTTGTTATACACGGAGAAATGCCCGAGTCTTTGAGTGGTTACGCCCAACAGATAGGTCGCGCGGGTCGCGATGGGAATCTAAGTTTCGTTTATCTTTTATATCATTATGCTCAAAGAAAGATCATTAAAAGTTTGATTGTTCGCGGTAATCCCAGCAGCATTCAAAAGTCGATACAATTAAAAGAGATGTATAATATGATTCAATATTTAGAAAACGTATCAGTATGTCGTCACGCACTAACACAATTTCATTTCGATCAGCGAATTGATAGTCTGTCCACAAACTGTGGTAATTGCGATAATTGTGAACGCGATGATATTATTTTTATGCCGTGTACTGATTTTTGTAAAATTATTATAAAATTTTTGGAAGACATAGATAATGTAAACAAATGTTACCCTTTAAGTGAAATTGGTTTATGGTTGTATGGAATTGGGACTGATTTGTCCGTTGCGAACAAATTATATAAATCTCACGGATTTGCAGCCTTAAGCGATCTACCATTAACATGCGTTCAACAAATATTAGTATACCTGTTACAAATTAATATAATTAAAATTTACGAATACGACGGGGTAATAAACCACCTAGAAGTAATGATTGTTTTAACGCCAAATTACAAAGAGTTAATTTCTAATATGTACAATATAAACATTAATATAGTTTTGCGTAATATTAATGATATACCTACAATGCAACGTTCATTGAAAAAGGGTATGATTAATAGAGTTAAAAAAATTCTTCGAAATGGAAGCGATCGTATCAATCGTCCGTACTTTACCCTGCGTAGTATGTATTGTAATCAGTATTTTTTAAATATTGCTTCGACCACAGAAGAATCTTTTCGTCAAGCATTGAATTTATATAATAGACACTTGTATACTTTCGAATTACAATTAATCGATAATTTTATTATGTACAAAAATAAATTAGAAATGTTTGCTTTACAGGCAGAACCCCAGTATTAGTTGGGTTTGAAGCCGAAAGGAAATTTTGGAATCAGGTTCAACGGAAACGATCACAATATAAACAACGTTATCAGGAACACCGAAAGCGCATACAATTTGCAATTGAAATTATCCGACGATCAATAAATATGAAAGTTACCGCTGATAGAATCGACACTAAAACTCGTATCGTCAAAAAAATGGAAGGAGATTTAATTGATTATTTGCAAAATGTTTTTGCTGAATGGATTACTCACAATTCGAATCTATTGGATTATAATGTGGATGATATTAAATTAAAAGAAGCTGTCATAATAGCAGTAAAATTTTTGCACCACATAGATTGTTTGCGTTCGCGTTATTTGGGACGTATTATAATTTATTTACCAGCGATTCCATACTTTAATAATGTTTGCTCTCATAAAATATTACAAATGATTGAATTATTTAAAAATCAAAAAACAAAAAATGTTAAACGATTTGGTGAAGAAATTACCAATATTTTGTTACATTTGGATACAATTAATGTATTAAAACCGAAAATTCATTATTTTTGTTGCGAAACAATGAAGATCTAAAAGAAGTAATAACATTTTCAACATGAAATGAGTATAAATAATTGTCAATAAATTATTGTAATTAAAGAATCATCAATATAATTATTTTCTTAATAATCCTTTTTTTATTAATGTTAAAACAATGTTTGAAATATATTGAAAATCATGGAATATACTGTAATGTACAATAATGATTGCGATATATTATAAATTCTACGCGCTCAATATATCACATCAATATCGACCAAACATGTCCGTGTCGAAATATTTCGGCACAGTCACTCATGTGTCGTAATATCAATGCACACTACATATCCGTGTCGAAATATTTTGGTACATTTATACATTTAACGTGACTGTGTCCGTATTTTTCAACACTTCTGTCAACCACTTGTCAATTATTAATCAGCGGGGGCTCGATGAGCACGATCGATGATTCACCGATCAACGGATGAGCTGGTGTCAACACAGAGTCAGGCTCAAATCCGTCAGGCAATGGCGTGAGTGGCCGCGAATTTAATATTGCCTCGATCTGTGCTAGCAGAGTTGAAAACTCTTCGTAAGTGAACAAATTATCACCGACCATTCGCTTCAAATGGTATTTGACGGATTTCACTCCAGACTCCCATAAATCGCCGAAGTGCGGAGCACTTGGCAGATTGAAATGCCACGTTGTGCCATGCTTGTCACGCAGCTGAGCACAGATTGAGTTGTAGAAGCCCGAACCTTGACTGTGCAATCGTCGAAGTTCAGCGTCTGCTCCTACGAAATTTGTGCCTCGGTCGCTGTACAGGTGTCGGCAAGGTCCTCTTCGAGAGACGAAGCGGCGAAAAGCAGCGATGAAAGAGTCCGTGTCGTAAGACGATACGGCCTCCAAATGTATCGCTTTTGTGGCCATGCATACAAAAATGAAGAAATAACCCGTGTATGAATATGTTCCTCGATGCCTGGAAGCTTTGATCGGGAAAGGACCAGTGTAGTCCAGACCGGCCTCCTCAAAGGAGCGGCATCGATTCACACGAGCTGCAGGTAAATCAGCCATGCGCTGGAACGCCGTCTCGGCTCCGTATCGGAGACACACTAAACATCGTCGCAATCTTGAGCTTATCACGTCTTTGAGGCGAGGGATCTAATACTGCTGCCTCAAGTGCGTAGCGATCAAGTGTATGCCGCCGTGGAACATCCGCTCGTGCATGTAGTCGACAAGTAACTGAACCAATCGACTCTTGGTCGGCAAAATAATGGGATGTTTGCGATCCTCACTGAGAGCAGCGTGCCTTAGTCTGCCACCAACACGGATTAATACGCTTACGAGGATTGGACATAACTTGGCAAGAGGGTGTTCTTTGGCGAGCTGTGTCTTGTTGGCGAGAAGTTGCATTTCCTCAGGTAAAAGCGCAACTTGCGTCACCCGACATAAATGTCGTGCTGATTGCTCCAGCTCGTGCACAGTGACTTCGGCGCCATCGGCCGCCTCGAATTGCAACTTCAAAGTCAAATTGCATCGGACTGACAGTTTAGTTAAGAAGCGCAGACAATGCACCATAACCTTCTTCAAGCGCAAGTACAACGAAAAGCGATCGAACAACTCACAGTCCTGCAGAGTGATTCTGCTCTGCGCCAGCACCGTCTGTTCGACTGCCGCCTCGCTCGCTTCACTCTCCGACGCGTAATTCACTTCGTCACTCGTCCACGGACGAGTCGTTGTCGAGAGCATCTCTGGACCATGCCACCAAAGCCGCTCACTGCGCAAGACAGACACGGTACATCCTCTAGACGCAAGATCGGCAGGATTATGCTTTGTATTTACATAAAGCCATATTGCTTGCGGTACGTGCGTGATTATATCGGCGCATCGGTTGGCTACAAATACGGGCCATCTCGCTGGCAAGCCGTGGATCCAATGTAGCGTAGTTTTCGAGTCAGACCAAAGGTGCAGCTTGGCTTGCGAAAAATCACTCGTGGCAACAAAGGACGCTGTGAGCTTTGATAAGAGGTGCGCAGCACACAGCTCAAGTCGGGGTATGGATAAAGTCTTGAGCGGAGCCACCTTTGTCTTTGAAGCGAGTAACGTAACTCGAGCCTGCCCTTGAAAAATCAAACGCAAATAAAGCACTGCAGCGTAAGCAAACTTTGACGCGTCTGCAAACCCGTGCAATTCAATAAGCGTGTCGTTCATGAAAGCATTCCATCTGGGAATCGTTACAGAAGGTAGATCTTGCAAGTCGACCTAGAAAGCACGCCATCTCTCAGCCTCAGCGTCGGGCAATGGAGTATCCCACTCTTTGGTCAAGAGCCACAGAGACTGCATATAGATTTTTAATGGGATCAAGACGGGCGAAATCCAACCAGAGGGGTCGAACATGCCCGCAATGCTTGATAAAACCTTTCTTTTGGTTATCGGCGCTGACAGAGGTTCCAGAGTTACGTTGAAACGAAAAACATCAGTTTTCGGCTCCCATACGAGCCCGAGTACTGAAAATCCCAGTCCGACCTTGAGGGTCGCTTCTTTGGCTAAAGCTGACGACTCGAACGAGCTCAATAACTTTGCGTCATTAGCATCCACTTGGCCAGACTAAAGCCCCCAGCCGACAGCAACGAGTTCAGCTGATTTCGCTTCTGCACAGCTGTATCAACGTCGAAAGCTCCAGACAAGACATCGTCCATATACTGTAACGGTTCCCGTGACCGCTACTATAATTATGATGAAGTCCTAGGCGATGCCCGTCCTCGCGCTGATCGCCGGCTGGCTCAGTACTCGGTGCGACAATTCGCACCGACCGCGGCGGCGTCGTGGTTCAACCTAGGAAGTAATTTAACGGGAAGGGGTTGCCGAAATAATAATAAAGGAATTAAATTACAAAATATAATATTTATTAAATAAGGCTTCGAATGCGGACGCAGCAGCGCAATCGCGGACACACTCGCTCAATCACTCTGAGACGCGATTGCAAACGCAGGAGAGGCAAAGTACTCGAGAGGTACTTACAAATGTTGGATGCCGTCGATGGCCGCTCGCTGTTATCGTAGCTGGCTTGGCCCTCTCGTTCGTGTAGGCTGCTGCTGGCCTGCACAGTTCACGAAGTCGCAATAACGGAAACAATAACGTGATTCTAATTCACCGTACAAATATCGTCGGAGATACTTCTCGCGATTTCACCGATCCGTTCTCGCTCAACCCGCGTCCAATATACGCTCGCTCAAGTCGTGCGAATCTCGCGTAACGCACTTGCAGCGTTCAAACGTATTTCAATCTCGCGACACGGTCGAATTCGGAGCAACGCGCACGATGCTTACTCTCTCGCGATCACCGAGTATCTCCCTGTATCCTCGCGCTCTATGCGCTCGCAAGGCGCTCTATGCGCTCGCAAGGCGCTCTAATAGGTTACGTGACCAATTAGCAGCTCCTTGCTCCGTAAGGGAGAAAGAGATGGGCGATTCCGCGTGCGTTGACCCGCGGGCTCTCTCTCGCACACACACACTTACACACACGCGCGTCGCTGCGGCTGCTGCGTTAGTTACACGCGTCGTTGTGTCCCATCACAGTGGGACTGTGTGCTGTAGGGGGGAGAGGCATGTGACAGCGTAACACGACTGTCACAATACATTTCATTATGTATGACAGAAGTAGCCAGCGGAAATTTATCTCCATCGTCCTCTGCTAGTCTTCTCAGAGTGCGGCTGGCCAAAAAAGCAGAAGGGCCACAGCCAAACGTGACGGTGGTAAGGACGTAATTTTCAATATCCTTTTTCGGGTCTTCACGCCAAAGGATGAATTGTAATTTCCAATCCTCCGGGTGAAGGCGTACTTGCAGGTACATTTTTGAGACATCTGCCACGAAAGCTATGGGACAGCGCCAATGAGCAAGCACGAGCACGAGCTGCGGCAGTAGATTCGGCCCAGTCATGAGATGTTCATTCAGCGATTGACCTGCGGCATTTCTAGCCGAAGCGTTGAATACGGGTCGAACACGAGTAGTTGTGCTGCTCTCTTTGACCACTGCATGATGCGGCAAGAAATAGTGGAGCTAATCTTCTGGTGAGATACCAGACTTGCGCATCTGATTCGACTCGATCATTTGCGTAATCGCTGCGCTGTATTCAACTCGAAGAGAGGGATTCCTGCCGAACTTTCTTTCCAATGAAAGTAAACAGCTTCGCGCTATCTGCCGAGAGTGTTGTCCCAGTCAAGCGGAATCTCGGGCTTCGCTGGGAGGCGAACTTGATATCGACCATATGCGAGTCGAATAGTATTCTTGGTAGTGCGTTTCACACAGCTTGTCTTCTGCGGACCAAGGAAGAGCACGTGGCGGCTCTTCGATCTCCCAGAAAGATTTCAACAGATCGTCCAACTGACCATCTGTTTGAAGGCACACGATAGTACCCCCATGACTTGGCTCGTCAATACTACCAGACAGTATCCAACCGAGCCTTGACTTAGTGGCGATAGGTGCATTTTCACCGCCCGTTTTCAAGCCTTCTTGCACGATGCGGGCGTGAATCTGTGTGCTTAACAGCACGTCGATGCGACCGGTCGCTCAAAGTCCGGGTCGGCCAACTGCAGTCCTTGGATATGCGACCATATCTTCGGATCTCTGCACGATGGCTGATAACTCGTGATAGTCGGCAGTACGTAAGCTTTCAACATCAGCTTAAACTTCGACGGAAATGTGGTCGAATCGCCAACTCTACTTCTGATCGACTGTTTGTCAAACCCTGTCCTATACCAGAAACCGGAATGTTTACTCTGCGTTTCTTCAGGCACAATCGCTGACACAAAGCCTCAGTCACAAAGGAAGACTGAGCGCATTGATCGACCAGAGCACGCACGACAGCGCACTGTCCTTCACTTGAGGACGCTCTGATGCTAGCTGTTGCCAGCAAAGCTTCGCCGTTTATTTCCTGCACATTGCAAGAAGTCGTGGCTAAAACGCTCTGCGGAGATACAACTTCCTCACGGTAATCGGGCTTTTCTTGCGTGGTTACCTTCTTTTTGCCAGACGAACTTGGAGCACCATCCCTTTTGAACGGAGCATGAATCAATGTGTGGTGTTTGCCATTGCACGTGAAGCACGTTGCTGTGGACTGGCAATCTCTTAACATGTGCGTGCCAAAGCAATTGTAACACAATCGCTTTTTGCCGAGAGTCTGTTTTCTCTCGTCAACGCTTTGCTTTCTAAATTTGATGCATTGTTCGATAAGGTGCGCTTCAGAACATACCGGACACGTTGTCTTATCAGCGCTCGCTTGCACAAAATTATTGGACTTGCGACTTTTTCTCGTCGTGGCCTTGTTTTCTGTTCTGGCTTGAGGAGTTTTCTTCACAAATTCTTTGGTGCTTTCCAACAGCGATAGTGTACTTCTTTCAGCCTCCAAAAACTTGCAAAGCTCTTCGAATGAGCTGGGTGTTGTAGAGTGCTCTTTCTGCTTCACGCTATCTTCTCACTTGGCTTGGCACTGAAGCGTTATTTTGCTCCTTGTTAGAAAAATCGTAAAGTGGTCCCAATGCTCTACTGGGCTGCCGAGCGCTTTCAGAGCTTGCAGTATATTGCGCGTCCCATTAGCACGCGCATGAGTTCGCTGCTGAATTATCGACCATTGCCGGCATTGATATTAAGCTCTTCAGCAGCTTATGAATCAATAATCGGGTGTTGTCGTAATGATTCAGCAACACCTTCCAAGCGTTGGCGAAGTGTTCACCACCAGAGGGGATTTCTCTCAGTAGCTCGGCTGCTTCACCTTTGACGTACGTCCTCAGGTAATTCATCCTGAAGATGTTCGGGAGATTCGGTCTATCAATTACCATCTCTTTGAACGTATCACGGAATCTCACCCAATCTGTATGTCGCCAGAGAAGTCGCCGATGATTATTTGTGGCAACTTGGCTCGATTAGCATCCATGTCAGCCTCTATTTGCTTGGTACCTGACTTGCATCAAGTTGACTGATCTCTCTCTTAACTTTGAGAAGGTGATCTTGGTAGAGGCCCATATTCATAGGAAGTCCTCATAGTGACATCGTATTGACTCTTCGCGAAATATTCATCGTCGGCGTCCGTGGCTTCATCCGCCATCAATGCCTTGTGATTTTTCTCGAACTCCTCCCAGCGTACTTTTAGCTGTTCCATTCGAGACATACAAGCGCCAGCCGTCATCAAATCCTTTCCAAGCTTTTTGAAGTTGGCAAAGGAATTTTTGATCAGGCGGATCACTTTCTTTTGTTCCTGCATTTTGTCTATCTCAATGCAGTAATTTCCAATTAACTTTTTTTTAAATATTCGATAAACTATATTCAATTTAATCGTCCAAACACAACAGATTTATCCGGCTCGAAGGACCATGTTTAGTAAAGGCCAAAAACAATAAAGCCTTGCTTTATGATCTGTTGTGTTGGAAGGGGATTGAAATAAGTTTATGAGATAATGTATATAAATTTAGTATATACATTATTATATTAAGTATTTATTAAAAGTCAATAATGGAAAATATATATTTACATATGAGTAGAACAAAATAGAATATTATTTGAATAACAAATTGCCCAAGCTTCGTGATGTAAGCTCGGAGCGCGCAATCTTACAATGTTTAAGATTGATTTATCGGCTGACGCCGAGTATAAATAGCCGACTCTTACTGCTCGTCGTAAGAGTCGCGCTTACAAAAAGCACGGTGCTAGCCGATAGGCTGCAAAGACACTTGAGCGACAGCCGTCAGCGAGCCAAGATAAAATCTCCGACCGACAACCGTAAGTTTGCAGCGAGCTGAGAGAAAATCTCTCCAACCGCGAAACTCAAGTGCCTTGCACCTGCCACTAGCTTATGCCAGGGCATGAATTTTACCGTGAGGCGAGCCCGTATTTATCTTACGGCCTCGACTGCTTCTATAGTGAGTGCGACTCGCCGGGCCGGTGCCCTCTAGTGGCAACGTCTTTGAACACGTGAAAAAAAATTTCTATTGCTCCGTGAATAAATGAATCTAAATTCTAAATAACCAGCTAGGACTTCTTTTCAAACATATTTACGACACATGTAATCAATTTAAGTTTCTAAATAACTTAAAATCAAAGTTGAAGCACAATGAAGTAATGCTAGTTGTGGATTTTTCGGAGAACTATGCATGCAAGTACTAAGATGAAATTCAAGCTATTCATTTTGGAGCTTCAAAAAAGCAATTGACTTTGCATACTGGAGTTTTTTATTATAAAAAGAAATCGAAACTTAAATTTATGTCTTTTTGTACGGTGTTTGAATGCTTGAGACATTATGCGGTTGCTGTTTGGGCCTATTTGAACCCCGTTTTCCGTTTAATTTATAAAAAATTACCGGATGTCACAGCAATTCATTTTCAATCAGATGGTCCAACAACACAATACAAGAATAAAACAAATTTTCAATTGCTGCATCATTTTTGTAAAAATTCTGATCTAAAAATGGCTTCATGGAATTTCACGAAGCCTAGTCACGGCAAAAGTGGAGCTGATAGTACAGATGGCGCAGTCAAGCGATTATGCAATCAGCATGTACTATCAGGTCATGATGATGTCTGCGTACAAGATGTGATAGACGCAGTGCATAAATCACCGAATGATAAAATATACATATTTCCTATTGATGCGAAAGAAATAGAAAAATGTGATGAATTAGTGGATCCCACTATTCAGTCAGCCCCAAATTCACAACTTTTTTTTCAAATTATATGGAATAAAAAAAGTAAAAATTTATTATTTTTAAATTCACTTTCATGTGGAAAATGTTTAGAGAGACCCCCTTGCACACATTTGTCATTGTGTGGTAAAGTTTGGTCCCCAAGCTCTGTCAAATCTTCGTGTTTTTTTTATTAAGAGTCAAAAACATAAACCTCTTTAATTAATGTCACTATAAATCTGCTTGCGATGTGGGTAGGAATCAGTAAATCAAAGAAAAAATATATGTTTAAATAAATAATATTTTTTTTATTAATAATATATATGTTTGTAATTTTGCAATGATCGCAGTTAAAAAAAAAGAAAAATCGTTATATAAATAAAAGTTTACAAGAAAGAGAAAATTTAAGTGTCGCAGCTCAAAATAAGCGCAAACTTAATTTATTTAACTGTAAATTAATTGCTCTGCCTTTGCCGGTACTGAGAAGCTGTCTTGAGCTTGCAAGCTCTCAAGCTCTCATAGGTTCTAACTGCCTGCGCGCTGCTGCTGCTCGACGAGTTGTAGTAATGGCGACTGAAAGCCAGGCCTTCCAAACCACCAAAGGAATCTTTTACATACTTCTAAACATCCATAAGTTTTTTATAGTTCAGTATGCAAAAATAAAATACGAATTTTTCTTTCAATAATCAAACAGTTTCATTAATATCATTCTTTATGAGGAAGCTCTTTGCCAATAAATTGGCAGCGGTTTTTTTCAACATTTCGATCTGATTCGTGTTTGCCAAAGAAAACTTTCTGCCAAATAATAAAATTTATGTTGTTATCGTAATCAGTACCAAAAAACATTGTTAAACTGTTATTTTCATGTAAATGTTAACAAATTCTGTAATAGAAATATAAATAAAACATAAAATACAAAAATTTCAAGATATTTTCACGTCACCCTTATTTTATTATAAACAATTACAATATTTATAAAAATAATGTATGTCAAAATAACGAAACAGCGATTGTGAAAGTTCACTCTGTGAGCGGACGCGCCAGCTTCGACCGATGGTATCTGACGTCATCGAGCTAAGTGAAAAACAAAACTATAAAAATGAGTGAAACATTAAATTCTGCGAAATAGATATCGAATCCAACACCTCTTATAAAGGTGTGAAATAGACACGCAATACATGACATAGATTGAACTCAAGTTCAAGAGGAGTCGATGTCAGTTTAGCAGGAAGAGCAATGAAATTAGTAATTCGTAAAAAATTAGCAAGAGCTGTCGTCAAGTTCTCACGGACGAGCAGGTGCTGACAGGTACTTTCTCCCATTTCTTATGCAAAATCTCATAGTATATATTGAGAACCCGCGGAGGCCTCTGGGCGATTCGAATACTATCAATTACGGTGCGCGGAGCTCTTGTCAGTCAAATTAGCAATCTTGATACAATTGTGCGTGGACTTGGGTTGTAATTTTTATTTTGTAAAGTCGAAGTGTGTGACAGTGTAGTACGAGAGTAGGAGTGCCACCGACGCACGTACGCTCAGATCAAAGAGCACCGCAAACACCAGTGCGACCGACAGCCTCGTATCCCCACAAGCGTTATAGTTTTCCATTAACATCGGTAAAAAATAAAAATAAAAAACGCGTTATAAAAAGAAATGGATTGCGAACTAGTAACCGTGCTAAACGCGTATATGGAAAAAGCGAATTTTTCTATATAAAATAAAAAAACTTGTGCTCTTTAATTCCAAATGATGACAATTTAAATCTTATTGGTTTTGTAATGGTTATATTTTCGTATCTGTAAATTTGTCTAATATACTCGTATATGAAAATGTTCTCGATTTTCTCGTAAATACTTGAAATATGAAAATATTCTCAATTCTTTTCATATGCACTTGAATATGAGAAACTATTCTTGCACTTAAAAGTATTATTGAGAATTCTTTAGTATTCTCAAGTATGAAAATAATTTCTAGTATTGCTGCGGAGCGGAGGTTCATGTCACCGGGAAGAACGGTACTTTTCACCGTGCTCAAGCTCTGATTGACCCTGCTGCTGAGGCGTCATTCATTGTTGAAAGTCTTGCTGATCGTTTAATGCTGGATCGAGAGAAAGCGATCGTTGATGTATTCGGCGTTGCTGACCAGTTCAGTGAAACTGCGCGTGCTCGCGCATCTTGCATGGTCAGGCCAACCTTTGATCGCTCCGTAATCTTCTGCCTAAACAAACAGTGTTCAGCAAGACGTACCCGCATTTGTCGAAAATTAAACTTGCTGATCCTTAGTACTATCGATCTCGTTCAATTGATCTGTTGCTCGGCGCTGACCTGTATCCGTTGCTCATACGTGCCGGCCTTATTACGGGCTCTCCGGGCACCCCTGTAGCACAAAAAACGATCTTTGGATGGATTTTAACTGGTCCAATATCCATTCGCCGTCAACCATCCACGTCGCCGAGCGTCAGCGCATCGATGCCTTTCAAGTTTCTCTCGAACCCGCCTTGAGTGAAGCTCTTACTCGGTTTTGGCAGCTCGAAGAGATTCCGTCAAAATCGACTCTCACCAAAGAGGAGCTTCACTGCGAAGAGTATTACTCTACAACGGTTCAAAGCAACGAGCATGGTCGCTTCATTGTGCGCCTTCCGTTGCGATCAACTGAGGCAATCGCTGACTCTCGTGAAATTGCCACTACTTGCTTCCTCAGTGTCGAACGTCGTCTAGCGCGGAACCCGGAGCTCAGACTCGCATATACATGGTTTATGAAGGAATATATAGATCTTGGTCATATGCACCTTGCATCTCTGCGAGAAATCGCATCGGCTAAAAATTATCTGCCTCATCATGCCGTCTTTAAACCAGACACAAAGAAAATCCGCGTCGTTTTCAATGCGTCACGACGCAACCACTTGGGTCGCTCGCTGAACGAATCACTCTTCACGGGCCCCAAACTTCAAGCCGATCTCACCGGCGTCCTATGTCGATGGCGCTTTTTCCAATTTGTTTTTACTGCTGACGTCGTAAAAATGTATAGGCAAATACTCATTCATGCCGATGATCAATGTTGGCAACATATTCTGTGGAGAGAGGACCCGAGCAAGCCCATTCAAGACTATCGCGCAACGACTGTGACCTACGGCACTGCCGCTGCTCCATTTTTAGCGTTGCGCACTATGCTTCAATTAGCAATAGAAGGCGCAGCTCAGTTTTCCGTCGCGGCACAAATCATAAAAAAGCAGGTGCAGTGGCACAAAAATATATCAGAATATTTGACACTTTGATAATATTCTTGAATTCAGAATGTTTTCATGTAGTTGTGTTATAAAACGTGCGTATATGCCCATTGTGAAAGCACTGATTAATTTCGAATGCAATTATTAGCGCGTCGAATGTAAATAAAAAATATATGAATGTACTTTTATGCTGTGTGTACCGAAAAATTAGGACAATATACCGAAAGCACGTTTAAACTACATCTAAAAGTAGACGCGAAACCCACTTTTTTTATAAGTGTAATGTACTGACCGCCCAGTCAACACAACGCGTGCGCGAAACCCGAAACACACACACGCATACCAAACGAGCCGTCCTCGTATCGTCCGCTATGTATGCTGGACACGGCGGGCAAGATTCTTGAGCGAATCATATGCGACAGGCTGGAAGCTTTCACAGAGAGACCCGGAGGCCTCTCGGAGCAACAGTATGGCTTTTGGAAAGGGCGATAAACGATATATGCTATCGAAGACGTCATTTCGACCGCCCGGAATGCAGTAGCAGGCAGGAGGTGGTTCCGGAGGCACTGCTCATAACCAGCAGGAGGGAAGTGGAAACCATCACCATCACGGTAGGCGACCACAGCATACGCTCGTCCCCCTCCATCCGCTACCTGGGCCTGCACATCGACTCCAAGCTCAAGTTCGATCACCACCACCGAACAGTCAGCGCGAAGGCAGCCAGCGTGATCGGTGCCCTTACGAAGATCATGACCAACTCTGATGGGCCCAGAAGTAGCCGACGTAAGCTGTATGCTCACGTCGTCGACTCCATACTCCTGTATGGAGCCCCCATATGGGAGAAAGAGAAAGACTACAGGCTCTTCTCCACGGGGTTATGACGCCGGAAAACACCACCAGGCTCATGCTCGCGAGCGAGCCGAATTGGCTCGCGATTACAACTTCCTTTGCCCTCTCAGTTGTGATAAGACTGAGAGACGAAGGAATGGACAGAAGGGAATGACCGGACGGTGCGGCTAGAAAAAGAATCCACCTCATCAAAGCCCTCATGAAGCGCTTAATGCCAACCCCTCCACCCCCGTCAACTAATGCCTAACGGCGGTTTCCGCGGGGATGGAACAAAGGGAAATCGAAGTGGATGTAGCTACATAATCTATGTACAAAAAAAAAATTTTACATTTGCTATCTAATGTAAACTTCACACACACACGGTGACGAGCTGGACTCGTACCGGTACAGACGTGTTACGTGTAGCTCCGGCGATATTAATTCTCCAGACGCGTGCATAGATACTTTTTAGTGCTAGTGTTTTTTCATAGTGTGCGCGGCGTCACGCTGCACCTATGCGTATGTGTGTGAAGGCCGCCGTAGTGCTGGCGCAGCTGTAGGAGTGTTTTCTTTTTGCTAGTGGTAGTCGAGAACGGGAAGTGAAAACTTTTTCTTTTTGCTCACGAAAATCACTAGCTGCGTGTGTGGTGTTAGAGCGCGCCTCGGCGCGGCACTATAAACAATGTCGGTCTCAGACTCGAGCTTGCCACCTCAAGCCAGGGCCCAAGTGGCAGCCGTGTCAGACGGGCTGCAGGCGTCGCAGTCGTCGGAGGATGCCGAGCTGAAATCGACGACGCCATTGACCTCGTCACCGATGCCAGGGACCTCGCCCTTGAAGGTGGTGGAGGCCATTACCCGGAGGATCATCACCGTCCCCTTTGCGAGCAAGACCTCGAAGCTCCCGACTGTCGACGAGTTCGCGACCGGGAGCCGAGAGGATATGATGTTGCGGATCGACGGATTGGTGAACGGCCTAGTGCACTTCCTGGGCGACAAGTCCAACATCCACAAGGAGGTGCTCAGATGCGGGACGAGTCTTCAGCGGGCCGTTGCAGCGCTGCAAAAAACGCTGGATCGACAGGAGCCACCTCGTCTTGCCTCCTCGGACAAGACAACCATCACTTCTCCGATGTTTACGAGCAGTACACGAGGTAAGCGGCCTGCAACGTCACCGCCAGGAGCTCGTGTGGCATCAAAGCGGTGTACCGGACCACCGGCCCCGCCGCTGTCAGACGAAAACAACGTCGCCGACGACGACTACGTTCTCATGGAAAATCGCCGACGTCACCGACGTGAGCCACCGGCCCGAATACCAACATCCGGACCAAATGTTGCCCAGCAACCACCGAAACCGCGATCGTCGCATTGTCGGGTCCACCATAGGCCTGATGCGATAGTGATCAAGGCGAAGGACCCGTCGACGTACGCCGACATCTTGAGGAAGCTCAAAGGTGAGCCGACGCTGCAGCAAACGGTCGGCAGCAACGTCCATTCCATCAGACGCAGTGCCGCTGGTGCTCTTGTACTCCACCTGAGGAAAGGCGTGGAAAATGCCTCCTCGCTCGGCGAAGAATTGGACAGAGCCCTTGGTGCTGCGGCCACGGCTGGCGCCCGACAGCATTCGACCACGATCGAGATCAGGGACCTCGACGAGTGTGTCGAAAAAAGGACATCGCCCCAGCGCTGAGCGCATCACTAGGCGTCACAGTGTCCGACGATGTCGTGAAGTTCCTGCGGAAGGCGTACGCAGGGACTCAGGTGGCTGTTGTGGCGTTGCCAGACCATCTCGCTGCCAAAGCAATGAAGCTCGGCCACATACGCGTCGGATGGGTCAGCTGCCGGGTGCGTGAACGTGAGGAGCAGTTACACTGCTACCGCTGCTGGAGTCCTGGCCACGTCGCTGCTCGCTGCAAGGGTTCCGACCGCTCGAGACTCTGCTACCGCTGCAGCCAGGAGGGACACCAGGCCAAGGACTGCAAGAACCAGCCCTCGTGCGTTCGCTGCCGGGAGCGAGGTGCTGCCCATAGCCACGTGTTTGGCGGTCGGAGCTGCCCGCTTACGAAGGAGCGTTCTACCTGCGCCCGCCGATGATGAGAGTCCTCCAGCTTAATCTCAACCACTGTGAGGCTGCCCAGGACCTGCTCTGCGATACCATCAGCAAGCTGCGCATCGACGTGGCCATTCTGTGTGAGCAATACAAGAACCTTGCTCCACCGAATACATGGCTCGCCGATGCCAACGGCCAAGCAGCTATCTGGGTGCGGCGAGGAATCCCAGTTCAGGAGTGCCCGGCGAGAGTGCATCCTTACTTCTCGTGGGCCCGTATCGGCGGAATTTTCTTTTTCAGTGTCTACGCTCCACCAAGACTCTCTGATGCAGAATTTTCCGTCCTCCTCGCCAACATGCCGAGGAGGCCCGCGGCAAGAGTCCTCTGGTCATTGCGGGGGACTTCAACTCATGGTCGACGGAGTGGGGATGTAGGGCGACAAGACCTAGGGCGCTCATCCTGCTTGACTCGCTTGCTCTCCTCGATGCGGTGCTGCACCTTCATCGGCAGACAGGGCAGCTCGGTCGTCGACCTGACGTTTGTGTGCGAGTCGCTCGCGCCTCGCGTGTTGTCTTGGACGGTGAGTGGGTGGTACACACACAGCGACCATCAGGCCATCCTCTTTGAGATCGAGGACGCCGGGACTTCGACCAGGCCCTCGACGCGCCGGAGCTGCAAATGGAACGCCCGTACACTCGATGCGGACCGCTTCTGTGCCGTCATGTCCGGCGCATCGGTCGCCCCCGGGACCGCGGAGGATATGGCGTCGAGCCTCATGGACATCATCACCGGCGCATGTGATGCCTCCATGTCCAAGGCAAACCCGCGCCGCCGTCGCGAGCCGGTGTACTGGTGGACGGCGGAGATCGCTGATCTTCGACGCTCTTGCCTGCGGGCTCGCAGACTCTTCCAGAGATCGCGTGGCCGGCAGGACGAGGAGGCTCACAGCGCCAACTACGCCTCCGCAAGACGTCTGCTGCGCTTGGCGATCAAGACCAGCAAGCGCCGTGCTGGAGACAGCTTTGCGACGAGGTCGACAGCGACATATGGGGCAGACCATACAGGATTGCCATGTCGCGCCTGCGATGCCCGCAGACCAAGCAGCCTGGCTCCCCTCTCCTGGTGCGCGGCGCGGTGGCGGCTCTGTTTCCGCAAGTGCCGAGCGGGCCCGCCTTGCAGCTGCACGGGCGGGAGAGCTGGTCCCAGCCGTCACCTTGGAGGAACTCAAAGGAGCTCAA
Organism: Trichogramma dendrolimi; assembly: GCA_034770305.1. NCBI lineage: Eukaryota > Metazoa > Arthropoda > Insecta > Hymenoptera > Trichogrammatidae > Trichogramma > Trichogramma dendrolimi. Next base: position 250,878 of record JAPMIB010000014.1, read on the forward strand.
TCGAGGATCAAGGAGCGCTCGGCGCCCGGCCCGGATGGCGTGCCCAACATGGCGCTGAAGCTCGCTGTTGCCACGCGTCCTGACATCTTCGTGCGGGTGTATACGATGTGTCTGGAGACCGGCGCTTCCCGTCTGGCTGGAAGCGCCAGAGACTCGTCCTGCTCCCAAAGCCAGGCAAACCTCCCGACGAGCCGTCCTCGTATCGTCCGCTGTGTATGTTAGACACGGCGGGCAAGATTCTCGAGAGAATCATATGCGACCGGCTGGAGGCTTTCACAGAGAGACCCGGAGGCCTCTCGGAGCGACAGTATGGCTTCCGGAAAGGGCGATCAACGATAGATGCCATCGAAGACGTCATTTCCACCGCCCGTGAGGCCATCGCCGGCAAGAGATGGTACCGCGGCACCAAAAATACTGCGCCGTGGTGACACTCGACGTGAGGAATGCGTTCAACTCGGCTCGGTGGGACAACATCCTCGCCGCTCTACGCCGTTTGCTCGTACCCGATTACTTGCTGAGAATAATCGCCAGCTACTTCTCGGCAAGAGTGCTCGACTTCACCACGGACGAAGGCCCGGAGTCCTACGAAGTCACAGCAGGAGTCCCACAGGGGTCAGTACTGGGCCCGATCCTGTGGAACGTTATGTATGACGCGATCCTGCGCCTCAACTTCGATGGCGATGTTCGTATCGTCGGTTTCGCGGACGACATCGCAGTGGTGGCTGTCGCCAAGCATCTATGGCAGATCGAACACGATCTGAACGCTGCGATACTACAGGTGCGAGGCGCGCTCCAGGCTCTCAGCTTACAAACGGCTGACCACAAGACGGAGGCTCTGCTCATCACAAGCAGGAAAAAAGAAACCATCACCATCACGGTAGGCGACCACAGCATACGCTCGTCCCCCTCCATCCGCTACCTGGGCCTGCACATCGACGCCAAGCTGAAGTTCGACCACCACCTCCGAACAGTCAGCGCGAAGGCAGCCGGTGTGATTGGTGCCCTTACGAAGATCATGCCCAACTCTGGCGGGCCCAGAAGCAGCCGACGCAAGCTGTATGCTCACGTCGTCGACTCCATACTCCTGTATGGAGCCCCCGTCTGGAGCACAGCAGCACAAAAGCGAGCCTACATTCGACAGGCGGAGTCAGCCCACCGACGAGCCTGCCTGCGTGTGATCGGAGGCCGGCCGCATGTCTCTTACGAGGCCACATATGTCCTTGCCGGCATACCTCCGCTGGCCCTTCTTGCGGACGAGCGAGCGCGACTCTACGGCCGCCGCCGAGAGGACGCAGAGGACGAAGAACGCTTGGCAACGCTAAGCAAGTGGCAGGAAGCATGGGACCGGTCGACGAAGGCCCGATGGACGCACCGACTGATCCCAAGTATCAGAGTGTGGATCGAGAGGAGGCACGGAGAGCTGAACTACCACCTCACGCAGCTCTTGACCGGGCATGGCTTCTTTAAACACCATAGCCGACGCTACGACCACAATCAAAGCGCACAATGCCCGGTCTGCCCCTCATCCATTGAGAACGCGGAGCACGTTCTACCACTGCCCGAGGTTCAGCGAGAGAGCGAGACTACACTCCCTGCTCCACGAGGTCATGACGCCGGAAAACACCACCAGGCTCATGCTCGCGAACGAGCCGAACTGGCTCGCTGTTGCTTCCTTCGCCTACTCAGTCGTAACAAGACTGAGAGACGAGGAAACAGACAGAAGGTGACGACCGGACGATGCTGCTGGAAGAAGACGCCACCTCAACCAAGCCTCCATGAAGCGCATAACGCCAACCCCTCCATCCCCGTGAAGTAATGCCTAACGGCGGTTTCCGCGGGGATGGAACAAAGGGAAACCGACGTGGATGTATGTACATACACTATGTACCCTAAATCAATATGTTACACTCTCACTTCTATTGTTACATTTTACCCAATGTAAACTTCTATTTTCACTTTCTGCTAAATAAAATATATTAATACACCAAAAAAAAAAAAAAAAAAAAAAACACACACACACACACACACACACTCACACACACACCGTGTCCTCAAGTTCTCGGTAGATCTTGTTACACCAGTGTCTTTCCCGCGTGCTGGAAAATACAGAGGCTTGTCCTGCTGCCAAAGCCAGGCAGGCCACCCGAAGAACCATCGTCGTATAGGCCGCTCTGTATGCTTGACCCAGTGGGCAAGATTCTCGAGAGAATCATCTGCAACCGCCTCGAAGCCACTACTAAGAGCCCTGGGGGCCTCTCAGATCACCAGTACGGCTTTCGGAAGGAGCGATCGACGATCAACGCCATCGAGAACGTCATCGCCACCGCCCGAGAGGCCATCGTGGGCAAGAGATGGAACTGCGGCAACAAGAAGTATTACGCCGTAGTCACCCTCGACGTGAAGAACGCGTTTAATTAAGCTCGGTGGAACAACATCAACGCCGCGCTACGCCGAATGCGCGTACCTGAGTACCTGCTGAGAATAATCAGAAGCTATCTTTCAGCGAGGCTGCTTGATTGCGATACGGACGACGGACCAGAGACCCACAGAGTCACAGCAGGCGTTCCGCAAGGATCTGTCTTGGGGCCCATCCTGTGGAACGTCATGTACGACGCCGTTCTGCGCCTCAACTTCAGAGGCAACGTAAGGATCGTAGGCTTCGCGGACGACATCGCCCTGGTGCCGTGGCCAAGCACTTGTGGCAGATCCAACACGATCTGAACTCTGCCATCGCGCAAGTGCGTGGTGCGCTTCAAGATCTCAGCCTAGAAACGGCTGACCACAAGACCGAGGCCCTTCTCATCAGTCGCAGGAAGAAAATGGAGACCATCACCATCACAGTGGGCGACTGCAGCATAATGTCGACCCCCTGCATCCGCTACCTGGGCCTACACATCGACTCCAGGCTGAGACTCGACCAACATCTCCGAATCGTCAGCGAAAAGGCAGCAAGAGTGTCTGGAGCCCTCGCGAAGATCATGCCCAACATCGGTGGGCTCAGAAGTAGCCGACGCGTGCTCTATGCTCCCGTTGTCGACTCAATTCTCTTGTATGGAGCACCCATCTGGAGCTGTGCGACAGAGAAGCAGGCCTACATCCGCCAGGCAGAGTCTGTATATCGACGAGCCTGCCTGCGCGTGATCATCGGGTGACCACACGTCTCCTACGACGCGACGTACGTGATAGCCAGCGTACCACCGCTGGCGCTACTAGCGGATGAGCGAGCGCGCATATACCTGCGCCGCCTCGAGGACGTCAAGGAGGAAGAAAGAAGAGAGACGCTAAACAGGTGCCAGGACCGGTGGGACCGGGCCTCAAAGGGCCGATGAACACACCGGCTAATCCCGAACATCACGGAATGGGTCGAGAGGGGACATAGAGAAGCGGACTACCATCTCACACAACTCCTGTCCGGGCATGGCTACATCAGAAGCCATAGCCAGCGCTATGGTACACTAGACCTACTTTAATTCTGTCCAGACCAAATCCACATTCCGCCGACACGAAAAAAAGATTCAGACCACCATCTATCTCTTTTCATAGTTTCAGATGCTCTGCGTAAGGTAGATATGGCAGTGACGTTACTTATCTACCGTACGCAGAGCATCTGAAACTATGAAAAGAGATAGATGGTGGTCTGAATCTTTTTTTTCGTGTCGGCGGAATGTGGATTTGGTCTGGACAGAATTAAAGTAGGTCTAGTGTAACACTCTTAGCGCACTCTGACCGGCCTGCCCAATCACAGTAGAAGACGCGGAGCATGTATTCTTTCGCTGCCCGCGATTCCACGAAGAGAGGGAGAGACTCCAACAAGTCCTCCAAAAAGAAATCGAGCCTGAAAATATCGTCAGGCTCATGCTCGAAACCGCAGGAAATTGGATGGCGGTAGCGTCTTTCGCACAATCAGTCGTCTCCAGACTGAGGCAAGAGGCACAAGAGGCGTAAGAGCGATCCGGACGATGCTGTAAGAAGAAGACGATGCTTCTGGTTCCCGAACTCCTAATCACCGTAAGGTGGACGGGGGATGTACGGAAAAGACACAGATGTAGCAGAGAAGCTCTATAGAGTCCCCACCGAAGTAATGTTTAACGACGGTTCCCGGTGGGGTACTTGTTTCGAAGGGCCAGTGGCTGCAGAGTGAACTCTGCCCACGTCCAAAAAAAAAAACACACACACACCGGCCTCCTTGGCTCAGTGGGTATAGTTCTTGCCTGCTGATACAAGGTGTGCCGCAGGGCGTGGGTTCGATTCCCACTGGGCGAATTTTTGATAGCGTTTTTTCACCTGGTGTGGTCGAGCCCGTGCCCGAGGTGGAGCGGGTACCACTCAAAAAGAAGACCCGGGCTATGTCATCAGCTTCCAAAGCGGTAAAAAAAACCCGATCACTGTGCGAGCTGGAAACGAAGAGGATATCTATTAGTAGAAGCCCGAGGCGAGGACTCACAAGGCTGGCGATAGACGGGGAGCACAACACTCCTATGATGAAGTCAGAAGCGAAAACTACACTCACAAGATGGCAACAGAAAGGAGCATCAAAAAACTCACCGGGACTCACAAGATAGCGCCGGAAGCGAGAACCACACTCACAAGATGAAGCTAACCCGGCAACATGGTCACTTGCCGGGCGACAACAGAAGCGAGAACCACACTCACATGATGGCACTGGGCAGCGAGTTCTAATACTTAAGGGCTTATATATACCTAAAAATTTTCAAAAATTGATTTTTTTTCTTAGCCTATTTTATTGGAAATTTTCTCCCCTTTTCAGTGCTTTTTTCAAAAATGCGAAATTCGAATCCTATCAAAAGATACAAACGATTTACTGAACAAATCCATTGTATCAATTTGAGCGAATTCTATTATTATTTAGATTTTGTCATGGTCATGTTGGCAAGCGTACCCGATGCATATAACGATCTCAAATGATCATCCCCGCTTAACAATTAAGTAATTGGTATTACGACCCCCTGTTACCACCCTAAAAATTTAAATTAACATTCCTAATATACGTTAAACATAATTAGACGAGTGTTTGATTCTACTCGCTACAAGTGCTCCTAAAATATATTTCTCAACGCAAATTCTAATAAATAGCTATTCTTTTAGTATTTTTCATTATTATTAATTATTTCCCAGTATTTACGTATTTAGTATTAGTATTTTCATTTTTATCTTAGAAATTAGAAACAATAAGTTTAAATATAATTTATTTAGTTTAGAATTAGGTTATAAAATATTAATCAAGTTAGTTTATCATTAGTTTTTTTAATATATAATTTAGTTATTACCCTTTTTTAAAATATAATTTAGTCATTATCTTTTTTAATATATAATTTAGTTTAATACTAGTTAGTAATTTTTTACAATAAAAGTTATAGTTTAGAATTAGATTATTAGATTAGAACATTATCAAATCATTAGATATAGTTAATTAACTATATCTAATTAGATTAAAATTGATTTCATTTTTTATTATAATTGTTTAAATATTTATATTGTCTAGAGTTAGTTTAGATTTAGTAGAATTAGTAAGAGTGATATATCATGGAGCCTGATTGTAAAAAAGGAGGGGTTATCCTGATAAAAAAGGATCAATTGGGAGAAAACGAAAGTGTGTTTCAAGGGTAATCGATTCACCCAGCCCTCAGAATCAAAAAAATATAGATGCTAAGGCTAGATCTTCTTTTGAAGCAGCTAAATCAGTGAAGTCTGCTTCAAATCTTAAACTCAGCTCAAACCAATTTAATTGTGAAGTTAGTCCAGCACAGTATCGACTGGTGGATTTGAGCCGTTACTCCCTTTCCTACAAAAAAATGTATTCTGTCAGTGTGGTGCAAAATTTATTTTTGACGAGACATCCATCCGTGGTCTTGGATTGAACTGAAATTTGATTGTACCAATAACAAAGTGTCAGTTTTCTTCAAGTGTACTGTCAAGTAAGCTAGTTGGACCTAAAAAAAAACATTTATGAAGTAAACAGAAGATCAGTTCTTGCCTCACGCACTGCAGGTTTGGGTCTAACAGGTCTACAAACAATATGTGGAATGATGGACTTACCTCAGCCAGTTACCCAACTTACATACCAGATTATCAATGAAAATCTTGGAAATTGCTGCCAAGAAAGTGGCCACAGAATCAATGCGACAAGCTGTTGCAGAAGAGTCACAACGTACCCCTAAAAATGATCCTGGTTTATCTGTTTCTGGTGATGGAACATGGCGTACACCAGGATTTACATCTCTACAGGAGCTGCTTCTCTTATTGGCCATCACACTGGAAAAGTTATAGACATTATTACAAAAAACAAATTTTGTCAAGCTTGCAGAAAATGGGAGAACAAAAATAAGGACTCAGCAGAATACTTAGAGTGGTTTGATGTACATAAAGAAAAGTGCAAAGTCAACCATACTGGCAGTTCTGGTCTTATGGAAGTAGATGGTATTGTGGAAATGTTTAAAAGAGCAACAACTGTGAATAATGTAAAATACAAAAATTATATTGGTGATGGTGACTGTAAAGTTTATGCTAAAATAAAACAAGTCAAGCCATTTGGAGAAAGTTTTGTGGTAGAAAAGAAAGAGGACATCAACCACGTGGGAAAAAGAATGGGAACCCGGCTTCGCAATAAGAAGAAAGACTGTGGCAAAAATGTACTGAGTGATGGAAAAACAATAGGAGGAAGAGGACGTTTGACAGCAGTAGTTATAGATCAGCTTTCATCGTACTATACCTTAGCGATAAGAAGAAACACCACAGTCACAGGCATGTACAATGATATATGGGCCACTTTTTTCCACAAAAGATCAACAGATGCTAATCCACAACATCACTTATGTCCACCTGGAGCACAATCTTGGTGTAAATGGCAAAAAGCACTAGCACAAGGCACTTCAAACAAATTTGTCCATAAAAGTTCAATACCTCCTGCGATAATGGATTATATTAAAAATATTATGAAGACTTGTCGAAGCCAGAACTATTGGAGAAGTGCGTTGGAGCATATTCACAAAATGCAAATGAGTCTTTGAACCATTTACTTTGGAAGTACGTGCCCAAGAAGCAGTGGAGTGGTGGTACAATACTAAATATTGGAGCATTTATTGCTGTCTCTACATTCAATGACGGCAAGTCAGCTCTCCTAAAAATAAAGAATTAGATATCCATCCAGGCTCAAATGCAATAAAATATAGTGAACAAATTGATGAAAAAAGAATATACCAAGCTGAGGTTCAAAAAACAATGTCGTCCAAAGAAACTAGATCCGCCAATTTGAAAAGAAAGCACAATGATCCTAATGATGATAGCTACGTACCAGGGGGTCATTGAAATAATCACTTCAGCTGTAAGTAGAAAAACAAATTTAGTAATTTTGAATCATAATAAATAAAATTTAATATATGCATTCATACCTTTTATCTGATGTTCTTGTTGCAGATGCAAATAGCAAGCCCTTGAAAGATTTGTAAATAAAAAACAAGTACCATACCAGTAACCTGCAAATAATCACAAAGTATCATTGATTGAATTTTAATATAAAAATGTATTTTTTAGAATGCAGTACTTATCTGATTATCACGGCCTTTTCAGTAAGTAATATTTATGGTCAAAACATTACTAAAGAAGGTGGTTGATAAGTGGTTTTTAATTAAAATTTACACTTTTATTTTAGATGCACAGATTCTACTTTTCTTAGGCTACCTCGCGGTTATGTTTATGTTTACAAGCAGACAAATAAAGAGAGACAGCCGGCAGGCGGTGTGGCGTCGAGAGTCTCGCCTCCCCTCTAAAACCTGCGCGCTACGACACGCGCGCGTCGTCACGAGTCGCCGAGTACGGCGAGATATAGATATTTGAGTTGTCTTATTGGAGAGTCGCTTGTAGTCAGTAGTGACGAGCACAAGCCAGTCCGGCCTAAATAAAGTCAGATCGTTATTAATTACGAGTCCAGTGATCATTTTCCTATTCTCTCTCCCATCCCGAAGAAGATCATTAGCAACGACACGCCATCAAGCCTATGATGTATGGAGCATAGGCGAACCTTCTGATTCGGAGCTGGGTAACTGACGAGTCAACCTACTACTAGGCACAGACCCACAAAACACATTTAATATCTCCATACTGGTGACCGGACTTTTTGTGAAATTTCAAGGCGATTTTCACCGGGAGAAGAAGAGAGTATCGAGGTATCACAGGTTTTGATTTTTTTCGGCCGGACTTGGCAAATTTATTTTGGCGCGCGCTGGAGCGGCGGCCATCTTGAGCGACACCGGCAGCATAGCACGTGTGTGCGCTCACTCTCGCTACGTGTTGGTGGCAGTGCAGGGGTGCGCGTGGTGCTCTTTTGCTCGCTCGTGCATTTTGCGAGTTGTGGTGAACTTTTTCGCAGCGCGATTGTTTTTTCGAGCTCAGAGAGAAAGAAATATTGGCAGCAGCAACAGCAGCAACAGTTGCGAGCTCAGCCAGAAAGGAGTCATTAGCAGCAGCAGTTACGAGCTCAAAATTTGAACATTATTTGCGAGCCGGCCTGGCGGCTTAGTTGCTCCAATTGCGACGTTGGAGATTGCGGTGAGTCGGCAGAGTCTCATCAGCTACAGCAGCATCAGTGGCAACGGCAGTTCGACGACATTTTTCGAATTTTCCAAACAACATCTCAGCAGCAGCAGCAATTTAACGGCGATTTTCATCATTGTGCCGTGCTGTGTTCGATTTGGGCAAGCGAGTCGCTTGCTTCTTCATCGCATCGTCAGTGAGCGGCCATTTTGAGTTTTCGTCAACGAGCAGCTTCTTCATCACATCGTTGGTGTAACGGCAATTTTTGAATTGTCGACAACGAGCAGCGTCATGGCGGCACCTGTTGCTGATTGCGACTCGGGAAATCTTCGGCTTCTGGCGAATTCGTAAGCGTTTTTAAGATTTCTCCTCGGCTGCATCCACGCGATTTTTTTTTTCTTTACTACTAAAACAATTGATATAAAACGTGACGAAACTGGGTGTATAAATGTCGCCATTGAGGCGTAGTTTTTTTTTTGCAGTTATTGTATCGCACATGGTTCCAATTTTGATATGGCATTTGCCAAGTTTTTGGGCCGTGTGTTGATGCGGTAGCTTGCTTTATTATTTGAAGCATCAGAGTTTCGTCTACGTGGATTAAATTTTTTTTTTGCGACTGTAATTAACTAGCGGATAAAATTATTTCGCGGCAAATTAATTTAGGTAGGATTTATATGTCGTTGATTATCCGGATTCGCGCATTTATTTTTGCCTTTCGTGCGAGGTTTAATTTAGAGCAATTTAGTGAGCTCGTTTGAAAATTTTCGTGTGTGACTATTTCGTGAAATAACGATTTTTCAATTTCGCGATTTCAAATTTTCGAGTCGTATACATGAAGTCGTGTTTGAAGGTGAGATACGCCTTGTCGCGAGTAAACACTGCTTACAATATTTACAGAAATTTGAATTTTCGCGAGTAGAGTCTGGGACTTTCTCGTTCAGAGCAACAACATCGTACGAGCAAGTGGCATAATAGCGGATCTCGCTCTTTGGAGCAAGTATTCTTTGTTTTTGACGCGCGTCTTGGCGGGTTTTAGTCAACGTTACATCCAAGCTTCGATCGTCCGAGTCGACGCGTTCGAATCTGTCGCTTGTGTTGACATTCTCATGAGTTCGTGATCTCCTCTCAGCGATTTTTCTTTTCACTCAAGCTCGCTTACTGAAATTTATCGGAGCGAGAACTTGAACATTATAACGAATGTACGCATTGTGTATTGTCACGGGGGCCCACGTGACAGTATTTACGGTACCTAGCTAATTACGTAGATACTTGTGCTGCTACATATTAGCAGACGATTTTACGCACACAGTATTCTATACTCTGTTCAATTTGAACAGATCTTCGTACATGTGCAAAATTATTGAATAATTTTGTGCATATACACACTACTTATAGACTGCAGTCACATTTATAAGCCCTTCATTGGCTTCATTATTTTCGTTAGCCCTTAATTGGTTAACATACGCAGAGTCGATTTGACTTTTTGCTTTGGTGCGAGGTGCAAAGGTACGCTGCTGCGGCCTTAATTGTCCAGCCTTCCGTTGCGATTTGTATACGGTGCCTTTCACTTTTCGCATCACAATTACTTACTCGAGTAGCCGATTTGGCATAATTAATATTACAGTGCACTTTGTTAATTTTACTGACAAAACGTGTTAATAGATATGCTTCTGTTCACGTTTTACTGTTGAGTTTTGCTTATATTAACACAAATTGTTAATTTTAACGCAAATTGTTAATTTTTTGGACCAAACGTGCTAATGGATATACTTCCACTCACGTGCTATTGTTAATTTTGTTTTTTGTTCTAACGCAATTTTAGCGTTTCTTTTGAATTACCTTCTGGATTGGAGTTACAGTGGGTTTTTTCATAGTCAATTATTGAATATTGTCTAAAGGAGATAAAGACACTCAACTGTTGCAACTGCGCTTTGACAGTAGCGAAATAGATTTTTATTTCGAATTTTTTGTCGTTTTAGACTTGCTCGTCTGATGTTGTTAGCCAGTTTGATTTGAGCTGTACGCGATAGGGTCGTTGGAGTGCGGGTTATGATTTGCGTTCTCTCTTGCAGAGTTGAACGTCGTTGAGTGCCTGAGTGTTGGGTTCGTGGCCCGAGTGTGCGAGTGTTCAGCGAGTCTCACAATTACAAATGAATAGTACTAATTTTTGTGGCTTACGTTTTGCAAATTTTTGGTGATAATTAGTTTCTGTTTAATATGGTTCATTGCATGGTCACATACTTGTGATTGCGGTCTTGATCGCTGTTTTAACAGGCCGTTCCATTATTTAATCTCATCTTATTTCATTTGAAATTCATGCATTAATCATTCTCATAAACTAATAACCTGCTTATATTTCCCTCATATCCTTTGTTAAAATCTACACTTCGTCATAATTTCGAGTTGTTAGTAACCGCGTAAATAGTTTTAATTTTAGATACACATTTGTGAGTTGTTCATTCGTTTTCGCGATGGCGGAGAGCGCGGACCTGGGTGGCAGCGGCGAGTCCTTCCGTGTTCCTGATGATTCGCGTGTGCAGTTGTTGCTGGAGCATTTCGGCTCTTCGCAGCCTAGGTCTGTCGAGACAGTTGAGACATTAAATAGTTGTTTTCCGTTCTAAGAGCTTACGGAGTCAATTAAGGTATTGACAGAGAGTGTAAGAGATCTTCGTTCAAGCTCGTCAGGTGTCGCGTCTCGGCAGGGGGAAGTACGGAGCAGTAATGTCCCAGATACGAGTATCGATAAACACATTGAGGTATTGAATTTATTGGACAATAATCATGTCGATAATAGTGTTGCGACATCTACGGTTTACGTTCCGGTGAACGATGCTGGTCCAACGATTCGTGCGTTTGACCCGTTCGATCCTACAAATTTGCCTTCGCAGGAGCAGTCTGCATCGGCTGCGGGTTCTTTTGTGAGTCCGTCTACTCCAGTGGTTCCCTTAATGTCAGCTAAAAAATTCTCACATTTTCCAACTTTTTGGAAACATACACCTGAGTTATGGTTGGAAGAAATCGAGGCGAAATTTAGCTCGTTAGGAATTACCTCGGATAAAGAAAAATTCCATTATACGATTACTTCTCTGGGAAGCGACATTGTCGCAGAGTTAGCGGATTCCACTAGAAATTTACCGAGAGACAATAGATTTGAATCATTGAAAAATATTTTAGTTCGAAAATATATCGAACATCCTAAAGCTTTAATGAATCGTTTTTATGAGACGCTAGCGGGACCGATGTGTTCTAAACGACCTTCTGAATTTCTAGACGCCTTGTGTGGCGCAGGTAGTTCCTTTTTAGATAGAAATGCGATTTTGCAGTTTTGGAAGCTAAAACTTCCGCCTCAGATCGCGGTACACTTAGGTTCAGTGGTAAATGCGGTAAATGAGAGATCTGTTGTCGCTCGCGCAGACGAGGTTTTTTATCAGCTCCAGAACTCCACCAGTAAAATGATTCACAGAATCGATACCGAGAGGGCTGTTGTAGAGAATCAGGATAGTAAGCGGAATTCTACTTTTGAAAGTTTTGTTACAGAGATCAAGGAGGCGATTAAGGAAATGTCTCGCAATATTACTCAGTTGAATAAGCCGGGTTTTAAGCAATCGCGTAGAGAACCGTCTGGTCCATTTTTTTATCACACTAGGTACAGGGAAAAAGCGTTGAAGTGTCCTCCCGAGTCTAATTGTAGATGGAAGGATCACAATCCTGATAATTCAAAAAACTGATTATACCCGGTTCAGTCGTGGGGTCGATTGACTCGGGTACTTCCCGTATTGAAACCCCTTCATGTTCATTGGTTTCTCCCCGTTTGTATGTTTATGATAAGGAGAGTGATTTGAGCTGGCTTATCGACTCTGGAGCAGAAGTGTCTGTTATCCCGAGAGAATTAGCTAGAGTTTCGGAGAATACTAATTTACGGTTATTTTCAGCAGACATGTCGCCACTGAGCACGTACGGCTCAGTCGAGATGCTGTTGAGGTTCAATGAAACAGAGTCGTTTAAGTGGAGTTTTATCGTTACACAAGTTCCGTACCCTATTCTTGGAGCGGATTTCGTATATAAATTTAGGTTATTAATTGACTTATTCAACGGTCGTTTGCTGCGTCCGGATAATTCGGTTTTTGCTACCGGCGAAGTAGTTACTGCGACAAATTTTTCTTTGTGTCTTTTGTCGGCTGATCAAAAATATAGAGATTTGCTACTCGAATATCCGATGCTTTATGACGCGAGGCAGAGGAAGCCTCTTAAAGAGATGAATGTTTTTCATTCTATCGTGACGAACGGTCCTCCGGTCGCGGAGAAGCACCGTAAATTGAACCCTGAAAAACTAGAAGCTGCTAGAGCTTATTTTGGAGATTTGGTGGACAAGGGCCTTGCTGAGCCATCGGACAGCCAGTGGGCGTCTCCCATTCATCTTGTCGCGAAGAAAGACGGTACGTGGCGCGTTTGCGGAGATTATAGAAAGTTGAATAATATCACTGTGCCCGATCGCTACCCCGTCAAACGCTTACAGGACTTTGCTTCAATTTTGCATAGTTCTACTGTATTTACTACGCTTGATCTGGAGAAAGCATATAATCAGATACCTGTTTGTTTAGATGACAGACCTAAAACTGCGTTAATTACCCCTTTCGGTTTGTTCCATTTTAACGTTATGAGTTTTGGGATGCGAAACGCGGCGCAACTTTTCAGCGTTACGCGGACGCGGCTCTTGGGGATTTACCGTTCGCGTACGTTTATATCGACGATATCCTTGTTGCTTCTCCAGACACTGCGTCACACCGCGAACACGTAAAAATAGTTTTCGAACGTCTCAAAGAGGCAGCATTGCAGCTAAATCTGAATAAGTGTGTTTTCGCCGAGCCAGAGGTCGAATTTTTGGGTTTTCTTATTAATAAGCATGGCTATAAGCCGTTGCCTGATAAAGTCGAAAAGATTTGTAATTTTCCGAAACCCATCACGGTAGAACAATTACGTAGATTCTTGGGAATGGTAAATTTTTACCATCATTGCCTTCCCAATGTAGCTGATCTACAACTTGAATTGAATAAGATGTTAACTTCGCAAAAACGTAAAGACAAAACCCTCCTTCAATGGAGCGAATTAGCAACGACCTCCTTTGAAAAACTTAAAATGGCTCTGGCGAACGCCGCTTATTTGGCTTTCCCTCGTGTCGATGCACAGTTGCGCGTTTGTACGGATGCTTCGGACTACGCGATGGGGGGGGGTTTTGGAGCAGTTCGAAGATGAACATTGGAAACCCTTGTCATTCTTTTCGCGAAAGTTCGATAGCGCACAGCGCAGTTACGCGACGTATGATAGGGAACTCCTTGCAATCGTAGAAGCTGTGAAATATTTTGCGTATTATTAGAATCGGTGAAATTCATTGTGTGCACAGACCACAAGCCGCTGGCTTATACATTGACTCAGTCACACGAGTCTTCTTCGCCCAGGCGAAGACGTCACGTGGAGTTTGGTGTCAATTTGATATGGAAATCATTTATCTACCTGGTCCGGAAAATGCCGTTGCTGATGCAATGTCTCGTCTCGATGAGGCAACCGCGGAGGAGGTATCAGGGTCTGCTGTGGCCAGCATTGGCTTAAAGACATATTGATTTAATAAATATGCCAACTACAATTTCCTTGAAACAGTTAGCTTTTGCTCAGGCACACGATGATGAACTAAAAAATATTAAGACAGATCCATCTATTTGCAGTTTTAAGTTATGGCGTATAGTATGGAAACCCTCTAACGTAGAAATTTCTGCTGAGCTTACCGGTGAGCGTATACGTCCTTTTGTTCCACTAAGTTTACGCCCAAAAATTTTTGAGAATTTTCATAGTTTAGCACACCCAAGTGCAAATATCACAGAAGCTTATACGAAAGTTTTATATTTGGCCCAGCATGTCCTCTGATATCGCGCTATTTTGTAAGGCTTGCGTGGATTGTCAACAATCAAAGATCACCAGACATAACAAGCCGCATCCGATGCATTTCGATGCACCGGATGCACGCTTTCAACATATTCATATTGACTTAGTCGGTCCGTTACCTGAGGTACGCGGCTATAAATACTTATTGACTATGATCGATAGATTTTCGCGGTGGCCGGAAGCCATTCCTTTAAAGAATATTGAGTCAACGACCGTCGCGGAAGCGTTTGTTAATCATTGGGTTTGCCGTTTCGGCGCGCCGTCTATCGTTACAACAGATCAGGGGGCACAGTTCGAGAAAGACCTTTTTCAGCATGTCTGTCGAGCTTTTGGTATCGAGCGTATTCGCACCACTCCGTATCATCCGGCCTCAATGGAATGATCGAAAGGTTCCATAGGGATCTTAAAAATGCACTAAGGTGCAGACAATCGAGTGGCGAGTGGCTTGATACTTTGCCGTCGGTATTATTGGGTTTCAGAACTCGTCCGATTTGGGACACTGAGCTTAGTCCGGCAGAGATGCTGTATGGTAATGTTCTTAAGATTCCGGGTGTTTTCTGTGAATTCGATGACGATGATATCGATACCAAGGCTTTTAAAAACACCTTCCTTCGTCATATGATTAGTGTAGGTCCTTTTAATGTGAATCATAAAGATGGCAAGAAGCCATTCTATTACAGAGACTTAGATTCGTGTACTCATGTTTATAAAATCGTTAAAGTTAAAAAAGGATCTATGGTAAGACCTTATACAGGTCCACACAGAGTCATTCATAAGGATCCGTCGCGAAAACATTTTGATATCGACGTGAACGGTCAACAGGTTAAAGTCTCGACTGAACATCTAAAACCCGCATTTACCACTTTGAACGAGTTGCCCGGTTTTGAAAATTGGTCACCTTTGCAGCCGCTGGACGATGGACGAGACGAGGTTAATCTTGATAAAGAAAACTTTGTTGTCGGCGACAATATGAATCTAATCCAACTTGACGAGCAAAACGTCGAGCGTTTCCCTTTGATGGGCCAACGACGAGACAATAAGATACCTAGCAATTCGAGTGTTAATGCGCCTCAGCGAAGTGAGGTTTCTCAGTCAAGTTTTGAGCGCGATCAGCCGCGAGAAGGCCCTAGTGTCCCTCGTGATCCTAGTATCACTGAGCACCAAAAGATTGGTGCACCTTTGGGTTCTCAGCAAGGTTCAGGCACACATTCGGCTCCCGAAGCTCGCGAAAGTCGTAGAGTAATCTCAGATTCAGTAAATAATAATGACTTGAATCAAGGTGGCTTTCCTCAGTTTTTAGCGAGACCACCGTCTATTTTAGGCGAAGTAGAAAACAGAACGATTGTCGACGAAGGAGATTATAGCATTCCTGACGATATTCTTAATTATGACGAAGTGATAGAAAATTCCCAATCCTTGAATCCTGATCTAATTAATTTCCGTAAAAGAAAAGCCACTGATCCATTTGACGACGTTTCTCCTTTAAAAAACGTAAATGACACTCCTGTTGTTCTTTTATGCCGTAGGAAGCTCGTGGAGGCGCTGGAGAACCTTCGTGCATCTGTGCACACAGCGATTAGCCGGTCGCCGGAATTCGAGCCTTTAGCTGCGGGTTTCGACGATGCTTTTACGGACGTCGAGCAGTTATATTTCGGGGCTGACGTACGTAAGAGTGAGAAGATGGCCAGACTCTATGGTAGAGCAGCATCCTTTCTGTATAAACTTCCGGAGTTTCCAGCCTTATTCATCAACAATCAGCCGGTTTTGAAATTGTTTATGTTTAATATTCCCAAAAAGTAGAATAGGGGTGAGCTTATAGAGCTGCTGAAGCCTGTGGTTGAAGAAGGTTTCGTTATCGCGGACTTTGACAAGCGTGGTAAATTTACTCACGCACATGTGAACTGTAAAACTTTGGCGGTTTCATTGAAACTCCAAACGGCTTCGATTCTCGGCTCCGTCGAGGTTGGCTTCTTTAGCCGCAAAGAGGAGGTTTATAAACCCTGTAAGGCAAAAATTAGACCTGACAGTGAGGTATGTGGTTTAAACCGCCCGGTCATTGACTTGCGCTCTAAAAAAAGAGATAAGGAACATCCGTTCATCCATGCTGTGCGCTTCTTGCCGCGTCTCTATCCTCTCCTTGATTCAATCACTACATCTAATTTAACCAACGCATTATCATACCATCCTCTGGCAATCGCCTCTCTGCTTAGTAACTTTTATAATAATTCTTGGCCTATTTACCAATATGATAAAATTTCAGATTTTATTAAAGTTCATTTTGCGAAACATGAGCCACAAACATTGATTTTTAACGATAAGAATGCGCCGGTAAATAACGATACTTAAAAAAGCGTTGGAATCGATCGATAATGGATGCAGCCGAGGAGACGCGATCGCGAAGCGTGCAATGCGCAAGATCGACTTGCGAGCGGTGGCAATCAATCAGAACGTCCTTAAAGTTCTGACCGAAAAATTTAGTTTTAAGTTGTGTATGCTTGGAGAATTTACCTCCACATTCGACGAAGCTTTGGCTAAATTGCAGGCTCACAGGCTCGAGATCTCGGACAATACCCATCTGCGGGGCAAGTTTTTTGCAACTATTAAGGCTAATTGTATTAGGTTGAGCAGATGTACGAATTTGTCTTTTCAGATCATGGCCGTTGCCTTGAGAAGTAACCAAACTATTAAAGCTTTGTTGCTTCACGACCGTATAGCTTTTGATTTTTTCTCGCGTCTAGATGCAGTCGTGGATGCACTTTTCACTGATAGTAATGCGCTGAGCGCAGTAGCTTTAACTTTTTCAAAGCCATATCAATATCCTGAGCTCGCTCAAAATTATCTTTTGTTATTTAACTTGTCAAATTCAATTAAATTCGTAGATATTACTAACGCGATATTTTTGAGTCGAGGTTGCATATTTTGTTAAGCAGTATTCCCAATGTGGTTGACTTAACTTTGATAAACCTTAAATTAATGAAAAATGTAATTTGGCAACTTTGAAATCGCTGAAACGCCTCACAATGAGCTGGGCCAGTGATATAGAGAACATCTTTGTTAGCCTGCCATTGGAGAGCCTGCAAACCCTTAGCTTGACCAATTATAATAAGTGTCCGATCACGGAACTCGATTTTTTACTACCGATAATCAACGCTGGCGTTAAAGTTATTTTATTGGAATTTGATCTGTCCAGATTGTCGGTAGGATTATATATTAAGAGCAAACAAGGCCGAATTGTAATTGAAAGGCAAAATAGAAATACTACGATTTATAAGCGCTAAGTAATAGCAACATTTTTAGTTATTAAGTAATTGATTGGTAGCGCCAGTTGCGCACAAAATGCATAATTATTTTTCAGCGTATGTTACGCACATGAATCACAAAAATGTATAATTATTTTTCAGCGTACGTTACGCACATGAATCACAAAAATGTATAATTATTTTTCAGCGTACGTTACGCACATGAATCACAAAATGTATAATTATTTTTCAGCGTATGTTACGCACAAGAATCACAAATAATTATTTATTTAAGTGCATAAGCACAATTTAATAAAACGATGAGTCAGGCATGCGCCTTCTTGGAGTCAATTAAAATTAAAACATTATTTATTAATTGTCGATAGCGCAAATGAGTGCATAGGTTATTTTTGTAATTAATCAAAACTATACTACAAACGACAATGAATGCAATTGAAATTTATACAATCAACCATAACATTTTCGAGATTTTGCTTCGGACATACGTACATACACACACACACACACACACACACACACACACACACACACACACACACACACACACACACACACACACATACATACATACGGACATTTGTTGAGAATTCAATCTAGTTTACAAATATGTAAACCAAATTGTCCTACGAAGTCTGGTTCAAAATCTCGTTTTCGAGCCTATCACAGAGCTTCCTCTATGAGGAAGCAATTAAAGGGAAGTACTGTGGCGTCGAGAGTCTCGCCTCCCCTCTAAAACCTGCGCGCTACGACACGCGCGCGTCGTCACGAGTCGCCGAGTGCGGCGAGATATAGATATTCGAGTTGTCTTATTGGAGAGTCGCTTGTAGTCAGTAGTGACGAGCACAAGCCAGTCCGGCCTAAATAAAGTCAGATCGTTATTAATTACGAGTCCAGTGATCATTTTCCTATTCTCTCTCTCCCATCCCGAAGAAGATCATTAGCAACGACACGCCATCAAGCCTATGATGTATGGAGCATAGGCGAACCTTCTGATTCGGAGCTGGGTAACTGACGAGTCAACCTACTACTAGGCACAGACCCACAAAACACATTTAATATCTCCATAGGCGGCAGTACGAGGCAGAGAAAGAGAGAGACAACAATGCAGACTGCAGAGTGCGGACAGAAAGCAGAAGTTCAAATAAGCACATGTTGGTTGACAGGTGGTGTTGCACTTATCCTCCTTTACATATAAATATATGTTCAATGTATATGGATTTTTATTTTCAATGTTGTGTAAACTATTGTTGTAAAGTGTAATATTTAATTGAATTTAATAGTGCAATTAAAAAAATGTTAGTTTTGTAATTCATTTGTGCATTGAGTTTTGTTTTGTTTGAGTGATAATCAAGGGTGAATCATCAAGGGGTTTTTTTTTGGTTTTTACACATTCATAACATCTGACACATTTCATTCACAGTATTGTGCTCATTGTTAATAGTGAAATTAATGTTGACAGTGGTTTTATGCGTGCTTGTAATATTATTAACTTATTGAGCTCATACTAAACAATTACAATGATGTATTAAATAACAGGCTGCAAGACTTAGTGATATAAAAGAAATATATATAAGTTTATTAGAAATAAATAGATAATGGTACAATGACTTGGTCAATTAGATACATCGTATCATGAGAGCAGTTAAACAGAGACTGCTCGCTTCGGGCAGGCGCGCGCGCAGAGACACTCGTCACACACACCGCACAACAATCACACAACGACAGCGCACGAGTCCGATCGGCGGGGCGACTTCACAGCGCTTCAACAATTCAACACTCCCCCTGTTGAAGCACTGTGTGTCATCCCAATGTTGCCTCTCAAAAACTCGAATCTCCCCTTTGCAAGACTCTTGGTGAAGAAATCTGCCAACTGAAACTCGGTTGAAACATACTCGATCGCAATCTCCTTACTCTCAACTTTTTCTCTAAGAAAGTGAAATTTTACTTCTATGTGCTTTGTCTTTGTCGGCCGTTGCTGGCTTGATGAGATTTTGCTGTTGATCGACCATCGTGAACGTGCGAAGAAAAGGCGCCAAAACTTTCCTTTTCTGAGGATAACCGTTTTTCTTCTTTCAGGAGTCTTTCTTGCAGAGCACTTAGAGTCTGCCGGGAGGAGTCGACGCTATCCCATGCCGTTATCAGTGATCCGAATTTTTCCGGGAGACACCTTATAACTTTCGCCAGTAATGTTGCGTCGGATTTTTCTTCACCCATGTCCTTGAGTTGTAAAGCAATGTTCTTTACCTTCGTGATGAATGACATCACCGACTCGTTAGGCTCCATTTGGAGCTGGTAGAATCTCTGCAAAAGAGCTGCCTTGTTGCACTCCGACTGGTCCGCGTGGATACTACGCAACTGGTCATACATCTCCTTCGCTGTCGAGCATGTGATGAGAAGCTCAAGCTGCTCGTCGATCATAGTGTCCGAGAGAATAGCCATTGCCTGCGCATTTTTCTTATCCCATACCTTTTGAGCAGCGTCGGGGCTCTCAGGCCGTTTCTCCGTACCAAACACTATTCCTTTGAGATCCAGCGAGACCAAGATATTGGATAGCTGGAATTTCCAAATTTGGAAATTTGTTCCGTCGAATTTGCGGATACTCTTCATATTGAAAGTCTCGCTCATCTTGCTGGCAAAAACTTCTTCAAACGCGCACTTGGCAGTTTGGAAAACCCAACGTACAAATTCGACTACTTTTACTTTTCTTTTATATTATGTATCACAATTCAACTCTCACTCAAGCTTAGCGAGCCTGGGCCCATAACCTCTTAAATAACAGGCTGCAAGACTTAGTGATATAAAAGAAATATATATAAGTTTATTAGAAATAAATAGATAATGGTACAATGACTTGGTCAATTAGATACATCGTATCATGAGAGCAGTTAAACAGAGACTGCTCGCTTCGGGCAGGCGCGCGCGCAGAGACACTCGTCACACACACCGCACAACACTCACACAACGACAGCGCACGAGTCCGATCGGCGGGGCGACTTCACAGCGCTTCAACAATTCAACATGATGTTTTGAGTACTTTGGCATAGAAAGTTGTATTGTCATCGTAAACTGAATGCAATGAACTAGATGGTATGAAAATGTGTACATAAATGATCAGGATGACTCTGAAAAACATTGTTAATTCATTCTGATGAACAATATTCTTATTAGAGAGTGAATTAACAAAGTTATATGAGTTTATTAAAGCTGTTTCTTTAAACGCTTATCCTGGAAAGTTGTGTTTTTGCTAAAAATGGCCCTATTCTCGTAAGATTCCAGAAGAACCGTTTGAAATGCAGGGTCCAGGTTGCAGGGACTTGTTCAGCACATGTGTGGGCATGGCCGCTACTACAGGGAGGATGTTTGGACCTCTGTAGGCCTTTATATAAGCCGACTACCACCAAAATTGTGAAAAAATAGATAAATTATTATTAAAAAAGTGGTTTTAATGAAAAAAAATATAGTAATATCTAATTAACAATCTTGCCTGTAGTAGCGGCCATAGCCAAGGCTCCAACAAACAAGATGGTATGACCCTGGGGTCTCAAAATTAATTTTACCACTTGGAATCCTACGGGCCAGGGGGGTATGATTCATTTTTAGAATGTTGACTTGCCTAGTTAATCTAGGCTGTATTCAAGTTAATTTGGGGTATGTCAGGGTGATTTCTGGTTAAAAAAAGGGTTGGAAAAGAGGAGAATTTTTCCATTTCACCAGATATAATTTGTACTTAAATTTTGATATATTTTAAAATTATGTGATTTTAAGGTATATATAAGCCCTTAACACGGAAGGAGACGCCAGCAATGTGTGACCACGCAAAAAGACGACTCCGAAAAAGGGGATACGACAATCGAGAGATGGCATCGCGTAGGAACGGAGGTTCACCAAGTACAAAAAAGATGAGTCCTTGAACCCTTAATCCCCTAATATCACTATGCGACAGATGGGGGAAGTATGGAAACGACTAATATCGAAGTAGCAGAAATGCTCAAACTAACCCCGGTCTCACCGAAGCAATGCCTAGCGGCGGTTACCACCGGTGAGTGTCCGAATGGGGTGGAGTAGAAAAAAACACACACACACATGATAGACTCGAAAATGAGATTTTTAACCAGACCTCGTAGGACAATTTGGTTTACATATTTGTAGGCTAGATTAAATTTTCAACAAATGTCCGTATGTATGTATGTGTGCGTGTGTCTATCGCCAGCCTTTTGAGTCCTCGCCTTGGGCTCCTACTTATGGTTATCTTCGTTTCCAGCTCGCACAGTGATTGGGGTTTTTTTACAGCTTCGGAGGCTGATGACATAGCCCGGGTCTTCTTTTTGAGTGGTACCCGCTCCACCTCGGGCACGGGCTCAACCACACCTGTCGAAATAACGCCATCGAAAATTCGCCCAGTGGTGATCGAACCCTCGCCCTACGGCACACCTTGTATCAGCAGACAAGAACTATACTCACTGAGCCAAGGAGCCCAATATGTGTGTGTGTTTTTTTTTGTTTTTTTTATGTATTAATATGTTTTATTTAGTTAAAAGGGAAGAAGAGAAGTTTACATTAGATTGCACGTCCGAAAAAAAACACACACGCACACACACATACACATACATATGTACGGACATTTGTTGAGTAACATTAAAATTTAATTTAAAACATTTAACATTCAAAAATAGACAAACACTCGATTCCAAGAGTGCCCGACCTACTAGCTACATTACGAGGTAGCGTATGGTTTTCGAAACTGGACTTATCGCAGGTAATTCGCATTTCTTATGAAAAAATCTATTAGGTCCGCAATGTAGATTTCTGAAAATCATTGGACACGTATTTTTTCGTTTTTCAATTAATTAATTATTAACGGAGATATAGCATTTGAAACATCAAGTGTGACGTCACAATTATTATGCTGAGCATAGCGAAGTCGTTCTACCTGCAGCTTCGCGTTTTTTGTCAACTTTTTGTGTCAACGGTTTCTCGTAAATGGGTGAACCGAATTACATAAAACTTGGTGGGTTTTGTATATGTTTATCTGGCGGAGTGCTGATTGTCTAAAAGGTGTCTGCATCGTCATCCCTTATGCACTTGCATGCAGTTTTATGCATTTTTCATGTGTTTCCTTGGAATTGCTGTATTTCGTCTGAAAATTTTTTTATTTAAGCGAAAACTCGCGCTTGGGTTTCGGGTGGGGGGTATTTCCGTGATTCGGCGTCATCATACAGCTGGATGCACTTGGATGCAGTTTTATGCATTTTTCATGTGTTTCCTTGAAATTGCTGTATTTCGTCTGAAAAATAATTTAATTAAGCGAAAATTCGCGCTTGGGTTAAGAGCTGGGTGTATTATCGTGCTTCGGCGTCATAATGCAGCTGGATGCACAGTCATGATATCGACACAGTGTCGTGATTATATAAATAGTAGTGAATTTAGTACGTTATATTAACGAATACATCTACAAAAACTCAGAGGATTGAACATTGCAATTTTTAAGAACTTTTTAACATAAACTGGATATTGAATATTTATCAAAAGTTTTGTATTCTCATGTGTGACTATAAGTAGGCAATTTTATTGAACATTTACATGCGGTTATTCGTAGTAAATAATTTATCACGATTCAACTCGAGTCTGGATTTCGGGCGGGGTGTATTTTCGTGAATCGGCGTCACAATGCAGTTGAGTGCAGTTTTAAATTATTTGCAATTGTTAAATTACTATGTTATATGTACATCGTAATGTATTTGGTTGTCGTACGTCGCAATTTAAAGTTAGTAGCGTACTAAATTCACTACTTATATTTATATTATATTTATAATTATACTTATATTTATATAATTATGGCACTATATCGATATCATGCACCCGTTTATTCATACGTACATATGTGCTCAGCATTCTGCAACTGGAGTTGCCACTAGTAGTAAATATAATGGGAGGAGTACTATGATTGTGACGTCACGCTCATTTTTAACTGATCATACCTCCGTTAATAATTGATTAATTGAAAAACAAAAAAAATACGTGTCCAATGATTTTCAGAAATCTACATTGCGGACCTAATAGATTTTTTCATAAGAAATGCGAATTCAACAGGTCGAACTTAACGAAGCGTCACAATTGCTATGCACACTGCCAACGCTTATAGGTTTACTCGAACGAAAATGCGTTTATAGCACTGCGTGGCATAAGTTCACATTTATGGCACGCTTTTCGGTGGCATAAGTCGCACATTCTGGCACCGCTACGTTCGCATCGCACTCGCATACGCTCGTGTGCTAACCTCACTTTGCGGTACCAGAAAGTGCGACTTATGCATCGGAAAAGGGGGCATAAATGTGAACTTTGCACAGTACTATAAAACGTTGTTCGATACTCGGGCCATAGGGGACACTTTTTCGGCCCAGCTATTAGGACCCTCGCTGCGCTCGGGCCCTAAACTACGCCGTGCCAAAAAGTGTTACTTATGGCACTTGTATCGAAAATTACTATTATAAGTCACGGGACTGAAACTTTGGGAAATGATTCTTGACACTCACACAAATTGATTGCAACAACAACAAAATATGTGTTAACGACCATAATTAAAAGATATATCAATATAAAGTTCGTTAATTTAACATGGACTCTTATGGGAGCATCGAAATTTTAGTCACATTTTATTACTTCATTGTAAAAAAAAATTCATAAGCTTTCGAATGTCAATAAAAAAAACTTAGGTCAACGACCTATTTTAAAAGTTATCGTAATTGAAAGAGTTAAAACTTGGATTCCTCATAGCGTCACGCTTGCGTCATACACCTTGCATACTGCGTAGAGAGAAGGCGCGATTATAGAACAACTACACGCACTCGAACAGCTAAATGATTAATGTACGGGGTGGCGTATGCTCCGGGACTTTTCCAACGCAAAATAGAGAAATTAATACAAGGTATAAATGGAGCTATATCATTTTTCGATAATATGTTGATTCACGGAAAACTCGAAAATGAGTGTGACGAGTGCCTTAAAAAGACCTCCCTCCTCCAAATTAAAAAGAAAAAATGTTTTTTCAAAGATTTATTTGTTATAGAATAAAACAACATATCTTAATGAAACTTTTTATACATACGTTATTGACGTTAGATTAAATGTATCGTCAATTGGAATAAAAGGGCACAAGTTAATATAGATAATAGATAATATATCAACTTACAGGTATACTATCTTATTTCTAATTATATTTTCTATGTATAATATTTACTGTATTTTGTAACTTTACTATGATATTTGTAAATAGTTCTCCTGAAGAGGGTCACGAACTAGTGACCGAAACGTTGAGAAAATAAAGAACATCTATATTAACTTGTGCCCTTTTATTCCAATTGACCATAAATTTAATCTTACGACTAATTATACGGGGCAATTGAAGATAATTTTTAACAGTATTACATACTTTATTGACTTTATACTATATAAAAAAAATTTTCTGCAATTTTTTGCCACCCAGTGCTACTCGTCTGCTACAATTGCTTTAAAAGAATAAGAAAAAAAACCGCGGTGGGAACGATTAAGAAAAGACCATTAATTTTATCACCCTGAAATTTTAACACAATAATCTGCCCATGTTACTGCTCAAAATGAACTAGAATGGACATAATCGGCATAATATTTTTGGAGATATAAACAATTTTCGAAAAAAAAAATTCGATTTTCGAAAAAACGCCGCCATTTCTTTATTTTTTAACCAATGAGTTTCATTCTAGTTCATTCTGAGCAGTAAAATGGACAGATTATTGTGTTAAAATTTCAGGGTGATAAAATTAATGGTTTTTTCTTAATCGTTCCCTCCACGGTTTTTTCGAAATAATTTTAGCAGACGACACTGCGTGGCAAAAAATTATAAAAATAGTAGATTTTCTTACAAGGGGGAGAAATGAAACTTCCGCATACACGTGATATGACGCCTCGGCGTCATATCACGTGTATGCGGGTGTTTCATTTTTTACCCGCGTAAGAAATAGTATTTTTTTCCATCCCCGTGCAAAAGTTTTCACAATAATTATTTTAAATGTTCAAAATAAAAAAAATATATTCAAGATTTAAATGCTTACATGGACCAGCATTTGTTTTTACTTTCGCATCGAAGTCTTGATGTGACGTTGATCGTACAGAAAACAAAGCGGTTATGTAGAAACAACGCTTCGGATTTTGAATTTTTGAATTTTTGGATTTTGAATGGATTTTGAATCGGAAATTTATTTCAGTTAATATAAGAAACGATTGATTTTTTTTTCATAAGAATAGAAAACGAAACAATTTATTAACTTAGAAATCTACTCTGCATTACAATTTTTAGTGCAATAATAATAGTTATTTACGACAGTACCGTAAAAATTACAATTTTCGTACTTTACGCACGAATTTTTAAAATTATTTACAGTATTTGGATCGTCATTTTGCTTATTCTGCACAGAAACAACTTGCAAGTCATTCGCAGGGCAAGGCAAGTTCGATGCAGGCACATTGGATGTAGCGGGTTGAACATTTTTTTTACGGAGAGCAAGCTTAATTGGTGATTTTGATGAAAAGTGACCACCGCTAAAAATTGGCTTATTGCCAACTGTACATTGTTTTAGAGGTCGGTTATTTGCTGTTGTGAATTTCGGTTTGTGCGTAGATGAACTTTTCAGAGAGTAATTATCGTTGTTATCTAGATCTTCTTGAGTCAATTCGTTCGAAAAATCATCGTCATTGAGAATAATAAGTTCAGAGACGTCATCGCTATTCAAATCATTTACAGAATCTGGTATACTGTTCTTGGATGAGGTGCTCGTTGTTTGTTGTTGCTGTGGAGCAGCTGCGGAAGTGGATGGCATTGGATGGATTATGCTTGGTACACTTTGCGCATGAATTTCTCTACTTGTCGATGGTTGAGGATTCATCTGACAAGCCTGCTGCGTCACGCCTTTGAAAATTTTTTCTCTGTTTACCAACGAATTTTCAACGTAGCCATGGCAGACTTTGTCTGAATTCCATGCTCCCAGCTGCTTGATTTTTTGAAAATCAGCTCCTGAATTAGCAAGAAGCGTTGCTCCTGTTCTGCGATAGCAATGCCCCATGTATCTAATCATACATAAATAATCAAAAAAATAAATGAGTAACAATGTATTGAAAATTAAAGTGAAAAATCACAAATCAGGTATACCTTTTTGGGTTGGGTAATTTCAAGTAACTTGCTATGTCTCGAGGTATACCGTATATTTTATTGATACCAATGGTTTGGCGCACACATTTGCCTTTTTCGTAACGTATGAACAATTTATCACTGTTCATGGCATCTGGTCTGAGCGATAAATATTGCTGGACTTTATGGTAAAAAAGATTTCCAATTATAAACTGTCGAGACGCACTGATGGTTCCAGAATTGTAATCATTTTTGGAATCTTGGATCGATATCAAATACTTCGTTTTTAAGTCCTCTACATCTGTCCATTTCAATTTGACAATTTCATCACACCTCATAGCGCCGCATATTCCAAATATGAGAATTACCTATTCATATGAAGAAATGACAGTGGAAAATGATATTTGATTTGAATCAATCATAAATTAAAAATTGAGAGTACAATTATACTAACCTTAGACGACAAATATTCATTGTCACACGCTTCATTTAAAAATTTTTCAACATCCTTCCACTGGAAAATTTCCGACTTCACGGGCTTATAGCCCTTCGAATTATTTTTAATGATACATTTTAAATTCAAAAATCGGCCAATATCTATGTTTTCTTTCATGGATAAAGTTTTTTTCAGCATCGAACAAGTACTCCATACGGTAGATGGTTTTAATTTTTCTGTCAGGCCCTTGAAATATACAATCAAATTGTTTTCGATCGAAGCCGACAGACGATTTTTGTTGTCGTTCTCCCATGACTTATACTGCCGATATATCTGCGTGTATCTATCAACCGATTTTTTGGGCAGTGTTTCGCGGTCCACTATTAAGTGGGCTTCTTCATCGAAGTTTCTCAAGACTTCCTCTTCATCCGTTGACATACTACTGTCATCGGCAGATAATACTTCTGTACTCGACATTTTCACCACGAGAATAATATATAAAACGTCTCAATGCACCTTTTTGACAAGATTGAGGCTATGTAACACGGGTACGAAAATTATAAATATTGCGTTGCTAGGCCGGACAGATCGTAGTAACCGTTGCATCTGGCGCAAGTGAAAAAGTGGGCAAAAGTCCTTCTTTTTCTAGCCTACGCGTTCGGCGAAAATAACTACCTTTGCCGGACGGATGGAAAAAATGTTTTTATGTACTATAACCCTAAGGGCAAAATCATGTTTTAACAATATTGATAAAATGTTTTTTTGAAATATAAAATATTTTAAAAATGACTTTCTGAAGATTTTTTGAACATTTAGGAAATCAGAAATGTCCTAGGGTATAAATATTTCTAAAAAATATTTTTGAAAAATATTTAAAAATGTTAGTAAAAAAGATATAATAAACATTTTGAACGATTCAAAAAAATATTTTCCAATTCAATTGTAAAGTAAAAATAATGTTTATGGAATATTTTGAGAATGTTATTTGTACATTTATATAAGTATTTGAAATTATATAAATATGTTCTCTAAATATTTTGCAATTGTTATAATTATGTTTTTAAAATATTTGTCTGGCATTGAATAAGTGAAAATATTTCACAGTATAAAAATATATAACAAACGTTTTTAAAAAATATTTAAATACCTTCTATAAAAACGATTATAAAATATTTTTAAATAATCATAAAAATATTTCCATAACGATAAAAAAATGCGTTCAAAATGTTTGTAGAATAAGTTACAAAGTTTTAAAAATGTTGTTTGAACATTTTAAAATTATTACAGTATGCTTGGTAAAATATTTATGAGCATTTGTAAGTGATATGAAGAATGTTTATTTCAATGATTAATAATGCTTTACAAATGTTTACAGAATATTTTCCAACAAGAAATCTAGCATGTTAAATCGAGAATGTTAAATCTAAAATATTGAATCAAGAATATTAAATTTAGAATGTAAATCTAGAATGTTAAAAATGTATTTAATCGTATCAGTTTGTTTGTTCTTCAGAGTAGTCGTCATTTGCATTTTCCTTAGCTAAATTTTTGCTAAAAATAAAAAAAAAATGTTACTAAATCGTTCAATCGAACAGTTAGTAAAAATATTAATATATCAAGTAAACAATAGTTACTTTTTATTATCTATTTTAGCTTTTCTGCCTGATAGCCAAAATCCCATATAACTTTTCAGTTGTGTTTCCGATGAACCTTTGGAACTTTTGATCATTGCGTCTGTAATTAAAAAGATAATATTATTTTCCATCTCAATTATAGAATCAAGTGTTTATGCTTGAAGAAACTTTATAAAAGAAAATCGTCATAAACGGTAGTATTTGTGATTATGAATAGCTGTTTTGCACTTTACCCTTTTTTATCACCCATAGTTTTTATCTCGAGCAATGATTAAGTTATATACATCGTGAAAAATAATTACTAACAACTATTTCAAATCCAAATTTAATTATCCGAAATAAATTTGAAAACAAAACGAATATATGAAAAATAGTTGAAAATTGATTTTAAGTAATATTAAGTGTGAATTAACCAATAATTGTATACATCAAAACTGAAATTACCGAGAAGCTTTTTTCCAATCATGAGTTCTTCTAGGCCTTTTTTACCCTTCTGACCTTTCCTGCTATACATAACACCGACTTCATCTGACATAACTTTTTCACAGATATTGTTTACCATCGTTCTATCATTTGAACCTCCAACGTTTTTTAACATTTTAACCTGAAAAAAAAAGAAAATATCAATAAATACATTATAAAAAAAAAGAAAAAAAATACAACGATTGAGTCAAGTAACTTACGAATTCGTCACATAAATTCTTGTTTTTCTTGAGTTCAGTATCAAATGAAAGAAAATCTTCCTGAGTTTGAAAAGGCAACATATCCCAATTAGCTAAAGACACATCATTATTTCCCATTGGTTGTCTCTTGATTATTCCTTCCAGTTCTTTGATTTTCTCTTGATTTTGATTTGACAATACTATCAGTTCCTTCAGATAAGCTGAAAAATTTAATTGCATAATTTACAAATAACGATTTAGTGTTATTATTAACAAAATTTAAAAAATTACATAGGATCATCGCTTCCACCGCAGTGGGTTTCTCTGTTAAAACACAATCTACAACTTCACTTTCCGCATTTTTCGATGCTGAGAGAGGATTTTGAATTTGCTGCGGTATTGATTGTTCTTTTTGATGAGAGATTGGTTTTTTGTCAATCCTTTTTGATTTTGAACTACTAATTTTGCTCGTACTGGGAGCTAATACAGGAGGATTAATGATTTCAGTTTTTTTATAACTGGTCTATTTGAGGTATAATGAGAATCGTCATTTGATGATTCACTATCACTCTCAGACAGAAAAGAAAGTTTTTTTTTGGCACGTTTGGATTCTTCAGCTTCTTTAAGTGCCGTTTCTGCGTCAGATTCTTCGATTACTTGTTGTAGTTTTTCGTTTGCTTCATCCCACTTTTCTGCAAAAAAATGTATATTATAAAAATATTGAAGCTAGTCAAGGTATATTGTTATTATAAAAAAAATAATTTATTACGAGCTTTAAAAAATAGTTTCTTAATTTCATATTCCGACCAATCATCGGCCGGTTCTTCGAAATTTTTAACAGCAGCATCTATTAAATGTTGTTTTTTGTACGGAGGCCATATTGTAGATTCATCATCTTTTAAGAGCCAGTTATCTGGTGCTAAGCAGATTCTGCCGTCGCTGCATTCGATGATGTTGTACTGGAGAGTTTTGTTTTTAGCCATTTTCATCCTATGAAAATAGCATAATTTACTTAACATTTTTACAAAATTTTATAATAATTATCAGACATGTATTATTGGAATATAAAAAAGTTTTTTGGAATAATTTTTTGAGTTTATGACACTTGAAGTTTTTATCTACTCTGTCAAGTTAGAAAATGTGAGATGTTAAATTGGACTCAAATGAGAGAAAAATAAAGAAATACTGCTTGTGCATTACAACATACGCAGGAAATTTTCCATGCAGCACTATAAAAATGCGAATCTTTCGAACCTATATAAGTGAATATCTCCTTTTTTTGTTCTTAGTGTAAAAGCTGTTATTACAATTACAAAAAAAATTACCAAGATCGTTCTGAAGTTGGCCAAGTGAATCTCCCTAATCTTCTGACTTCCTAATCTTGTTTATGCGTATGTAATAATGGATAAACATAGGTTTTACCATTATTAATTATTTTACATAACTTTGCCTGAATAAAATCGCAATTCCAACTTTTTAGATGCGGAGACATTTTAACGACATGAGATGATAACTGAGAAGATTTACAAGGTATATCATAAATATCATCTTCAGGTATTAGCTCTTTTCCAATGACAAAATGCTCTCCATTGGACTCTACAAAATTTAAAACTTTTACTGGCATATTATTTATAAGGAGACCGTCGTTTTTAATGTCATCGACATCAATTTTGAAGTTGTTAAATTCTAATTGTTTATACTCGGCAGAAGCATTTTCAAAAAATTAGGCCCGAAATGATGTTTTTTGGAAAATATGTGTGAACGAGTATTTTTTTTTGATCTACTACTTTCAAAAGTTGCCGCTTGTTTTTCAGCAAAACGTCGAGCAATTTGTTGTAGAGGCTTTTCAAACTTCCGAATCATACGCTTCATTAAGAATATACAATTTTCAAATTTAAAAGCACTATATTTATCGAGGCCACCAAACCGCCGAACTTCATCAACTAAATGTAATAATCCGTGTACGTTGTAAGATATATACGTTGTTCCATACTCTTTGACAAATGTTTGTAAAAAAAAGTGCATCAACTGTTCTGCATAGCTAAGATAGGTCTCATCTGAAGAATAAATTGGGCTCGCTAAAATTGTTATTGCAATGTGCGATAATGTTATCGTATTTTTCTTGACTCAAAACAGATTTAAGAACAATTGGACCCGTGTAGAGTAAAAATTGCCTGTATTCGGTGGCTTTCCACTTTTTAACGCTCTTCAAGCTTCGAGGAGCTCTAGCAAGCTCACGAGGTATATATTGGCGCATTTCGAATCAGTTACAGATCTTCGATGTGTAACTTTTTGTTTGTAACGGCTTCGGCGGCTAAAAAACTATGGGAACTCTGTTTCTGTGAGACTTGCGTCTTTGTCTCTGCCTTGGTGTCGTGAGCAGCCTGCAACTCGTCTATCGACACATATGTTGTTATTCGAACTCCGATCTTCTAGATCGTTCGATTTAATTTTCTATTATTTTCTTTTTATTAAATAGCAAAAAAAAGAAGGTTGATATTCATAATAAATGATAAATAATAAATAATAAATATTAAATTTAAAAAATATAGTTTGTAATTCATAAGGAATAATTTTCTATCGCCAGCGAGCCATCTCATCTTTACTGCATCTCTGACGAATTAAACGTTGAGAAAAGGATCTGGGTTTTTGATTATGCTTATAAATAATTTATTTATAAGCGTGCAATTATTGCGGTTGCTTATACGTAAACAATAATGTAGAAAATGTTGTTCATAGTAAAATCAGAATCAATGCGCGTGAGAACATCGAATCTTCGACGGTTGCACCGGGGGCCATATGGTTTATATTCAATTTGATAGGCCCGGGATTCGAAATATTTCGTTTACCGGCCAACTTTTGTAAAGATAGGGTTGTGTTGTTGATTAGGGTTGTATTTTCTGGGGTTTTTTGGTTTTCGATTTTGTAAAATATATCGCATTTTTAGAGGCGATATCACAATCATCTGTATTGAGCATTTCCTCAATTTGACATCGAGGTAATACAATATCGTAATGACATTTATCACAAATCATTTTTAAACACGGGCAATCTAAATAAACATATAAATTCAGTATATGAAATGTAGAAAATTCTTTGAATGTGAGACTTGTCACAAATCATTTGGATTCGTCTCAGCTGATATTTTGAAGATTTTGAGACTTTCTTTTTTGTGCCACCTCAACCTAAAGTAATATTTTTTACTTTTGTCGAGTAAAACAAAAATATTACCTTAAGCTGTGGGATTCATAAAAAATGCACCTATGTAGTAAAAAATTTACTGTTTGCTTATTAATGTATACTTCCTTATAGTATTTCATTATAATCATTTAGAATATTTTGGTAAAAGATTACTTACCTTTTATAATCTTTCCTTTGAAGCTATTTTATTCATGAATCAGGACAAACCACCTTGCAATCGTTATACACTTTACTCACTTTTCATAACGGTTTAAGTTTTATATACGCCGTGATAATTCACTGTTGAAATTAATATGTCGCAAATTGAAACAATAGTGCTGTCAATTCATACCGCGCCCAAGTAAAGCCAATTTTTCGAAGTTAAACGCCCCGGTACTAGTGCTCATTATTTTGATCAATTTTATGCACCTCAGAAATATTATGATCAAATTTTTGTCAATATTTTCCCCTTATGTTTTAAAATCAGCATCAACAATTTTTCATTTTAATGTTGTAAAAGTTGGTTTCGAAATGTTTTTGATGAATATTCTTAAATATTTCATATTTAAACGACGTCGAAAAATAATGATGCAATATTTGTAAATGTTTTGCAGATTAGTTTTAAAATGACCATATATAATATTTTATTTTGAGGTTTCAAAAATGTTGTTGAGAAATATTTCAAAAAAGTATTTTGAAATATTTCATGATCACATTTATATAATATATCATTTGGTTAAACTTTTAATATTTTTGAAAAATGTCAATAACATGTAGGTAAATATTTTGCAGATATGTTTTAAAATGAGCACAGATAATATTTTATCTTGAGGTTTCAAAAATGTTGTTGAGAAATATTTCAAAAAAGTATTTTAAAATATTTCATGATCACATTTATATAATATATCATTTGGTTAAACTTTTAATATTTTTGAAAAATGTCAAAACATGTAGGTAAATATTTTGCAGATATGTTTTAAAATGAGCACAGATAATATTTTATCTTGAGGTTTCAAAAATGTTGTTGAGAAATATTTCAAAATAATTTTTTAAAATATCTTTTAATAACATTTATATGATATATTATTTGGTTAAACTTTGAATATTTTTAGAAAATATCAATAACATCTAGGTAAATATTTTGCAGATATGTTTTAAAATAAGGACAGATAATATTTTATCTTGAAGTTTCAAAAATGTTATTAAGAAATATTTAAAAATAATTTTTTAAAATATCTTTTAATAACATTTATATGATATATTATTTGGTTCAACTTTAAATATTTTTGGAAAATGTCAATAAAATCTAGGTAAATATTTATGAAATACTTTTATAAATCATTATAAGAAATATTTTTTCTCAATATTTTAAAAATATTATTACTGATGTTGAATAATATTTTAAGAACATTTAATAGAACATTTTAATATAAGATTTTTAGAAGGTGATAAACATATTATTCGCAAATATTTTAATAAATCCTAAAAGGAACTTTTTAATGATAGTCAAGAAAATCTTTCTAAAATATTTTAAAATATTAAAATCTTTTAAAATATTTCTTGCTGTTAGGGAAGGTCAATAAAGTATGTATAAAAAGTTTCATTGAGATACGTCGTTTCATTCTATTACAAATAAATCTTTGAAAAAACATTTTTTTTTCAATTTGGAGGAGGGAGGTCCCCTTAAAACAGTTTAGTTAAAATTAAAAATTGATAAAGATGTTTCATATCTTGCAGCTGTTCATAAACAGCTAATTTTTTTCATTCATATTTTTTACATTTTTTCTTTAATTCATCAATTTCTCCTCAAATTTTTCCTTAATTGCTTAATTATTTGATTTGTTAATTGATTTTTTTTCTCTCCCTGCAGGGGGCTAGAGCCCGTGCGCAGGAAGAGATTACTACTATACCCTTCTCCCTACTGTCTCGCATTTGCCCAGACCCGAGGACCTGATTTGGGTGATGATTTAATTTTCGTAGCTTTTTATTTATTCTAAATAAATTTGGAATCAAAGTATTTTAAAGGTTTTTTAAAATGATTTATCAATGAATTAAAATATTCACATAGCGCATCAAGTGGTCATCGTTGCCTGTTAATTTAACAGAATAAAAACTCAACTTTGCTTATGAAATCACACACTCATAGACACATATAAATACATGTACTGATCAATATCAGATTTGAAAAAATGCATGATAGTGCGTAGTCTTGCGAGATATACACATTGATAGTACATACGTATTATCTGATATGCATGTAAGTTTAAGACCAGCTACAACTTGAAAGCGACACGCTAGATGTCGCTTGATAATGACTCATTAACAGATGGGCTTCACTGCATGTCCGAATGTGAACGCGCCTTACAAGGTATGTTTGTAGTGCGCATGCGCGAGAGACGAGCGCGGTCTCTATGAAGAGTCTGGTGTAACGGCCGCACGGCTGATTAGATTTGCCAGAGACTCTGAGACGGCAACACCTGCTCCTCCCTAGTTTGTTTAAACATTCGCCAAATAATGAATCAGCATCAAAATCTACAAATCCGTTGTTCCACATTTGTCTACCTTCCTATTTCGAGCGAGTGTGAAGCGCTCGTATCTGACTGGAGTCAGTATCATCTAATTTAGCTGTCTGGACCAAGCTACATAGCCGTTATTCAAGGCTTATTCTTCACAACAGACACTATTTAGAATTTGCATACGACAGTCGCAACTGCGTAATAAGCGACACATGAAGAGAGACATGTGTGATCTGCATGGTGCTTGTCGTTAAAAGTTATAAATAACAAAAGCTGTACTTCTTGTTGATTCAGGTAAACCTGTATCCATGTTTAATCATTAATTATTGTTTGATATAAACTCAGTGTAAATAATGTAAATAAATTTATTATCAGTTTTTACTAGCATCAACAGCAGCATTCATTTCACGGCCTAGCCCACAAGAATTAAAATTCGACTTACAAATCAACGAGATAAATGGCTGATGTACGCTAGATTTGCTTTGCTTCAGTGGCATTGGATTCCAAAACTGGGTGTGAAGGTACTCACGATACAACTAGAAGATGACGAAACGATCTACCAATTTCCTGAAAGCCTGGCAACAGGAGAGCCACACAAAACTTTTCGACCTAAGCATTGTGTAAAATGTCGTGAAAGGTTTAAAAACCAGAGGAAATTCGAAAGGAATCACCGAAGATTTAAGAAAAAAATTGGATGAAGAAGGTAATGTGTTGCGATGGAAATTATATGGATGAGTGTCAAGCTTCAATAGACCCTAGCACCGGTCCAATGTATAACCCTCAAACCAAACTCATGATAAGATAACGACACGAGTGAAAAATATGTGTAGAAAATTTTTTGGGAAAAAACTAGAACGCGAGTAATTTTATGAATCTTTTTGTGAGTAAATGCACTCGTCAAAATTGTACTGAAGAAAGCTACGCAGAAACATTAAGATATTTTTTGGACACAAATAAATCTAATTGTTTTAGGCTTGCCAACTAAAATTCAATTGCATATAAATAGAAAAGATGTAAATTCCGTGGATAACTTAATGTCACTTTTAAATCAATTGGAAGGTTTGTTAGAAAAAGAAAAAACCGCTGCCAATTCATTGACAAAGAGCTTCCTCATAAAAAAATACCAATTAAATTTTTTTTTAAATAATGAATTGTTTTTTATAAAAAATTAAATATTTATTTAAAAATCACCATAACATTTCCTGTAATCATATAAATTAAAGTTAATATGATGTGTTGTATTGGTGTAACAAAATTTTAGAAATTTAATGAAGTCTTACATTTGAATATGTTTGGTAAATGTAATTAATTGTAATTATTGTGAAGAAAAATCAATGAGCCACATAGGAAGCAAAAAAAATCCAGGCATTTATACGTGAAAAATGAAAAAAAATTTTTTTTTCAAATTTACGAAAAATCTTAGCCAAAAGGCCGTGTATTGAGGAGCGCGCCTCGCGCTCCCTCTGACAAGTATGACAGAGAGAGCTGCGGCGTTACGCTACTCATATATACAGCATTGGCTTTTTTCGCTACCCGCGAAAACTATTTTTCACTCTCATTTGAATTCTATAATAGATATCCTAATTCTGAAGAGGGCTATGGATTCCTGAAACAAAATGCAATCCATCGGTGTATATAAAGTCCCCAAAATGTTTTATAACTACAAATATGAGCGATTGTAAGAAAAAAACACATCGAAAAAAATGTTATCACCTAAAAAGTGGTCAGACTAAAAGCGGTTCAGACCATTGGCTATGTTCACGTTACACGCATAGCTGTCTTGACTTATTGGCTATGTTCACGTTACACGCATAGCTGTCTTGACTTATTGGCTATGTTCACGTTACACACATAGCTGTCTGACTTACAATCATACATGTACAATGGAAACGCACAGAGCAGACAATTTTATAGAAAAGTACAGTGTTAACATAGCAATCATTAATAATATGCATGGTATTTATTATTATTATTAAATTGATGACTCAAACGTTGACATTAACAAACATAAAATGATGATGAATGAACTCAAATTGAACAATATGCTCAATGATGAACTTAGTGATATGTAAAATAAATAAATAAAAAAATAATGTTTGGTGTCTTGTCAAATCGCATTCAGTCTATAAGTCAAATTCAGGCTATAAGTCAATTCAGTCTATAAGTCAAAATTGATTGGATAAATCAGTCATCATCAGAAGCTTTACACGTAGCTTAAAAAAAATTTCAAATTTTGTCAAGCAGTTATTATATGTTATATGCACATGCACAATCTCTTACACTGTCTTGAACTACTTTTTGGTGCTAGAGCTAATCCAATGCTTGTCCAAAATTTCTACCACACTAGTCGCACGCCAAATCTTTGAGTCCTAGTTTATAAGAGATAAAATTTAACTTAATTGAATGAGAAGCTTTAAATATAGCTCAAATTCAGTCCATAAGTCAAATTGAATATAAACTAATCAGATCAGAAATCAGAAGCTTTACACGTAGCTTAAACATTTGCAAATTTTGTTCATTACATGCACAATCTTTTTCCACTGTCTTGAACTACTTTTTGGTGCTAGAGCTAATCCAATGCTTGTCCAAAATTTTTTATCACACTGCTCGCATGCCAAATCTTTGAGTTCTAGTTTATAAGATCAAATTTAACTTAATTGAATGAGAAGCTTTACATATAGCTGTAAATATAGGGATTGTACAACAAAGAGAATAATTAATTTTGAGCTGCAATAGAATTTATAATTAGTTAGAAGATGACAAATAGATAGGTACACTTGAATTAAAATTTTAATTGGTTATTTATTGAATTTCAAGTATACATTTTCAAGTAACTTGACTTTTTGTTTTCAAAACACTGTTAAAATACAAAACTGGTCTTTTATTTACTAATTATTTCACTATTCTTCATCTTCCCCTTCTTGTTGCTGTTGATTAAGTCGCCTATTCTCAGCTCTATTGGCACGAACCATGTTAGTAACGGAATACATCATTCCAACTTGATACCTGACCATGTTATCAATAGCAAGATTGTAGGGGTTGAACCGCTCCCTTCTTGCAATCCCACCTCTACGTGTTCTTCTAGAACCTGAAACAATTACAAAGAAATTAAGTATTAAAATTTTTATGGGACTCACCTGCATTGGATTCTTCATCTTCCTCTCTTTGAGGTAGGACATCATTTGGCTGCTGCAACTGTTGATTATGAAGCTGCCTTAACTGCTGCCTCGGTTGCTGTCTCTGCTGCTGCCTTCGTTGTTGGTTTTGCTGCTGCCTTTGACGTTGTAACTGCTGCTGCGTTTGACGTTCTAGTTGTTGCTGTCTCTCTTGTTCTGTTGCTGCGTCTCTCTTGTTCTG
Source organism: Trichogramma dendrolimi (assembly GCA_034770305.1). Classification (NCBI taxonomy): domain Eukaryota; kingdom Metazoa; phylum Arthropoda; class Insecta; order Hymenoptera; family Trichogrammatidae; genus Trichogramma; species Trichogramma dendrolimi. Next base: position 289,570 of record JAPMIB010000014.1, read on the forward strand.
TTGCTGCTGTCTCTCTTGTTGCTGTTGCTGTTGCCTCTCTTGTTCCGTTGCTGCCTCTCCTGCTCCCTTTGCAAGTGACCAGCTAGCAATTCCTGCTGGTTGTTCAGCTGCTGCGCTGTACATGGATATGGGCCCGCATTTCTCGCATGAGGTTTTGTAGTTGCACCATATCTTGTGGTCCAGCATCGTTAATTGGAAAATCCAATTGACCCTCGTTATTCTGCATTTTCTGCTATCACAAAAAACATATACATAAAAATAACTGAATATTTAGTGGACTCTTCATATATTTATTTATTACTTGAATAATTGTCTACATATTCGATTAACTGTGTAAAGATTAAGTAAGATTCGATTAACTGTGTAAGATTAAGTAGGTTAAAAACAAGTTTTTAACCTAAATTTACACAATTAATAAATATGTGAACAATTATTCAATTAATAAATAGAGAGTAACTAATCTCTAATGTACTGAATTGGTACAATTTTATAATAATGATAATAATAATGAATTTATACTTACAAAATTCTGTTTTGCACTTTTTTTCTAAATTTTCGCACAGACGAGTTGCGACTTGTCGCTGCGGGATTCGGGAACGATACGATTCGCGAGCACTGCAGGCTCGCGTGCGATGCAGATATCGCGGTGAAACTCCATCTAGAGGTACTCTATCATAAGCATAAAGGGAGCGCTTTACATTTACGAGTCTGCTATCGTGAGTTCCGGTCGCTACATTTTTTGCTCAGAACATCGATCATTATTGTTTATAGCAAGTTAGGTAACGTTTTGATAAGTTATTGTGTTTTAGTGTTGTATACATAAAAAAATAAAATAAAATAACAATTGGTGGAGTAAGAACGTATCCACATTTCGCAACGATCGAGAAAAGGTCAACATCAGTATCAGGTAAATATGTTAAAAGTATATATTGTTTGTTTTTATAAAAGGTTAGAATCAATTTCTACGGTAATTTTTTATTTGATAGTGTAGATTATTATGAATGTTTTTTATCAATAATCGAGACGTATGAAAAACAAAATCAATCAAAGTAGTGTAAAGTGAAAATGAAGTATTTTCTTTAAAATGTCGAGTTTAATAAATCTATAAGTAAAAGAGATAATTACTACAATGATTATCATGTTTATTGCTTTTTTTATACTGACAATACTTCTTTGCATGTGGTATTTGCAATTTTTCAATAGTGATAAAAGAGCGAAATAATTTTTAGGGAATAATTTTTTTATTAATACGCTCAGGTTGGTTTAAGAGGCGTTATATTTTTCTTCATGCTAAGAGTAGGCTAACATTGTATGAAAATGAACCTGCAGAACGGAGCTGCTAAAGATTTGCACGAAGCTGTTGTGTGCGCAGTGGACTTTGTGTTAAGAAATATAATTCATTCATGTAATATTCATGGAACAGAAACATTATTATAATTATAATAGGCAATATATAAGCAATTTGATACATGTATTTCTGCGCATCAGACACATTTCTATACAATGTAAGCGTACCCTTATGTTCAGTCATACCAATGCACGTGAGAATTTATATATTATAATCCCAAATTAATTTGAAAAATTTTTTCAGCTTCTCATCGTATTGCTGCAGTGAACAGAATAAAAACATTAAAGGTTGCACCAATAATCAAACTATTGAGTGCATACAAAGGCACCCTGTTCGAATTAGATCAGTTGAGTGCCGGTGGCACCTGCAACTACATCAAGTTGCATATGAGTGCCCGAGGCTGCATTTGAGCGCCTGAGGCTGCAATTAAGCGCCCTGACCCGCACTGGGTGCGCGTATACTAAAAAAAATTTTTAAATAATATTTTTACAGGAAGCAGGTACTTTATTTATCATGAAATCACACGCAGACAGATATTTTTTTAATGAAGACGAGACAAACAGAATACTGGATGGTTCTATGCTTCAAGATACTCATATGAACAAGTTGTTATTTATGATAAATAAATTAACGAATAATGAATTTCGCTCGACTTTATCAGTACAAAACCTTGACAGGGTCAAAGAAGTTCCTCGAAATAAGGAACATATTCAAATTATTCACAGTTGTAACGATAATTGTGAAACATGTAAAGACGGACATTGGATTTGTCTGTATTTTAATACAAAAGAATTTATTGTTTATGATTCGTATAATATTCTGTATGAAGATAAAAATAAAAAAAAAAAAAAAAAAAGAATTGAATAAAGCACAAAAACAATTTGTTAGACAATTATTTCCTTACATGGATGAATATCCACCTTCCGTTATCCGGAAGTTGACCAGCAACAAAACCACCTCGACTGTGGCGTTTTTGCGATAGCTTTTGCAACATCGTTAGTTTTTCAGAAAGATCCTTTTCTTTTAGAATATGACTATAGTTTAATGCGTTCTCATCTATTTGAAATGTTTACTCAACATAACGCATTGATTCATTTTCCTATTATACGTGAGAAGGAAGGCTCTACCGACATATTTTATAATTACCTTCCCAAAGAAATTGGTATTGAGTATGGAGTCAAAGGAATTTTAAATATTGACGAATTATCATGTTATGCCAGTACTGTTTTTCAAAGTATTTACCATAATTGTCACATTAGAGACTAATAATTCGTTCTCCTACGTCACTTGATTTAAAAAACTTTTTTCTACAGTATTCTTATGACAATCGCCCTTGTCATATAATACCTTTAAGATCAACGATTGGGCGAGAATTTTCTCTTAAACGACAACAAGATGCAGCAGAATTTTATTTCCAAGTAACCGACAAATTCCAAGATTTGAAATCTATTTTAGAGTTCAATCGTAATACTACACGATTTTGTGACACGTGTCATAAAACGCGTGCTTGTTTATCGGAAACAGCTGTATATCATTTTTTGACTGTGCCTAAAAACAAATCTTGCACCCTTCAAGAATTAATCGATTGTAACGAAAAACTAACGACAAAAACGGACATATCTTGTGGCGAAAATTGTCGCGGACTTTTGAACGAAAAATTAGAAATAACTAACGTTAATAATACAGTCTTATTGCAATTAAACATATTCGAATATACTTCATCGTCAAGCGTGCAAAAAAATTCTAATTTTCATTTGCAAGATCCTTTAAATCAAATAATAAAGTTTCATACAAAAAAATATAAGGTGTCGAGTGCAATATTTCATATAGGGCATAGTATTGATGAGGGTCATTATATCAACATGATTCGAAAACAGCGAAAAGGAATTGATATATGGATGGAGGTAAATGATCATATAACAGGCGAAAGGCAGTGGTCTACTAGTTCCCGAGCATACTTGATATTTTTAGAATGCATCGATGAGAGTACTTCAATTGATTCTTCAAATGTTGCTTCAACTGCACCAAATAAAATTGTGCACAGTATCACGAAAATAAGTGATAAAAAAATAATAAATGCAGTCCATCCTAGTGATAATTTGAATGTCGCAAAGAATATTAATGTAAACCTCAAAAAAAGAAAAATTAATTCAGAGTACTATACGGAAAACAGAGATGCCATTTTAGCCAAGAAAAAGTCTCGAAAAATTGAGATAAAAAAGAAAATCGATAATAATAACCATAGTAACTCTGTTACAAGAAAATCTGATAAAAAAAAATTAGCAGCTGCATATTTCCAAAAAAATAAAGAATTTTAGCTAAAAGAAGAGAAAAACGTTCTTTAATAAAGAAAAAAGAATATAATGGTAATAGTAATAATAATAGTATTAGCTTAAAAGAAAAAAAATCAGCAAAATTATCAAAAAAATAAAGATACAATTTTGAACAAAAAAAATTCAACGTGCTTTGAAAAGAAAAAATGAATCTTTTGTTGACCCCGAGCCATTTATATTTAAAAAACCTAAATTCAGTAACTCTGAAACAAAGCAACCGTTCAATCATAAAGTAAAACACCAACTTGTACACGCCATCATGGGAAAAAAGGCAGCTGATGCACTTGAACAGGAACAAAATAAAAACACTCATCTTAACTACGCTGCTAAATTAATAAAGAGAAAGTACAAAATTTTGAATAATCAGATAAAGTCGACAAAATATTTTTTAGAAGATAAAGAGTATTATATAAAAAAGTTATTTCATAACATAGATAATATATCTTCAACTGATCGTAAAATTCAAGCAGATCGTTTAGTTACGAATTGTATCTATATACGCGATGAAAAAGTATTTACATTTAGAAAAAAATTAAAACAATTAAAAGATAAAGTAGACATATTATTAGCAAAATTAGGTAGAATAGTAATAAAAGACAACTTGCAATGTGCACTAACAGCTCTATGTGGAGTATGTACGCATGTGAGTAGCAAAGAACCATACTTTCGCGAAGGTGCCTATTCGGATGATAAGCCAATGTATAAAAATTCTCCTTTGGTTCTTGATAAAAGTGGAAGAATTACAAATGTTCTACCTGTGATAGGTGTAACTAAGAAGAATAAAACATTTTGGGAATGCAATGAGTGCTGCAACTCAATAGACGTTAACATTGTGTGTGAATTAAAACAATTATTTACGGAGTTGAGTGAATTGACCTATTCTACGGCACATCGTTACTTTAGGAAAATAGACATTTGTGCAGCTGAAAGTCGAGACATTAATAAAAAGGGCCATCCATCAATTTGTTACATAAACCCAATTACATGTGGATCTAAATTTTTATATTTACGTGTCTTATCTTTCCACTATCCTAAATTACGGACAATTAAAAGGCAAATCTATTCTTTAAGACAAAACTACGCCGAAATTGAAAAAATTGAAAATGCATTAATTAGAGGAGACTTTAACACTTTAACTGTAATCCTATCTGAATCCGAAAAAGGTTGCTCACGATTCGACCCTAGTAAAGCCAATGAAGTATGTTTGGATGAAAACGAACTCAGAAAAAAATATGATAAAGGAATAAAAATATATACCCAAAAAATGATGGATACTCCATTAATCCCTTGTGTTTCATGCGAAAGACTTCAAACTTCAGAAGGTATCAAACCGGCTACAGATTTATTTAATAAACCAAGTCGAAAACAAATGTTATTTGGCATTATGAATATTAAAATTGAGCTCTTGCTACGTCATTGCGGAAAAACTGAATTCCAAAACGAATCTATTTGTAAAACTTGTTATGAAAAATTGAGAGATAATGAAATGCCCCCGATGTGCGTATTAAATAATTTGGCAATTGCTCAGCAGCCAATTCAAATTTCTAATCTTAACGACTTCGAAAAAATGTTAATACAACGAGCTAAAGCATTCCAAACAATTTGCAAATTGAATACAGTTATGAAAAAAAAGATGCCCCATCATGTTAAAATAGATAAGGTGAAAGGTAGAACTTTTCATTTACCTCTTCCACTTGAAGAAACCTTAAAAAAAATATGTCCAGAAACCGACCCTTTAAATACTGACAGCAATTTATTCATTTTAGTCCGATCTTGTCCAACTAAAGCAAAAACAATTTGGGAGGATTTAGTCGACATCAAAAAAATTTGGGATGCACTTGTTTGGCTCAAATCTAATAACCTGCTTTACAAAGAAATAATTTTACCATCTCGGCCACAAGAATTATTGACTTTGCTTAACAATGAAGATAATCGTTCAATTAGCGAATTAATAGCTTCTGATCCTGTATCTGCTTCAATTTATATTTATCATACCTTTAAAGCAATGCTAGACTACATTCTTTCCCCTGTTAATCCAATTGGCAAGGTTTTGCACTATTATTATACTTGTGAATTTCAAGAAAGAGGTATGCCACACTATCACTGTCTTTTTTGGATTAAAGATGCACCTATTTATGGATCTTCAATGGACCAATTACTAAAACATTAGTATTGCGTTCAGTTGAGTCTTCTATTGCTAATAGAAGAAAACAACGACGAAAAAATAAATTCTACGATTTACCAAGAAATGAACATGAACATTACACAAACGATTATATGCCTAGTCTTCTTTTACTTTGGGAAGGAAATATGGATGCTCAATATGCATCCGAGTCTTCTATGATCGTTTCAAAATATATTACAAAATATGGGACAAAAGGAGAAAAAGGTACAGCAGAAATTGATTTTTCTGATATTCAGTCCAATAAATCCTTAGGGAGTCGTTTGTGGTCATTTGCTTTACGTATGTTGAATAATAGAGAATGTGGAGCACTTGAAGCCTCATGTACTTTATTAGGTATTCCTCTTCATGAGACAGATAACAATACGAAAGTAAAATGGTTGGACGTGAGAATGATCAGAAGTAGACGAGTGAAATTTTGCAAAGACATTAAAAAACTTTATCCTGATTCAACGGATATCTTTTATGACAGTTTCATTGATACTTATTATCCAAATCGTCCAGTAGAATTAGAATCTACTTGTCTCTATGATTTCGCAAAGTGGTATGATGTTATAGCTACAAGACCTGTTAGAAAAAGTGCAGAATATTATCTTTTGGGGGAAAAATTTTGTAAAAAAAGAACGAAACCTTGTCTTATTAATCATTGGAAATATAATCCTGCAAATGAACCAGAATGTTATTACTACGCTTTATTATTGTTATTTATGCCGTGGAGAAATACGGACGAGTTAAAATGTTCCAAAGAAACTTATACAGAAGCATATGAAGAAAAACAGTCAGATTTGCTAAAAGCTATGGAGTATCATACAAAATATAATACGATTAGAGAAGCAACAGAATTCCTGGAAAAATTAGTTGAAGATAAAATGGTGGACAAAAATGATCGAACTCAATCAAATTATGACTCGCTACCAGTTGGATGCGTAGCGATTGAAACAGAGATGGCAATGAAAGATTTTCAAGACATGATGGAAAATATTGAAATCAATCCGGAAGATTTGAAAAATAGCGTATCTCAATTGAACGTCGATCAGTCTAGAGTATTTAAAAAAAATTAAAACTACGATTCAAGCTTCCAATAAAACATTACGATGTTTTATAAGTGGTCCGGGAGGAACCGGAAAAAGCTTTGTCATAGACACATTAATCAAATGGAATAAAATTGTAAGAGGTAAACATTCAGCGGTAATAGCACCTACGGGTATTGCGGCTTATAATGTTAAAGGATTAACAATCCATAGGCTCTTCCAGATACCTGTAGAACCAAATAAAACTGCTAAATTTAAAGAACTTTCGGATGGAGCTTTGAAAAAAATCAGACAAGAATTAACAAACGTTGATTTACTAATCATCGATGAAATTTCAATGGTTTCCAATATTCTATTAATGTACATTCATTTGAGGCTTACTGAAATCTTCAATACTAGCGACGAAAATGATGGTTGGTTTGGAAAAATAAACATTGTTGTTTTCGGCGATTTACTTCAACTTCCACCTGTGAAAGAAGATTTTTCATTCGTTCAATTAACTAAAGAAAAAATTGAAAAATATGTTGGTGGTATGGATACTTTTAATTTATGGAGATTATTTGAATACGACGAATTGACCATAAATATGAGACAAAAAAACGATATGCGATACAGTGAAATGCTTTCTCGCATAAGATTAGGATATGCTACCGCAGATGATATAAATTTATTAAATGAGAGAAAAATTCGATTTGTTCACCAGGATAGTTCAGAGACTATTGAAGAATTGTGTTCTAAATTGGAAGAACTACCGACTGGCACTGTAGTTTTTATAAAAACACATGGTAAGAATTAAATACTGCTATGTTAAGAAAGATTGGAAGAATAGTATATTACGTGCCTAGGGAGCGAAAAACTGGAAAGCCTCAGAGCATGTGTAATTATCATCCGAGGCGAAGCCGAGGTTGATAAACACGAGCTCTGAGGCTTTCTTTTTTCGCTTCATAGGTGCGTATACTATTTTTCATGAATCCCCCAGCAGAAATTAACTTTTTCGTTTTGGCCGCCGGGACGAAAAAGGTTAGTTTCGGCTGGGGTAGCATGAAAATAAAATTGATAGCCAAAGATTCCTTCCAATCTGATAAGAAATTGGAAAAAAAAATCAATACGATGTTGGAAAAAGAAGACAATAGTAATCAATGCGGAATTGAACGTATTATAACCATTAAAATTAATTCAACCATAATGATACGATGAAATATTGATGTTTCTATAGGTCTAGTAAACGGTGCCATAGCAAAAGTACTTTCTATTTCCAAGGATATCAAAGGAGAAATCAATGGCATTGAAGTTTGTCTCATAAATGGTGGAGCAATACATCAAATAAATCGATTGGAATACAAGTTCATGGTAATGGATAGGATTTGCATAATTAGAAAACAATTTCCTATTTGCTGCAGTTACGGAATAACTATTCACAATAGTCAAGGTTTAAGTTTAAAAAATGCTGTTGTCGAAGCTGGGAATGAAATATTTGAAAATGGTCAAACTTATGTCGCTTTATCGAGAGTTACAAGTAGAGATGGTTTACATCTTATCAACTTTGACCCGTCGAAAATCAAAGCTAGTGATCTTGCTATCATTGAATATAATCGATTGAAAAAAGATTTTCGACCGGATTTACCACAATTCAATGACGTTCACATAATGAGTAAATACAAAATTAGAGATAACAAATGGGTTCCAGAACCTGCTTCAAAGCAAACAAATATCACTAAAAATGTACCAATCGTAAATGATGTAAAAGGACTAATCAAATATGATGATTTTTCGTCCTATGTTAATGTAACATTGCAATGTTTGTTTCATTGTGAAGCAGTAAGAAGAGTTTTGTCGGAAACTAAAGAGGAATTAGTTTTAAAACAATTATTCCAGTCCTACGTATCAGCTGATAATAAGCTGAATTTAAGAGACTTGGAACAGTTTGTTAACAAAAAGTATTTATTACCGGTTCACTGTGATGTTGCTGAATTTTTAGTTGAATTAATATCAAAACAACTTCTCCTACAACAAATATTATCGCATGAATTGACTACAATTCTATCATGCACATGTTGCAAAGATAGAACCGTTGTTCAAAATAAATCTAACTATATGTTGCAATTAATTTTACCAAGCAAAGAAAATGCTTATACTTTACAAGAAATATTTGATTACAATTTTGATAAATGGATAACAGTTCCTAGTCATTGTGAAAAATCATGTAAGTGTCAACAATTACAACGATACGAAGAGATTCAATTAACAAATTTTACACTAATTATAAAACTATTGAGTTATGAAGACACAGACGAACAAACTTTGAGAAAAGTGTCTCAAAAAATTAACGAAGTCCCCAAATCTATCGTTACGATAAAAGGTAAAAAATTTAAAGTAGCAGGAGGTATATTTCACCATGGTAAAAACATTCCTAAAGGTTATTACACTAACATGCTTCGCATAAATAAACAATGGGTGTTCGTTCACGATCAAACAGTTAAACAAAAGCAATGGCCTAAATCATCTGCTAATGTATACATTTGTTCTTGGAAATGTCTTAAGATATAAAATTAAAAAAATACTTACCCTTTTTTCGTGCACTATGGTAAAAGTATAATCAAAAACGTTCTGTCAAAAGTTTTCATACCCTCCTATTTTTATTTATTTACATTATGATATATCATTCCTTTTGAATGGTTTGAATGAATTAAATATTTTTATAAATTCAAATAGTAGGGATACTTTTATTCAGAAGATTATTTAGTAGCTTAATATAATAGCTATTTTTCCCTATAACTAAAAATTTTAAAAACTTTTTATAAAACATTTCTGTGATAGGAGTGAAATCAAAAGTATTACGTCAAGTATTGTGTAAATTCATTTAAATGTATTGAATTGAAAATTCTGTTCAGAATATAAATAATAAATTAACATATAATATATAAATTAATTTTCATAAAATTAAATAGTAGTGGTAATACTTTTTATCAAAAGATTATTTAGGGCAAGTATGACAGTCTGGGCTGAAATAAAAAATAATAACTCATTTATCTCCTGTGACTTAAATTTAAAAAAAAAATATCATATACCATATGAATAAATTCTTGAAATTTAAATTAAAATATATAAATCAATTCTCACAATATTAAATAGTAGTGGTAATACTTTTTATCAAAAGATTATTTAGTGCAAGTATGACAGTCTGGGCTGATCTGGGCTGAAATAAAAAATAGCTAATTTATTTCCCATGACTTTATGAACACATCATTAAGTCACTAATAGAAAATTCCAAATTGTCGTAATTATTTTATTTAAATCGTGAATTATAAAATAGTCGCCTATGATATTATTGAAATCAAATGTATTACGTCAAGTATTTTTACAAACTAACATTTTTATTTTTGAAACTATTACTACTATAAAAAGTATTTAATTCAATAATTAATTAAGTAATTTTGTTAACAATTATAGTAACTATTATTGTTACAAATAAAAAGATAAACTCATGCGATCATGCAAAATCAGTGGTATGTAAAAAAATGTAATAGAAGAGTCAATAATTTATTTTATGGTTTAATATTATAGTAATTATTATTATTCAACTCGAGTGCATATTCTGAAAGATGAAAAATAATCTCATGCGACAATGCAAAGATAACAGTGGTATGTAATAAAACCTTACTTATGACTCTACTTGCCCGGCCGTCTCAATCAATTTCAATGCGAACCTTGCAATATCATCTACAAAAGGCAATGTATACTTTTGAATTAACAAACATTTTTTAAACGAAGTTCTGAATATTTTTAATGATTGATGTTCATAAAAATTCATATCAATAAATGCTTCTTCTTAGTGTATTTCGCCCGATTCAAGGATATTTAAATTTTGGTGTATTTATTACTTTAATAACATGCATAAACTTTGTTTAAAATTATGATTGATGATGAACTCATGATCCTTACAAAAAACTTTTCCCATTAAGACGAAAAAAGTTCGGTTATAAAATGTAGTTTTTGTTTGATTTAAGTAAATTTTCCATAGGAAAAAGTCAGCAATTCCTGCAGGATTTTCGCGACTTTTTCCTACGGGTTTCTGCAATTATTTCACATTATTATGGTTCTAGATTCATTCTTGACGTGCAGTAAGGAAATTACAATTAAAAATACGATAAACTCGTTTGTTTTTCATTAAATGATTTTATGCCTTATATTACGTTGTAAACGTCTTGAAATTGATTGAGACGGCCGGGCAAGTAGAGTCATAAGTAAGGTTTTTGTACATACCACTGTTATCTTTGCATTGTCGCATGAGATTATTTTTTCATCTTTCAGAATATGCACTCGAGTTGAATAATAATAATTACTATAATATTATAAACCATAAAATAAATTATTGACTCTTCTATTACATTTTTTTACATACCACTGATTTTGCATGATCGCATGAGTTTATCTTTTTATTTGTAACAATAATAGTTACTATAATTGTTAACAAAATTACTTAATTAATTATTGAATTAAATACTTTTTATAGTAGTAATAGTTTCAAAAATAAAAATGTTAGTTTGTAAAAATACTTGACGTAATACATTTGATTTCAATAATATCATAGGCGACTATTTTATAATTCACGATTTAAATAAAATAATTACGACAATTTGGAATTATTCTATTAGTGACTTAATGATGTGTTCATAAGTCATGGGAATAAATTAGCTATGTTTTTTTTCAGCCCAGATCAGCCCAGACTGTCATACTTGCACTAAATAATCTTTTGATAAAAAGTATTCCACTACTATTAATATTGTGAGAATTGATTTAATATTTTAATTTAAATTTCAAGAATTTATTCATATGGATATGATATTTTTTTTTAAATTTAAGTCACAGGAGATAAATGAGTTATTATTTTTTATTTCAGCCCAGACTGTCATACTTGCCCTAAATAATCTACATACATACGAACATTTTGAAATTCAATCAAGTTTACAAATATGTAAACCAAATTGTCCTACGAGGTCTGGTTCAAAATCTCGTTTTCGAGCCTATCACAGAGCTTAAACTATGAGGAAGCAAAAGTACAACTGTTCATTTCGAGTCGTTAATTTTCATAATATTCGGTGAATCTCTATCTTTTTGGTCTTGAATTTAAGCTTAGCTGCTCTGCTTTCATGACGACACAAAAAAATAGTGGAAATTCCGGCATTCATACGTGAAAAAATGAAAAAAAAATTTTTTTTTTCAAATTTACGAAAAAAAATATCAAAAAATTTCAAAAAAAATTTTTTTCCCGTCTATTGCCAAAAAACTTTTTCTGGCCTCATTAATACTACAAACGACAATGAATGCAATTGAAATTTGTAAAATCCACCGTAACATTTTCAAGATTTGCCTCGGACAACACGCACACACACACACACACACACACCCGACCTCCGACGCTCTGCCTGCGAGCGCGTAGACTTGCACAGAGAGCACGTGGCCGGCCAACGAAAACGCCTGCCGGTCGAACTACAACCGCCGCAAGACACCTCCTGCGAGCGGCCATCAAGACCAGCAAGCGCCATGCTGGAGTCGGCTATGCGAGGAGGTCAATGCGGACGTGTGGGGCAAACCGTTCAAGACGGTGATGGCGCGACTGAAGGGACGAAAAGCAAAAACTCCAAGCTCACCATCGCTGGTGCGCCGTGCGGTTGCTGCCCTCTTTCCCCGTGTCGGAGGAGCGTCCTGCCTCGACCCCCTCAGGCAGGAGAAAAATGTCCCAAACGTCACCCTGGAAGAGCTCCAAAGAGCGGCAGGAAGATCAGGGAGCATGCCGCGCCTGGACCAGATGGAGTGCCAAACTCCGCTCTTAGGTCCGCCATCGCCGCGCGTCCCGACATTTTCCTGCGAGTGTACACGGCGTGCCTGCAGTCCGGAGTTTTCCCGACCTGCTGGAAGCGGCAAAGGCTCGTCCTGCTGCCAAAGCCGGGCAAGCCACCGGACGAGCCGTCGTCGTACCGTCCGCTGTGTATGCTCGACACAGCGGGCAAGATCCTAGAAAGGATCATACGCGACCGCCTGGAGGTCTTCACGGAGGGGCCTGGAGGCCTGTCGGATCAGCAGTATGGCTTCCGCAGGGGGCGATCGACGATAAATGCCATCGAGAGCGTCGTCGCCACCGCCCGGAGCGCCATCGCAGGCAAGAGGTGGCACCGGGGGACGAAGCAGTACTGCGCCGTCGTGACACTTGACGTGAGGAATGCGTTTAATTCGGCCAGGTGGAATAACATCCTCTCCGCGCTGCACCGGATGAACGCGCCCGAGTACCTGCTGAGAACAATTACCAGCTACTTCTCAGACAGGGTGCTTGACTTCCACACGAACGACGGACAGCAGTCCTACGGAGTTACTGCGGGAGTTCCACAGGGCTCGGTTCTCGGCCCGATCCTGTGGAACGTCATGTACGACGCCGTACTGCGTCTCGACGTGGGAGAGAATGTGGTCATAGGTTTTGCCGATGACATCGCCGTGGTGGCCGTGGCCAAGTACTTGTGGCAGATCGAGGAGGACCTAAACGCAGCCATCGTGAAGGTGCGAGGCGCTCTCCAGATGCTCAGCCTGGAAACGGCAGACCACAAGACGGAGGCAGTGCTCATCACCAGCAGGGACACGGAGACCATCACCGTCACGGTGGGTGACTGCAGCATACGCTCGTCCCCCGTCATTCGCTACCTGGGCCTGCACATTGACGCCAGGCTAAAGTTCAACCTCCACCTTCGAACAGCTAGCGAAAAGGCCGCAAAAGTGACAGGAGCCCTATCAAGGATCATGCCCAATATCGGTGGGCCCAAAAGCGGCCGACGAAAGCTCTACGCCCACGTCGTCGACTCGGTGCTCTTATATGGAGCCCCAATATGGAGCAGCGCAGCAGAGACACGGGCATACATCCGCCATGCGGAGTCAATCCATCGACGAGCCTGCCTGCGCGTGATTAGTGGTCGCCCGCATGTCTCCCACGAGGTGACGTACGTCCTCGCTGGCACACCACCGCTGGCTCTCCTCGCGGATGAGCGCGCGCGGATATACAAACGTCGCTGCCGGGACGCCAAGGAGAGAGCGTCTCGAGACTCTACGAGAATGGCAGACGCGGTGGGACCGGTCGGAAAAGGGACGCTGGACGCACCGACTCATCCCAAATCTAAAAGTTTGGGTTGAAAGGGGACATGGAGAAGTGGACTACTACCTAACACAACTCCTGTCCGGGCATGGCTTCTTCAAGCAACACAGCCAGCGCTACGACAACACCATGCGCACTGTGCCCGGCCTGTCCCCACACGATCGAAAATGCGGAGCACGCGTTCTTTCGCTGCCCGCGTTTCAACGAAGAAAGAGAGACGCTCCAAGGCACTCTCTTAGAGCACATAGAGCCCGAGAACATCATCGGGCTCATGCTCGCCAGCGAGACGAATTGGCGAGCGGTCGCCTCCTTCGCCTACTCAGTCGTAATAAGACTGAGGGACGAAGAGGTGGACAGAAGAAGATGACCGGACGATGCGGCAAGAAGAAGACGCCACACGAACCAAGCCACCATGAAGAGCACGACGATATGTGCTAAAGCCACCGACCCCGTGAAGTAATGCCTAACGGCGGTTTCCGCGGGGAAGGAATAAATGGCGAAATAAGAAGAAGATGGACACACGGTACATAAAAATGTATACTACCTTCGCCCGATTTCTACATTGATATGACAATGTAAACCTTTCTTTCTCTGTTATCCTAATGTAATACTGTAATACATAAGTTTTGAATAAAATGATCCATCTAAAAAAAAAAAAAAAAAAAAAAAAAAAAAAAAAAAAAAAAAAAAACCCACACACACACACACACATAACACACACACACACATACATACATACGGACATTTGTTGAGAATTCAATCAAGTTTACAAATATGTAAACCAAATTGTCCTACGAGGTCTGGTTCAAAATCTCGTTTTCGAGCCTATCACAGAGCTTCCTCTATGAGGAAGCAAAAATAATAAAACGAAATTTTCAGAAGAGAATAAATAAAAAAAAAAACCTTGTCCATACTGCACAAAAAAGGGATTCCCTAACAGGTATCATCCAGAAGATGCATGCAGATTAAAACTCGCAGATAAAGGAAAAACTAAAAATAACAGCATTAAAGTAATTAATAATATAAACATCGAAGAGAGTATAGCATCTTCGGACGAAGCAAAAAAACGTATGGCCACCCCACTTATACGATTAAAAATATGCATAAATGATACTCTAGTAGTGGCAGTATATGACTCTGGAGCAAACGTATCATATATAAACTATGAGACTGCAAAAAGATTAAATTAACAAAGAAAATAGATGGGGTGCATAAAGTTTACACGTTACAGGTACCACGTATACGTTAGGCGAGATAAGTCTTAAAAAAAAAAAAATTTTGAATACATTACGGGCCTCATCAAAATATACGTCTTTCAACTCCTGTGTTAGCAAGAACCAAATATTGCTTACGTCATGTCTCCTAGCCGTCTGTCTCCAAAGCTCGAAAGTTTTTATTTTCTTCAGCTATGCATGGTTACCGATGTTGGTATAATCTTCTGGTATTGCCTACTTATCACAGTTCTCCAGTGTTATATTCATAACTTCTACCGTGTTTGTCTTCGAGTCAGCTGGCAAGGCCACGACGTGAAGTTCGAATTGTATTTTCGCCATTGTCTCTCGTTGGCAATTGAGCGAAATTGTCGTTTTATAAGACACAAGTGAGTTTTACTATGAGAGGGTGTGAACAAATAACTAAATTTTGTTCACTTTGTATACGCGAAATTGCTCAATTTCTAACTCGCTCCAAAAGTACCTAAACGAACCTAGAAAAAAAACCGCTGCCAAGTTATTGGCAAAGTGCTTCCTCATTCTAATTTTTATTGTATTATAATAAATATTAACCTAATAGTGGATACTAATAAATTTTAAAATCTATAAAAAATTTTTAAAAGAAAGTAATGGCCTGGCACATTGTCGCTGTACGCGCGCTTGATCTTATTTTTAGCCGCACGCGCGCGAGATATACTTGTACGTTTGTAACGACGATCAATTTTTAAGTCCCGTTTTCTATCTATTTGGTCTTAAATTAAAACTTGACTGCTCTGCTCTCATGATGACAACAAAAATTGAGATAATTCCGGCAATTATACGTGAAAAATGAAAAAAAATTTTTTTTTCAAATTTACAAAAAAAAAATTCAAAAAATCGAAAAAAAATTTTTTTTCCCCGTGTATTGCCAAAAACCTTTTCTAGCCTCATTATTACTACAAACGACAATGAATGCAATTGAAAAATTCCGGCAATTATACGTGAAACATGAAAAAAAAAAATTTTTTTTCGAATTTACAAAAAAATCGAAAAAAATCGAAAAAAAAATTTTTTTTTCCCGTGTATCGCCAAAAACCTTTTTCTGGCCTCATTATTACTACAAACGACAATGAATGCAATTGAAATTTATACAATCAACCATAACATTTTCGAGATTTTGCTTCGGACATACGTACATACACACACACACACACACACACACACACACACACACACACACCTCACGCAGCTCTTGACCGGGCATGGCTTCTTTAAACATCATAGCCGACGCTACGACCACAACCAAAGCGCACAATGCCCGGTCTGCCCCTCATCCATCGAGAACGCGGAGCACGTATTCTACCACTGCCCGAGGTTCAGCGAAGAAATAGAGAGACTACACTCGCTGCTCCACGAGGTCATGACGCCGGAAAACACCACCAGGCTCATGCTCGCGAACGAGCCGAATTGGCTCGCTGTTGCTTCCTTCGCCTACTCAGTCGTAACAAGACTGAGAGACGAGGAAACAGACAGAAGGTGACGACCGGACGATGGCCGGAAGAAGACGCCACCTCAACCAAGCCTCCATGAAGCGCATAACGCCAACCCCTCCATCCCCGTGAAGTAATGCCTAACGGCGGTTTCCGCGGGGATGGAACAAAGGGAAACCGACGTGGATGTATCTACATATACACTATGTACCCTAAATCAATGTTACACTCTCACTTTTACTGCTACATTTTATGCAATGTAAATAAATTATTAATACATCCAAAAAAAAAAAAAAAAAAAAAAAAACACACACACACACACACACCACACACACACACACACACACACACACACACACATACATACATACGGACATTTGTTGAGAATTCAATCTAGTTTACAAATATGTAAACCAAATTGTCCTACGAAGTCTGGTTCAAAATCTCGTTTTCGAGCCTATCACAGAGCTTCCTCTATGAGGAAGCAAAACCATTCAGTTATTTCGATAGGAAATTTGCTCAGCTTTCTGATGGTAAGGTCTAATTTTCCGGAATTTTCCATTTCCAACTCGGAAAAAGTAAGTAAACTTTCAAACTCGAATATCTCAAAAAGTGCCCTTTTTTGCGTTTTTATTGTTTCAATGGAAAGCTGAGGTCTTTTTACATAAAAAACTGGTTGGTTTTTTTGATAATTTTCATTTTCATACGGAAAAATGCACTTAAACTTTTATTTTCTATTTTTCCTCATGAATATGTAAATTATCGAAAAATCGAACTGTACCTCGAGAAAGCTGAGAAAAAAACGCATAAAAACTATATTTTATTTATTTTTTTGTAGTTAAATTACATTGTCATACGTGCGAGTTACGATTACAGCGAGCCGTGCAAGGCTCGGGAGTCGCGCGTCCGGGCAGCCGGACGGCCGAGCACCGACTATGTTTGCTCGTATTTCTCATTGAAATTACGTGTATTACACTTTGAAACAACTGTTTTTATGTAAAGAGACCTCAGCTTTCTATTGAAACAATAAAAAACGCAAAAAGGGCACTTTTTGAGATATTCGAGTTTTAAAGTTCACTTACATTTTCCGAGTTGGAAATGGAAAATTCCGGAAAATTAGACCTTACAATCAGAAAGCTGAGCAAATTTCCTATCTAAATCACTGAATGGTTTTTTTTCCAGGTTCGTTTAGGTACTTTTAGAGCGAGTTAGAAATTGATCAATTTCGCTCAAAAACGCTGTTGCGCGAGGCGCTAGGAGTTTTGAGAAATTTTGCCCCATATCTATAATCACAGCTTTCACTCTCTCTCTCTTTTCTACAATCCCCTCTAACTTAGCAATAGGACAAAGCGTGAGTAACAGCCCAAACCCAAATCTCATCATCGATATGAATTCATATGGAAAAACAAACTTGTTACGCAACAATCGAATGCAAAATCAGACATGTTGCCTTCAGGCTTGACTTCAGCGGCAAACCTAGTTTGACGCCACGTAGCCTTGCATACAACTTTCCAGTATGCAAAGCTCATGGGTGCCCGATTATTCGAAGCTTATCGGCACTGCTTGAAAATTTTTAACATAGTACGTGTCAAAATGGTTTTTTGAATGTTTAGTTTATTTAATAATAGACAGAAGACGAATTTTTCGCTATTTTTTGCTAATTTTCGTTTAAAGCGCCATAAAAGTATTTATTTGGGGTTGAAAATTAATTTATAGAGTAAAAATAACATTAACATTTGATTCTGCGGGAAAAATACCAACAGAATACGTTTCAAATTGATTTTTTGATTGTTTAAATTATTTTCATATGGACAAAAGACGCATGTATCGCTAGTTTTCGTTGGGAAAAATCCAAACAGTGCAATTTCATCACTGAAAATAATTTTTTAGGCTAAAATCAATGATGGGACTAGATTTTAAGGTAAAAATCCCAACAAAATTTTAAACTTTTTTTAAACGTATTTTAAACTTTTCTCAGATTTTTTCTGTCTATTTGTTCACTATTAAAAGACAAATTTGCGTTTTTTTACGTTCTGAACATCCAAAGAAACATCATTTCATTAATGTAAATAATTTTTTACTCTAAAACCAATGACAGCTTACAATTCGACGGAAAAAATGTATTCACAATATCAATTATGATCTTATAAAAAAGCTGGCGACCTATTTAGTTACTTAATGTCAGACCCGATTTTTTTGAGGTCCAAAAAAACTTCAAAACTCCATCAACACCCCTAAAATCACTTTTTTAAATTTTTCTATATTAAAAACTTAGTTTCAATCTATAAACTTTCAGAATCCATTGGATCCGCCGAAACAAAAAAATGTTATGAAAAAGTGGATTAATTGGATATCTTATATTGTCATTGTTGCCTTTAGCGTTGTATAAATTTTGCTGACCAGCTATAATCATATCTTAGCACGTTGACAAAAATGTCCATTTCCTCCATTCAACATAAAAATGTCGATCTTTTTTGTTTTTTAGAGAAGAATAAATGATTCGAAACAATTTAATCTATCTTTAATAGTTTACAAGATACTTTTTAACGGACATTTTTTATAAAAATCAACCTAAAAAAATCGATTAAGCACATTAAAATAAGTCTGAGAATGTATAGGAACACCGTCGAGTCCGAAATTTATACGAAAAACCCTGCCAGCGTCCGGACTAACAGTTCGACTCTAATCACAACTGCAAGATTTTTATATTATTATTTATTATTATTATTATTATTATTATTATTATTATTATTATTATTATTATTATTATTATTTATTATTATTATTATTATATTATTATTATTATTATTATTATTATATATTATTATTATTATATGATAGCTCCAAGACTTGATTAATTGCTTCAACAAATTTATTATAGAATCGGGAACCGAATCCACCAAACACCTACCTTGCCGACCCGACTCATTACGCAGACTATAGAATTACTACAGTATCGGTTTTACGCCGTTTTGCGAGATTCGGGTGAATAGTAAAAACGCTAGTCGTATTAGTCTACAATACGGCACATGTGTATTACGTTGCGTACTGCATAAATATAACGTTACTATGAATTGAAATAATTAATTGAATTTCGGCTGTAGCAAATTTTGTAAAACTCTGATTAATTTTAAAAAATAATGAAGTTAAAAAGCATTTTGTTTGTTGTTGTAAAATTTATATGAATAATAATAAAAACGATCATACATAAGATCATTTGGACACCATGCTCTTTTATTGCATGAATTCAATTTTGAAAAGGATCGATCAAGTAGATTTTGAGTTAAAGTACTGTTTATCGAATTTTTTTTAATGTATGAGAAACTTTGGTGCAGTAAGCTCAGTTTTAGTAATTTTTTGCTGAAAATTCTACTGTATTTTTTTATAATAACTATTTATTATAATTACACAATTTAAAAATAAATTCAATTTACTATATGCGAAAAAATTAATTTTTATTGTTTCTGAAATCCTGTAAAGATCCTCTTTCCGCCTTTAAGTCATGCTTTTCAATTAAAAGATGTTTTTAAGCTAATTATGTTTTTAATTAAGCTTGTAAACAAGTATAAAATTAAGTTGACTATAAATATTGCAAATGTGATGTTAGATTTCAAAAGAACAATAAATTATGCCACGTATAGGACATTTTCGAGTTGATTATACAATCTCATTAATAGCTATACGGTTGAAAAAGAATGTAATTTTTTGAGAATTTTGTTAAATTCCTGTTGTATCACGAATCTGAAAAAAAAATTTGAAAAAACTAAAAAATAATTTGTTGTACAAACTTTGTCTATTTATAAATAGGTTGTATACAACCTCCTTCTGATTGAGGCGAACAGAGTTTCAAAAAAAAGTCCAGACATTTTCTTGTACACTGAAATAAAAATGAAGCTGGATCCTTTAGACGAGTTGTATGGGAGATATCAGAAAAAAATTCGGGACTTATTACTTGAGCGGTAACTTAATAGCAAAAATCTCACCTATGCATATCTATATAAAGTTTTGTATGAACACTAGTAAATGGAGTAGATTTCAAGTAGAAACCCGAAATTCAGTGAAGTGGTTGAAATGACATACAAAACACCAATAATAATAGTATACAGGATAGCATAGGCAGAACCCCTACTTCGCTCTGTATACGTTGCTTGAAATCGAATCGATTTGCATCTTATGTACACAATGTGTAAAACTATTCGTTTCCCAGCAGAAAACGTAAACAGAGCGAATAAGGGGCTCTGACTATGCTAGTCTGTATACTACCATTATTATTGACGCGTATGTTATACACGCAAATGGCCCTCATTAGGCTTTGTTTACGTTTTCCGTTGGGAAACGAATCATTTTACACATAGTGTACGAGCATCGATTATATAATGGGATAATATTGTCACCAAAAAACATTTGTAAACACTTTACAAGAAGAAGCTCTTTGATAATGAATTTTCAATGGCTTTTTTTAAACGTTTGATTCGATTGCAGAGTGAACTTTTTCATAATTTATTTCATTCAATTGTTTAATATCAGAGATCATTGGACGGCCTTGGATTTTTTATTATCTTACGTATCATTTATTCACAAACTATGATTCATAATTGTTGCTTTACCGCAAAGAAAAAAAATCAATCGCCCTTGATTTAGCGTTTACCGGTATATATCCACTAGCTGCTTTATGAATTTCTATTCGAAATTTCATCATACTCGAAAGAAAAAAAAATTTTTGTACAACTCATTTTTTCTCGTGTTACAAACTAGAATAATTAATTAAAATATTGTTAGAAGCTCCAATACGCAAAATCTTAAGAACATATATATTTTGAAATAATAAACGATGTATGAAAATAAACAATAGCTTCTCTGATTCATTTCATGCCGCAAATAGCCCTCTATACACAGAATTTGTGAGCACGTGATCTACAACACGTCTACCATACTTGCCCGAGTGCGAGCTACGCTTTTCGATAGTGTAGTGTTGTCTATCAGTCTGCACACGTATGTCGAGTTGGAAGGAGTACGCTGTGCTACGTACTTTCCTCACTATAGCTGCCAACCAATTGAGTCGGGTCTTCGACCAAAGTAGCGTGTTCAGCACACAAGATCATCAATAAAACAATAGTCAAGTTTAAATCTCCATTTATATAAAAAGTGAGTCTTTTTACCTAAATAACTTTCACGCTTATATCGCAGAAAATGCGAATGATTTTTTATTTTTCAAATTTGTTTTATGATGCAATAACGTAATTTTTATGTAGATTCGAATAATTTTATTTCCTAATATTGTGACAGTTCAGAAACTTATTTAAATAATTTAAAATTGTAAATAATGCTGCATACACCATCAATAAAACGTGAAAATCTGGACTAAAAAATGTAAAATTCGTGTTATTTAATACATTACTTCAATTAAAATATTCTCTATGAAAACTCTTACAATTAAAACACTTCATTAGAACATAAAAATAATGCACGATTTGTCAAAAAACTATTAACCTTCAAATTTCTGTTTTTTCTTAGAACGTAAAAATGCCAGTAGTAAAATTTACGTGTGCATAAAGCATATAATATCAATTTTTAGTTTTTAATCATACGTTAGAATGATTTATATCGATCTTTCAAAAAAAAATGTTATTATATATTTATAACAAACAGACGTAAAATTATGAAGATATCATAACAATTTTGAATTTATAACGTTATGTTATTACATTTTTTTTATTAATAGAGTATACATTCATTTATTGGAAATTTTTTCAGTTTTTAACTCACCTCTCCTTTGATTAGTATCACTATATTTAAAAAATTGTCAGTTGGATGATTATTAAAAATTTATTTTTTCATTATTCCAAAATAAATTCAAAAAATTCTGAAAAAATACAGTAGTACTCTATGATCAATTACAATCACTTTTTCATTCATTACTTTTTTGTGAATTGCTTCATTTTCTAATTGAAAAATAGCAAATTTTTCGAATAAATTGAACTAAGCTGTGCTCGATATTCATCAACGAACGTGTCCAATTTGAAAAAAATGATGGACTTCCAAAATCAAAAATAGTTTAAAATATTCCATTAAAATTCTATTGATCTATCGATTCTAAACTTTTTTTTAAAAATTTTTTTCATAAATTGCTTTTCAAGTTCAAAATTGTTGACATAAAATCATGTTAAATTTTTAAATTATAGTCAGCCGAGACACTTCAATGAAAACTTTTCAATAGTCTTCTGGCTTACTTTTACAAAATATATTGAAACGATCCTAGAAGGTAGGGGTAAAAAAAATTAAAAAAAAATCTTGGGAGACTCTAATGAGTGAGACTACTCAATTAAAATTAATAAAATTAATGTAATGTCAGTAACAGCGTCAAACTAGATGTTAAAAATGATGAAATAGCCATTATACTATATTACCAATATTATAGAAGAATCAAAAACTTTTTCCATATTAATTATAAAATTACATATAGTCTTTATTGCATTTTAGTCTTTGCTCATGCATTATACTGTAAATAACATCATACTTGACGTAAAAAAACATTTTGCATCTCATCATTTAAAATTTTAAGAATTATTAAATTGTAATCTAAATAAAATATTCTCAATTATAGGGGACTATCCTTTTTAATTTACGTTTTGCTACATGAACAGACTTGGAAAAGTAGATATTAGGGTGGTCCACTTTTTTGTATTTCGGGGGATCCATCGGAATCTGGAAGTTTGAGGTTTAAAATGAAGTTTCCTTTAAGCGAGAACTCAAACAAATGATTTTAGATGGTGTCGATGGATTTTTGAAGTTAAAAAACGTGCTCCTAAAAAGGAGCAATATCGGGCAACCATTCGATTTATTTCAAACTTTGTTCAGAGTGTAAAAATGATCTTAACGATACATTTTCTTACGTATTTTTGTCTGCGGAATCAAATGCCGTAGTTAGTTTTGACCTAGGAGCACAATTTCATTGAAAAAAATACACTTTTTCGATCGTTCTTTTTCACAAATTTCGCAAATTTCATTTTCGAGCGAGCGGCAAATGAACAGAAAAAATCTAGAAAATTTTTTTGACACCACCGAAATTTAGGATTTTTTCTGTTCATTTGCCGCTCGCTCGAAAATGAAATTTGCGAAATTTGTGAAAAAGAACGATCGAAAAAGTGTATTTTTTTCAATGAAATTGTGTTCTTAGGTCAAAACTAACTACGGCATTTGATTCCGCAGACAAAAATACGTAAGAAAATGTATCGTTAAGATCATTTTTACACTCTGAACAAAGTTTGAAATAAATCGAATGGTTGCCCGATATTGCTCCTTTTTAGGAGCACGTTTTTAAACTTCAAAAATCCATCGACACCATCTAAAATCATTTGTTTGAGTTCTCGCTTAAAGGAAACTTCATTTTAAACCTTAAACTTTCAGATTCCGATGGATCCCCCGAGATACAAAAAAATTTTGATAAAGTGGACCACCCTAATATATATGTTACCGGCAAAACCCGCTTTTAGGGAAAAGCAGCTTTTGCCTAGGCAAAAACAGAAATGCCTATGATTTTAGGTAATAACCGCAATCCCTGAAAATTTTTAGGAAGTTCCTAAAATTTTTAGGCAAAACCCGCAATGCCTAATAAAATACAGGCAAAAGTAGCAATGCCTAAGTCAGTTTAGGCATTTTGGTTTTTAAATAATTTTCCATTTAAAATCATTTGTAAAACACTGGCAGTATTTATTGTTTTATATAATATATATAATATATGATAAAATATAATGCTTATATAATTTATATATATAATATTTTTTTATGTAATAACAATTGTTGACAGTTATATTGTATGCAATATACATTTCATGTATGACATACCGTCGGTAAACTAATCATAATAATTATTTGTTTTGGCAAGTTGTACTACCATGACATTTAGAGTTACATAAAACTTTATGTTTTTTACATATGCATCTATAAGTGTTGCACGTTGTTTGGCAATTACATTTGAAGAATCCTTGCCCCCTGAGTTCGATTGTTTAATATCGTAGATGTCCTCAACCGCGCATAATATTTGAACCCTGCGTCAGTGCATTTGGAAATCCGACGATTATTACTATCAATTTCAATAATGTCAAATCTTTTCAATCGACGTCTCTGCTTCCATGTTCTTTCATTCTTTTTCATCACTTTAGCACTCAAAATATCCTTAATTATTTCTTCACGTTTAGCTGTCGTCAAAACTTTATAATGTTCTCCGATTTTTGCTTGAATTATAAATTCCTTTTTCCAGTCTTTTTTTAAACTTTCTACGCTCATTTTAAAAATAGGTGGAACAAAATAAAGTTGGAACTTAATAACGTCGAAGAGTCAATAAGCAACTGATAAATATACTCTCTGTCTGCTTCATAATTATAAGTATTCGTCACATAAGTACATAAAATCAACAACCTTAAAGTAAACACAGTCAATTCGATAAATACTGCCAGTTTTACAAAAGATTTTAAATGGAAAATTATTTAAAAACCAAAATGCCTAAACGGACTTAGGCATTGCTGCTTTTGCCTGTATTTTTTTAGGCATTGCGGGTTTTGCCTAAAATCATAGGCATTTCTGTTTTTGCCTAGGCAAAAGCTGCTTTTGCCTAAAAGCGGGTTTTGCCGGTAACATATCCATACTTTTGCCGCACCCTGTAATATATACATACTGGGGGGGGGGGGGGGGGGGGGGCTGCGTCCCCCTGCTCGCTCTGCTCGCCAACCCCCCAATTTACCAATATAGATTAGATGAAAATTAAAAATGAGCAAAAAGGAAATATGTATAAAAAAGGACTCGATCGTATATTGAACCCATTAACGCCCAGAGGACACAATTTTGACATTCAACTTTGCGCTCTTCCCATGTCTCAAACGATACGAGAAAAATTATGTAAACTACTATATTTGGCTTTGAGGATATTCTTTTCAATGGTGGTCTTTAAAATTGCGTAAATTAACAATTTATAACAAAAAATTGCAAATTTACCAAAAAAAACGTGTTTTTGAGGGAAAATGTTGTTTTCATTTCAATTTTTAAACCACTTA
Source organism: Trichogramma dendrolimi (assembly GCA_034770305.1). Taxonomy (NCBI): domain Eukaryota; kingdom Metazoa; phylum Arthropoda; class Insecta; order Hymenoptera; family Trichogrammatidae; genus Trichogramma; species Trichogramma dendrolimi. The sequence continues at coordinate 315,332 of JAPMIB010000014.1, forward strand.
TCATTGTTATATGGGGGTAAACTATATAAATAATATTTTTTGTTAACATCGCAAAAATTATTGATACATTTTTATCCCAAAAAATATTGATTTTAGAAAAAAAGATTATAGGACAAAAAAGTCTTAGGATTAATCAAGAAACATGCTTACATTTTTTCAGAATTTTTGAAAGTGATATTGGGAAACCGGTATTCCCGTATTTTCCAGAAATCGGAAAATTGTCTCGGATAATTCTGAAAAAATTGGAGGGTGTTCCTTGAACAATTCTGAGACTATTTTGTTCTATAAACTTCTTTACTAAATGCAATAGTTCATGAGATAGATAATGAAGGAATTTGACAGGCAATTTTTTCATTCGAGCCGCCATTTTGTTAAGAAAAAAATATTGTTTGACAAAACTCACCGTGGTCTCTCAAGGTAGAGACCGCGAAATCAGTTCTACATATATTTTACCCCCCCCCCCCCCACCCCCCATAAAAATGATAAGTGGTTTATTTTAAACACCACCATTGAAAAGATCACCCTCAAAGCCATTAAGTATAGTGTTTTTCATTTTTTCGCGTATCGATTGACACATGGTAAGAGCGCAAAGTTGAATGTCAAAATTGCGTCCTCTTCGTAAATTTTACATAAAAAATCATGTTTCAACAATTTTTCATATTCACCCTTAGGAAGCAGAATAAAATATGAAAAATCAGCAAGATTTCTCTTTCTATCTATTGAGTGAGAAATGCAATAACGATTGACGGTATTCTACGTACGACTCTTTCTAAAAATCTCTAATGACATTGACCATAATGACGAATTTTTAAGGACATATTTATGTAGCGAAAAATGAGATAAAATTTGCAAAAAACGTATTAACTCTCAAATTGTGTAAATTTTCACAAACCCATATTTAAAAATTAAAAATTTTTTGTATTAACAATTCCTATAAGTGGCATTTAAAAATTAAAAAAAATTATTCATTAAACAGTAAATCAATGGGTTTCTTAAATAAATTTTCAGATTCTATATTACGCATGTAAAAATTTTTCAATAACTTTGACTACTGCCACAATTTTGACCAATTGTTCCTTTCATACAGTTGAAAAATTGAATTCAATCATTTGTTAAAATGAATGTTCCACTTCAAATGCTAATCATTGATAAAATTTTCTATAACGTTGCTACTCCCACAATTTTTGCGAATTATCCCTCTCGCAAATTTAAGTAGGAAATTCAATGGTTTGTTAAAATGAATTTTCCAATCCTATATGTGAAGCATTTGAGGAGGTTCGATAGTAAACTTAATGTCTTTAAAAACGTCTGAAACATTTTTATATCAATCTTTGATATGAAATGAATGTACAGTTAAAATCTTAGATTGATCCACAAAGTAGTTTTCGAGAAAAAAAAATAAAAAACGACGTCTTATACGTGGGTCTTATGGGAAAGCTTACAACAGTGCCACAAAAAAAGCATTATGCAACCGAATTAGACTTAAGAAATGAAAAAAAAACTATCTTTTAGAAGGCCAAGAAGGTATTGATCATTTTGAAAAAAATGACCCGTTTTACAATACCGAATGCTCAATGAACAATATAATTACGAGAGTTTTAATGTAATGTATCGAGTGACCCAGTCACAGTCACATGTAAGAGAAACATGGCAACGTCGCAAAGCAAATACGACGTTTAACCGGGTATGTGTAGGCGCTTGTACGGCAACTCGTCACACGCATAATAAATTGGTACATACTGTGGGAACGACGCTGTTGCCAGATTTCCTCGTTATAAATTTGATAAAATATATGTTCGGTATGATTAAAATAATGATAAATAAGGACAATTTTCATTCTAAAATATTGATTTTCTTTATATATAGTTGATTTTTTGCTCATAACATTTTGTTCCCATGAGTTGGTATCACTCCTTCGTGCACGTGTATAAGCATAGGCGATCCCCTCATCTCGGCTGCCCCTTGAAAGTGCTATGAACCTCCTTAACAATTTTTTAATAACCTTGGCTACTTTCACAATTTCGATTAATTATCCTTATCACACATTTGAGAAAGGTGTTATATGGTTTGTTAAAATGAATTTCCCAATCGAGTATGCGAGGCATTCAACAATTTTTAAATAACTTTGGTTACCCCTAAAATTTCGGTGAATTTTCGCTTCCCGCAGTTAAGTAGTGCATTCAACGATTAATTAATGAATTCATAATTGCATATGTTAAGCATCAAATACTTTTTTAAAGCTTGGCTAGTCCAACAATTTTAGTGAATAGTCCTTTTCTCCAGTTATTCAGTGAACTCAACGGTTTGAATTCCTCAATTCCATATGTATTTCCATACTACCCAGTTGAAAAAAATTGTATGGATTGGACTACGATTCCGTGTAGATCAGACATAGATACCACGCGGATCATACATGAATTCAAAAAAATTCTATCTCGGTGGATTTTAACTTCTCCAACTCTTCGGAGATCTTAGAATTGTTTCGCGAGACCGCTCGAAGTATCTGCGAGGCTTTGTCGGTGAATCGTCGTGGATTTCAACTTTTCCAGGTGGATCCACGAGACGTTTCACGGAAATCCTCGTAATAAACAATTATATTTTGGAGGAGGGGCAGGAAGGGGGGGGGGCACTTGCGGAGGGGAGCGTGGATGAGGGGAGCCATCAAAATACCGTGAAAAATTTTACGTTATTTGGAGGGGCGGGAGGAGGAGGGGATCCAAGAGGAGGGAACTTTATCAACGTCTATATATATATTATAGAGATATATATTCTAGAGTTTTTATTAAAAAAGACTATCCATTACAATAATGTGTATAGTGTTTTAATTATATTGATCGACCATGAGGGCTGTCAACGCGATTACCACAATTATTAAATTTGATTATACACATAAGTATTAAGTTCAATAAACTTTGTTCAGAAATTTCAGCTAGTTTTGAGTTTAAAACATCAAGTACCTATAGGGAAACCGAAAATTATAAAATTTCATAAACTTTTATAAATTTTTATATAATCCGAAATCCCAACTTTTATTAAAGTGACAGTTTTTCGACAACCCTTAAATGAATTTGGTGATGATTTATGCAAGGAATTTCTCAATAATCTTATAAATCTCCTTTAGTAATGATCAATAATATTATATCAATAATTTCATAATAAATCTTTAATTATTTGTGTCATGGTTTTTATGATCATCCTAAACAGGTATCAAAAAATGTCTACGATAAAAGAAAAATTGTTTACTTCAATTATTGAGTCAACAAATGCAGGCAATGATAAAGTCACTGTGGTGGGTGTTGGTCAAGTTGGATTGGCATGTGCCTTCAGTATTTTATCTAAGGTAGATGTAAAAAAATACTTCAGACTTCACGAAAAATTACGAATCATTAATTCATGTATGAATAATAATTTTTGATGCAATGAAATTTTAGAAAATTTCAAGCGATGTGGTTTTAATCGATGTGCTGAAGGACAAACTGAAAGGTGAAATGCTGGATCTCCAACATGGCAGTTCTTTTTTGGAAAACGCGAAAGTCAATGCAAGTACTGATTTTGCAGCATCAGCTGGATCAAAGATATGCATCGTAACAGCCGGTGCGCGTCAGCGCGAAGGAGAAACAAGGCTTAATCTGATGCAACGTAACACGGAAATTTTTAAAGGCATCATACCAAAACTTGTTCAGCACAGCCCAAACACTATTTTATTAATCGTTTCCAATCCGGTTGACATTCTCACATACGTGGCTTGGAAGTTATCTGGTTTGCCCAAAAATCGGGTGATCGGTAGTGGCACGCATTTGGACTCGGCCCGATTTCGCTTTTTGATAGCGCAAAAATTCAACATCGCACCTACTTCTGTTCACAGCTGGATTATCGGAGAACACGGTGATACAAGTGGTAAGTATACAATACATCGTAGATTATAACCGATCAACTCGGAATAATTGACTTTCTCTGATGCAGTACCCGTATGGTCTGGTGTTAACATAGCCGGGGTACGGTTGCGTGACATCGACCCGACCGTTGGCACAGAATGCGACCAAGAGAAATGGAATGAAATTCATAAACAAGTAATTTCAAGTGCTTACGAAGTTATCAAACTTAAGGGCTATACGTCTTGGGCTATTGGACTTGCATGTGCTAATCTCACTTCAGCTATTCTTCGTAACTCAAATCAAATTCATGCAGTTTCTACTCTCGTTTGCGTAAGTTATTTCAATCAATCATTTATCTTTATACAATTTTGAATATAGAGTTTATTTTCAATGTATTTGTTTGGATTGTTTCGACTCATGTTTACAACCTAACTCTCATAAATAACTCAGGAAAAAAAGGTTCAAAATCAAGTGGGTATCTTTTTTCTCACGTAAAAAAACTATATTTCTTGAATTGATTGTTATAAAATTAGAGTATTCATTATAATAACTAATTTTTGTTAATTTTTCTTTTCAAACAGGGTTTTCATGGCATCGAGCATGAAGTATTCTTATCACTTCCCTGTTCCTTATGCATAGACGGAATAGCCTGTGTTGTTGAACAATCATTAACTTGCGAAGAGCGTCAAATGCTTCATACCTCTGCTAATACAATGGCAAACTCAATAAAGAATCTGCAAATATGATATATTTCTACCAATTGCCATTCGTCGAGTAACAGTTCATTGGTTTGTGATGTCAAATTATTTAAATTTATTTTTTTACTTTTCACTAATATTTATAGTGTTACGCCAAATCATACATTTCGCAAATTTGCAAGACACTATATTTACGCTGAAAAGTATTTTAAGTTATTAATTGATAATACAATCATGTTGAAGAATTATAAAATGTAGTATTTTTAGCCTTGCTAATAGGCTAATATAAATAAATTTGAGTTAGCTATTAAATGTTTCTGAATGTTATTTTAAATTTATAATCTCATTCATTCCTAAAAATGATCAAAACCTCTAAATAATTTCATATCGTATGCATATAATCGCTCTTTATTTCATACTATAATTTTTTACAATATTTTATAATTATAGTCAAAAAATACGGGAGAGCTTCAAAGATTTACTCTGTCTATAATTAGTGCCCAAAGTTTATCACCTCTTGTTCTACTTATAGAAAATGTTTACCAATGATACGTAGCCATATGTCAGTTTAGGCGCAAACATCTGAAATTAGAGAAAATTTGAGATCCTCGCCAAAATACGCAATGGTGAAAGCATAGAATCACAAGAAATTGAAATTGATCGTCATTTGTAATTTAAATATCTTAAGTTATACAATGATTATTTCTCATGCAGATATTTTAACTTAAAAATGAACATGTCTCAGATAAACATAAAACAATTTTTCAATTGAATAAAAAACATTAATTTATTAGGGTATTGAGTAAATAAATTCATGCGTATTGAACTTTTTTTATAAACTTGTTGAACTAGCACAAGGCGTGCTGAATGAAATATGTATACCCCATTAAAGCCCAAAGTGACGAAATTTTCTATTTGCGATCGATGCGATTTTTTTCCATGTTTAGGACCTCGAATAGACTTCGCATGTATATGATTTTATGTAAAATTTAATGCTTTTTCAGAATTTTGGCTCAAATTTTTTTTTAATTTGATGCTTCGTTAAGAAGTTATGATTGTTTAAACAAAAAAACGTAAAAATTTGTGCGAACTGTTGCGGTGAAAAACTCAAATTATAAATATGATCAGAGGTAATCATGGGCGTAGAAGTACCTTTGGCAATTTTTACAGATATTTCCAACAACTTTTTCTATAAAATGGCAGCCATAATGTAAATTGTTGATAAAAAACCAAACTCAATTTTCATCTCGAAAACCATTGAGTTTATGAAAAAATTTTATAGAACAAAAAAGTCTTGAAATTGATGAGGGAACACTTTCAAATTTTTTCAGAATTTTTGGAGTGCGATTTTCCAGAACATTCGTTAAGTCCAATTTTCAAAAATCATCTCAAAAAATTTTTAGAAAATTTGAGAATATTTCTTGATCAATTCTAAAACTTTTTTGTTTATAATCATTTTATCTAAACTCAATGGTTTTCGAGTAAAAAATTATAAATTTTCACTCGTACATGCATTTTCTTGCACGATCATATGCATGAAAAGTTTATTTAATGGCCGTCATTTTGTTAGGAAAAGTGATTGGGAAAATCTGTCAATTTTCCCTAAGGTACTTCTACACCCATGATCACCTCTGATCATATTTATGTTTTGAGTTTTTCATCGCAACAGTTTGAAAAAAATCTCAAAGTCGATTTTTCGCACTTTACGTTTTACGTTTTTTTTTTGTTTAAACAATCACAACTTTTTAACGAAGCATCAAATTAAAAAAAAATTTGAGCCCTAATTCTGAAAGAGCATTAAATTTTACATAAAATCATATAAATGCGAAGTCTTTTCAAGGTCCAAAATGGAAAAAAATCGCATCGATCGCAAACAAAAAATTCGTCTCTTTGGGCGTTAATTGGTTAATGTAGGTATGGTAGACCAGTTACCAATACCATTTTTTATCAATGATTTGAATAGTACAGCTACACGAATTTCACAATACCATAAAATTTTTAAAAATTAATTTGATTGTAAACTGGAAATCAAAAGATACAAGTATCAAGTACGACTATCGGAAAAATAAAAAATGACCATTACGGCTGTCGAAATTGTAGAAAATATCTTACTGTTGCCCAGTTGTCAAAATACCCCTGAAAATTTTCTTTCACAAACGTTGTTAAACTTTTATTTATTCTAAAATACTTTTGAACTTTTATAAACATATTTTAACTTTATAGTTTATTTATTCATTTATTCATTTTTGAATAATTATTTGAAAAATACGAAACCTCTTAAAAATCATAACTTATATAAACTTTTATAAAGGCGGTCTCAAATCATGCTTTGTATTAGAGCTGACAAGAGTTTTATAAGTTTTTAAACGTTTATAACAGACTTTTTTCATCAGAGAACCCCATAATTATTATTTTAATTGTGTTAGTACAAAGTAAATTACAAACGAGGACATACAGGATTTCATTTAGAGAAACACTGACACGAGGAAAAAGTATTATCCAACTTTCGATTTGATAATACCTAGACTCTACACAAGAAAATAATTGAATCAACAACTATTAAAATCATTTGTATCGATAGCCTTACAGTGTGCCACATGGAATAACAATTATGATTAACGGAAAGCTGGGATTTTAAGGTTGAAAAGTTATTCAAAGTTACATTTTCTAGACTCGGTCGGTAACAGTTATGGCTGAGTCATTAACTGAAACGGTTTTTAAATAATGAATATATGATTTTTAATGACAAATTTGAGTTCCTCGTCCAATTATACATTAAATATTATTATTCAATAATTGTCCATGATCACCCCAGTAAAGGAAAAAAATTAAAGTCCAATTTTGAACCTCTACAGAGAATCTAGGGTGGTTCGCTTTTGCAAAAATGTTCAAAATCGCGTTTAGGTCATAGCGATTCTTAAAGTTCAAGACTTTAAGAAAAGAAAGCCTGGTTCAGAATCTCTGAAAAGTGTCAGGAACCGGTGTCGATAAATTTTTGAAGTTTAAAAACGTGCTCCTAAAAAGGAGCAATATCGGGCAACCATTCAAATTATTTCAAACTCTGTTTTGAGAGTAAAAATAATTTTAACAATACATTTTCTTACGTATTTTTGTGTGTACATCAAATGCCATAGTCAGTTTTGACTTAGGAGTACGATTTCATTGGAAAAAATACACTTTTTCGATCGATCTTTTTCGCAAATTTCGCAAAGTTCATTTTCGAGCAAGCGGCAAATGAACAGAAAATATCCAGAAAATTTTTTTACACCACCAAAATTTAGGATTTTTATGACAAATCCAACGGTATATTAGTATATACTTTAGAATAATTTTAATGCAGAAAAAGTACGACTTTATCCCAAAAAACGATATTTAAAATGGAAAAATGAAAAAATATATTCGTTTCTTCGAGTAAATGGCTGAGTATAATCACTCATGAAAAAAATTGAATATAACTATCTGATATGTTTTTTTATAACCTTTCCAACGCCGTTTTCAGGATTAAAAAATTCGCAAGATTCGCTGAGATACAGCTGTTTTCGTACGATGCACTTTTGTAGCTTAAAATTCTGCTTCGCTGGTTTTTTAATGAATAGGGCTAGCTCAGAATTATTGAATTTTAAGCTACAAATGTGCATCGTACGAAAACAGCTGTATCTCAGCGAAACTTTTGAATTTTTAAAATCTAAAAACGGCGTTGGAAAGGCGAGACAAAAACCTATCAGATAGAATTTTTCAATTTTTTAAAATGTCGTTTTTTAAGATAAAATCGTTCATTTTTAAACTTCAAGAGCCTATCGACACCGGTTCCCGTCAATTTTGGACTTCTTGCGCCTGGTTTTTTTTCATCTGAAACCTTGAACTTTCAGCTCAGCCATGAGCCCAGGCGATACAAAAATTTTTTACAAAAACGGCCCGGTCTACTATACATGGGTGATATATTGATCGGCAACGATTTTTTGCTTGTAGTTGATTTCATTGTTCAATATTTTTTAAAAATATTTCCTTCTGCATCGTGAAATGAATTTATGTAAATAAATAATTAATTTGACCCAAATATATTATATATTTTCAATTATTGTAAGCTCGTATTTCAATGTTACTTATTTTTGAAGAAATTCACGAGCTAGACTTCATGAAAAGAATAATGAAATCTGAAAATTTTCAACTTTTAGTAAAAAAAAATTATCTAGCATTATCAATTGATAACTAACAAATAAATTTCTGACCTGAAACGTACGTTTTAGCATTGAATATTTAAACATTTGGTTACTGGCTATTCTGGATGTCAGAGTTCTTGTTTCCGGAAGCTAGATTTTCAATAATTCTCATATATTTTCTAATAACCAGACAAATTATTCTATTTTTTCTTGTATTTTATACATGTTTAAGCTGTTTAACTCATTAATGCTTAGAGGACGCCATTTTGACGTGCAATTTTGAGCTATTACATCAAAAATTGTAATTGTGTCTAAAAAAAAATATGTTTTAAAGTAACTTTTTTTTTAATCCAATTTTTGAACCCTTTATATTTTTTTTATGAGGTGAAAATGCATACAGATCATGACCTCGAGGTCTGTATTTACCAAAAATACGATGAGTTTAGTCAAAATAATTTATAGCACTGTGTGGCATAAGTTCACATTTATGGCCCGCTTTTCGGTGGCATAAGTCGCACATTATGGCACCGCTACGTTCGCATCGCACTCGCATACGCTCGTGCGCTAACCTCACTTCGCGCTACCAGAAAGTGCGACTCATGACTCGAAAAAGGGGGCATAAATGTGAACTTAGCACAGTGCTATAAAATGTTGTACGATACTCGTGCCATGGGGACACTTTTCGGCCCAGCTATTAGGGCCCGAGCGTAGCGGGGGGCCCTAAACTACGCCGTGCCAAAAAGTGTTACTTATGCCACTAGTATCGTAAAGTACTATTTCAACACTCCAGCAAAAACAAAAATGTTATTTTCAATGGCAGGACTCAAAAACCTCAGTTTTGCCTCAGTTGATAATTTACATTGTATAATATGTAAATTATTATTAATATTTGATTAATATTTGTTCTGAGAAATAATTTTTTGTACCTATATTCTGTCAATTTTAACTGTACTACTCGTGTTCGTACTATGTACATTGACGATTCCACTATCAAGGGAAAACGCCGTTTACTTGGACAACAATAAAATACAGAACTGCAGTTGGACACTCAAAAATAATAAATTATTCGAATAAATAAAGAAAATGCAATAACAGCGGCCTTCTTCGCTCACTACCACACGCTCGGCTTGTAGGTAATGGTTAAATGTTTAAAAAAGCATCGAATTAAAAAAAAAAAAGCCCTACTTTCAACGTGCTGCGCACTCCTTCTTGTGTTTTTAGTTTTTCTATTTTTAAAGGTTCAATTTAAAAAAATAAAATAAACGAAGACTCTATAATAAATTAAACAAAAACGTACTGGACCGACTTTTTTGCACTAATGCCCCCTCTAGTATTAAACTTCCCTATTTTTTTTTGAAATCCTATAACATCTAATAAATCTGAAAAAAATCAAGGTTGCTTGCACGATTTTGAAATATACTTTCAGTCAAATACAGTTTCAGAATCGGTGGAAATAGATAAAAGTCGCGCATGTCGAGTCAGGAGAATGCGAGTGACTAGGGGTCTAGAATTTTTACTTTGGGACTCTTTTTCTATATAACCTATAGCATACCGCGTCAAGAACGGTGACATACGTACGCACGGTTTGTCATATTATATAGTTGTGCACAGTAAAAGAGTTCCAAAACCAAAATATTAAACACCACCCTGCGGATGAAGGTATATTTTCTATCTGTATCGATTCTGAAGCCATTGTTTACTTAAAAAATTTGAAAAATTAATGAAGGTACTTTTCAACAATCTAAACAACCTTGAATTTTTTCAGATTTTTTAGATTTCAGGCCTTCAGAAAAATCAATAAACATTTAAATTGAAAAATGAAATAGATTGATACGAAATTCTGAAGACATTTAAAGAACGATTAAAACGGTTTTTGATTTTTTTCATACTTTAGATTGAAGAAGAAGGCTTTATACGAAAAAAATTCCTAGAAAATAAAAGTTTCAAAATTTGACAAAAATTCGAATAATATTTTTCAAAAATTTTTTATTCGAAGCTCTGGCTTCTATGACTAAAATATAGCTTTTCGGCTCTAGAACCTTCTATGAAAAAATCTGAAAAAATTTGGGATTATTTATTTTGATACCAAAAATTAATAAAAAATGTTTAGGCTTTGTTTTGCATCATAGCGTCTTTGATCCCAAAAATATTGAGAAAATGACTGATTACCGGACTTTTGACACATACCTTCAGAAAGAAGAAAACTTTCATTTCTCATTCATTCATTTGTATATAATTATTCGTGAGAAAACTTTGGTTTTTTTTTGGTAAATTGTAAATAGCTCAAATGTGTATGTATTTCCATATAAGCCCATGTTATTTGTTCAAACTTTGATGCAAATTTTCTCAAGATGTAGGCTGGCTTGGGCTCATAATAGTCAAACTATTAGAACAGAACCTCTTTGAGAGTTAAAAAAATGTAATTTAAAGTTATTTTCAACCCGAATCAATTTTATTGAGGAGTCGAAAATTTGTCAAATACTGGTCATTTTACTTTACTTTTGATGATTAAAACTGCTATCAAATTTAATTATAAGCAAAACAATTCTTCTGCAAATGTTGAGTATTTTCTCTTATTATGAATTTTTCTTCTATTTCTCTAGTCTTACTAACTTCTAAATTTTCAAATTAAATAACTTATAATTTATTATTAAAGGTTGTATCTAGTCACATTTATTAAAATTTAAAAAATTAAGAAATTTAATTAAAATAGCAATGGATTCAGAATATGTTTAAAAATCGAATTGACGCTCTTGTAATGGTTGATAGACGGCATTTAAACAGTCAATGTACGATTTTTCAAGTATTTTTGCTTCCTCCATTGAGGAAGCTATGCGATGGGTTCGGATATGAGTTTTTAAACCAGACCTTGTAGGACTGTTTGGTTTACATATTTTTTAACTAGATTGAATTCCTAACACATGTCTGTGCGTGTGTGACGTGTTTTTTTTTCCTTCTCCACCCCATTCGGACACTCACCGGTAACCGCCGCTAGGCAATGCTTCGGTGAGGCCGGGCAATGCAATGCAGAATGAACTAGAATGGAAAAAATCGGCATAATATTTTTGGAGATATAAACAAATATTTGACCAAAAAAAAGTTCGATTTTCGAAAAAACGTCGCCATTTCTTTATTTTTTAACCAATGATTTTCATTCTAGTTCATTCTGAGCCGTAACATGTACAGCTTATTGTGTTAAAAATTCAGGGTGATAAAATTAATGGGTTTTTCTTAATCGTTCCCGCCGCGGTTTTTTTTTCGTATTCTTTTAAAGCAATTGTAGCAGACGACACTGGGTGGCACAAAATTATAAAAAAAATTTTTATGTAGTATAAGGTCAATAAAGTATGAATAAAAAGTTTCATTGAGATACGTCGTTTTATTATATTTAAAAAAACATTTTGAAAAAACATTTTTTTTTCAATTTGGAGGAGGGAGGTCCCTTTAAGATAGTATAAAGTCAAGGTTCTGAAGACTTTTCTTTTTTTAATTAGTTTAATGTAAAAATACTGATATGTATAAATCTTTGAAGATTCGCAGTAAAACATTTTGGACAATTAACTACGAGAACGTTTTATAGAGTAAAATCTGCCCTAAAAAACGAAAGGAACTGTTTTGTTCTGGTTCTAAGAGTTTTTACACCTAATTCAGGTAAAGTCATTAAATCCTCAACTACAAAATCTCCTTATAATTTCAACTTAAGGGGACACACCTGTGTTAAACCCTATGATTGGAAAAATATGAAAATTATATGTCATTATTATAATTTATTGTTTTTGATGTAAAAATATGTTTTTACAAGACTTTTTACATCAAAAAGTATGACTCTAGTACCTAAAATCATTTATGTTAGTCCAGGATTCATCTACAATGATTTATTATTTTTTAGATTGTGCCGCATGATTCTGAGTGCAATTCTTGACCAATTTGTATCTATGCGGTCTCAAAAGCTTTGTAAAAACATTATCTTCCACCTAAGTGAAGCAGATTTTTGATAAGATTTTTTGTTCAATCTATCAGTCTTTAAATACAGCAATTAGCGTTGATAAAATAGTTATTTTTGGCATTTTCTTTACATTTTAGTGTACAAAAAATTTCCCAAGCCTCTTATCAAAATTCTGTTTCACTTAGGTGGAAGAGAATTAAATTACAAAGCTTTTGAGACCACATAGATACAAATTGGTCAAGAATTGCATTCAGAATCATGTGGCACACATCTAAAAAATAATAAATCATTGTAGATGAATCCTGGACTAACATAAATGATTTTAGGTACTAGAGTCATATTTTTTGATGTAAAAAGTCTTGTAAAAACATATTTTTACATCAAAAACAATAAATTATAATAATGACATATAATTATCATATTTTTCCAATCATAGGGGTAACACAGGTGTGTCCCCTTAATAGGAATAATTTCAGTGGGTATGCGCCAAATAATCTAGAATTTTGCTATAAACAAAACAATTTTTAAAAACAAAAAATATTTTAATCGAAAATTAAATTTTTTTCTAGATTCTAATTCGCTCATTCTTAACCCATTAAGTCCGGACGGACATATTTTTGACACTTTTTTGAACGGTGGTATTTTTGATGAAAATGGGGTCTGGAGAACATGCGAGTAAGCTTATTCTACGCAAAATTTAATGAACTTTCTGAATCCGGGGTCAGATTTTCGATATAATATTCGATATAATCGTTTTATCCAAAAAAAACGTGATTTCTAAAAAAAATGTTGTCTTCTTTTCATATTTTCACATGAAAATCTTTTAAATCCTGGCGCCTTTGGTACAAATAAAGCGTCCATGAGCCCTTCTCTTAAAGTTATGACGGTTCCAATTAGTGAAATATGATTTTAAGTAAAAATAATGGCGACTGGAAAACGAAAATATATCAGGAAATTTGTGGAATTTTTAACTCAAAAACGATAGATTTGAGGAAAAAATGTTACTGATAAATAAGTTCGTTGATAAATACTAAGAATCAATCGTGAAAAGGCGCCAGGATTTAAAAGATTTTCATGTGAAAATTTGAAAAGAAGACAAAATTTTTTGTTAGAAATCACATTTTTTTTTGATAAAACGATCCATAACTTTTGACCTGTTTGTTATATCGAAAATCTGACCCCGGATTCGGAAAGTTCATTAAATTTTGCGTAGAATAAGCTTACTTGCAAGTTCTCCAGACCCCATTTTCAGCAAAAGTACCACCTTCAAAAAAGTTTCAAAAATATGTTCGTTCCGGACTTAATGGGTTAAAGAAAATTTACCAAAAAATGTTGACAATATATTTTCTCTGGTATTTTTTAAGTATCTAAAAATATTATATTTTTCATATGTGCAAGTTCATGTAATGCTGGCACGTATTATAATTTTCGCCTTGAATTGGTATAAATATATATATGGATAAACATATGGCAATTGAATACAAAAAAGCAACATAATCAGGCGCAGTGCGTGTAGTTGTTACATCGTGGTCGCGAGCGCTTTGTTACTATTGCGACTGTGGGCCGATCTTGCAAGCTCGGGCATTTAGCCCCCACAAGGATTGTCCACGTGTGCAACGAAAAATGTATCAAATACATAAAAATATGTACATATTCGCAAAAGCATTTCATACATGTAAACGCTAGCGGCTGCACTTCGATGAGACGAGCGGGGGGATTTTTGGCTTTGTAGCCGATCTTTGGAACAGGTGGAAAGGTGTGTGTATCTCTGTACGCATTACTAGCCGTGGTAGTAGGAGTTTCTCTCTCTCTCTCTCTCTCTCTCTCTCTCTCTCTCCACTCATACGCGCACACGCACACACATATACACACACTCACTGTTTGTCGATGCGGGACCCCGCAGCAACAGCAGCAACAACTGGCTTAGTATGGTTTCAGTCCCAGCGTAGAACGAGAGGCTCGTTACCACTGTACCGCGCTGACCGAGCTTGTGCGTGCGTGAGAGTGTTGTCAGTATACATAAAGTATACGTGAGAGAACAGCAAATAAAAAATCTTGCATCGGTTTAATCGCAGGTGTGCGTGTGTAGTTATTGGTATCAATAGTTCTTATTGTTCTTCGATTCGCATCAAATTTGTAGTTCGCTCAGAAAGAAGGCGGAAAGAGTCGCGACAGAATGTCAAGGTGCGAGGTGATATAAAAAATCGCTGATGAAAAATAACCAATTAACTATCTAAGAAAGAAACTGGCCGCTTATCGCCGCCACTGCTGCTTATACCCCGTAAGATCCGAGTGGCAACTGCAACATGACGATATCGTACGCGAGTGAAGTGCCGAACGGCTCGGCTTTTGGCTGCTTCTGGAGGATACTTATAAAGTGAGTATAAAATACTCGTACGTTGAACAATGAAAAAGTTCAGTAAGATCAGATGGAAATTTTACAAAACATGGCAACGTAGTACAAATGCATTATTCACTCGGTGACACTGCACCCATACCGATCGTGCACGGTGCTAGTATATTTGAAGCGAGTTCTTACAACAGCTGGTCCGCTGCAGCTCAGCTGTTTTTTAGTTGCTCTCTCTCTCTCTCTCTCTCTCTCTCTCTCTCTCTCTCTCTCTCTCTCTCTCTTCTCTCTTCACGGACGTACGAGCTGAAACTCATTATTTTCGCCTTTTTCACTATTTGTCCCAAGTCGAGCTTGTGCGTGAATGCGCGTGAATGCGTGTATAAACTCGATAATAGCAAATTGCACCTACCACCATACAAAGCATCCGATACCCTATAATATTTCACATATATACACGCGTATAAAACCAAAGTATAGCCTCTTAAAACTGCACCGAGTTTGTGCACAGGACTTGAAAACCAGTTTTCTTTGCAGAACGACACGATGCAGCGAGTTTTTTTTTTGCTGATGCTGCTATTACAACTGCCACTGCGGTCGCTGCCACTGCTTTATCACTGCCGAGCTATAAGTATATAATAGACTTTAATCCCAAGAGTGCTCCTTGCTTGTGCCGAGTTAGGCACATGTATATACATGCTCGGCATTTGGCGTCACAAGTATGCACTTTTATACCTGTGATAGGTGACTCTACGTCGCCTATTCGATACAGGTGCGGTCTTCATAATAGTGATCCTCATGCAGTACACTGTTTATTCTCCTGTTTCTTTCCCCTGTTTGGCTCATTCAGTCTAGGGTTGTTTTTCTTGATCTTTCTTTCTCTTGGGGCGTCGGTCGACGCAGCGAGCCTTTTTGATTTTTCAATTTTGATTCTTAAACTTTTGTATTTTTGTTTTTTCTCCGTTTTGCTTGTTACAAAATCGAGCTTCTCTTGGTATACGCGTTAGATAAGATATAATAAAAGAAATAAATAAATGAAAAGAAAAATGGAAAAATAACAAAGTGCATGTAATATCGCATTACAAAAGCGAAGTCGTGACACGTGGAAAAGCATTACGATCGTGTTTTGTCTTCTGCTTCTTAACGCGTTCGCGCTCGCGCTCGGATGACGTAAGGCCTGCATTATGAAGCGAAAGAAAAAAAGAATAAACTATTATGTTCTACAGTAAGACGATTTCAAACTTTTTTTTATCCAAGACTGAAATTTTGCAAAGCCAAACCACGTGCTTTGAGCATCGCAGCGTTTATTCTAATAAACTGCAATTTTGACGGCCGATTGACACCTTTGATCGTTTTCTCAAAGATGCAGAAATAGAGATGAAATAGAGATCATAATAAGTTCGCAATTTTCCCATACATTATAACGCATAGGCTAAAAGTAGTGTAAAATGTCGATAAAAAATCATTATGTATGCGTGGTGCTAGCCTACAAGTTGCGATACGTCCGAACTATCATGGCTGGCATTGCTGCTTATACTCGTTGCACAACACATTGCGAGCCAACAGAAAACTTAGGAGAGTTACTTTCGCGTGAGTAGTGCACGTATACATGTATGCATATAACATGCCTGTACTCAAACCCATACATACAGATCAATTTACACACTTTTGCGAGCTACACATTTCATTGTTAAATGTCACGACTCCGTAAGCAAAGTGTACGTCATTGCATGTATGCACATATGTGTCTACAGAGTTTGACCTTGAAACATTAAGAGAAAATCCTGCCTAACTATTTCAATCAATTTATTTACAAATTACAAAATTAAGTAGTTCATTATTTCGAATCTAGCGATATTCAAGTAATTGCGTACATTGATGGTAGGTGTTCATCGGTCATATATTGAAAAGCATTTTCTCAAATTTCTGGTCGCATAAAAACTGGCGATAGATTTTCCAATCGCTCATTCACGTTGAACATCGAGCAAATCCAATTTATTCGAAAAGTGAGCAATTCTCGTGCTTTGTTTTATAAACTCTCGTAAACGTGAGAGCCGATGTTATCAATTGTTCAGGATGATTTCAATACCCGTATAAAAGTACGATACTTATTTCTGTATTACTCTTTGTCTGCGCTATATTTTTTTTCTTTATACCAAAACTACACATTTATCGTTCGATAAAATAAAATGTTTAACAAAGCAATACGATTTTTTTTATAGAAAAAAATTTGTAGTCTATTTCTTTGTTGTTGCTGTTGTTGTTTTTTTTTTTTTTTTAATTTATTTACCTAAAAACTATTTGACATTTTCAACTTAATGTATATATTGTTACGCTTCTTGAGCAAATCTAGTGCACATCATCGATTTAGCTGCAATTATATTTTAACAAATGATAGGTTTTCGTACGAGTTTTGGAATGTCAAATTATGTATACGTAGGTATAAATGCTAAGAAGTAGTGAGAGAAAGATACATCGGTATCAAGGAAAAAAAGAAGAAAATATACAATTACCGCGAAGACACGTTTAATGCATGACGAAGCATCGTTGCCAGGATCGCGATAATGTGTACAACTGAAAGCACGTCGCAAGACGTTTCATCGACCGAGCCAAGTCTCTTGCAGTGTGCTAGACCTCATGCATGAGAAAAGAGCAAGCTGAAATTTTCTATGATCGCTTCGTGGTACATTCTACTTCGCTTGTGTAGACATTTTTTTGAGGTTCAAGTACAAGTACCAGGATACTCATGGTAATCATATCGAACGAGCTCACGAAACGTGGGCAATTTTTCACACCAGTGAAAGAGAGAATGAAAGAAACAAAGTTTGTCATAACGCGTGATGAAGGCTCAGAAGCGTACTCGAACTTATGATATAGATATTGAGCTTCTGCGCGCAATAATTATTATCATTTTTTTTTTTTTAAGAAAGCTAGTAAAACTTAAAAAATGACCCCAAGTTCAGAATAGTATAAAAGTTTATCACTGTCTAAAGATAAATCTAGATGATGAATTAATCGTTATTTTACTTCATCATGATTTGATTTATATTTTCACCTCTGTCATTTCTCTTTTTCATAATTGCCGTGCAACCATCGGCCTATACTTAAAACATCGGAACGTCTTCATATGTAAGTGCTACGCTACGTAATGTTGCTCGATCTTGCTCACGCTCACGTCTGTTGGACGAGCGGTTGGTCAAAGATACAAATAGTTTAGGTAAATCGAGTATTTATCAAGCCGATTTATGCGTATACATGAACATAAAGAAGTCCAGAATGCGCCAGACTTTTAACTTTCTTCCAAACTCACGGCCGCACTTTCACGTGCACTGACGCTGCTGCCGTTGCTGTTGTTACTACTGCTTCAGCGAGAGTAAGTTCGAACTTCACTTTCCTATCAATGGCGATATACATATTTACTATCTGCATGCATTTATAAAGTATGTAAAAGAAGGAAGCTCGCCTTACATTCCTAATAACATCTCTCATCATGGCGCAATGTCACGTTTCCAGAAATAGAAAATCTACTGTATTTTCCCAACCCGAAGCCATTTTACTGGTCCTCGCCGACAGCGTCGCAGTTGATTTAGCAGGATCGCTTATTATGTGCTGATTTTTTTTGGAACCCCGCACGTAAGCCTTAATAACGAATATTTCTGAACTGGAGGATTATGTATTCAATCGAGATTAATCATAGTGGTCAAGGATAAAAAGCTCGTGTGAAGAAAGTAGAGACGGATTTTAGCCACTAGTCTCAAGATAAGTATACATACCAGCTATTCGTGTTCTGCGATTTCGTTTAGTCCAGGCAATGTTTCAAAGCTCTGCGTGTATTTAGTATAAATAGAAATCCTCCCCTTTCCCCACTGAGCCTGCGAGTATCAAGCGATACTCTCTTTTTCACAATTATACTGATTTATGCTTGTTTGTCATTGAAAAAGTTCCCAATGTAAACGTCAAATTAAAGTTGCAAGATGCTTTAAGATTTTTATCCTCGTGCACGATCCTCGCTTGAGGCTCGCTCATCGGAAGCTACAGGGCCTAGATTTTGCCTTGCACACATAAATTGCAATGAACTGCGGGCTCGGCGGCTCACGCGTCACACAGGTATAGCATAAGTACGCAATGATCAATGGCTATAATAATTGATAATATTATCATGCATAACTAATTGCGTGGCTCGGTTCTTTGCCACGCATATTTATACCTCGAAATGGAAAGTTCTTCGATACTTCAACTCATGGCATCGTTATGTCCCTCGCGAGGACCACTGCTTTGAAATTTAATCAAGCCGCTCCGTGATTTTCGCACGTGAAAAGATTCACAATGATAATTATTCTTGTCTCTTCATTGTGAGCCTGCATCGCCGGACAAGGACTCGGTTTTCGTATTGTATAGTTTCTCGATCGTTCAGCACGCGAAGAATCGATTCCCGAAGATGCGGATTGATCGCGCAGAAGCTCCAGTTCTTTGAAACTCGTTGTCTCTGTATGCACCTACTTGTCGAGGATCTCGTCAAGCGTGACCGTTATGCAACGTACCTATCGTTATATAGTCCATACACCTATGCGAACGACCTTGTCTCGACACACATGCAGCACATCAAGTATAGTTTTTAAACGGTAATGATAGCTATGCCTACCTACTCATGGGATGTTTGTAAATAATTTCCATTTTCTCTCTCTCTCTCTCTCTCTCTCTCTCTCTTTCTGATCTCTCACTCACCCATCACATAAACAACGTACAGACTATTTGTTATTATATTACGTGCTGAATTCCACCCAAGTATAAAGCAGGAAAGTTTCTGTCGCATGGTTCGTTTCCGATTGTGCACGCAGCTTGTGCGCGCTTCTCGACACAAATAACGTCAATATGACGCATTGTAAATGATTTGTTAGCCTATTGGTCATAGCTTGCATTGGAGCTCTGACACTGTCACGATTGCTCTTTCACGTCTATAAAAATGGCTCTTACTCGCATACATCGTTGGAGATTAGCCTGAATAATTAGATCTGACATGCAGACGCGATCGTCTTCGTTTAGCCACAATCGAAATTTATCTTCTCTTCGTAATCTGCCATGAAATATTTAGTCAGCCCGATGAAGAACAAAAGCTGTCCCAATTATCACTTTTTGCCTGTAACAATGAAAAATACATTGATCCCACATGGGTAAATAATATACAAATTGAGAGTGGTATATGCTTCCGTGCATCAAGAGATTGCAATCGAAGGACGATGTGGTTCCTCTTCGCTTAAAGCAAAGCCGGTTGTTGGCCTTGTTGGTGCGCTCATTATAAAATTTGTAATGAGTAGCCTCGCGCCGATTCGTTTTCGTAATCTAAGCTATATATGCGACTCGAATTATTCACTCATTACCGCAAAGAGACAGCAATTAAACTTTTTTTAGCAGATTTCTCAGTGATCAAAAAAAGAACTCGATCATTTTTAAGTAACTTGTGTATGATCGAGTAAGAAAGCGATTCTAGAAATGAAACGAGTAAATTTAAATAAACATTCGAAATACGGTCTCGTGCCATTGATCTGTTAAACAGACTCTCGCGATGAAACATGACGAATAATTGAGAGCAAGTTGTAATTACAAATGTTAAATAATTTCAGTTGAGTTGTTACCATGCAACAAGCGGCCAGTTGGTTTCTTTTCAAAGCCGTGCATTTTCGAATCACTTTGGTTTGACGAGCTTATTTTTTTGCGTTTGTTTTCTTTCTCTTTGTCGATCATCTGTCATAAAATGGTCATTTATGTAAGAAAAGAGAGGTAAGCTTCATTTATACGTATTTACGACCATAATGATTTAGATTTCGGTTATCAACCTACCGCTGTTGCAGGATAGATCAAATGCATAGTTATATAGACAAGTTTTGAAAACATGTATATGATAGCAAGCTACACGCGAAAGCAAACATTCATCTAGCGCATTGGACTCGGTGGGTAAACAATGTCCCAAGGCGCGACGCATATCGAATGAAAAGTGCACTTGCTAAAGTTACTTGAACTCATATTACGTGGCAGTTTTTCTCATATAAATACAAATGCAAATATAAATAGTTAGACATTAAGTACGAAGCCGAGTCTTCTCCGGAATCAGTACTATTTTGACGATAGCTCAATGTGTCTAGCGCAGATGGACTGAGTCGTTACGACTTATTACATTGACGCTGCATGGAAAGTTCGCTATCAGTGAATAGAATCATTTGAGCCTCACTAAATGAACTTTTCATCAATTTAGGTCGATGGATGACGGACAGTACTCGTTCTTAATTTCGGATTTGCGTTCGTAATACCTGATTTGAATCAAAAACTGTTTTCATATTAAGATGAGATCAGTGGATTATAGGAGAGGCAAAATTGACATCTTAAGTTGTGGGTAAACCCGTAATATTGAAAAAAAAACAAACAAACGTATTCAAAAAAGTATTCGATCAAAACCATTCGAGCAGTCTAAAAGTTTCTCGTTCAATGGTGAAATTGAATTGATTAGTATATTTAAAGGTGCTTACTCATTAGAATGTACTCATATATAATAAACTTATAATAATAAAGTGAGTAAGACGCGAAGAGATAGGGGGCATTCACACGTACAATAGATGAATAAGCATTGATCAAACTTATGAATATGGATATTTTGTAATTTTGTCAACAGGCGTTATAAGATGTAGATCTCGCTCATTGAAGCTCAAAAATTGAGTGGACGTATTAGTAATACACATTGCGATGAGGCTTAAGAATCGAAGTGGCTCATTATTGTGGGGACTCGAAGCTTTCTTAAATTTACGTCAAAGCTATTATACGCATGTGAGCCTGTTTCCATAATGCTCTTGAAGCTTAGTTGTCCAAGACACGAACTTAATAACCCCAATAATTCGGGACACTAGATCACTAGAGCAAACGTCACACATGCAAGTATACTTGCGAGTTTGCACAGTACGATGATAGTATCATATAAGCACAAATAAAGACGGCAGACGTTTCTCTTTAACCGGTCGTTTTCGTGTACCGTTACATATACTACACATGAGGTAACATTGCAGTTCTGCAGATAGTGCGAAGAACGCATCTTTTCCATCAGCGTCGACATATTCTATGTAAGGAACATAAAGTAATCATTAAATTTTGCCATTGTTAAACTATTTTTGATAAGGATATTTTTAGCCCGCGTCAACGAAAGTTTTCATTTTTTACTGAACGTATCCACGTTTATTTGATGTCACGCGTTCATCTAGCGCTACGGAATTTTCTTCGGAAACGTCAGTACACTAGAAACAATAACTAGTTCTACGTTAGCTGTCTATATACTTAGACTCTGTGGATATCGTTGATTTATTGACAATAATTATTGTCATGCCGATTGTCGCGCATGAGTGAATAGTCCAATTGATTATTAAAAAAGATAAAACGTAAAATGGTCGCGATATTTATGATAATGAATTTGATATTTGGGATACATAGATTATATAAGTACAACGGGCAAAAAGTTATAAAGAGTCTAATTGTGCAGTTTTTTTCTATGTAAGTCGATGAAAATTTTCTATTTTAGGCCGAATGCAAACCATTTAAAAGCAGTAAAACGTACACTCATATTGAGGATGACCATTAGTTTGAGATGAAGGCAATATAGACACCAAATCATGGTCAGTCAGCAATAATGTTACTAATACAAAGTTGGAATCACAATGGAAGCTTGCTCGCAGTTGGCTAAATTCAACCGTTATTTTCGCTGCAGCATCGATGCATTATGCAATTTTCCACTGTCAACAATGAAAGTATTCTTATAAACAATTATTATACGTTGTAATGTCATAAAAAATGCGTATTAAACTATGCTTTTCTGCAAATTTTAAATAGAATTCATCTCTGTGCATGCCTGTGGGTAATATCCATAAGCGCATTAAAGTATTCTCCAAACTGCACAATCAAGTCACGTGAAATATACTTGGCAACTACGGTTGGAATTACTTTTCCCGACTCTCTTGGCACACATTCATTGCATACAAGGGCGAAGGACATACTTGCATATTTGCAAATAATTTTTTTTTATTAAAATAATATATTATAATAATAGCGATATTCGTTAAAAAATAAAACACTAAGTTCATCGAGCAGCTCACAATATACTCAGTATACAAGTATTGCTCTTGTGTTTTATCTTTCTCTTTCTTACTCTCATGACTTAAAGTCGTCGTGACGACGGCGAATGCACTACCTGCTAACCCACTGACATAGAAAATTGTTATGTTGTTAATTTTTACGGTGCTTGAATTTTGAACTTCATTGAAAACGAAGCGATTCGCATGACCATTGGTACTGTTCAGTGAGAAAAATTGGATCGAAAATTGCTACGATATGCGATCCAAATCTATTTGGTTCGTTCTCGCTTTTTATACAAAGATTCATTGAGCTGTAAGTACAGTTTTTCTTCTGTGACGAATTGCTCGACTAGTTATGCAAGAATATTTGTATACATGAGTAAGAGTCCAGCTGCCTCGGTTAAATCATACCGTAATATTAGACGGTGATGTCGATTTACGAAGATGGTTTTTTTTATAATAGCGAGAAAGAAATAACCCGTGCTGCATCTATTGTCGATTTGTAATAAACTGCATATACTTGCGGCAGCGAAACGACATGCGTCTCGTACTTTGGAGTCAATTATTTACCATTAAGTAAGCTCGATTCTCTTCGCACACACGGAAATATTTAATGAATAATTACGTCTAGTGTCGAACTCGATGCCGTGGTTGACTTCAAATGATTTAATCAGCGTGCAGCATTCATAATTATATCAGATGCATCATTCGAATATTCCCCACGTTTCTTTGACTCCTCTATATGATTTATCTTATTCGATAGATTTCGATGATTTTTGCTCATCTATGTAGATGCTGCGTTAAAAGCACAATACTTTCACGTTAATCACAACATTATTGATATTTTTTTAAATGTAATCTGTATTTTAAGTAACATCAATATATTTAATATGTAATCGGAAAAATTAATGAATACATAAGATGCTTGGATGCTCGATAGGAAGCTGAAGAGCAATTATTCGTCACGCAGTAAAATGCCAATTAAATAATGTTTTGAAATATACAAGCTTCGATAATTGCTCAATGACGTCTCTCAAAGAAACTAATTCAACGCATTGTTTTACAGGTGGCGAGGTTCTGTCTATAAACTGATTTGGAGAGAGCTTTTGGTCTACCTGTTTGCTTACTATTTTATAAATTTTATTTATCGGTATGCTCTTAACGAAGAACAGCAAAGGTACTTTTTCTTACTTATACTTGCTAGAATGAAAAATGACCATAAAAAATACTCAAAACCAATAATATTTTGCAGAATATTTGAGAAGATACGATACTACTTTGGTAACTCGAGCGAGTCAATACCTATGTCGTTCGTGCTGGGCTTCTACGTCAGTCTGGTGGTCAAGAGGTGGTGGGAGCAGTACAAATTATTACCTTGGCCGGACAACCTCGCATTGTTTATCAGCGCCGCGATACCTGGAAACGTAAATCTTAACAATTCGTCTTTTTCTTTGCTGATCGCGTCGGTGGCTATAATCTTAAAATAACAAAACTGTAAATGTCGATCTAGCGAGAAAAATTTTACTACCTCAAACGTTAACAATTTTTTTGATAACCACCAGCTTGATGGCCTCGAACGCGTAAATGAGATTTTCATTAAAATGGTTTTATCGAATATTAATATTTAAATTTTACTTCATCTCTAAAATATTATCAAAACTTCAGAAAAAATCATGGGATATTCCAATACCGTGTTTCACTCTTCAAACGCGTCATCGCGTAAAACATAAATAATTTGTTATCCCAAACGTACACATTATACCGGGCAGGAGTTTGCGTAATTTATGCATTCGAAGGATATTTGCAAGCATTAAAACTGCCCGATGATTAATTATGACATGTTTTTTTATGTTTTCTCATTTTCAGGACGAACGAGGTCGACTGATGCGCCGAAATATTGTTCGGTATGCAGTGCTTGCGTACGTCATAACGCTCCAAAGAATTTCGCTGCGTGTTAAGCGGCGATTTCCGAGTCTTCAGCACATCGTCGACGTTGGTCAGTGAGTTTTATTGGTCAATTTCATTTGCCACGTTATCAACGCTCGCGTTGGACTTAAAGTCGAGTGCCTGGTTCATACATGCACATATAATATGTGCTGTGCGATGGCATTAACTGCAATGTTCTGAGAGCATTTTTATAATGTTTACATTTATTAAATGTAATCAGGGTGGATTGCCCGTGCGTTTACTATCACTTTAATCATGTCGGATATACTTACCAATTATTTATCAGCTCATGGTATCCTCTATTTTCAACGGGAATCCGGATGGCGATGTTTCTTTGTTAAAATGAATAATTATATTCACTCCGCATCAAAATTATAGCAACAACAATTTGCATTGAAATTTTGTCAATTTTCAAATGCTTTTATCTTCGTTTATTTTCGTCGTATCAAGACGAATTTTTTTTCATTTCTTGGAAATTTTGCTTCTTTAAAATCTTTGAATAGGTTCGAGTCAATATTGAGTTACTAGTAGTATTTGAGCGCAATACTAAAAATTATTGAAAAAATTGATTGTTCAAATGTGTACCAGTACTCAAGTAATTTGTTTATCATCAAAATTTAACACACACCATTGTAAAGTTTTTTAATCCATTTTGAAGGTACCATTTGCGCACGCAAAATGCCTCAAATCGAATCGATTTCATGTACACCACTCTGCAGGCACTCTCGGCCGGCAGGGTGCAAAGAAAATCTCAGTGAACCTTTTTATTGATTACTCATTGATAAGAGAACTTTACAATGGTGTATGTTAGATTTTGATAAACAAATTACTATAGTCCAGATACACATTTAAACAATCGAATTATTCTGTCATTTTAGGTTTTACGCTTCAAAGCGACTGTGGAAACTCTAAATTGACTCAAATATAATAAAATATATGACTTTAAACTACAAAAAATTATCAAGAAACTTTAGAGAGATCGTCTCGATACGATCAAAATTGACGGAGATTGAAGCATTTGAAAATTGACAAAATTTTAATTAAAATTGTTGTTGCAATAATTTTGTTGCGAAGTATACATATTGAAGCAATAAAAACATTGATTTACTTGTAAAAGTAATTCACGAATTCATTGGTAAAATTATGATATAGATTAGTAAAGTATAATAGATATGGAGGCGCCAAATTCAAGACAGAGAAACAAAAATAAACGTCGTTCAGGCTCTGTTTGGACTTTTTGTGTTCCTTGATGAGAAAGTACGTAAGCAAAAAATAAGTTTTACGCTCGATTGAATGCAACAGAAATAAAGAGAGAAAAAAATCAGTGCGACGATGCGCACAAGGTTTAATTTTAGCCGGCGCCTTTTGCACTCACGGTACTTTTCAACTTGAGTTCCTGCTACTACCGCAACAAATCCAGATGATCTCAATAGTTAATTGCTATAAAAATGCCATCGATCGGGTATTACACGCGAGAATACCTGTTGCTAATCTTGAACGCACTGGAGAAAAATCTCTGCAAAATTCAAAGTCATAAGAAAGAACTAATATGAAAAATAAAGCGAAAATTATCAGCTCTCGGCACATGACACATTAACAATATAAACGGCTGTGCAAGAAAGAAAGCTTTTTCCTTATTTATCTCGAGTCAGCGCATCGAGGGCATCAAAAGCTTCAAAAGCATTCCAATACACACATCGTGAACCGTACACACATCGATTTATCATATACATTTTTCAGCTCACACGAATTTATGTTAAACGTGCAGCAGCTTGAGCGGAATGCTCTTTTTGTCAAATAAGAAGCTTTGCATGGGAGAATCCAAAAACTCTGAAATCATCTCATCTCAAGAGAAAAGGAATTGTCCCGCAAATAAGCCTCTGGGTTATCTGAAAAAATATTTAATATTTCTCAATTGCGTGCTCGCATATGACATATATTTCAGTTTATGTGCTCAAGTCTACCGAAGAAAATTCGATTTCATAATATTTGAAATGTTAATTCGTGCGTGAACTTTTATCAAACCTTTATTTGAAGATTATAATAATAATGTTGGTGGTTTTATAACGTGAAAAACTAGTTTTGTCAGTCGGATGTACTAATTAGAAACGAGAATGCAGAAAGCTATCACCGTTTTTGATGTGAAAATAATTATTTACTCTAGTATATGCAAAATCGATTAGTTAAAAATCGTATAAAAAATATTTAGACAAAGAAAATAAAACAACTACGTCGATAAACTGGGTGAGCTTCATTTTCAGATGGTAATCGATGCATCATAAAAACTTATTAAAATACGTGAACGTGAAGCCTCGCGCGAAATTTGGCACGTTTCCCAGCTTTCTTCGTGTTTGAACTGTTCTTGAAAGAAAACGTATTTTTTATGCAAGATGAAAAGGAAATTGAGTTGGCAGATGCTCGCAGGACTTTTAAATATAAACTTGAAAAAGGCGAGTAGTAACAGTCAGGTTGATAAGAGCCAAGGAGTGCATTAACCAGCAACGGGTGTTCTATCCCACCGATCCCTGCTGCTCAAGGTCGACGTACCTGATATCCTCCTGCGATGCTTTGCGTGCTAGCAGCACTGGTATTTTTAATCTTAGAAAGCTTATATATGGCTGATTCTCTGTAGAGTTGAATGTCCAAAAAAATTTTTTGTTTGCAAATATGAAAAATTTGTTGTTTTTTAAGTCGGATTTGTCCCAAAAAAATGTTAGAAAAATTGGGGTCTTCTATGACACTTTTTCAGAGACCCAAAGTTGGCCATTTTAGCGTTGTTTCGAAATTCATGAAAAATCACAATCATTGAAATAATTCCTAGATTAAAGTAGAATGATTTAAAAGTAAAAGTGACCATGAGCTTTTTTGTTGAAAATAGGCCCAAAATGCCTAAAATTACCAAAAACAGCCATTGTTAGACCTTTTTTGCACGTTTTTCGCCACATATTGTTGTCTACATTGCGTTAAACTTTGAGACCCATTACAAAACTTTATCAGGCAGTAGTTGACATCTTTAGGAAGCTTTTTACATAGTTTTGGAAAAAAAAGTCAGGTTCGAACTCAATTAGATTTCTTGTTTTTTTCAAGTTGTTTACGTCCTATAACCCCACAGATTGCTCCAATCACTTTTGAATGATTTTTTCTGAAAATTTGAACCATTTCGAACAAAAAAGCTCATGGTCACTTTTACTTTTAAATCATTCTACTTTAATTTAGGAATTATTTCAATGATTGTGATTTTTCATGAATTTCGAAAAAACGCTAAAATGGTCAACTTTGGGCCTCTGAAAAAGTGCATAGAGGTTCTAAACCCAATTTTGTTCTACATTTTTTTTGGGACAAATCAGCCATAAAAAACAAGTTTTTCATATTTGCAAACAAAAAATTTTTTTGGCCATTTGACTTTACAGAGAATCGGCCATGTACGAAACTCGTTTTTGCTTGTGAATGTCCCCTGTGCGCACAGGGATGAGCGGCTTGGCCAGTGGGATGATAAAAGGGTGACCCTGTCGCTGCATATACTAGAACCTCGGATTTTCTCTCTAATACCTCTCATATTTTCTATGTGTGTAATATTGTGCTTTGTTGACCTCGTGCTTGATATACAAATCGCATCCAACTTGTGATATATTTTATACAGTATCTCAAGAATTGTTGCAGGATTATCCAAAATAATATTTTAATCGGATTAAAATTGAAGTCACAGCTGAAGAAGAGGGGGATAGTAGTCCTTCATTTTCTCACGTGCACGATAATTGGGATGAAAGTTTTTTTTGCAATTTAGCACGTGCATTGCTGCGAATTCCAAATTTAGCGGAGGTGAAAATCGTATTCATGCACTGTGGTATTTCACGGNCTTTATCGACATTGCAGCACGATTATTTTACTCGTTTTTACGCGTACTTTATAATATAAGTAAATATCGCGCGTCTCGCATAATACGTGTACGGTGATATAGAAGTGAAAGTGAGTTTGCATTATATATAGCCATCGACCGACACTTATATGCAGATAAAATATATCGTACACACGCGGACACGAGTCGGTCTGTTGTTAATTGAACACAATGTAATGTATGCATACATTTAAGCGAGGAAGAAAGATTTTTTTCTTTCAAACGTTTAGATTTTACAAAATCTGCTTCAAATGCCAAATATCAACGTTATTTTTTTTAAATTCTGGAAAAATTCATGCTAATTTTTTGACTAACACTAAGCTATTCTTGTTTTAAACAAATCATTTCTAGATTGGCAAAATTATTATAGAGTAAAAAATGAAAGTAATTTTTAAAGTATAATACGTGTACACTGTTGGGTAGTCCACTTTTATGATTTTTTTTTTATAACTAAGTGGCTCAGACATAGGTTGTCAGCTATGCCATAACAATAAAATCAGTTTTGTGACAACATTGTTAATTGTAATTTTCCCTTGAATCGAATACTATAATTGGTTTTATCAAAAAAATCATTTCAGTGACGAAATTACATTTTATTAAACTATTTTGAAAGGAAAACAATGGAAAACGTTTTGTTTTTTCAATGATCAATCAAATCATCTGAGAATCTTTATTTTTTATAAAGTGATTAATACCCACTCGCGTGATTGGAACATGGTTTTTAAATCAAGAAAAACCCACTATCAATTCATTGGCAAAGTGCTTCATTTTTTTATGTTAATGAATTTATCATACAACTTTAATTTAAGGGGACCTCTCTCCTCCTAATTAAAAAGAAAAAATGTGTTTTCAAAGATTTATTTGCAATAGAATAAAACGACGTATCTTAATGCAACTTTTTATACATACTTTATTGACCTTATACTACATAAAAAAATTTTCTAAAATTTTTTGCCACCCAGTGTCGTCTGCTACAATTGCTTTAAAAGAACACGAAAAAAAACTGCGGCGGGAACGATTAAGAAAAAACCCTTAAATTTATCACCCTTAAATTTTAAGACAATAATCTGCCCATGTCACTGCTCAGAATGAACTAGAATGGAAAAAATTGGCATAATATTTTTGGAGATATAAACAATTTTTGACAAAAAAAAGTTCGATTTCCGTAAAAACGTCACCATTTCTTTTTTTTTTAACCAATGATTTTCATTCTAGTTCTTTCTGAGCAGTAACATGTACAGCTTATTGTGTTAAAAATTCAGGGTGATTAAATTAATGGTTTTTTCTTAATCGTTCCCGCCGTGGTTTTTTCGTGTTTTTTTTTTAAATAATTTTAGCAGACGACACTAGGTGGCAAAAAATTATAAAAAAATTTTTTTATGTAGTATAAGGTCAATAAAGTATGTATAAAAAGTTTCATTAAGATAGGTCGTTTTATTATATTTAAAAAAAAATCATTGAAAAAACATTTTTTTTTCAATTCGGAGGAGGGAGGTCCCCTTAAGTTGATAAAAAAGAGTTTGTTGAGAGTACATTGTATCTTAGTCAGTTATTTGGAGTCACCACTTCAATACTAACCAAAAAGTCGATGCACTGACATTTGTTGGCAATTGTTGTTGTTGGCAATTGTTTTTTACGATGTACACTTTTTTATATCGCTTTCAAATAGTTGCTTCTTAATCTCGTTTTTTCTAATTCAATCTAATTTACAAACATGTAAACGAAATTTTCCTAGGTTGTGTGGTTTCAAATCTCGTTTTCGAGCCTGTCACGGTGCTTCCTTTACGAGGAAGAAAATTCGACTAAAGGTGTTATTGTTGCTCATCACTAAAAGACCAATTTTAAATCATCCTTCTAAGATTAAACCAATAATGCCATCAGATTTCAGGGAAAAATCGTAACATAAGCAATGTCAAAAATGTATATTGTATTATTTAGTTCAGTTGCTCAACACAAAAATGACGATGGTAAACCAGACCAAAAATCAAAATTTCAATCTGGTTTTCTGAAACTTCTACCGAATATTTCTTCAAAGGACTCCATTGCGACCTTTATTTTAATGTTTCTAAGGACCCAGATTTTACAATGTTGAAAAAAGAACTTCAAAAATGTATTAACACGTCTGAATGTCATTTTTTCGTCTTTTACTAAAGTAAGATACACTCAATCATTCAGATTTTATGGACTACCTAGTTACAAAAGACATTTTCAAAAGTAAACCACCCTAGTCAGGTACACTGCCATTCGGCAACGTAGTGCAAATGTTGACACCAAATCCAGAAATTTAGTATAATCCAAGAACGGTTTGAGGATTAAATCCCTTTCAGAATGACTTTAAAATACTATTTTTAGCGAAAAAGTCATTTTTCACCCTTTGCGTCGTGTAACTATAACGTGAATTTTCGCATATTTTTCTTGTTACCGCAGTACCCAAAACAATCCTCAATTATCAGGTTGCGCGTACAAATTAAAAAATTGTTGTTTTTAAGGATGAAACTGGATTTTTTATAAAGTTGAATATATAATTTACTGAGACTAATAATCGTTTTCTCCCTATTCCAGGATGATCGCTGGCTATTTCAAATGTAGATTATACTAAATTCAAAAAATTGGATTTACTTTCAGAATAAACCCGTGGAATTGAGCGACTCTCAAAAGAATTAAAAAAAATCAATTAGTATATTATGTAACAAGTGTGTGAAGTAGATGACTCATTAAGGAGTTGTTTTCAACCGAGCACAGCGAGGGTGAAAAAACTTCTGGGTAAGTCATCCTCTTCACGCACTAGTTGCATACCATACTTTTTAACATTTCGTGCGTAAAACGTGGTTTTTGTGTCACTGAAAGGTTAAAAAAAAACATGTTTTACGCATGGAGTGTTAAAAAACATTTTAGGTCTTGTTTTAGTTCTTTTCCGCTATTTTGTTTCATATAATTTCAATAAGTTTAGTTCATTTAGATACAATTTTATGTTCCGTTTTTAAGATAATGCTAGCGAATATTACATCTTTCGTAGAGAAAAAAAACCTAACATGATTTTATAATCTGTCAAACGAAAATGTAGAAATAATAGAAAAATATGTTTAATCGATTCAAATAAAAAATCACGTATATAATACTTTATAATGATAAATTAATTTACATTAGGTTTGATGATGGAGTCGGAAAAGAAGATATTTGAAATGATGAACAAGAAAGCTGGGATGTCGAAATACTGGATGCCACTGGTCTGGGCAACGAACATTATCAACAGGGCGCGTAAGGAGCAGTTGATCACAAGCGACCATGTAGTACAAACTCTCCTGGTTGAGCTCAGTGACATCCGCAAAAAACTCGGTGGTCTCATTGGTTACGATACCGTTTGTGTGCCACTCGTCTACACGCAGGTAAAAGTCAATTTGATGTTTTTTTATCTTCGCTTTCCTGTTTTTCATAAGCATAACAGGATAAGGATTCGAAAAGTTTCATTCAACTATATTTGATATTTTATTTTATATATATTTTAAATTAAATTGTTAACTTGCTTGGATTTCAGTTTTATTGCGGGATTTTGATGATGTTTAAATTTTGACTACTGTTCTTAAATAGTTGTTTATCGATTGTGAATGTAAATTTAATTTGTTTTCATAATGATTTTTAAATTTCATTAAATTTCTTCAATTCATTTCAAATTTATTTTAATATACATAAATTTATAAATTCAATAAACATGTATCATTAGAAGTAATATAAGTCTGTCAATATGACCGTTCAAAGAACCGATCCACTGCACGTATATCGAAATTTGACTCCTAGGACGGTCATATTTCGACGGTGCTGACAAAGACCACCTTTTTTTTAAATATACACAAGTTTCTGCAGCGGGGAAATTCTCTTTTCTTCAAAATGCAGCAAAAAAATCAGTTTAAAATTCGTAGTGCAAATTTTTTGAAAAACGTTCAATGATTACATCTAAATGTGAGAGGTAATTCTTACATAAAAAAACTATTATGCCATAATTTTAAAAAAAGAGATTTTCTTCTTGAGCACCGTCGATTTACATTCCACCACAGGCTCACCATTTACTTCCTAAGCACTTAAATACACAATCACATTTAAATCACAATTAGATATATGCACAAAATCGAAAATTATCAGCGAATAATTGCCAACCGGTAGCAATGTCGCGTTTCCAAACACTTGAGACAAGCGGAGGTTTTCTTTGTCACTAGGAGAGTTTTCAGTTATCATAACTAAATTTGTTTCTGTTGTCACAACAAAACGATTTTCCATGAGCCGACAAAAAATTGTTTTCTTAATGTATTCTCCCAGTGAACGACAAAGTTTTTTCAGTGAAATCCTCATGGAAACATCCAAGATCCTCAAAAATTTTTCGAAAACATCGTGCATTATTCCAATTATCCTGTCTGGCAAATCCACTACGTTCACCCAAAAATCCAACGACATTTCAAGCGAGTTTGAGAAAAAATCCAAAATACACGAAGATATCACGAGAAAAACCTCGTGGGTTATTCAATTTCGCGTAGAGAAGTTGAAAATCCACCATGCTCGCCTACTTTGGAAACCATGTCTGATTTAAGTGGTATCGATATCTGATCCACGTGGATATCCATACAATTTTTTCAACTTGGCAATTTGGCTCATAAGGATATTGCTATAATTTCTCGAGTGCGTATTGGTAATACCTGTGCAAGGGATAAATTGTCGGTTATGAAAAAAACACACCTCATCAAATCACCGCGTGAAGAAAAATATAACTTTGAGTTCCTGCAGATCCGTGAAAGATGGACCAAGAGGGCTGAAGTTTTTTTAATTTTTATTTTTCTATTTACTCTTAAAGAGTAGGGTACTTATACCAGTGATTGACCGCTTTCGACAAGTAAAATGACCACTTTTTGATGTGCAATAATTATTGTTTTTACTTGTTGAATTATGATCGAATATGGAAAACAAGATGCATCGTTCACTAAAGAATTGAATAACATCCATACAAATATATTTTTAATTGTTTTTCAAATGGTATTTTCCAAAATGGTCATTCACTGGTATCCGGTCATTGATTGGTCTGACTACCCTACATACTTACAAGAAGACCACATGAGATGCGGGTCACCAAATGTCCTGAAAATTTTTTCGTGGTCTCCCGGTACCTAATAATGAAGCCCCCTATGTTTAGTTTGATCCAATGAGCTTTAGGGCCCATTTTAAAAATAATTTTCTAATTTATTAATAAATCTTTGTGCTTTTCTAACTCGTAACAGGACGTCTTAAACGAAAAATTGCAAAATGTACATGTCTTAGCATTAGTCAAAGAATACGTCTGAATTTTTTCAGAATTTTTGAGACCTGCTATTACCTATTTTCAAAGGCCCGAATTTGACCCATTTTTACGTTTTTCTTAAGAATTTCAGAGACCTTCAAAAATAGGTGATAGCAGGTCTCAGATTTTTAAAATGGTCCCTAAGGCCCATTGGATCAAACTAAACATAGGGGGCTTCATTATTAGGTACTAGGAGGCCACAAAAAAATGTTCAGGACGTTTGGTTGCAATGGTAGACGTCAATAAGCTAGGAATGGCTTAGGATGTATTCGGGTTTATATTACCTTAGTCTTTATTTACGACTTCTGCTGCTGCCAAGCTCGCCATTCACTAATTTGAAAAATTCGACTTGATCTCTGACAGCTCAATGCTGCTGATTTGAGGTTTGGGCTAAATTTTACTTGATCCTGATGACGCAAGTCGGCAAGATCCGTGCGTGATTGATAGTCACACATGTGACCCACGAGAGGAAGATAGATAGACTGCTACGCCAGCAGCGAAGTTATAATTTTTGTATATAATTCATGCTGCGTTAGTATGTCTAATGTAATATGTGTAAATTGCTTCTTTGTTGCACA
Source organism: Trichogramma dendrolimi (assembly GCA_034770305.1). NCBI lineage: Eukaryota > Metazoa > Arthropoda > Insecta > Hymenoptera > Trichogrammatidae > Trichogramma > Trichogramma dendrolimi. Next base: position 350,206 of record JAPMIB010000014.1, read on the forward strand.
TCAGAAAATATATGACTCACGCGAGCACTAGCGATTGTGATGGCTCTCGTGTGCGAGCTAAGCTGTCGAATATATAATACTTAATTACACTAAGAAAAAACATTGATAAATTATACAAACACACGAACACGTGCACACATAACTACTTCCTGTCGATAGAATATAAATTAGCAACGACATTTTACACGTTAAAATCGTAATATATTGCAAATATTTCTGCATCTCAACTTTTATGACTTTTACTAAACAAAACAAAATTAAAACTTGCGAGAATTCAAATTTATCACGGTATAATCTTTATTTCTGCAGTTCTATTTTATTTAAAAAAAAACATCTTCAAAATTTGTGTATCGATATGGGAGTTGAGCAAGAAAAAAGATTCACTTTGAAGATGCACTGGGGCATACGCACAGGTATAGCGTGCGTTTTTTAATGAGTTTATTATATAGGTATATTCTACGGATATACTGGTAAAGTTTGTGGTGGCATATCTAACGCCAAGATGAATCAATTATTTTTACGTAATATCGTTACGTAAAGTGAATCTATGCATGTATATTGAACTATATCACGTGAAGTGCAATGATAATAAAAGTAGAGCATAAGCCACGCATGTACTCTTACAGAATTCATTTGAAATTGAAAAACCCCAAAATTTGGGCCTTCTACAAATAATAATATAACAAATAATAAGATAAAAATCTTTAATCAAAGTTGTTCATATACTTCTAATACACTAATATTGAAGAACGTTCATTGCAAAAAAAGAGAATGCGCAAGTATGCTTCTCGTGGTACTACGAGACAATCTGTCAAAAATGAAATTCGCTAGAAGGCAGATGCACCGCTGGCGGTTTTCTGTGTTTTTGTATATATACCTAATATACATAAACGTCCCAGATAGATACAAAATATATTCATATAGATATATATTATGTATCTACACTAAAAACATAGAGAATAGCTCGCTGTGTATTTGCCTTCACGTGGATTTCATTTTTGACATTTTGACACACAAAGAATGGATCTATTAACATATTCAATTACAAACTCATGAGCATAGTATAGTATATTGGTACGGTTTATTTATCTTTTTCAATAATATTATATTAAAATGAACTAGTTGGGAAGCTCCTAAACATTTACATTCTATGAAATCCTCACAACGATTTTTACATTTCAGGTTGTAACGCTATCTCTATACGCATACTTTTTCTCGGCTCTACTAGGCAGACAATTCATATCCCACTCAGATTCGTCAGTCAGCGGAAAATACGAAGTCCCGGACATGTATTTTCCATTCTTTACGGCTTTACAGGTGAGTGGCGAGTACCGACAAGATTTCAGACTCCAATGTCTCGGAAATGTTTGCGTAACATATAATTCAAATCTCCGTACTTGGATTATATTATACGCTATACATATATGTTGTTTTTATTGTATGCTATAATATTACAGTTTTGCTTCTACGTTGGCTGGTTAAAAGTCGCCGAAGTTTTGATCAATCCTTTCGGCGAGGACGACGACGACATCGAGCTCAATTGGCTGATCGATCGACACATCAAGGTATACGCAGACTGCTCAACCTTTTACGATCGTCGTTGCCTAAAATTGCTTCACTCTATGTAGCTTCGGGGCTTTTTATCATCTGGAGAAAAAATTATGAGGCAAAATCGATCTGTTAGTGTCAATGCGTTAAAGCAACGAGTGGCCGCGATTCACTGCACCGCGAGCGTATGCAATTGATGAAAATTATCGCGCCGTGCAATGCTATTTAAGAGCTTGAGCAATCGAAAAGGAGAAATGTACGACGGCAAAAAGTCCTATATCAAGAATTTGAGGGATTAACTAGTTATAGAAACTTATAATGTTAAACCACAATATGAGTCAACGTATTTACGTTAATTAATTGGTACATATGAAATCGATATGTCATGAGAAAAAATATAAAATAATGACCTTACAATTGTCACGAACTAAATTACTTATTTCAAATTGTTACTCGTCGTTATTCGCATGAGTAATGCAATCTCGCGAATGCAGTTAAGAAGTATGCAATGTCGAATTATTTATCAAATTTGGGACATTGATCCATGTCGGCTCACGAATAACTTTTCATGCACCAGTGGTCCGTAATTTACTATTTCCCTGCCACTATACGCAAAGCGGGAAAAGCAATTTTCGGGCCATTGGGTATGGAAAATAGTGCTATTTACACATGCCCTGAGATTTTAATTTTTTTCACGGCCTAGGACAGTAATATTACAATATGATTTTTTGTTGAGAAAAAAAGAAAAGAAAAAATAATAATACGACGATCGTTACAGGCTGGCTACATGATAGTGGACGAGATGCACGAGGAACATCCGGAACTATTAAAAGATCAGTACTGGGACGAGGTCGTGCCAAAAGACCTGCCGTACACCGTGGCCAGCGAGCAGTACCGCAAGGAGGAGCCCAAGGGCTCGGCTGAGCATTACAAGGTGAAAAGCAGCGACGCCCTCTACGCCAACGTGTTCATGGGTACGCACGTACACGGAGGCCCGGCCAATCGCAGCAATAAGCAGTCTCACATGCAGGACGACGTTTACGCCGATTATGTGAGTATTGTAAGCAACCCACAAGTGACAATCGCTTCCGCAAACTTACAAAGACAATCGAAATACTCATCGGTCGGCTATAATATAATTAAATTGAAATAAATATTTTAACGGAAAACCTGGATGGATATCACAGAGAAAGAAACAAGTACAAAAATAGTTTGGAAATAATATTCAAATACAATTAGCTCGTCGGGCAAAGATGTAAAAAAATATCGATATAAATAGCAATTGGTCAATAGCTTCGTTGAATTATCAAAAAGTTTTCACTCGTGGCCGCACAGGAAAGCGTCGATACGCCCTTGGTGGAGCGGAAATCGAAAAACTGGCTGCAGCGCACGATCACGCGAATGGGATCGGTTCGTAGTAGCTCGACAACGTACAGCAGCGGCGGCCCGGCGGGTGGCAACTTTTTCACGCGCAATCGACACAACAGCGTTTACAGCAGTCCGGAAAATCCTCTGCAGAACGCCGAGGCCGGTATCCCGGGGCCGCCGAGTGCCAAACAGTCGTTTTACGAACGGCTCAGGCGCAAAAGTATGCAGGGCCGTGGAATGAGACGACAAGGTTCGACTAGTTCAAATTGCCATTTCATCGTGTAAAAAAGCGATCTGCAATCGAGTAGAACGATAAACGTGAAACGCTGCTGCTTCTCAGGTACTCTGACAAAGTTGAACTCGATACCGACGTCGCTGAAAAATCGGCCCAGGATACCCACCCCGGACGTGACGAAGGAGATAATCGATCGCGAGCAGAGACTGGCTGTATCGGCCAGCAACGTGGCCAACATCGGTGCCGGCATTGTCGGGATGCCTGCCGCACACGCCACCTCCTACCACAACCCCGCGAGCGGCGCCAGTAGCGACGTGTCGGTGCTCCAAGGCCAAGCCGTTCTACTCGTCAACAGTCCGGCCAACATCGTACAGCTCTCACCGATTCAAGGTAATTCAGTGGCGTTCCGTGGCGACCCAACTGGGCCAGCAAACAAAGTTGCGCCAATCGACCGAATTAATTTGCAGAAAAAACCGAGCTGGGAACACCCGTGGGCGCGCGTCAATCGGCAGCCCAGCATCTGGCTCACTCGGTGCTGCCGCAGAATCTCAAGTCCGGCGCGAGCGTGACTGGCCAAGTGGCTGCGATACCCGTGACCCTGAGCGCATTGAGCCAGTTGGTCTCGAGCTCCGACAGCTTGTCCTTCGCCAATCGTCATCGGCCGGCCTGTATCAACACGATTGCCCCGTCGCAGTTCGGAAGTCCGGGCCAACAGGTGACAGCCACCATCGCCGAATTGAGCAGTAACACGAGCAGCGGCACCGACGACGAGTCCCGGTCCAACAGCGCCAGCTCCGTTAAACCAGCCGACAAACTGCCTGAGACTGCTGACTACACCACTTGCTCGCCCATCATCGTCGATCCGCAAAAGCTCAATGCTGTGGCCCAATCCGATTGGGTGAGACATTCTTTTTCTTAAGATCACTGACACCCTTCGCGTTGTACTTGTTGAAAGATAACAAGGGTATGACCCACTTATATACAACGATTAAAACTCCTCGTTATTTTTCACACGTTGCAATATGTCCTTTTATGAGATCAGGTAAAACAATAGCAAATATCAATAAAGTTCCAAAATAATAATTAGCTTGAGACATTTTAAATATGTAAAATGTGACAAATTTACCTATAAATTCTATTCAAATTTTTTACATCAATTTTTTTGTTGAGCGTGTTTTTGAAGTGGTCACTATACTTATTACAACGTACTTATTATAACGCACCATTAATCAATTACGCATGAGATATTTCAGCTATCACTTTCAATTACACTTTCCAACATTTGCAATTGATATGTACCTATAAGCGTGACATGCGACAGTATTATTTTATAGTCAAGCCATCACGAAGCGTGACCCTATTAACTTTATAATCCATTACTGCAAATTCATTGCTTTTTTTAAATTTATTATTATTAAGTTAACACTCAGCAACAAATATTTATGAATATTTATAAAAATTCATAACTGCATGGCTAGTCAAGTTACATCAGTCGTAATTCAAATTATACTCGATTCTTCACTTGAATGGGCGATTCAGATTTGAATAAATTTTATTTACACTACTGCAATTTGGTGATATGTTTAAATTTATACAACCTCAGAGAATTCGAAATAATCAGTTGAAACGCTATCGAATTAACCCATTAAGGTCCTGTAGTGGACGTGCTCGGATAAAAATTGGCTGTTTTTTAAAACGCTGTAGTTTTTTTTTGCTATACAACCACTCCTGAATGGTGAAAATTATTGTCAAATAAATCGTCCATTAAAACACCGTGGGACACAAATCCAAATGAAATTTATTTACAAAGCTCAAAAATTAGTGCCTATTACAAATCAGCTTATAACCCTTAGCAAGCGAGAAAAACAATCAATCTCTTGCTAAGGATTGTGAGTTAATTTCTTTCCCCAAGTACAGCTCTCTAATTTTAAAACGAATAAAATAAGAAAAAACATTTTTAGGCCTTGAATGTACTAAAAATAAACATGGGGATTAGATAAAATGGACAATTTTACATTTATTTTTCAAAATGACAGAAAAGTTACATTCAATCGTTCAAAATGGCAAAAAAATCTTCACTTTATCAAAAAATAACTAGAGACTGATTATTAGCTGCGATTTAAAGCGCACGAGAAATTGATTAGAAGCTTTTCCTTCGACGCCTCGGCTGAATATCCTATCTAACATTCCTATGTCTCTTCTTCTTTGAAATAGGTTGATGCAACATTCTTTTAAAAGGATCGTTGTCGGCTCCTTTTGGTTATATGCTAAACTTAGTTAATTGCCAATTACAATCCTAATTTTTCTAGTTAACTATCCGTTAATGCCTTAATATTTCAACGTAATTTTATGTATTTTATATTATCTCATATAAGTGCAACAGGAAGTAAAGTCATTTAAAAATCATTTTCATTTTATTGTCTTGAATGAACATTTTAAAGTAAACATTTTGTAAAAATAAATCAACCTAAACGTTAGAAATTAATGTCTCCGATGAACCATAAAATATTTAAATTAACGTTATTGTCCTTGACGCTAGCTAAAAAAACATTAAGACATAATTATAAAGTCATCACTACTAAACTATTATTTATTTTGAAATTTATAGCACGTGCAAAATTACAAGCTGATACCGATGTCAACGACAAATAAGTCCAAAACAGTCGAGTCCAACCCGCATAGCAAAGCTCGACGATCAACTTCTTTGCCGGGCGCAACATCTACCTCAATGGTTGATCAAATTCGTGAAGATCGCAGCATGTCATTGCCTCACACGATTGTCTCACCACCAACCGAAAAAGTCTCAACCACAGCCGATGTAGAGTTGACGCAACCACCGCCATTTGTGTCGACGCTGCTAAAACCAACCGACACCGATGACGAGCCTCGACAGCGAAGCGGTAGTTTCAATCAGCCTACAACAACGCCGAAAATCGTCGAGGAAAATGCTAGAAAGATCAGTTTGAATGATCGTCTCAATTTCTTGGACAAGTCTACCAATGGACCGACCGATCAGCGCAGCGAAGTCTACGTCTGACCATTGTTTGATTTCGTTCAATCGATGTTGTGGTTCGATCCTAGGCTTAACTATCGAACACTTTAATGATACGTACGCACACTTATCGATATTCATTCGACAAGTTAGTTCTCACGTATTAGCTAATAAGTTAAAAATGAGACGATTTCCTCTACCAAGGATTTCTATTTCTGTAAATATAAATTATGTTTGTATAATTTTTAGATGACCACAAAAAAGAGAATAGCATTTAACTGTAAATGTTTTGATAAATTGATTGTGGTTTATTAAAAATGATAGTGCAATATCATTGTTGTAAATGTTATTAAATGTGTACAGATGTAGATACAAATCAAAATGTGAATCTCAAATATATAAAATCTTTTGAAGCGTCAACTGAAAAGTTTATCGGGTTTGTATGAGTAACATAAAAACATTCTGATAGTGCATGAATAGGTATATTAATTTTAAAAACTTTTCTTTGGATATACACAATGAAGTTTTACTATTAACGATTTTCTTAAATATTTTAATTTAAGTTATAATATAAAATTGTGATGTTTGTCCATCCATGATTCAGTTATTTTTTATCGATGAATTGTGGCATGACCAGTTATAACATTCCATGCATTTTGTTGAAAAACGATTAAGCTATGCATTGACTAAGTGTTCAACTTGGTTGATTGTAAATATTTTTTTTCTTTTTAATTAGAAATAAAAATTGATTTATATAAACAATAATATTATTATTCTTAAAATATTGCCATAATTTAAACTAATATAGTATTAAGTAGAAGCTGAATTTTTTACATATTTAAATTATCATTAAGTTAATTATTATGCACATAAGGTTTTACTGGCCATTTTAGTTCTAAATTCCCAAAATGTATAATTATACATTTTTTTTATTGCTGCTATCATGTAGTTGATGACTTCTTTCAATTGCAATTAAATACAAGAAAATATATAAAATAAGTTACTTTGTCAATTTATTAGTTAAAAAAATATTGGACTCAAATAAAGCTACTGCATTGATGAGCGATGATAATTTAATTGCTTTGAATATGTGCTGAAAATAAAATTTTTATGTCCAATAAGAAAAAAAATAAACTTTTGTAGATATTAGTTATGAAAATTGTTTGCTAACCGTTACCTGTTAAATGATACTTGTAGGAACAAATTATTTTATTTCCAAGTGCATCAAAACATAGTAGGTATGAATAAAATGTAATTTTAAAAATGATTTTCAATAACTATATATATTCATAAATGTTGCAATAAAATACAATTTTTAAATTTGTAAAGTTGTTGAAATTTCAATAAAAAAACTATATTTTCTGTTAAACAATCTGTTTTTTAATTATATTTCAGAATAAGAAAAATGAAAATTCAATTTTTATCTACTTATTTTCTCACATTTTTGACATTCAAAAATGTTATTTATCAAATAAAATTTTTGCAGGGGTAAAGTAGAAAACAATTCTTTGATTCAGTTTCATCCAAGTAGTTGAATATTAATAGATCGTTCTTTTTATTAAAGATTATTAAGATTGAAGGTTTTGTATTTTATTTATTTATTCAAAATTATTTGGTAATGAAACTTCAATTATTACATTATGTATTGTAATATAAGTAATAGGCTTACTTTAAAGTATAAATCAGAACAATTTAGTTGATAAAGGTACATATTTATTATTTCACAGTTATTGATTGATACTCAATGATAAGAGCTAACAGTTCATTAAAGACTGTTGCATAAAAAATGAAAATTGATTAACATTTTTAAATGAATTTTTTTAATATTGTATAACAAATACAACAGATAAAAGGATAACTTTATCAAAATTCAAAATTGTATTGTTTTTTTTTCCTTACAAATCAAATTCATCACTTTGCGTACATATGAAAAATGAAATTATATTTTGTAAAAATATGTAAAAGGTCTGTGTGCACTATATAAACATTTTAATTAAATCTACACATATATTCCTACCCATAACATAAGGAATAATACTCCAAAACCTGAAAATATAGCAGCTACTAAAGAAATGAGAAGTTCTTTGAACAAATCTCTTGTGAACTTTGTGCTTGTAACTTCATAGACAAAAAACCAAGCTGTGAAAAAGATTCCAATGAAAAGTAAAACAAGAGATAATACTGGAAATGCTGATGGATTGATGGGAGAAATGTACCTAGACATTGATTCAATTTCTAGCTGTAATAAGATAAATTATATGATTATTTTGAACGTTAGTAAATGGTTTGTTTTTATTCAAGCAAGTTAAATAATAAAGTTAAGTTACTATTTTGATAAAACAATATTCAGAGAAATTAAATAAATGAAAATTTTGCAAAAAAAGTCTTTACCGTCATTGTTGTGAATTTATTATCGTTGACGTGGCTTGAGAGTTAACCTAACACTGCGATAGTTGAATATCTGTTGGCACGGTAATACTGCAAAATTTGAAAATATTATCTATGAGTAACTTTGATAAACTATTTAGTACTTGACGGCACAATTTGAAAGTTTGAACCCTTATTGAGAGTTATAGACACGAAGCTTACATGTAATATAAAACGTGTGGCTCTGCCGGCGTCAATTACGGTGGGATACAAGAATACAACTAAAATGCCTAACAGTGTATGCACTGAACACCGAAGAAGTTTTACAGATCGATGGGGAATATGTAAATAGGTCATACTAAACTAAAGCGTAAATGGGAGTGCATATATTTTCTAATCTGTGATGATAATACAATTATTTTGGGGTTGATAAATTATTAGAGTTAAATAAAGGCTTATCGACCTTCTGTCTACATAAATTGAATACTTTTCTTGAATTAATTTTTTATTTAATTGAATGATATATTTTCACTCTGCTTACAATAAATGAATAAGCGTCGTCATTGCGATGAAATCGCTTAACGCAGTTAGAGATGCCTGCAAGTACAGAATGTCCTGATGCATTGTGCAACGTTCATACATATGTGTATGTACTCATTATACAGATATAAACGCAAGCCCATATATACATATATATATATATGGACTATGTCAAAATATATATGCACACCCGTTTTCTATTGAAATCGATTCTGAAGTCATTTTTGACTTGAAAAATTTGAAAAAATCCACAGAGGTACTTTTCAATAGTACAAAAAATCCTAAATTTTTGCCGATTTTTTTAATCTTCAGGGCTTCAGAGAAAAAAAATTATTGAAAATTTCTAAATTTTCATACAAAGCTTCAAAATTATTTCAATTATTTTAGGTCTTGAAATACACGACCTCAAATTTTCCCAGAATTTTTTCAGACGATACAATAATAACAAGTTTAAAAGCCAAAAAACTTTTTTCTTTCTAAAGATACCATATATTTCCATTAATTTATTTAAAAAAGAAAATTTTAAAATATACAAAACTCTTATTAAATAATAATTAATTTCATTATAAATAATTTTAAAACGGGTCTAACGTTTATATGACTAGAATAAAATTAAACGAGCATTAGACTGTGGCCGGTTACTGGTCCAACCACCCTTACGTCCAACTGTTCTTTCTAAAATAAAATGAAATTAATTTCAATTTTTAAAACAAATGATTGTCCTAGCATTAATTTCGAAAGAATGTGTTTATAGGGTGTTTTTGAATTGTCACGAAGTTGTCATTTTACCGTACAGCTGATTTGACAGTATAACAAACCCTGCATCCTACCCGGTACTTCACGTGAAAAAAAAATATATAAAAATATCTAAATAAGGCGGAAATTTTCGAATTATCGAAACAGTTTCTAGTTAAAGTCTTTAGTTTACAAATGAAAAAATATTGAAATTTCGTTTTTTTATGCTTGGTACTGTTCTGAAAACTACTACGAAGCTGTTCAAAATATCGGCTCGAGACCAATTGGGTAAATTGGCCAGTTATGAGCCACTAACGAAAATTTTTCCCTTGGCTCACCTACATAAATTGTGCATAATATTAAAAAAATGTCTAAAAATACCTTTTTACAGCAAAAAAAGCTCTTCCAAATGAATACTTGTACTTGATAAAAAAGCTAGTAATATTTCTCGAGAAACGATTAAAGCTAAAAAATGCCAACCAGTTATAGTTGGCCCTATACTAAGTCAATGACCTTGAACTTAGCTAACTCGTTTGCATTTTTATTTTCGAGGACCAAAGCATTAATAATGAATATATGTGGTTCGGAATGTATGAAGCAGCCTCTGTCATTCTTAAAAATTTTACCAGATAACCAATTTATGGATTAGGATAGAATTATTAATCGTAACAAAAAATATTTAACTATTATCAATTTTTCTTAGAGAATTATACTAATGAAAGTAAAAAAATGTTTTGCGTCAAAATTTAATTCGTATTTTTATTCATTTAAATATTCACGGTAGCCCAGAAATGGAAGAGGGGAGGGGGCACTACGACCAGCCCATAACTGGTTTTTTTACCCTCTATTATTGGGATAAGTAATCACATAATAATGGTAACAGCAAATATTCCTCGATAAATAAAAACGAGCCTTAAGGTTACACATCAAAATTCGCATGTACTGATTGAATGTAGGACCTACAGATTTTGTTAATCACAAAATAAGTTCAGCTTTAAGGTACCCATCAATCGTTTTTAACAAAGGAAGTGCCATTTTACTTAAAGCACATGTACTTATAAAAAAGAGTCGGAGTTATAGAAGGTTTTCGCTGCACCATTATTTTATAAAGAAAAGTTGTATCTGCGAATGTTAGCGAATTAGGTTTTTGCAGGTACTCTTAATAAGTCTATAACAATTAAGATATGCGGTGAGGGCAGAAGCGAAAAAGTTGCAGCTGTACTGTAAGTGTGCGCAAAACTATACTCATTCGCTGTATTTTATTCAGATACTAAAAGAGAATTGTAGTCGTGTAGTTGTATTAGTTTAAATAAACATAGATAAAACACGCATGTATGGGACAAGCGTGTCGTTTTCAGTACTACGATTCAGATAGCTTATAGTAGTAGTCGCTGTTTTGCTTCTATCCCGCTCGGGAGTCATCGCTCGCTAGTCGCTATACACATTACACAGTCGCGCCGAGTTCTCGTTCGTATACTTTCTGATACTAAGTGTAAGTGTGCAGATGCATGTGTGTGTGTGTGTGTGTGTGTGTGTTCACTTACGCATTGCAATAGACTAAAGTCATACCAGCACAACGTACAATGCTAGAGGCGACTTAGACAGCGACACTCGTTGACTTGTGTGTGCGGATGCCGTGTGCAGTGTGTGTGCTCTGTACATGTGCACTGCATACAAGTACATACTATACACATATACATGCCGTGGATATCATAGTGCGCGATGCGTAGCGTGTACATTTTACGCTCTTCGCGTACTACGACCAGACAGCGCGCGACGGAGTGAGACAATCGACCAGACTTACTTTGTTTGTGCTAGTGTAGTACATCTATCGCATCTATTGACTCTAGTGCTAACAGATCAGCTCTCTGAGCGTATAATGAGCTGCAGTTACATCGTGTGCAACTTAAATCGCAGTTGGTACAGTCTCTCCACATTTTAAGTAAACGGGCCTTTGGCTGTTTCTTTCAGTGTGTATGGGTGCTGCTGTAGCTGCAGCATTTTACACGTGATTGCGTTTGCGAAATTGCCTATATAACTTATCCGTCAATCTCATGATAATGTATATCTACTGTAAAATGTTTATTGACTAAACATTTTCATCAAAAGTGCAACGATTGTAGCTCCTAAATCCTTTGCAAATCGAATATGCATCTTACTGTATAATGTCCAAGGCTGCCTACTATTTTTTTCATCTACTCCGTCCGTACCTCCCACCCGCACTCTCTCTCTCTCTCTCTTTCTCTTACTCGCTCGATTTTCCCGCAAGCCTTACACTTCAACAGCTTCAGCTTTCCTTATTCGCGAACACGCTTTTATACTATACTCACATCAGAAAGTAATGAAAAAAAATTATATTTGCATGCATCTATAAACCAGAGACGATAAGTTATATATTTATATGTCTACCCTGTTATCCATAATTTTTCTCTTTTCTCCGTACTTATCACAAATACTTGCGCATATGCGCGCTCATACGTAGACAGTACGCTTACGTTTGCAGTGTAAGTGTGCCTGACGTATACACATACACATCGCATACTCTCGCATGCATAGTGCATAGAATGTAGAACCCTTACACCTTGCACTTATACATACATACCACTCTCTCGCAATCCATAATATGACAAAGATTCGAGAACGATATGACTGATGATTCGCCGTACGAGGCAGCCTGACCGTTGTAATCTGTACGTAGATACGTGGGTGCGTTAGCAAACATCCTAATGAATATTTTCCATCTTCTGAATACCTCATGATCTTTTTATAATTAAATCGATCGTTTTGAACCTTAGATAGTGCTTGTGCGTATATACATCGACGATACGGGTTGTTGATCATTATTTTTTTTCTTTATCATACAAAATTGATTAAAAATCACTATTGGTTCTTGCTTACAGATCATTGTCAACTTGAGCTTACTTGAAACGGACTAACTACTCACTGTGCCAAAAAGTGCCAATGTAAAAATGACTGAGCAGGATGTGAACTTCATTTTTTTGCACTTCCAACATTTTATTTTCATGAGTGAGTTATTCAATTAGCTTATTGAAATATAAACATTTTTTAAGATGCTTTATTTTCAAATATTTTTTTATATTTTACAGAGAAATCTATGCAATACTATAGCTTAACATGTTTTTAATGTAATATTGATGCAAAACAAATGCGATACTTACATCGTATTAATATGGATTCACCACCATCATACTCCCTGAGTGTGACTGGTCCATTGAGTGAAATAGGAAGCAGCGGGATAGGAGGCTCCATATCGAGTGATTCTGTTAGAGCACACTTTGCTACTACTGAGGTACTAATTGTACAACTTTAACTTATTCAATGGATAAATGTTATTGTATTAGTAAACATTTTTATCGTAGTTGCAAGAAAGCGATATGGAGAGCAAATCTTTGTCTCAAGATTCTTTTGATTACTCTGATGGAATCAATGGTGAGAATTTCAACACTTTGAAAAAAGGACCTTGGACAGATATTCTGTCAGCTGCTGCAAACAAAGTGGCTGAACAAAGGAAACATGAAGTTGTTGATGTTGCGATTAAACCACCTCCTGAATTTCAAGATAGCCCATCACCACCAGATACATCATCTTCCTCGCTAGAACCCCTTACTAGTGACACTCGTACAATTTTAGATACTACGATAAATGTGAGTTGTTACATAATAGAGTTTGCTGAGAGTTTAGTTGAAACAATTGTGGAAGAAGCATTAGCCACATCTTGTAAAATTTTATGGCCTGAAGGCAAAATAACTCTTAAGCCTTACAAGCATAGGCCCAATACAGAAAATTTACATACCAATTGCAGTAGATCAAACAAAAAGTAAGTCTTCTAAATGTTTTGTAAATTTTATGCAAATTAAATTTTTTTATCATAAATATTGAGTTTTAATAATCATAAATTTACAGTACAATGCGTTTTTATGCTTCATCCGATTATCTTACGTCTTCTTCTGGAGCATTAGCTGGACCAGGTTACAATGGTGCCATTACGATTACACCTTTCAGTACTCTTAATCGTCCTGCATCCCGATCGTCTTTGGCATCATCTCGACTCTCTAGTTCTCACAATTCCCTAAATACTACTGGTTTGAGTAACAAAGCTGATGACAGCAGTTTCATCACATCAGCGATGTCACACGATGTACTTACCGGTCCTCAAATAAGTGATATGTACAATGTTCCCTTTGATTCGGATATCTACACTGTTCCGATTGATGTTGTACGACCTTTTCATCACGATATTGCTATTATACGAACACCGCAAAGGCCAAAAAGGCACAAACATCACCGAAAAAGACGTAGAAACACCAGCAGCTCTCAAAGCGAGTTTGAATTTTGTTCGCATTTGACAAGAGAAAGGCATTATTGTGGTGGTACTACGAAAACTAAACTAACACATGTTAAGTCCCAAAAAATATTGGCAGACACTTGCTGCAACGATGTAGGAGGCTCCGCGACAGTGAATGGAGCTTGTTGTGAGTATTAATGACTTTCTAATTTAAATATTTTCTTATATATTCCTTTACTTTAATATATTATATCAGTAATTTATTATGAACTAACTTCCTGGAAAAGAAACATTATCTTAATTATTTTTAAAAATTTAAACAATCTTATTAACGATGATTTCTCATTAATGAAGTATGCATTAATTTTCTAATCGAACAACAATTCGAAAAGTCATTAACAAAGCAGAGAATTCATCAATGACCATTATGTATACCTATACTTGTTTGGCATTAGGTAACACGGGCAAACGCCACAGTGTACCGGGTACGTCGTCAGCGGCAGTGGCAGCAGCAGCAGCACATAGACACCAACAGCAGCAGCAACAACAGCAGCTACACGTGCATCACACGCATCAGCGCCAGTCAAAAAGTCAAGTTCGAAATATCGGCGAGCCGATTCACATGACGCTTCACGAAGTGCGTCAATATCTTCAAACTCTTTACTCATCTGGGGGTTCAGGTGACGGGTGTCAAACGGAACCAAGGCTAAAGCGAGACAAAAAAATGTGGTGTCAACAACATCCTTCGATTCATTTGGCTCATGTGCCCAAGATGATCAATTTAAACAATAACAATAAGTATAGTAACCCGCACGATACATTGTCGTTGAATACAAATACGGTCCCATCCAATAAGACTGAAAGCAACGGTCTCGCAACTGTACAGCAGCACAACAACAACAACATCAACAACTGTAACAATAATTACAATTCCACAACCATAAGTAAAAAACATAAGAAGAATACACTATCGACGCTGAAATACAAAAAGAACAAGGACGAGCAGAGAGCGGATGACTTAAAGTCAGTAGATGGCAACGATCAAAGTACTGGCACTGTGAATCGCGAAAAGATGAAGAAAAGCCAACGAAATTTTTCGCTTAATCTTAAGCAAACTTTATGCAATATATTCAGGTATGTGAATTATCAATTTACTTGACTTGAATATAATATACACGTGCAAAGATGAATCGTAAAAATAATATTCGTTACATCATTAAGCAACTGATTCATTTTAACTGAATAAATTATGTTATTACTTGAATTATATGAAAACACGAATAAAATTATGGAGTACAGACTTCAGTAGAGTAAAAGCATGACTCCAAAATAACAGTAATCCTGAGCCAAATTTACATTGAAATATTGACTTTCTGTGTTATTAATTGTTACATTCTATAGCTATAACGTAAATAAACTGAACTTGCGGCATGTGATCAACTAAAACCTTATGTCATTTTTGCATTTTTAACTGTTACAACACAAAACTAATTACTGTCAATTTGACGCTACATTGAATCTAATATCCTAACATGAAAAATGAATTTTTTCTCTTTCATTTCTTATATATTTATACGTCTTTTTCCTAGGTTCAAAAAAATCGGTTCCCCAGAACATCAATTGACCATGAAACGCAATCACATTTCGGAAGTAATAGTTCAAGATGATGACGAATTAGTCACCGACTACGATCAACATCCAACCATCAACGGTCATCACAATGGGACCTCAGTGAACGGCGAACCCGATGACGCAGAAATGCCGCCTTCAGTTGGGAGTAAATTGCCATTTTTCAAGCGAGCTCTTCCACCTCTTCCCAAAAACAACGGGCATGCAAACGTCAGCGCTGATTTGCAAGCGGCTTCCACAGACGCCAGCCTGGTAAATGTTTGCAGTGACTCGGCAGGTCACTCTCCGGCCAATTCAATACAAGGACTTAGTCAAGACAGACAAGAGTCTGATGAACGAGTAAGCAACGAAGACACTAGTATGGACTTTGCTGCTAGCATTGAAAAAGTGAAGGATGTAAGTTATTGCTTTTATCTGCTGTGAAGCATGTTAATTACATTTTTTTTGTATAATTATTATTAAATTTTTCTATATTTTCAGTACGGTTGGTACTGGGGACCCATAAGTGGGGAAGCAGCAGAAAAAATCTTATCCAATGAACCTGATGGATCTTTTATTGTTCGAGATAGTAGTGACGATCACTACATATTTTCTTTATCTTTCAAATTAAATAATTGCGTTCGGCACGTTAGGATAGAACATGATCAAGGTACTTAAAATGTTTTGGCATCATACTGTGAATAATGATTCAATATCTAACATAATTGAATGTTGTTTTTTAGGTAACTTCAGTTTTGGTAGTTGTACCAAATTTAAATCTCACACAATTGTTGATTTCATTGAAAATGCCGTTGAACATTCCCGAAGTGGTAGATACCTTTTCTTCCTTCATCGTCGACCAGTGCTTGGACCTATGCGCGTTCAATTGCTGCATCCAGTATCTCGCTTTAAGCAAGTACAAAGTTTACAGCACACGTGTCGTTTTGTAATACTTAAAATGGTGCGGAAAGATTTGATACCGACTTTACCATTACCTCGAAGACTTATCGATTATTTAAGTGCGCCGCATTACTATAGCGAGCAGTTGGCTTGCGAGCAGGAGGAACGTGTTGAATCCCCAGTTAGCTCTTCTACTGGTGAATTAGAAAAAATTTGTTTTACACCACAGGGCTTGTCGTGAGCGCTGCTATTTTCACCAGCTCTATCAGAACCACGACGTGCATTATTATTCAACGGCCCCCATGGATCTCGATGACACATTTGTATAACTGTTGATTCTGTGTTCGAATTTGTGGGGCTTCGTGATGTTTTCATTGTGAATATTCGAACGTACGTACATCTTTGTATGAGTAAATGGATATACCCGAATGTTAAAATTCGTTATCGAATTTCCAGAATCTACAATGTTATGTATTTAAACATTTCATTCCCTTAAATGTCTACATTTTATTTCATTTATCTCTCGCTTTATTACAACGAATTATTTCAACGATTATTAGATCTTTTTTACTCAAAGTTCGATGCTAATTAGCTTTAAGATAATTTATCTTTACTGTGATATTTGTTTATGTTATTAACCATCAAAAATTGTTATTATACTCATATTAGCTTGCAATTGAAAACTTATTCAATCAGAACCATATTAGTTAAGAGTAAGCTCTCAATTTGTATATAAGCGTAATATGGTACATCTTGCCGAGCTATTTTACGTATGAAATGCAACGCTAAATTTAATTTATGAAAAAATAACTATCTGCGTTAATTTTACGATTTGTAAACATGTATATTATACTCATCATAGTTTTGTATTTTAATGTTGATTTTTGTCTCTTGCAAGATTTTATACTATTTATTTACATCGTTATAATGGATTGTTATTTACAACAAATATGTGGTTTTAATTGATAAAAAGTATGAATTGAATAAATACTATTGTTGTCTAATTATCATCAATTGTTAGTTACATGTTATTATTCTCTAAACGTAGAGTTGTGACTCATGTATTCGAATGAATTTTCTTTCGAAGTAATTTGTATCGTTGTCATCTTTCGAACATTAGATGTAAACGATAAGAAAAGCTGTGTTTTAATTATTATAAGTCAACTTCTCGAGGTATCAGAAAAATCTTTTTATACTCGTATATATAATTATATATTAATAATTATTGAAACTGTAATGGATATAGAAAAACTAATGAATTAAGGATTATAAAGAACAAGAGAAGTGTACATTTTTGGTGTAATTCAGGGGTACATAGTACGATCCATAATTAACGCTATACGTAGTGCATCTATTTAAATACAAATTACAGTATTAAAGTAAGTTGATATAAAGAATAATGTAACTTGCTGTATGATGAAAAGAAAGTTTTTGTCAAACCATACAATTTTTTTTAAATTTATCAAGACCAGAAATGTACGTACGAATTCACAATACATAAGAGACTAACCATGTAAAACGTTATAAAAAGTGATTTAAACAAATTAGCGCAATATGTAATCATTCATAGTGGATCAGTGATCGTTTTTCACTCGATCAGTGAGAGAATGAAATGAAGTACAGTAACGCGAATGTGTGACAACTTTTTATAGTCCTTCACAAATTCGTTATTGTGTTACTAAAAATTGTAAATTGCCATTTTTAGTATCTTATAGTTATATCTCGTTTTTTACAACTAACGATGCTTATGTTCTTTTAAACAATTGTATGTATATGTTATAAGTTAATTATTTAGTCATTTTTTACTATGTATAATTAGTAAGTTTCCAAACCAAAAAACGAATCATACAATTTTCATATTATTTAAAAATTATTTTATTATTTAATGTAAAAATTATATATCTCAAAGAAGTTTATTCGAACATTATTGTGATCATTTTTAAGTAGCCCAAACAGACCTGTGCACATCTCATGTAAATTATTATCTTGCGTCGGTGCTCTAAATACTTATGCACATTGCTTCATTCTCATAAATACATGTTGCTGTTATGAAAAGAAACAATGAAATGCACATAATAAATACTTACACGTTCAAGATTTATTTGCACTAAACACGTTTTTTCATCACATCATGCATTAGCACTAATAATACGTTTGAATAAGTTGATTTTTGTCTGGCATTCATGGAATTTCATAAGTGTTATAGAAAAGATACTCTAAGTATATGAGGAAACTGTTCTATCACTCATATACAGCAACTGTAACTGGTCACATTTTTTGGAATCTGCTTATTTATGTGCCATGAGAATTCATTGCCTTGTTTTACATGAAATGTATTCATTTATTACCGCGAGCAATGACAGAACAGTATAAATGAAGTTATGTAACAATAGTATAACGATTTGGCTAGTAAAAATGAATTATGTTACAATGAGCATTTTAACATAAAAATACGCGAAAAAAGGAATAATAAAAAGTTAAGACCATTTCAAGACTTAATATACGTGATACGCAAAACTGATTTTGCGCGGGCATTGTGATTTCATTTAATAAATAAAAAATTCCGTCGGTATTCAGTTGTATTTATTTCTTTACCAAGTTTGAAAAATTGTATTGATCAATATCCCATAAAATAAAAAAGTAAATTAAATTTTGCGTGGAGTGAACCGTGAGCCTAAAAACATAAGCACACTAAAGTCAAATCTCAGCAAAGTAAGAATTATGGAATACTTAAAAAAATAATTTTTTTGTTGTTGAATTATTAAAGTCATTAAAATAATATTAAATTATAATATTTTTTTTTCTGTTAAGCAAATACAAATATTTATTATTTATACATAGTACTTTTATAAATTAAGCTTCAGTAGTAGTTACATTGCTAACTTTAGGCTTTTTTTGACTGTTATCTAAGTCTTCAGCAGCCTTCCTTTTCTTTTCTGCTGTAGTTTTTTTCAAGCCTTTCATTTTCCTAGTTTGAATTGTGTCTAGTTTCTGAACTCCCAAATGCACTCTTGCTAGTGTACTGCCAAAAGTATCTTCAGTAATATTCTTCTTTTTCTTGGCCTAAAATTATATAAAATTAAAAATTGTGTACAAGGCATAATTGAATTACAAAAATTTTTATCTTTTTTTTATAGCTTATTTTAGAGGTTATTAAATGATAAATCCATTAATTTAATGGCATAAAAATATTACCTTAAGAACTTTGGGTTTTTTACAAGCTTGTTTGAAAAGATCATCTGTAGCAAGTTTAATTCTCCTAATTCTTAAGTCCATTCTTGGTCCTATTTCTTGTAATTCAATTCGTGGGATTCTGGTTCCAGACTTTTTTAGCAATGTCCTATGATGAAAAAAATTCATTAGTTTTCTTTTCCAAAAATTTTTAATTTTGTATTTATAAATCAACTTACTTGTAACTTCTGAAAAGTATACAGTTGTCATGAGCTGTAAAACTTAATACATGTTCCAAACCTTGTAGCCTTATTTGTTCAACATCTTCTCTGTGAAACATATCTATAAGTAAATTTTTAATTCGTCCAAACTCTGAATTATTTTCAAATAACTCTCCTTGAAAAACAAGCATTGGTTTGATCCCACTGGCAATTTTTTCATTTTTAAAACTATTTAAACTCATATAATTTTCTACTCCAAATTCAACCATATCCATCAATGTGTGTTCAAATAATCGACCTATAACAAGGTTATTAGGCCTCTTTTTGTTGTTGCTTATCATCATGAAATGATTTGCATTGAACTTTTTTCCAAAACCTTCTAGAGGTGTAGCATCTTCAAATGGTGTTATATGATTGCGATTTCGTAAAATTTTGGCATCTGGTTTTTTTAATGTGTACTATAAGAAGAATAAGATTTGTATAATATTTGTACACGAATGAATGGATTTGAAAGTAATATTAAAAAAACTTACAATATCTTTTAAACATTCTTGCAACTCTGGAGTAGTTTTGGCGCCTTTGACAAAAAATATTTGTTTTGTATTTTCAATAACTTTGGGTTCTTTATCTAGAAGAATCTTCTTTCCTTTATGGGTTTTGGGTTTCCTAAAATAAAAATTCCAATTTCCAATAAATAATTAAGCGTTAAAAAATTGATGATACATTTATGATATTTTGAATGTAAGTAATACGTACGTAACCCTCTGAAGGACCGAAGAACCGACTCCTGCAGGCATATTTTTTAATTTAATTGAAAATAATGGATAATCAAATGAACTTCTAACCTACAATCTATCATAAACTGCACAAAATTGTACGCGGTAACAGCAGACTATGTGTTTCGATTGTCGGGTATCGACTGTACCATGTGGTTTCAGTTTTAAGGATTGATGCGTCGACCAATCTGAGAGTCTGATCATGAATCATCTGGGGGCCGAGGCCCGAGCTCGAGTGGACTGGTAGCTGCGATGCAAGCGCCACGGCAGAAAAACGTACTAATTTCAATTTGATGACTTGATCATTCATATATAGATAGTCAGAACAGACGTCACAACATGATAAAAATTATCAAATATGAATTGTCAAATGTAAATATTCTTCGACTTTGAGTAATAACTTTCTTTACAATTTAGAAGAGTGCACGTAATTTTTTAAGTACTTTGTTCATCCAATGAATAATTACGCTGTAATTCTTCAATGAATTTTTAAAGAAATGTATCGATAAATCTGCGTTTTTATCCTATCTGATCGGAAGAATTTTTAAAAACCAAAATAAATAATACTTGTCACATTTTTTAAAATTTAAAATTTATTTCTTAAAATTACCGAATCACTTCATTGTAATACGATGCATGAAAATTGTTCAGACAATCAGTTCCACTTTTATAAAAAATATTTGAATTGGTAATTATATTTAAATTACGAATAGAAAAAATTACACATGAAAATTGTTTAATTGGATTTTAAGTGATATATAATTGCGATTAATAAAAAAAAATTACGCGTTTTTTCAACATGTAAAAAGATTTGAAAAATGTAAAAAAAGAACATTGAAAATCGACTAAATAGCTATTTGAAGTGTGAAACAATCGAAAATTTCTGCAATATTCAGATCTTTCGAAGGATAAGTCAGATCTCGACTGTCCGTCTCAAAGATTGCTTTTTACCTTTCGGAATAAATTATCAATTCTCGATTCTCAGGTAAATCATTCAAAATTATCATTTCGAAAGTTTTTTGAGGGTAACAATCTAGATGACAATGAAGTATTCAAAATTACTTTAGACGCGAAATGTGGGCATAGTTCATAACTCTGTGATCGTAAACGTGTGAAGAGGAAATATTTCCAACCTACTTTCTCCGACACTATCGAAAGCACATCGCCTCTTCGTTTCGTTTCGAAGGTAAAAAGCATGAAGGTATATCCTCCAAAAAATGAGTTTCTTTAACCCAAGCTTTCAAGAGCATCTAGAGATCACATTAATTTTTTTCATAGAAGCAAAAGTCTTGTACGTTGAGTCAAAGTAATCATGGTCCGAGTCTGACTCGAGCTCGCTCGACAAGTCAACACTTGAATCGCGAACCCGAAGAGGAGCATTTGCGCCGCAAACCAACGCAAATAAATCAGCGACGACAGCAGCAGCAGCAACTAAACGCAAATAAAGTCAAATCACAGAATCTGCTAGCTCCGACCGAGTCCGATTGTAAGCCGCTCAAGTCGATCGAGTCTTTGTTCGAAGTTCACAGACCTCTGGATTTTGGCCTAGAGGATTTTCAGTCTTTGCTGTTATCTGCCGAATCACCGCGCCAATCTCAACATCAATCGCCGCTTTCCTGTCCTGCGGGTGACAAGCCATTTGTCAAAGCTCGCGGCGAAGAAGGCGATGTCCAAGATCGCCCTGACTTGAACTTTTTGAAAGACTTCATACCGGACTTCACCAAATCAGATCCAAATTTTCCGCACTTGGTTAGTAATTCTGTTTCTAAAAGTCAAACATGTTCAAGATATTTTAAATATTCTTTTTTGCAGCAAATTCAGACTGAAGAGAACAAAGCAGAAAAGTTAATAAAGGACGCGGAGGAGCTCGTGCCAGCTATCGAGAGCCAACCGATTTTTTCACAAACCAACTCTGACGGTTCCGATTTAGACGAGGAGGACCTTAAACTCAAGTATTCGTTTTTTTCGGTCACAATAAAACATCGATACAAACTATCGGCTCACCTGTAAACTTATCATAACTATTTTCATTAGGGAAATGACTGAAAAGAACTCGTACGCTCCACCAGATTATCCAGTCCCCGGGGCTTTGGGTCAAGGTATGAAAAACGCTGGACTTAAGCATTGATAAAAAAAATGTTTTGAACTTTTCTAAAAAATCTTACAGCTCAAACGATAAGATACTTGAACTACATGATGCGTGTATTTAATTTTTCTGATTACCAACAATGAACTTTCATTTCGCTATGATTCGCCATAACGTTACTCCTGTTTTCTTACTGTTTTGTTGTTTAGCGTTAGGTGAGTTTGTCCAATGATTTATGAAACCCAATATGGCCTTTGAAAAGTATCGAAACTAGGCTAAATGAAAGCTCATAAAAATTATTTTCTCTTCTCTCAACCCAATATGGCTTGTTTGTATAGCTTCATTAATGTGTGCAAGATAAATTGTATCAAAGGCCATATTGGGTGTCGCTTTTCATAGCTGAATGTCGTTTATTAATAATTAAAAAAATTATCCAATTTTCTATGAAAATCAAAGGAGTTCCGGTTGGCCAAGGTCACAGCAGCACCTCACTCGTAGAATGTTTGCCTTTCGAAGATACCGCGGTAATGAACGAAATATCCCAGTTTCAAGAAGAGGCAAGACGCCTCAAAGAAGAAATTCAAAATTTAAAAGCTATCATACAGAGAATCAATCAAGTGAGTAGTTTTCGATGGAATTTCAACGAGTCATGATCGTCGGGCTTAATGAACGTAATCGCTCATCCGTCCACATATAGAACGACTGTTTGACGAAAGAAATGACCTCCGAGCTCAGCACCGTGCAAGGAGAATTGGCCGAAAAACTCTGCAAAATGAATTCCATAAC
Source organism: Trichogramma dendrolimi (assembly GCA_034770305.1). Lineage (NCBI taxonomy): Eukaryota > Metazoa > Arthropoda > Insecta > Hymenoptera > Trichogrammatidae > Trichogramma > Trichogramma dendrolimi. Next base: position 373,845 of record JAPMIB010000014.1, read on the forward strand.
ACGACAATTGGAGCGGTTGATGGGTTTGGTCGATCCCGGTACTGAAACGTTCGCTAAAATGTTCGACATGAAGCCGTTCCCGCACGACACAGTGACTTGCGTCGACTGCGCGAAAAAGAAGAAGCCGTGCGATACGCAGTCTTGCGCCAGCGCCTGCAACGAGGATTTGCTCCAGTGCGACAAGGAGTCTTGCGACACCGAGCCGTGCAAGGGCGGCTGCGATAGATACATTTTTCCTGAGATCGACTATCCGGAAGATAAGTAAGATATATAATTTTCTCTTGACGCATCATACGTTTGCTCATGATTGGTGAACAGAACTCGGCTAAAAAACATGGATCGTTTTCGCTCGCGCAGACTGCCGAGGCTCATCGTTTGCGGTAATACCGAGGAAGACTTTCCGAAAATCGTCGTTGCCGACAGTCGTCCGCATAGCCGTGAAACTTGTCCAGTAAAAAAGACCCAGGAGTCTGTGTGCCAGCTCGCAAAGGAAAATACCGAGCTCGAGAGTAGCAAGTGCGTTAGTTCGTACACGAGGAAAAATTTGACAACCGCTGCGCGGTCGATCGTGATCGTTTGCGGGCAATTTCACATAGTTGACTACGAACTGTTACTTTCGCGTCAGTTCGTAACCTCATTTTTTCACTTACTCTTTTCCTTCGTCAAGATTTCAGCTCGAGCGAAAATTATTGGAAAAAGATGATGAACTACAAAGACTACAGCGAAAAGTCTGCAGTCTCCAGGCCGAGATGCGAGCGGTTCAGAAAATGAACACCGACCTAAGCACCACCGTTGATTGTCTGGTGAAAAACAAACCTCCACCCTCTTCGCCTTGTCCAAAAGCACCGTCGTGTCCTGCCGCACCACCCGCCAGATCTCCTTGCTTGCCTCCGAAAAAGTCCTGCGCTCAAAGTTAGTGCCACTCGTTACATTGCAAATAAAATGTAGCTCCTTGAAGAAGCCTTTCCTCGCTAAATTCGAGTACTTTGAAAAGCACCGATGTCGGGTTGCGGCCAACCAACGCAGCAAAAGTCTCGTTGCTGTGGAGGCGGCAACGACATGTACGAGGCATTGCGTCTACACGGCGGTGCGTCGGCATGTTGCGGCGGTGGCGGCGGAGGATGCGCAGCACAAAGTAAATCCCACGGTCGTAACAAGGGCCACGAGCGAGGAAATAACATCGAAGATCACGTACAAAATTTGGTAAATTAACCCAAGTTTTTTTCTGGAATTCCATTAGATTAGTCATATGTTTTCGTTTTATGTAAAAATACACAGTGCGAGCAGCTGTCGAATATCGAGTGCGAAGTGCGCATGATGCAGGACGAGCTTACGTGCAAACAAAGCTCTCAGCAGGACCAAACGACCTGCAAGGTTCGTCCCAACTCTGACAATAAAGCTTTCGGCGCGTCGCCCGAGTCGAGCAATCACATAAAACGTGCGCGCGGCGATTCGTTAAACAGGTAAAGTGCGAGGACCAGTCGTGTACACCGGCGGCGCCTAAAAAATCGGCCCGGCCTTGTCCCCCGCCGCCGTGCCCAAAAGCTCCGCAAGCCGACTGCTGCGAGAGCAACCTGAGCGAGTTGAAGGAGCAATACAAGAGACTGCAGGACGATTACAAGAGCAAGTTGTGCGAGGTGTCGCAGCTGCGATCCAACACGGACGATCTGCGACGGAACGCGCGCGAGGCCCGCGAAGAGCGCGACCGCCTCGAAGTTCAGCTCTGCGACGCTCTCGAGCGCATTCGCAACATAGAGGCCGAGCGCGACCGACTGCTCGGTGAGTCGACACTTCCAAGCCTTTTCGAGCTCCGTCTTCGAAACTCCTTGCCTGGGCCAATTTTTAATGTTAACCATGACGATAGGCTGCAACGAGCAAATGATCGAGCAAGAGCAGGCGCTGATAATTGCAAGGCAACGTTTCCGCGAGACGCAGGACGAGCTCGAGGAGTTGCGGACGATGATTCGCGATCAAGCGGAGCAACTCGACGAGTACAGAAGCAAATATCTGCACGTTAGTGATGCCACGAAAAAAGAAAGCCAACTGAAAAGCATTTAATTCCTAAGCGCTTCGCGCGTCTTGTTCGCAGGCCCAGCAGCAGGTCGAAGAACAGCGTCGACAACTTGACTTGATGGAAATGGATAACGCTAGAATGAACGAAAACGTAACTCTGGAAATAAATCGGGTCAAAGTGAGTATTCGTCCGAGTGGACTCTTCCACGTTTTTCTCCAGTTTTTATCGACCCCATTCGTTGCAACCCCCGTCAGAATCAATTTCAAGAAAAACTCGCTGAACTGGCCCCGCTACCTGAAATCCTGAAGCAAACTCAGATTAAACTCCAAGAAACTCAACAATACAGATTAGTTGCCGAGCACAATTGCGAAGATTTGTCTCGTGAGCTTCACGCGACCAAAGATACCATCGACGATCTTCAAAACAAACTAAATAGTGCCTTAAAAGCCAACGAAGAATTACAGGTAAGCATGACAACAGCTTTTACTATACCCCAAAACTTGAGACACTGAACGAAGCATCGAATTGCAACGATGCGCGTAGGAAGAGAAGAACGACGGAGGTGGTATAATTGAGCAATTGGAGGTGAAGAACGGCCAGTTGAGGACGGAAAATGAGAGGCAGAAAAATAATGTGTGTCGCTTGGAGGAGCAAAACAAAACTTTGCAAAAGCGACTCGACGAAAAAACCCACGAAGTCACCCAACTCACATCCATGTTAGAGCAGGTGATGGAAACTAACGTGACCTTTTTAGTCGTTGAATTTCAGAAATATCAAATATACTTCTTTTAGGTACGTGAGGATTCGGCTAGGCAAGTGGCAAGGACTAAAGAGCGATGCGAAGCCATAAAAAAGAGCATGCAAGGGCAGATAAGTGACTTCGAAGTGCAGCTTGCTCAGTGCAGAGCTGCTGCAAAAACGGCTCAAAATGAAAGGGACGAGGCACGTGTCGAATTCTTTCTTATTTCCGCCGATCGCTTTACCTGTTGAACATCTAAATCTAATTATGTTTTCAATCAAAAAATAGATACGCAAGAAGATGCAAGGGCAAATCTGCAACCTTAATGATGCCTTACAACAAGCTCAGGGCAGAATCAGATCTCTGCAAGGTCACGTCGATTTTCTCAAAGTCTCGTACAGTAATGTTTTCGGAGAGAACGATCCATCCGATCAGCCTGGGTGTGGCCAAAATGATCAACAGCAGCAACCAGATTGTGGACCAACGGATGACCCATCAGCCGGCTACGACACTTGTGATTGTTCATACTAACATTAGAGACAAAACTTGACCAAATTATAAAAAAATCTCTTGTGCGCCATTCTTCAGTAAGTATTCATTGTATGAGCAAGCCAATTACTAACAATAAATAGAAAAATACAACAGATTCATTTGAATATTGTTTTATTACATTTTTAAATAATAATTTTATAAGATAGGTATATCTATATTTTGATATACTTAAAAAATGAATGTCACTTAATCATGGCAACACATGGTGCTCCAGAATATTTTAAATTACTACCCACTCTACATTATACATTACTCGATAAAACTTTTAAATCAAGTAATTAACGCTCAGCTTTTAATTTTTAATTGAATTTATAAAAAAGAGGCGAAACAGAAGGAAGGAACATTGTACAACAGCAATCTAAATATCAATCTAAAGAATTGCTTCGAATGTTAGAAGTCGAAGTAGCACGTTTTTTTATAAATAAAAAAGAAATACTTTAGTGTGATAGCTATATACATAGAATATCGACATTTAAAAAAGTATAGTTATAGAAATAAATATTTTAGTTTTTTCATCAGTTATCTTCATTGTCGTTATTATGGAGTATTTTTAATATATCACGTATGTTATTTGATTCAGCTTGTAATTGATCAAATTTTTTCTTTAAAAATCCTAGCTGTTCATCTTTATCAGTTTGTTTAGCATTACTGCCTCGAGCTTGATTACTGGAGCACCTAGAAAATATAATTAAAATTGTTATTACTACCAAACAAAAAAATTCGGTAAATCAAAGGTACTTATATAAATTAAAATACTTACTTTTCATAATTATAAGAATTATGTTTCTCATTGAACGCCGTCTTATTATGTTGAGCCGAAGTAGTAGGTTCATAAACTGATGCATTACGATCCAAGTTTGTTTTACTCAAAGGATTAGTACTTCTGCAATCGCCGCAACCTTTTAGTAAGTCCATCACGAGTCCTCTGATTTTTCTACCGCTCAGTCTTCTTTTTCTTGGGTTACACTGTTGACACAACATTTAGAGAATGTTTCGATTGAAAATACCAATATATTTATATTAAAAAGAATCACTTACATCAGACTCCTCTTGCACAGGTTTTTGTGAATGCATTTGTTCATGATCAATTTGACAATCTGGGTCAGAACATCTTTTTTTTGATACAGGGGGGACTAGTTTATTAGAACTACAAGTATATGGTGAGTTTTCCCTAGCAGAATGATAGTGTTTGGATGTGCTTTCATCATCCTCCATGACTTCATCATCATCATCATCGTCATCTTCGTCAGATTTGAATGAATGCTTCCTTACATATGCTTGCTGAGAGTGAAGGTGATGACCAGGATGATGCATAGGTGCATTGCGAAGTTGTGAACTACAATAATTATCAATGCACGCATTTGGCAATGAACATCTTCTGGTTTCAACGTATTTCTGTTGGCAACAAGTTGGAGGTACAGGTGGTTTGTAAGAGTATCCGCAGTGAGAATCCTCAACTCTTATAGATGGTGGACAGCAACCATGATGGCTGTGATCATGGAGGCTCTGATTGCAAGATTGCCAAGAAACTCGATGATTAATATTACTACAGTCCAAGCACTCATGCGAGTGAGCTCTGTGTGAAAATCGAGACACAATTTTGGATTTTTTTCCAGATGAGCAAGGAATATTATTGCTGCATACACGAGGTGTGCTTTGATGACGGAGTTTAGAGGTTTTACTGGCATGAACCCATCTTTGGATCTCATAGAGGCTTCCATTTCATCATTTTGAATTTGATTTGAATTTTTACTGAGTTCTTTACCCCATATACTTATAGTACCATTCAATTCAGTCATGTAAACTTCTACATTACCTAAGACGTAAGGACCACATTCGCGTACACCTGGTTTTGGTTGAAGACCTGTTTCTTTAGCTTGAATAAGGAAACTTTGATCACCGTCATCTTCTGGGTAAATGAACACTTTAACATCATCATCAATTTCGTGTAATTCGAACGTGCGTTCCGGAGCAGATTCTGAATTTTTTCCATTTTCTGAATGATCATCATTGGTTCGAGATTCTGAAAGAGAACCTTTATCAACTTCACTTTTAATGACGTGAGGAATTTTGAAAGGTTGAGATGAACTAGACAACTCTAAAGTATCTGTGGCTTTTCGTTTTCTTGAGGTACCTGGTGCTGCAGGTTCAACAAACACAGCTTCAGCTTCGGTTTTATCTGGCGTTTTTGAACGTTTACTAGATTTATCACTTTTTTTGCTATTCAAATTAGTGAGATTCGTAAGAGTATGCAAGATTCGTGTAGATGTCATGAAAGCTTTAGAAAAAGCACTTTTTTGCTTAGGAGATTTATTTTGCTCCACACTCTCATCAGAATTTAAAGCATGTGTAACATTAGGAGGCTGATTTATAGAGATAGCAACACTTCCTATAGTATCAGACCAATTTGAAGTTGCACCCGAAATTATAGTTTGTGACTTAATATCATCCATTTTGTTTGAAGCAATTATGTTGACAGTTTTTTCAGTTTGCATTCCTTTTTCTTGAGATTTCTTTCTTTGTTGCTGATCTTGAAGATAGAAAATCTTTTGCCTCAAACTATCTAATTCATTTTTCATTGATGCATTTTCTGTCATCGACCTTTGATAGGCATCACATAAATTTTCAAATTGCATAGTTTTTTCTTTCAGTTGTTCCTTTAAATTTTGAAATTCTGGTGTTGCGTAGTGCAAAACTTTATTTTGATGTACCATTGAAGCTGGTGGGGTTTCTCGGCCATGTATATCATCTTCATCTTGATGGGCATACGTCAATACTTTTTCTATTTTTAGTCCACAATCCTGCATGCCTCTATGTTTATCTAAATTATTTGTTCTTATGGAGTTATCATCTCGATTAAGTACAGTATTACTTGGACCCTTCATATATTCATCATAACTAAGTGTACGTACATCACAATTTGAACGCATTTGATCTTCTCCATTAGAAGTGTGTTTGGGGTAAGATTGAATATCATGTCTTTGGATGTTTCTTCTGTCTAGCATATAGTTATTCTGATTAACTGCACCATTTATTGCATCATTGTGACCAATACTGTCATGACAAGATTCAGTATTCATTGGATCCACTTCCATTTCTTCTTGAATTATTTGTTGTCTACTATCTAAGTCATAACTTACATAATTAATCTCACCATTCTCTGTAATTTCTGATCTGAATTCAGATTCGCCATTAAGCTCAATTTCTTGTACTTCTTGTAAAACTTTCTCGCCATATTGTTTGATATTTTTAGCATTAGAAAATTTATCACTTCCATGCATGGGATTTTCTACAAAATAAAAATTTAATATTAACAACGAATTTTGGTTTTAAGATGAATAAAAATTTCAATATTTAGTGATCCAAGGGGTTACCTCTTATATTTTCATTCTTGTACCTTGCCTCATCTAAGGCTTTTTTTCGTTTGTCATTAGACATCCGCCTTTGTTCTGACATTTCCATAATATATTTTTTTACTTTACTCTGCACATGTGCAAATTGTTTTGCTGATCCATGCTGAGATCGTGGGCCCACAGCTTGTTGAATTCTTTCCCTTTGATTATACGGGTTAACGTGTTTTGTTTTTGGAGACATAAGGGTCAAGTCTTGCAATGATGAACTACGCTCTATATTTTGTTTAGTGAATCCATTACTGTGCCTTAAAATTGCATCATCTGACCGACCTCCGTCAAATTCTTCTGCTTCAAAATCTTCCTCTTCCTCTTCTTCTTCTTCCTCTTCCTCTACTTCTTCTTCTTCCTCTTCTATTTCATCTTCATCATCCTCGTAGTGTTCAACTCTTCTATAATTACTTGATCCTCTGTTATTTACTGTGAAAAAAATGATTAAATAATATTTTTCAATAGTTAAAAAAGATAAACAAATCAAAAAAGAAACTAGACTAACCACTCTTGTCTCTGTGATGATTGTACCTAATGTCTTCACTTCGATTATCATCAAATTCTTCCTCTTCATCATCATCGTCATCATCATCATCATCAATTGAAGAGCTTCGATCATCGTCAGATGAAGCTGTGCGCTTAGCTGGTACTTCATCATCGTCATCGTCATCATCAATAACACAAACACTGTCATCACTGTCTTCATCTGCATCTTTATGAGATGTACTTTCAGGAATGTCATTATTGAGATTGAAAGTTGATTTTTCATTGTTTGAACTTGCAACTGATGCATCAAGTTTTTGACATATTTGTCGCCATCAAAGAAGGCATTTCTTCTTCTTCAATTATTTTAGTAGGCATTTCTACCTCTTGAAGTTTTGTCTCAATTTGTGCTTTACTCTAAAAGTATTATAGAATATGCGGTTAGTTTCAAACTAAAAATAAAATAAAAAAGTAAATATTTGCTAACTAACCACAAATTGTTCGGGTTCATATTCAAGTGGTTTGCCCTCATCGGTAGTAGCCAATTCTTTTTCTTCATCTTCTTTGTCATCATTAGTTTCTTGTTGCAGAGGATCAGATTCTGGCAAAGGATCAGAATTATTAGCAGTAGGACTCATTGGAGACTCCTGTTGAGGTTCATCTTCTTTTTCTTGAACTTGTTGTTCATTATGTTCTTGAGCAGCTTCCTTATGATCCTCTGTTTTTTCAGAAGCTTCAACTTCATCATGATGCTCTTTTTCTTCAATCTCTTCCTCTAATTTTTCGTCCAGCTGTGCTATATCGCGCAAAAGTTCGCTTTCGTCTACTTTGGGCTCCTCGGACTCGACGCATGGAGGTTGTTCAGTTTCGGGTTCAGGATCTGGTTCGGGCTGTTGCACCTCAGTCGAGGTTGCGGTCTCGGCCGAGTCTTGAGATCCTGACATGATGATATTTTTGACAAGAGATTCTGAAACTGACTGGATAAGATAAGCAGCTAATGGTCAATGGTGTTTTTTTTAAGTTCAACGAAATATCAATAGCCTGGGGCGATACTGAATGCACGTTATATTATCTCACAAGATGCGCTGAAAAATGTATACGGCTATGGCGCGACGCCATACCGGTGAAATACTAGCAACACTCCGGTTAGATCACGCGGGATATAAGCAATGAATTCCAAGAAGCTGTGTTCGATAATTGACCAAAACAACGATCTGACCGAGAGCTGTTGTGTCTCTGCGAGTACCTACCACGCATACACTGGCGAGAAAAGGGCGGCCGCGCCGGAAAAATAATCTGCGTCTAACGCAAGAAGAGCCAAGAACGCAGCAGTGCAGGCTTAGGGCTAGTTGATGTTAGCGTAGGAACGTTCTGGATATATTATGGTAAACGTAAAACGCAAAACTTGTATTGTAGAATCGGTTTTATCATTCTCGAGTCTCTTGTTACTTGTAGGCTTGCCAATAAACACAAAAAGGGAACGCGGAACACGTGCATAGGTGGGATTTGAGAATAAGCGAAATAGCGATAAGCAATGAGCGCGTTTACGCATTGGTGGGTCAGGCTATTTCTTTATGCGCGTCAAGTCAGCTTTTCCCCGCGTTTTCACGTCTAGGTCGAGCCTATTATAATTTACGAATTATAAGTTCGAATTCATAACATTAACGCATGACAATATTTCAACGGACAATGTCAGAATGACCTCCATGTGTTATTATTGGTATCTGCTGTAAAGTTCCCTGCGTTCGTGCTACAAATTTTCAAAAATAGGCCTAATTTTTTTCACGTAATTTACGTCACTCTTGATGACTGCCAAGACAATGAAAATTTTTTAACATACATCGAAGCCTATTACACATACAAAGAATGTTTACTCATGCGCCTAATAAGTGTGCGTCAGTGCGACAGTGCGTAGTGCACAGGTCGGCCGGCGAATGCGGCATTGGAATGTTCGTTCTTCTGAAAAGCCACGAGGTTTCAATGTAAACAGAATGTCTGAGACAAATTGCTGTGCCATGCACATACTTCGTATTTGTAATTCAATTGTTTGATGGCTCTTTGATTTTAAAATTAACAGTGAGAAATTTTAAAGTTTTTTTTTATAAAAGAATCATGAGTCAAACAGACTTGTCCATTGTTATTGAGTTTGGGTAATTATTCTTATTTTTATATCCAATCTTGTCGGTACATCTAACCTTATAGAAAAGAGTTTTGACAATTTGGTCATTTATACAAATACTTTTATAAACGAATTTATTTTTAAGTCCGACTCGTCGCATCTTTTTTATATTAGTTTTTTTTATTTAATGTATTTATTTATGCATTGATGAGTAAAAATATTTTTGTATACAGAGGTGGTGCGGAGTACTTGTTTGATAATAAAACTAAACACAATATTGTTTTGCCTGCAAAACCACAATGTAAGTACTTGTCTGTACGGAATTAAAACAATCTTTTATTGCATTAATCATCTATTTTTAACTTTTGAATAGGGACGCTTGGTGAATTAATCCTTTGGATGCGTGATAATATGCTGCAAGATAAAGAAAGAGAAGATCTCTTTGTCCAAGATGAAACAATGTGAGTATTAATTTTTCAGTCTCTCCGATAGAAATGAATTCTAAAAAAATTTTGAAAAAATTAAAATGACCTACATACGAACCAAGTGCATATACATGATCGATTAATTAATACTCTGCGAATCGAGAAAAGTTTCAACCGATAAAGTAGAACATCAGTAAGTTCGTGATTGAAGCTGATAGTTGAACAATCTCGATACAGATAGAGCTACAAGTGCAGTTTGGAATTGATTAATTTTAGTTATACATACATATAAATCTCCCAAAAAATTTTCAAATTTCATTTAAACATATTTATAATTTTTTAATTATAAAAAAATGTATGTTTATTTTATAGACGACCTGGAATTCTCGTATTGGTAAACGAAACAGATTGGGAATTATTGGTAAATATTATGCAACTCATGACGAAAAAAGCTTTAAGCTTTTTAATTTTTTTAGTAAGATAATAAGGCCACGTATTTTTTTCAGGATGAAGGCAATTATAAATTGCAACCAAATGATAACGTTCTTTTCATATCGACATTGCATGGCGGATAATCACAATTAATTGTAGATATCTCAAATATTTTTATTGTACATATTAAATAATTTTTTTTAAAATACAATTGAATGAAAAATTTTTTGTTTGATTTACTTAAGCAATCTTTCAATATATCAATTTAAACATTTCAAAGATTCTATAATAATGTAGTAGGAAACTTATTTTATTACGCTATTGAAAAAAAACTATGCTATTATTTTTTAATTATAGAAATATAAATTAACAGCTGTGATAACATTCAACGATTTTAAATGGTCGTAAAAATTAACATTTATCATGAAAAACGATTGTCCTCAAAACATCCACGTATCAAAATTAAACGAATCATAAACCAAATTTCGAAGTTTATTATTATGACCAGATAATTTGAATCATATTTACTTTATGATTTTTGTGTCAAATATTGATCGGTGAATCGTGACAATTCTACTACGCTAAAGAAATACCTCTGCATTTGCTATTAAGCAGTCCAACAATTGCTGTTGAATATAATTCCACAAGGCACTACTTGTTTTATTTATAATAATGTTTTCTCGAACAGGTTTACTGTTCATAATTGTTATTCTGGTGAATACTTACGCTGGTGAGTTGAAGCATCAATTTTATTGTTCGTAGCAGTCACGTGTAATCGATAATTTCGTAATTTTAACGCAACAGAAAAGCTGAGAATAAAAAATGGATTTGAAGCGGAAAACGGAAGATATCCTTACCAAGTATATCTCAGACACAAAAATGCGTTAAACAATATCGAAGATGGTTTTTACTGTGGAGGTTCGATAATACACCCACGTTTTGTTCTCACAGCGGGCCATTGCGTCAATGCGTAAGTTATGTTATATTCTTATCTTGCTGGTTCCAAGGGCGAGTCGGCAGTCACCATATTCACGATAAATAATTTTTTAATCCAAAGAGAGGAAGAATCGAGCGTGGAAATCGTAGCGGGCAGCAACAAATTGGGTGGTATCGATGCCGTTTATTATCAAGCGGAATTATTCATCATGCACGAAAATTTCACAGTGAGTAAAATTGAATCCGTCGAAATTTCAATTACTGCCGAAGTACCCGTAAACACAATATCGGACGCGATTATTCTCATTGTGTCAAGTCTTTGTTGTTGCCGGGTATCGCGTTATGCAGCGGCATGATAAATAAAATATGCAGATGGTATAATAAAGCTTGGTTCACCGTATAGTTGTGTTTACTTTGACGGAGTAATTTTTCCTCGAGAATATTCCAATGATTAATTTTACTTGCACTCGAGCAGGATATCGAGAACGTCAATTACGCCGACATAGCTTTGATTCGGCTAACAAGGGATATGATTTTCAACGATAGGATACAGCCCGTCAGACTAGCCACCGGTGATTATCCGTACCGTAATGGCTTGGCTCTGACGCTGAGCGGCTGGGGTCGTCAGGGTATTCCTGATCGAACGCATCTCAACGCCATCCGCATGAGGATCGACGATTTTGATCGATGCCGGCGCATCATTGCCGACGTGTTTTTGAGCGACTCGCGAAGTCCACCCAGGATGGACCGGAGCACGATGTGCTTGAGACCGCTGAACGTAGCGACAGGTGGCACCTGCACGGTAAGGATTGTCTATACCTTATACTTTAACACAGCCTAACCGTTCAAAATTCGCGATGAGAGCGAATTTGGCCTTTGCGGCGTATATATATAATTAACGATCGACGGCGGGGGGCATGCGGCCGTCTCTGTCTGCACGCAGGGTGATTCCGGAGGTCCCTACGTCGACGACGCGGGTTATCAAGTTGGTGTGGTCAGCTGGGCAGCCGGATGCGGTGAATACGCTATCTACGGCATTAGCGAAGTTGCCACCTACGTGCCCTACTATGCACACTGGATTGTAAATAAAGTCCTGAGCTTTAATTGAATTTCCCGGGTTATGATTCAATGAAATCACCTTTCACCGAAACATTTTGGACAGCTTGAAGAACTGCGATCTTCGACAAAAATATCCATGAATAAATTATACAATTGCTAAAATCCATGACGATTAAAGTATCGCTCGTATGTATAGCAGCTTATTACGCGCGCGCTCTCGAGTTCTTGAACGAAATCCAGCCACGGCTACTTTTCTCAACTTTTATTCCTTTGGCACACCGTATACGTATTTATAAAAAGCTTGCTCTTATTTCGATTTATACCTTTACACTTTGGACGCTGCTTCATTTAGCCCGCGCATTATGTGTACGCATGAATGAATTGGTTGAAAGCGCGCGCTTCAGCACGCTGATTCAACGAACGAGAAAACTTTCCACCAGTAAATCTTACGGAATCGCGCAGTAATGTATATAAAGCTGAAAGGCTGAAAAAAGCTCTGCAAGAAGAAAAAAAACTAATTGGCTAAAAATGCATTTGTGTGCGTTTATAGTTCCATGACTGTTGTCGACTATTCGATAGCCCGTTTACAATACTTGGAAATATTCGCTGAAGATGATCATTATATTGTATATAAGCAACGCTAACTTCGTCTGCTAGTGTAAAAATGATTCATTAGGTTTGGATCTCTAAAGCTCGGTCAAAATGACGCGAGTTTTTAAACACCTTGTCTTATAAACACCGTTGTTTATCCTTATTCTTGACATACGTACACTTTAGGGCAAAATTTTTTCTTTGGTTCGAACAAAAAAGTCGATAAGATTTATGAACGATCTATTACATATTATAAAATGAATATTTGAAGGTGAAATACATAAACTTTGCTTAATATACCTAATCAAGAACTGATCTCGTCGATAGGGTTGTATGATTTTTTTCGTTGAAAGAAATGTTTTACAAGTTCGAGCTGGACGTAAGAAAGTACAGCCACGCGCTCGCTTCGCTATACGTATACTCAAGTTGCTAAGTGAAAATTAATTAGCTTTTTCTTGGCTGCAACTTATTATATATAAGCTTTTTTCCTCACAATATATACGATCTACGGCTTTATTACGGGCCAGAGCTAAGATCGCAAGCAGCGGCCGTGGTAGTTTACAGGTAAACGGTACAGCTTAGGTACGAAGCGAGCCAAGCGATTTTAATTAAATTTCGAAAGAGATTGATTATTTTATCCATTTTCCATGTTGACGTCACTGCATATACACTTACGTTACGGGCTTATTGCAAATGGCTTGAACGTTGATTTGAACGCACCGACAACAGTTGAATGCGATTCGTACTGTTACATAACTATATATATATTGGAGTGAATGAGCGTAGACTTTTACATGGCTGCAGCCAGGCAGTAGTAGTGGATCCCAAAGCTCCATCAGAGTGCATCTGTTCATAAGAGTTGGTCCATCTATTTAGTTAGGTGAACGCATACATGCACATATACAGGTAGACTTTCCGAGCGAATCGCCTGTTACAACTGTCGACTGCAGCTGAGCGAAGTAGAGGCAAGGCTTGTGTCTTTGACTATATATATATACACTCGTGTGCGTGTCACGTAGCGTACCAACGTGCGTGGGATGCGCACACGCACGCAGCTATATATGTGCAGGATACGGCGCGAACGTCCCGTATAATCCTCTGCGAGCCCAGCCGCTTGTTCTATGTGCACATGCATGCGCGATCGCACGAATCCCGCTGCTGTTGCTGCACGAACGCGCGCAAAGCGACATGTAATCATGGACTCTGATACAATTAATTACTGGGCTGGACTCGCTCTCGCGTTTTGACAAATCTAGTCGCCCCTCCTCTCCCTCTTCCCTTCGAGCTACGAGTCTGCACACTAAACAAGTACAGTCCAATCACGGCTGCTTGCGTCCAACATCAGTTATTGCTCGTTTAAATCTATTTATGCCAGTATCACTTTCGAATCTAATTCTGTCCTACCTAGGGAGTTCTATCGTTTTCCTTATTATCATCGCTTTTTTTTCTATAATCCTACCCATGTTCGACTACAAATCTGCTCTAATTTTTTATGTAAGGTGTTTCTATTAAAGAACTTGCTCCATGCAGGGCCTTGGCCTTGTCCATTACTTGACTGGCTACAAGGCTTATATATATGGCCGATTCTCTGTCAACTTAACCGGTCAAAATTTTTTTTCTATATCTAATATAATGAACACATTGTTTGGGATGTCAGGAATGTACAAAAAAAATTATAGAGCGATTGGGGCCTTCCGTGTTGAGAATTCCAAATTTGGCCTTTTTCGCATTTTTCCGTAATTTATCAAAGATCGCAAATATTTTGCTTCCTCATAGAGGAAGCTCTGTGATAGGCTCGAAAACGAGATTTTGAACCAGACCTCGTAGGACAATTTGGTTTACATATTTGTAAACTAGATTGAATTCTCAACAAATGTCCGTATGTATGTATGTGTGTGTGTGTGTGTGTGTGTGTGTGTGTGTGTGTGTGTGTGTGTGTGTGTGTGTGTGTGTGTGTGTGTGTGTGTGTGTGTGTGTGTATGTACGTATGTCCGAAGCAAAATCTCGAAAATGTTATGGTAGATTGTATAAATTTCAATTGCATTCATTGTCGTTTGTAGTAATAATGAGGCCAGAAAAAGGTTTTTGGCGATACACGGAAAAAAAAATTTTTTTTTTCGATTTTTTCGATTTTTTTTTATAAATTCGAAAAAAATTTTTTTTTTTCATGTTTCACGTATAATTGCCGGAATTTTTCAATTACATTCATTGTCGTTTGTAGTAATAATGAGGCTAGAAAAAGGTTTTTGGCAATACACGGGGAAAAAAAATTTTTTTTCGATTTTTTAAATTTTTTTTGTAAATTTGAAAAAAAAATTTTTTTTCATTTTTTCACGTATAATTGCCGGAATTATCTCAATTTTTGTTGTCATCATGAGAGCAGAGCAGTCAAGTTTTAATTTAAGACCAAATAGATAGAAAACGGGACTTAAAAATTGATCGTCGTTACAAACGTACAAGTATATTTCGCGTGCGTGCGGCTAAAAATAAGATCAAGCGCGCGTACAGCGACAATGTGCCAGGCCATTACTTTCTTTTAAAAATTTTTTATAGATTTTTAAATTTATTAATATCCACTATTAGGTTAATATTTATTATAATACAATAAAAATTAAAATGAGGAAGCACTTTGCCAATAACTTGGCAGCGGTTTTTCATTAAGCTCTAGCTCAGTGTAAAATGACTCAAAAGTAAAAGTGCACAAAAGCTTTTTTGTTGGAAATCGTCCAAATTTTCAGAAAAAATTGGCCCCAAAGCGATCTGAGCACTCTGGAGGTTTCTACAATAGAAATAGTCAAGAAAAAACAAAAAACTCAAAATCTAATCAAGTATGATCCGAACTTTGCTTTCCTAAACTATTTAAGAAGCTTTCTCAACATGTCAACTACTCCTTTGTAAATTTTTATAATGGTTTTAGCATTATTACGCTCAGGAGACGCTAATATGTATCGAAAAACGTGCGAAAAAGGCCCCTAAAATAGAGTATAGCCTTAGATCTTTACATGTTACACATGCTAGGCAAACTCAAACCTCAAACATAAGTACATAAACTTAAAGAGCACAAAATTACCTTTAATTTGGTATATATAAAAACTTTCCAAGTCCTCTAAAACTGAAGATTCAGCTATTTGAAGTTTTACTGAACATTCAAGTATCATGTCACCTGGTCTATGAAAATGACAGATTTAATGCTTTAATTCTCAGTGAAATTTTTTGACCACAATTTTGACCAATTGTTCCTTTCATACTGTTGAAAAATTGAATTCAATCATTTGTTAAAATGAATGTTCCAATTCAAATGCTAATTATTGATAAAATTTTCTATAATGTTGCTATTTCCACAATTTTTGCGAATTATCCCTCTCGCAAATTTAAGTAGGAAATTAAATGGTTTGTTAAAAGTATATTTCTCAACGGGTGCAGCTATGGTTTTTTAGCAAAACGAGGGATTATAGCACGAGCCGAAGGCGTCTAATTCTGTTCGCCGGAATTCCTATGCTTTTACACGTTCTACTATTCTGTGGATTGAACAGAATAAGATTGGGTCTAGTGTATAGGCGCTGTTGCCAGATTTCCTCGTTATAAATGATGATGTTTTTTTATCAAAAATTTATAATAATTTGATAAAATATATGTTCGGTGTGATTAAAATAATGATTAATAAGGACAATTTTCTTTCTAGAATATAAATTTTCTTTATAAATAGTTGATTTTTTGCTCGTAATATTTTGTTCCCATGAGTTGGTATCACTCCTTCGTGCACGTGTATAAGCATAGGCGATCCCCTTGAAAGTGCTATGAACCTCCTTAACAATTTTTTAATAACCTTGGCTACTTTCACAATTTCGATTAATTATCCTTATCACACATTTGAGAAAGGTGTTATATGGTTTGTTAAAAATGAATTTCCCAATCAAGTATGCGAGGCATTCAACAATTTTTAAATAACTTTGGTTACCCCTAAAATTTCGGTGAATTTTCTCTTTCCGCAGTTAAGTAGTGCATTCAACGATTTATTAATGAATTCATAATTGCATATGTTAAGCATCAAATACTTTTGTAAAGCTTGGCTCCATCCTACCCAGTTGAAAAAAATTGCATGGATGTCCGGGTGGATTATCCACGTAGATTAGCTATCCACGACGATTAGACGTGGATACTACGTAGATCGGACTACGATTCCGTGTATAGATCAGACATAGATACCACGCGGATCATTCATGAATCCCAAAAAATTCTATGTTGGTGGATTTTAACTTCTCCAACTCTTTGGGGATCTTAGAATTGTTTCGCGAGACCGCTCGAAGTATCTGCGAGGCTTTGTCGGTGAATCGTCGTGGATTTCAACTTTTCCAGGTGGATCCACGAGACATTTCACGGCGTAGATGAAGGGAGCCATTAAAATACCGTGAAAAATGACGGCAACGGCTCGGTAGCTCAGATGGCAGAGCACTCGCCGGCTCAAGGCGATGTGTCGTCGGTTCGAGTCCGGCCTGAGCCCATATTTTTCGTTCGGTGTACAATAATTAAAGTAACTGAACTAATTAATATTACGATTGAGTTTGGAAATCATCGTGTAGATGCTCCAATTCAATTAAGTAATACAACGAGTATTTCGCGAGTCTTTCCAAGTGAACACGTAGATATGTTCCTAACAATCGCGGTCAAATAAAAAATGATCCTACATTCAGGCCTGGCCTGCGTAGGTATCAATTTAAGGGTATAGCGTCCACTACCGAATTGATCTTCATGAATTAATTGACTTTATTAACGTCTATATATATATATATATTAGATAGAGTCACCTCTCCAGTGATTGAAAACGCACCAGTAAATGAAACTTTATTTATAAATTAATATAATTTAATTATACTGAACTAATTCATCTGTAGTGAAATTTTATAGTATATAATTGAGCATTAATACTAAATATTTAAATAGTTTTTAACAACTCTCTGAATATATTATTATTAATTAAATGACTCTGAAAATTGTTTCATTTACTGGTAAAAATGTTTCATTCACTGGTGCATCGTGTATTTTTCCCCCTTATTTTATTAATGAAAGTTGAAAGTAAAAATTCTGCAAAAATTCTATTCAGTATAGAAAGACATTTACTATTATAATCCATTTGAATAATAGCCTTTAATTTATTAAAAACGTTGATTTGAGCTTAATTTAAGCAAACTTTTTTAAAACCTTTCATTCACTGGGTAGGTGACTCTATATGCATGTCAAATGTAAGTACGTGTAAATGTCGTACCTCAGAGTACTATAGTCTTACACAGCAATAAGGGAGCTGCAAAGTTAAAGTTTTGCCTAGCGATGTTTTTCTAACGTAACTGTTTCACTTCTGTATAATTTCTCTTATCTTCACCTAGTCGTTTAAAAGAAATAGAGAGATAGATAGATAGAAACGTATATGGCTGCCAGAGACACACGTGCAAATATAAAATAATAAAAGGTGCAGCAAGGAAGTCTAAGTGCGGAGGATAGCCGTTTCTGCTGCTATTGCTGCATGTGTATAGGGCTACGGGCATTGTGCAGCTTGCACCGCACACGCTGCTGAACAACTTTGCCTATTACGCCCAGATTGTTTTGCGCGCCGCTAACGCGTCGTCTACGTCGTCGTTTTCACCGTCGTCATCGTCCAACTTTTAACGGGCCTAGTTTCTCTGATACTGGTTTGAGACTCGGAAAGCTGCTCCACAAGCAGCACCACCAAGAGTTTTATAAGTAAGGGAACCCGTTCATATAGGAGTGCCGAGAAGAGAGGTGTACGGGGCCACTTTACGCACTTAACGCAATTCTTTTTGGCTCTTTTGCCCTTCTTTTCTTCCCAACTGTTGTACTACTACTATGTATGCTATGTAATATGTGACTAGATTGTACATTCAAAAACCTCTTGGTAATACGTGGTATATAACGAATGCTGTAAATGCAAAATTTTTCCGACACGTTTAAAAGTTAGCTCATGGACCAGTACATAATTTATACTTTTTTCGATACATTTATTTTTTTTCTACAACTAGCAATAGCGAGAAATTCTTCTCAAGGGTCCTCGGATTAGAACGCTCTTTTCGTACGTTAAATATATTAATTCATTGAAAAAGGACCTGAAAAAGAGATTCTAGATTTTAGGTTGATGCACCCTCCATACTCCGAATAGACGTCTTTTTTCTATATTTTATCGATTCTGTAGCCTTCTTGATTTGAAAAATCTAAAAAAATCATGAAGGTACATTCTACAATGCACACATCTCGAATTTTTTCAGTATTTTTTAATGCTTCAAGACTTCAAAAAAAAAATAATTGAAAATTTAAAAAAATTTATTTACGGCGCAACTATGTAAAACAAAACCTGAAAAATGTTTCTCTTACTTTTGGCATCGAAATAAATTTCCTCAAATTTTTTCTGATTTTTTTCAGAGAGGGAACTAAAGCCTTCCACCGAAATCCTCTTTTTTAGTAAAAATAATTTTCTTACAACGATACGGAGGAAAAACTCTAATTTTTTTTACTAAATTACATTAGCACAAATACTTTCAAATTTTGCTTCCTCCGTAGAGGAAGCTATGTGATGAGTTCGAATATGAATTTTTGAACCAGACCTCGTAGGACAATTTGGTTTACATATTTGTTAACTAGATTGAATTCCTAACACAGAGTATGTGCGTGCCCGCGCGCGCGTGTGTGTGTGTGCGTGTGTGTGTGTATATAACGTGTGTAGAGCATTATCTACAAAACGTTTCGGTGAATCGTGTTGAATTAAATTGCATTTATTGTCGAATTTTCAAAAAAAAATTTTGTTTTTTAAATTTCAAAAAAATTTTTTTTCAGTTTATTATATGATTCAATATTTGCAACTTAATTTAATCATTGACCAATAGAAAAAATACTTAACACACTTTTTTCTTTCTTTTTTTACCCTTTTTTTTATATCTTCAAAAAAAATTTCAACAAATTTTTAAGTAATCTTTGCTCTTTCTCAATTACAAGACAGGAAAAAAAATGTTATTTTTTTTTATTTTTAACAATAAGTAAAATCCATATTTGGAGGAAGCTCCTTGCCAATAAATTTGCAACGGGTTTTCAAACAAGGCTCTAATCTAGATCTCTTAATTCTAGACAGTGCCACGCGTCATCTTTTTTCCCATTTAAATAACAAGGAAACATTTTAAAAAAAACGTAAATTAGAGTTTTAAACAACTTTAAAGCGTCAAACCTTGGGTTTAGCGCTTTTAAGTGGTTTGAAACTCTGGTTTACATTTTTTTTAATTTCCCATGTTATTTCAATGGGAAAATAGCTTATCGAGATCAGACAGTGATTTTCTTTCATTGTAAGCCAAATGATGAGCTTTCAAGGGGTGAGAATGAGGATTTGAGCTATTCGGAAAATAACGGACAGTCTAGTGTATACACTATACATACACAAAGGCGATGTATTTTTCTTAAAATATAGCACTTTTGTACAGCATAGTATCAAAAAAAGGGGGGAAAAGCATATTTTTGCCATTTTTTGCTGTTACGATCTTTTTCGACGTTTTTTCCACTTTTTTATACACTTTGATTATACCCAGCCATAAAAATGATCAAAATATTAGAAAAATTTGAGAGGTGTTAGTTAAGAAATTATAAAGAACCTTTTGGAGTAATTTTTTTAATCATAGATTTGAGGAAAATGTGAGTTTGGACTTCTTAAAAAAGGGTGATAACCGATTTAAAAAATTCAAATAAAATTTGGGTATCTAATCCAATATATACTAGCCCGACTGTCAGCGCGCTTCGCGCGCTCTCTTCTTTCTTATCCCATTTTGCCATTTTTCAATATTTAAAATAGAAAAATAAAATAAACGAAGATTATGTTATAAACTGTAAAAATACGCAATGGGTCGACTTTTCACCTCAGCTTCCCCTCGAGGAAACCAATCAAAATTAGTCTTAAGCCGTCAATAGGTTAATTTTCCACTTTCTCAACTTACTATACACACTCGTATTTGCGCGCCACTAAACAATCGCAAGCTACTGAACGACCAATCACAGCGCTTATAAACTGCTCACGCTAAAAATCTCACCACTCTTATAGGATAGGATAAGAGCCATTGCCATTATAGATAGAATTGATCCCTCTTAGAGTCAACTTCATGTAAGTACAAGAAATCTTCTAGTGTCATCTATATACGCCCTCTGTAGCTAATAATGTTCATTCGTTATTCGTCATTAATTTCATTTGTTTGATTTGTTTGATTGTTTGACGATGATGATATATGAGCATCAGGTGTTTCTTCTTCTCCATCTCTAATCCTCCAAAATTATAACGTTATTTGGTGGAAAAACTGTCATATTAGGTGGTGATTTTAGACAGTTTTTTCCAGTAAATGTTAATGGCACTCGAACTGAAACAATTAATTTATGTATAAATCGAACTTCAATTTGGTCAGAATTTACAAAATTTTCATTGACTGAAAACATGAGAGCATTGCCAGATGAAAAACATTTTGCCAAGTTTTTACTAGATGTTGGAGACGGAAAAATGAATGATTCAGGTGCCAATTTTGACTTAGTTAATTTTCCACATAAAATAGTATCTACTGATTTTGATTTAGTAAACGATATTTATGGAGATATAATAAAAAAGAAAGATTATAAAAAATCAATTGATTGTGCTATATTATCTGCTAGAAACGATGACGTTAATGATATTAATAATGAAGATGTTAATTTACTTGATGAAACGACAGAAATAGTATATTCAAGTATAATATGTTCTGATAATTGCGATAATAATGGATTCGATGGTACTTTGTCACTAGAATTTCTCAATAGCATAAATATTCCTTCTCTTCCTCCCCACGCATTAATGTTACGAACTTATTGCATTATAATGTTGACACGAAATTTAAATATAAGTGAAGGACTATGTAATGGTACAAGATTAATGGTATTAGAATTATTGAATAATATATTAAAATGAGAAATATTAACAGGGGATAAAAAAGGCCAGATAACTTTTATAAATCGAATTACATTGTATTCATCAACTAATGATTATCCAATTGTTTTTGGAAGAACACATTTTCCTGTAAAAATAGTTTTTGCAATAACAATAAATAAAGCTCAAGGACCTGCTTTTTAAAAAATTGGTATAGATTTAAGAAAAGAAGTTTTTAATCACGGTCAGTTTTAATCTTGCCTTATCACGAGTACGTTCATGGAGCTCATTAAAAATATATTCAAATGATGAAAATAAAAAAGTATCAAAAACTATGTTTACAAAGAATTATTTATATAAAAATTCATTCTAAATATTTCAAAAAAACTAACAATTGACATAATAATTATTTATTTTAAATTCATTATCACATTAAATATATCGACGCTCACCACGAAGAATAGCATATTTATGTGTCAATTCAAATGGAAATGTACTCCCTTCATAGCACACTTCAATATATACCAATTCATCCTTATTATGGCATATCTTGATTATTATTTTCAAAATATTTCCATATTTTAAATTACATACTCATAAGAGTTCCACGCGCGCGTAGCGCGCAGATAGATTTCTGGTATTGATGACAACAACAAATATAAGTATTTTATGCCATAAGAAAAAAATTTTTTTGGTCATTTGATTTCACAGAGAACAGGCCTTATATCGCGTCTATATGAATGCGCATGTATAGAATGCATATCTACGTTATATGTACATCAATACACACACATAGAGAGACGAACATAGCAAGCCATCAGCATAAAACGTCGAGTTTTATGAGCCGTGTAGAGATGTCTTTGCATTGCATCTTTGAATGCGTCTTCCCTTCTTACTCTAGTGCGATACATCGTGCTACTGCGAGCTATTATATCACTGCAGCGCGCAAACCTCGCTACGAGAAATCAAATGGAGCTCCACGGATTTTTTATCATTATATGCTACGACTTATACGTTGCATTGTTTTTTCTGATTGTTACGGTGATTGATGAAAACTGAAGTATACGTCATAAATATAAAATTGTCTTTTTATTCCGGTACAAGAACAATACAGATGAAGCTATAGCTTGATCGAAAAATTAAATTTTTGTCCCGAAATGACGATTTTGCTCTTTTGGCACGGCTTAGACCTTTTCTTAAAAGGTTTCATACTAATCTGGGCATAGTTTTCTGATGTCGAGATGTCGCCTGAAGAAAAAAATCAAACTCGAAAAATAAGGCGGTGCGTCTTATAGGGTGCCTACAGTACAGGTGTACATGCATATTGTCCCAATTTAATACATATCCAATCCTCACTTTAAAAAATCATAAATAGTTTTCTATTGATAGCTTTCCGGAGTTTAGATTGGCTGCGGACATTTTTGCTGCTTTTTTCTAAGTTTAAATGTAATTATTTCTCAATGAGATTCGGTTGTTGGAGTCAATTTTTAATTTTTTCTGGTGTGATTTTTTTTATGGGCCTTAACTGTTTTTATTTTCGAGGATGAATTTTAGACCTCAAGAATCATTTTCATAATTGTGAAATATATCCACACTCCCAAAAGAATCAGCAAAACACGAAATATAAAATTTGCAGATCAATATTTGAAAGCATCTAAATTTTTTCGTGTGCTGTGCACATTATACGTATAAAATTTGGCATCATAAACAGGAAGATCTCGGCACAGACGTATAGCTCACTCGAACCCGAGACGCTTAATTTCGCCTATAAAAGAGCTACAGTCTACCTTTTCTCCGCCCTTTTTGTGCTCTCTTCATTCCTGCAGCAAAAACGACAAGTACGTGTCGTGCACCACCGTATAGCAACTCCTATCTGCGATGGCTGTAAGCTCACTCGCACACAAGCGAGAAAATTTACGAGTTCGAGAAACGGCCTCCTCATATCTTCAGCTTGAGAATTTTTCCTGCCTAAAATGTATATCATATAGGACGTGCGTGATGCCCTATAAAGGCTGTGTACGATTTCCACTGAGCGCTTTATTTTCATGTCCTGGGAGAATGTATTTCGAAGCGATGGTGATGCACAAAGCACCCTAAACAAGTCGTACGTTGTGTCGATCTTATCAATATACATATCAATTTGTCAAAGTATAAGTAATCGTCAAATAAATTGAAATTTTTTTTATTCCAATTTAAATTTGATTTGTTTTTCTCGTTTTAACAACACACGGAAAAATTAACAAGGAAAGATTTACATAAAAAGCAAACTTTTTACCTACTCTAAATGAAGGGGAAATACGCTGAAATGTATAACTTGCAATGGATCTGAAAAAAAAGACTTAGATGTGGCATGAAAATTGTAAATTGAAATATTGAGTGCAAATGTTGAAGTTGGAAGTGCGTATACATATAATAGAAATAGATACAGACGGAAGGGTATTTGCAGTCAGAGTAGCTGAATAGGATATAGAAGGACGCTCAATGTTGAACAAATGAAAAAGAACCGAGGCATATCACAAATAACGAAGGAAATAAAACAAAATGCAAAATGAAAATAGGAAGCAAACTTACTGAAAGAGAATCAGTGGCGTAGGACGGCGTCGGCAGAGCTCGAGTTGGAGATGGGAGTCAGTGCTCGTGCAGTTGGTATAGGTATATACCAACGTGAGGCAAAGTCTCAGTTGGGAATTTCATTCGAATATCGCTCTCCGGATGCATGAGTCTAGTAAATTGGAAGCGAGCTGTACACTGCACGAGAGCTTCAAGCTCGCTACAGAACGGCCCCTGGTGGGCTCTGCTGGTGCTTTCTCTCTCTCTCTTCTCGCGTGCGCGTGCAACAGAGAGGGAGCGAGATTTCGCCATCACCTCCATCGGGAATACCGAGCGCGTAGACGGCAGCTATTACCAGGCCGATCTGCCGTGTACGTACATGTATATATACAGACAGAGTATAGACATATATTTATGCACACGCTCGCGCGTGTCTATATTTACGAGAGGGATCATTTGTCCAAAAGCTGGCACCAGTTGTGCTAGCGTCAAAAGCTCGCTTGCGTCAAGCAGCCTTTCTTCCAGTGCACAACGAAAAGGATCCTGGCAGGACCCGAGGCTTGCTGCATAGTCCTCCACTACCCGTTCAACGAATCGCGTAGAGAGGCAATGAGCGGATCCCTCGGCGACGCCAGATAAGCCGCTAGTCCGAATCGTGTATACCTACCTACCTCTGCCTATAATTCCACCGCTTGATCTGTACCATTATATTCCAATACGAATGAATACTTGTTGGCATAGCTGCTATATAGGGACACGTAATGTATGGGGTCGCGTCGTCAACTGCAGTTAGAGATGAAGCTCATTTGCAATCAATTCGTTCCAGTTGTCGAGAAAACAAAGTGATATCGTTCAAGTTCCCATCGATTAGTTTGATTGTGCCCTGCCACTCAGTGATCGATCGTTGTTTCTTTCATTAACGCGTTCAATTTATTTTTTACTTTTCATCTAAATGAAATTGGATTCGAAAATTCTGATCTAGTTAATTTATATGTTACTGAGCATCTTTGCATATTCAAATTGGCTCGAACGAGATACAATTTTCTTTGAAGTACCTATTATGTATAATTATTACATTTTATTTAACTTGGGCTTTCGGGTCAGGTGCGTGAGGCGTTCGTTCGTTGCTTGGTGAGATTTTGCAGGTGATGTGTCAAGCGAGGAGCTCTGCTCTCCTCGGACATGCGTGGCGTGTGTGCCGGCTGGTTGTCGGTCACGTCGCTGTACGCCAATAATGTCCTCTGACGAGGTGTGCTGGGTTAACCGGGGCGTCGGTGATTTATAAAAAAACAGACTGCCAAGGTAGGCCCAGAGGAGTGAGGTGAGAGGGGTGATAAAATGATAAACGATTTCCAAAAAATGCAAGCACTGTTTATTTTATTTTATAAGTTGCATCTACCTATGCAAATGTAAAAAATGAAAAGAATTTTTTTTAAATATTTCTTAAGATACAGTTATAAAACAAATTGTCTCATTTTTAAACATTTTGTTAATGGTCTGCTCAGAGAATATAGGTTGAATTTTGTTGAAGATAAAGTAAAAGAACTATTTATTTTGACCAACTCTCGTAATTTTTTGTTCAATTAACATTATTAAAATGAATGCCTTCCATTTTACCAAATAAATAGAACGGAAATCGTAAAAAGGTTTACCCTTTCTCATTAATTTTAATAAAAACTAAAAAGGAAAAAAATTAAAAAATATTAAAAATTAGGCGACAGTCGACGTAGCGTATGAAAAGTGATGCAAAGATTCACGCGATACTTATAAGGTAAACGACCCATATTTGGAACACCACTTTTAAGTGTTTTGACTTTGTAAGCGAATCACAACTAAATGAAGTTTTTGAAACACTTCATATGCGTTTTAAACGAAGTAGCTCGCGCTTCTGATGGTAAATTTGCATTACTTATGTTTAAAGATTATCAAAATATTTTTTTATACGTGTTTAAAGCTGTTCGATCCTGTGTCCATATTTATGGAACGATTTTTTACTTCGGTTTAGTGTTCCATAATGAAGTGTCCCATATTATAGAACGTGTAAATCAAATGGCGATCCTTATCTTTTCAAATTTTTTGTTCCATATTGTGGACCTAGCTCTTTTTAGCATGGCCTATTGAACCCATTTTATTAACATATACCAAATTATGGACAGTGTTCCAAATTTGGGGTCATGTACTTTATTATTTATTAATGTTTAATCTTTTTTTTTAATATGAGTACGTGTAAAAATAGTATATTATGTAACAAGTAAGTGAAGAAGATGACTCATCCAGAAATTGTTTTCACTCGAGTGCAGCGAGTTGTTACATAATATATTATTTGGTAAATAGATTAACTGTGTACTGTGAGTTCAAATCACTTTACATATTATTGAAATTAATATATGTTATAGGAAATCGTATTTGCTTTCGAATGATATTAGTACATTATGAAACAGTGGCTACTTATGACACGTTTACACAATATACTGATTTATAGTACTGTGCAAAGTTCACGTCATTTATGCCCCCTTTTCCGAGTCATGAGTCGCACTTTCTGGTAGCGCGAAGTGAGGTTAGCGCACGAGCGTATGCGAGTGTGATGCAAACGCAGCGGTGCTAGAAAGTGCGACTTCTGCCACAGAAAAGCGTGCCATAAATGTGAACTTATGCCACACAGTGCTATAAAAAAGTATACGATACTTATGACTCAAGTAGCCCTCGCTACGCTCACGTGCTAACCGTGCCGTGCAATAATGGCCTGCTTCGGTCACACGTATCATAATATACTATAATAGACTTCAATTGTCGTTTCTTCTTGTTACAGGTTTATGATTGTACATACTTACGTGCAAATAGTTAAAGTAAGAATTGTTTTATAAAATGTGTACTTCTTGTTACAGCAACTCAATTATTTATTAAATTTATTCAAAAGTTGTCTGTTAAATTTGTCCCAAAAATCCCGCTAGAACTGTTTAATGCGCCATCTCTATTTGAACTGCTAAACAAGACAGAACTGATAAGTATAATATTAATATATGTGACACTTTATTATACTGCGCAATAATCTCTAGTCAGATTATATCTTGTTCTCGTGATCGCAAATGAACAAACATAACAATCTATATGCATGCATAGTTTTTACGAGTTATAATCTTATACATCTCACATTTTTATTATGGAGCCTACATATAATTAAGCAGATGAATATTTTTTCAAGTGTATTTCTTTGCAATTTTTATTTACAATTGTAGTCGTAAACAATAAATAATTTGAGGTGTTTGTATTTCCTCGACGAAATCATCGAGACAGACTCGTATGTTTGAGTGCTCGCGCACCAATCAATAATAATTTTTCATCCTAATCTTATCTATCCGTTGTTGTCATAAATAGAATTCATTTACAGAGAAAAATTTTAGTGTGTTTGAAACTCTTGGGTCGACAGAATCTGAAAAATTAATTTCAACATGAGTAAAAGTGAAGAAAAAACCCTCTTAATTTTTGAAGATGTGCAAAAAGCTGTGCATAATGCAATTGGATTAGATGCTAACTTAGTTGATTATAATTTTAAATCTTTATCTGGCGATAAAGTTGGATTCGCTGGCTCACATCAATTTTTAAATGTAGAAGTGATAAAAAATGGTAAAAATTTAGCTCTTTGTTTTTTTATGAAAACTTTTCCGTACGATGTACCAGTACAAGTGTCCATGATAAAAAATTGTAAATTGTTTTTGAAGGAATCAAAATTTTATGAATCGATTTTGCCAAAATTGATGTCAAGTGTCAAAAACAAATATTGGAGTGCTCTGTGTTATCTGTCTAAAGAAAATGTTATAATTCTTGATAATATGAAGGACAAACATTTCGAATTAAAAGGAATGAGTTTGTGCGAAACATATATGAAATCAGCTTTGAAAACGTTGGCTTTAATGCATGCTTCAGCTATGATCGCGGAAAAAAAATTGGGCCAATCTTTTCTCGAGGTTTACCCGGAAATTTTTCAAGAAGCTGTTTGGACAAAACAAACAAAATTTTATGATTGGTACAGATATGGAGTCGATGCAGCTGTGTCAGTAGCAAAGAAATTTGGATTGGATTACACTTGCATACCCAAAGTTTGCAGTGCGGTGTTTCAAAAGGCAGCTCCGTCGAAAAAATGGACGAACGTCGTTTGTCACGGTGATACTTGGGCCTATAATTGCATGTTCGATGATGCAAGTCCTCAACCACGGTGCGCACTTGTAGATTTTCAAATGGTTCGTTACGCGCCTCCAACCTCAGATGTGGCTACTTTGCTATTTTTAGCAACCAGGAAAGATGAAAGGAAAAAAATTGAAAAAGATTTATTACGGCACTACCATGAAGAGTTGTGCAGTGCTTTGCTAGAAAATGATCGAACGATGAAGGTACCAACCTTTGCGTATATAATGGACGAATACGAAGATATGAAAACCATTGGTATGGTTCACGCAGTAGTCGATAGGCCAATTACTCAAATCCTTCATATTGATAACTCCGATGATGTTGATAGTTCCGATGGCTGCATGAATATTATCTTTGGTAGACGAGATAAGTTGGTAATCAAACTTATGGATAAGCATCCGCATTACAAGGATATGGTCCTTGAGCTTATTGGAGAAATCATCGAGAATGCATAAACTACTTTTAACATAACTAATTTTAAAATTCCACCTATGTTTATGATTAAATTGTGATAATTGAAACAGCAAAGAGTGTTGAATCAAAAAACATTATTTTACATAAATTTTTATAAATATAATCTTGAAAACTTCATTTATTGCAAGTGTATAGATGTATATGGAATATTTTAAAATATTCGAAATCTTTGAATTGAGATACCTCCAGCAAAATTTCAAATTCATCCCAACCTTTTGCCTTAAAATTTTTTTTTAATATTCGTTGATAACATAAGAATTTTCAACTTGTATGGAATATATTCTGTAGAACAATTAATTATTTTCAATTAGTTAGTTACAAGTAAATCCAGAGCTTATGTAAGAGTTTTGGATCAATCGGTGTAGTATTGACAAATTTTACAATGATAAAAAATAAATTTCGACTATTTCTAATTACAGTGAAACCTGTTTAATTCGAACCTTTTTATTTCGTAAACCTGTTTAATTCGAAGAACGGTGACGGTCCCGATCAGCTCCCATTTAAAACAATGTTAAAAAAACCTTTTTATTTCGAACGAAACATTGCTTACTTCGAAAAATTTTTTCTGAATTTTTTAGAATTTTGCAGGTTTTTAATACAATTTTTTCGAAATAAAAAGATTATAGTCTAGAAATCATTCATTAATACTTTATTTTGATACATACAAAATATAAACAGAGTTTAACTCAAAAATATAATAATAATGATTCAAAATATAAACAACGTTTAGTGAAAGTATTGAAGCTGGAAGGATGGATACAAATGCTACTCGGTATCTCCCCAAACAGTAGCAAACTGTTTTAAAAAAGCAGGATTTTTGAAAGAAAATGCTGAAAATGAATCAACCATAATTGAAGATATTGACCATTCGGACTTCGTTGATCAATTTTTATATCAGAACGTAATGTATCATACGATGAATATGTAAATATCGATGATAATTTAGTGATTACTGGTACGTTATCTGATGCTGATATAATTAACGAATATAGAAGTGATTACTATGGTTCAGAAGATGAAACTGCAGATCAGTTACCTGCCCAGAAAAATGACTCACACAAGCTTTTGATGGCTTTAAAATTTTTAGAGACTTCGTCAAGCAACAAGAAGATGTTGAAAACAAATTTTTTGATTACTTGAAAGAATTTGAAAGGTTTATTAAATTAAAAAAAATATAAGTTAAAACAGTCTATGTTACATGAATTTTTCAAAAATAATATTTAGAATGAGTTTGATAATACAAATAGACACACATATGTAAAAATTTTATTAAAAATATTAAACCCTTTTTAATTCGAAATTCCGAGATTTTTTATTGCAATACCTTTTTATTTCGTAAACTTTTTAATTCGAAAACCTGGTTATTTCGAAATGACCTGATGCCCAGAGTTTCGAATTAAACAGGTTTCACTGTATAGGGCTATTTTTGAATTTTAGCTCGAAACACCAGACGTTCCCCTTAAAACTTTTCTAAATATTTGAACCAGAGAAAACTTACAAAAAAAAAATAAAAAACTAGTCTCGATCTGATCAAAATTGACGGAGATAGGAGCATATGAAAAATTTCATTAGAAACGAAAAATTGTTTTGTGATTCAATGTAAAAAGTACTGAAATGTACAATCTACGTTGATGTTTTTTCGTGCTCTCGGTGGAAGGCAAGCTCCTTATTGGTGCGTATGTATAATCTTCTCTTGCAGAGCTTTTTAAAGCGAATCTCATTTGCTACTATATAACGAGCGAGAAGCACGTGGATCTATCTGATGCACTGTTGCTGCTACTGCGCGTTTTAACTCTTTAATTTAAAAATAACAAAAAATCCAAGTGTCAGAATGAAAAAGAGGTAGAGAACCTTTTCCGCCCTTCTGCAATCTTATTTTGCTTCGTTCTCAGCGTACTTAAGTTCGTATATAGCTTTCATATATTTTTCCGTCTTTTATTTTTGAAATTAATATACAAGTATATGAGTAATTCCTCGCTATACTTTTAAAATAAGAACTTTAAAAAAACTGACACAAAAATTTGGCACACCCTGTTAGGAATGAATTTTTCTTATTATTTATGAAAAATATTAATTGAAAATAGACCCGTTACTACTTTTCATGCATAGTCTTTTTTGAAATTTCAATTTTTTTATTTTTCACGTGTAAAAAAAGTAAATTTTTCATTGAAATTTGCTGAGTAAGTTACGGCACTACTAAAAAATGTTCAATTATCCGTGAACGAGTCAATTTCAATGACACGCAGTTCTGGGTGGGCTCATTTTTTTCGTTATTTCTAGTACTTTTTTACCGTGTCAATTGATTACAAAAAAACGAATCGTCTTTTACAAGATTTAAGTAAAATAAGTGAGAAAATTTATTTTTCAAATATCAAGTTCGTTTAAAAAATACGATAGGGTTGAAAACAATGGGTATAACCTATTCTAAACTAAATTTTCTAAAAATACATTAAAAAAGGAAGATTCTAAAAAAATTTCAAATCAGTATGATGATCGTATTTTTTTGTACACTATAATTTTTTTTGGAAAGTACTATTTAGGTCTCGATACATAGCTTGAATTTTTTTGAGAAAAATGTCTAATTAATATTAAACTACTAAATTTTCAAGATCGTCCCACTTATATAAGTCGAGCTATACACGAGTTCATTAGATTTTAAAAGTAGGGAAGAATTACTCATATACGAGTACACGTATAAAGTGGGCACGTATAAAATAAGCTGAATTTTTGGATTCCTCGAGGAAATCTTCGGCTTCGTCGAATTTACCTCTGTAGGAATTGGACTTTCTGTATTGAAATTTTTATCGAAAATTTTACTTAAATTATGAAAATCTACTCCCTTTCTCAAAAGTAATAGAATGCTGGGTTAAAGTGAATAAATGCATCAGTGGATGCAATTTAATTGTGCACCTATAATTATAAGTTTAAAAAAACGTTTTGGTGCAACATTTTATATGTAATTCTTACAATAAAATTAACGCACTTTGGCTTGTTTGAAATGATCGATCGAATTCTTCGACAATACCTATGAAAGCTGAAACGTTGAGTAAAATTAATATAACATTATTAGCAGCTCAAGGGTGGGCAAATAAGGAACAAAAAGAAACGATGAGAATCAATTAAAAAAGAAATGACTAATGATGTTTTACAAGGTTAAAAAAACACTATGGACCTAGAGGCTATCCTTTTTTCCGCAGTCCTCGGGATATTATATTTAACGAAGCAATTCGCTCATCGCCCGCAGAGAGCCATTAGAAAGTTGGTGGAAGCACATCTATTTCTATAGCTCGTGTGGATCTGACGGCCATTATGCAGAACAACACCTTTAGCAGTGGAAAAAGTTGCAGTCAAATTGCACTGTTTTGATACGACCAGGTCAGTGTAGTACGCAGATGTGCAGCGAGCAAGTGAACGAGATCGTTAATTCGAAAACTCTTGTGCTTTTGCAACTGTTACAATATGCGTGTGTGACATCTTGCTAGAAAGTCGCACGCACGCATGTGAACGACTAACGAAAACCACTGGTCCAAATACAAATTTAGCCTAGAGACTTGTATCTTTAGTCTATATATCTAGAGTCACCCACCCAGTGATTGAAAGCATACCAGTGAATAAAAGCACTTTTTTAAACAAAAATTATTAATTGATAACGACATTATTCATGAACGACGAATTTTCATGCTATTCTTGGGTATTATTGCTAACTATTCGAATGGTTATCAGGTCCAGAAACAATACAGTTTAACTATAGGAATTAATTTACGAACGCATCGTTCGCTGAGCCGTAAAATACGGTCATTTTGTACATCATCGCTGAAGATCGTTAAAATTTGGAAAGATCCACTGTAAAAGAATGAGCAGCTCAAAACCTTTTATCCGCCTCGAGCCGGTGGTAGCGCCACAACGAGAGCTAGCGAAATGAGGCGACAGTTCGAAAATTTCCTCTGCTTATTGCCATGCTAGTTGCATACATTTATATCGTTGCTTCAACGTTTGTTATAATTAATTAACAATTACAGTCTCTAATAGTTCAAAACACTGTAAAAATTTTTATTGTACATGAAATGGAAGGTAAGCAATGATAATAATGAGAGGAAATTTGATTTAATTTCTCTTTTTCATGTATATAATATGATCGCTTAATATTCATTTATAGGTCCTACTTATCGGAAACATTTGTACCCTATTTCTCAATGTTGTGTTGTGAACTGTGGTAGTAAAGTGAAAGATAAAAGTATAAAATTTTATACTTTTCCAGCAGATAGCAAAATTTATCCTCTTAAGGCTGAAAGAAGAAGTGTGTGGTTAAGTTCTGTAAGAAAAAACAATAGTGATGAGTTATGGGAGCCTAAAAAAGATCATAAGATCTGCTGTCGTCACTTTATTGGGAATGCAAAATCAGAGAATTTTCAAAGTCCTAGTTATAACCCAACAATATTTCCAAATTATAGGACAGCGTCTACTGCATTTCCAGATGAAACACTCAACCGCTACAAACGCATACTGAAAAGAAGAACAGCGGCAGCTGTAAGCAACGCTAATCGGCTCAAAACCCGTATATAAAATGATATCCATTTGAATGAAATCGATCAAACAATGCACAATTAATGTATGCAATCGATTAGGTATCTCCTGAACAATCTTTTCTTCACCGTATAGTTGCGAAAATTGGGTCGAATTGGTTATTAACAAACGTTTTATCAACACGCGCGAACTTCTGCCGTCGTAGCACATATCATAGAAGCAGACGAGATTTTCGAATTGTCGCCTCATTCCGCCAGCTCTCATTGTGGCGCTACTATCGGCTCGAGACGGATACCGGACTAGTTACCTTTAAAACTGTCATTTGTATGTTAAACAATTGCATTTCCAATGAAAAATCAAGTTTTAATTAGAAAATTTCATTCTTTTTCCACTTTCATTTACTGGTGTTGCGAATAGTTCGCACTTCCCAGTAAATGAAAGTACAAATACAAGCATATTTTTATTGGAGTTTTGAACTAATCTTTATCTATGAGGTCTTAAAATGTTTGTAAAATGGTTCTTCTCTACTCAAATGAAACAGATTTTTAAAAAAGATCCCATAATTTAACACAGGTGCCCTTATTTTAATCATGGCAATGAAGAGGTTGGTTTGGATGATAAATTTATGTTTTAGTTTCTTATTCAATAAAAAAGGTGATATATTACAATCTATATTGATTATCAAATCAACGTATGCTTATAATTGTACTTTCATTTACTGGTTTCGCGGCTTTCATTCACTGGATCGAATGTTTCATTCACTGGTAAAACACGTTTTTTTTGATTTTCATGAACTTTTATAAATGAAAAACTCAATTGAAAATTTTGTAAAAATTCTAATAGGTAGAGGAAGGTATGAACTTTGACAAACTGTTGGTTCGATTACCTGAAATTGACTAAAAACATGCATCCGAGCTGCTTGAAAGCAGAATTTTTCTAATCCTTTCAATCACTGGGCGAGTGACTCTATATAAAAGGAAGTTCAAGTCTGTTTGTTACTTATGATCTTAATAACTATCCATTCGATCACCTTTTTTGCTTTTTCGAATTAAATTTCATATGTACTCATAGAAACATATTTATTTCAGAATTGTAAATAATTAATTAAAAAGTGTAATGAATAATCAATTAAATTAAAATTGAAAAATTAATTTTTAAGTAAACTCAGATATAACTAAGAATTAAAAATAAATTTTGAACTAAATCTTAATTGAATTGAATGTAAAAAAATTAAATTCTTTGAAAA
This sequence comes from Trichogramma dendrolimi, assembly GCA_034770305.1. Taxonomy (NCBI): domain Eukaryota; kingdom Metazoa; phylum Arthropoda; class Insecta; order Hymenoptera; family Trichogrammatidae; genus Trichogramma; species Trichogramma dendrolimi. Next base: position 408,507 of record JAPMIB010000014.1, read on the forward strand.
GTTTTATTTCTGTGTTTAATTTTAGGGGATTTCGATTGCCCGGCATGTTCGGGTACCTTGGACAACAAATCGATCATTTACAGCGTGTCACGAAAGTATATATGGAAACCTCCTAAAAGCGGGCTAAATATGCGGAGAAAAAAAATCTAAAACCTCATATCCGACGTATTTTTTAATGGGGAATCCAATGGTGACCTTGAATTTGACCTTGAATATAACCTCAAAGCTACAGCGACCTAATAATCGATTTTTCAAATGGAAACTCCTATTTTTTATTGCAAATTTGAAAAGAGCGAAAAATTTTACGTTGAAAAATGTATTTAGTTTTTTTTCAAGATTATTTTAAGGGCGCTACAGGCTCAAATAAAACCCGGATTTAACTTAAAATTAAGCTCAAGTAAGAACTTTATTTTCTAAATGTAGCGCCCTAAAAATGATATTGGAAAAAAACATAAAGGCCTATTCGAATGTAAAATTTTTCGCTCTTTTTAATAGTGACCTAAAATTTGACCTAAAACATAACCTAAAAGTTGAAGCAACTCAAAATGGAGTTTTTACACGGTAACCCCAATTTTTTATTTCAGATTTGAAAAGAGCAAAAAATTTTACGTTCAAATATGTATTTGGGGTCGCTACAGTTAGAAAATGAAGTTCTTACTTGAGCTTAATTTTAGGTTAAATCGGGGTTTTATTTGAGCCTGTAGCGCCCTTAAAATGACCTTGAAAAAAAAACGAAGTACATGTTTTAACGTAAAATTTTCTGCTCTTTTCAAATTTGAATGAAAAAAATATGTTTAAAATGGGAAAAGTCTCTGAGTACGTGTAATTAGGGCCGAGGTGCAGCAGAGTTTTTTTCCCTTTCACCAAGTCTCGGAGATCCTCGTCATCGTTGCCAGCACCTGAAACAAATAACACAACATTTCAAATTTGGGGCAAAATTTCTCAAAACTCCCAGCGTCTCGCGCAACAGCGTTTTTCAGCGAAATGGCTCAATATTTAATTTGCTGTGAAAGTACCTGAATAAACATTGAAAAAATAACCAACCAGTGATTTAATAGGAAATTTGCTCAGCTTTCCAATGGTGAGGTCCAGTTTTTCGGAATTTTCCATTTAAACCTCGGAAAATGCTAGTATACCTTCAAACTTAAATATCTCAAAAAACGTACGTTTTTTGCGCTTTTTATTGTTCTAATGGAAAGCTGAGGTCTTTACACATAAAATAAGGTAGTTTTCAAAGAGTACAAATGATCATTTCTATGAGAGATAAGAGCAAACAAATTCGGCGCTCGGGCGCTTGATGCGATTTCCAGCTTTTTGCGGCCCGCTGTAACTTGTAACTCGCACGTATGATATTGTAATTTGACTGGAAAAATACATAAAAATATAGTTTCGATAGGAAATTTTCTTAGCTTTTTCGTGGTGCAGTCGGATTTTCCTATAATTTTCATTTTCACAAGAAAAATTGGACTTGAAGGTTAATTTTCTATTTTTTTATTCTTCTCGATTCGACCAATAGAATCAGGGATATTATAAGTGAAAAATATTGGTAATTTTTTATCTATGGACGCGGTAGTCCAACCGCTGTGCGTTGACCGTATGCAAAATCGTTACTTTTACTATTGTGTCTTCGGTTCTATTGGTCGTATCGATATAAATAAAACAGGGAATTTTTGTCTTTTTGTGTAAAATAAGATAAAATACAATTGTTTTAGTAAAATTTCAATAATTTAGGAATTAAAGCCTTATGAACAATTAATTTGCTTATAATAAATTTTTCCTCGCTCTGAACGTTGTGAAGTTGCACATTCTTATTCACGGGACAAAATACATAAAAATACACTTCTAGTTTTGTGGGACCTCAAAAAGCATACGAGACCCCCTCAGCTCCTAGACTATCTAGTTTTATGTTTCAGATGTTTCGTTTCGGCTAAAACACTGAGACACTGCGTAGTAGTTTTGTTACACCTGTATAGTTGGCTCCATTACTCATACACTGCCCTGTAATAACTTTTGCCATACCTAAGTAAAAAGTGAGTAAACTTCAAAGTGTCATATCTCAGTCAATAAAGGTCGGATCAGGATTTTAAAAATACCATTCAAAAGGTCTTTACAAGTACTTTATAATTATATAAATTATGTTAGGATCCAATCATTTATTTACCAATTGTTTTCAATAAATAAAGAATCGAAAAAGTCAGTTTTTCTCGTCGTTGCTGTTTCACTCGCCATTTGAGTAAAAGATCTTGTAGAAACATTTGGAGGCCATTAATTTGTAGGTTTTGACCTTTGAATCTATTTAATTTTAATTGTCCTACGTGCATTTTCCACGAAGATACGGTGGTTTACTGGGCCCTGATATTTTTTGAAATTCTAAAATTTTGATGAGTCAAAACCATGAATATTTTCATAAATATCACTTCATATTCTACATAAAAAAACAAACATTTTTTGTACATAAGATTTTTTCCTATCTTATTTACAAAGCCGTTCCCGTATGAATGAAAAAAAAATTGAAACATGATATCAATTATTTCTTTACAGTTAAACCACCGTATCTTCGTGAAAAATGCACGTAGGACAATTAAAATTAAATAGATTCAAAGGTCAAAAAATACAAATTGATGGGCTCCAAATGTTTCTACAAGATCTTTTACTCAAATGGCGAGTGAAATAGCAACGGCGAGAAAACTGATTTTTTCGATTCTTTATTTATTGAAAACAATTGGTAAATAAATGATTGGATCCTAACATAATTTATATAATTATAAAGTACTTGTAAAGACCTTTTGAATGGTATTTTTAAAATCCTGATCCGACCTTTATTGACTGAGATATGACACTTTGAAGTTTACTCACTTTTTACTTAAGTATAGCAAAAGTGATTGCAGGGCAGTGTATATATTGTAACGGAATTGTCCCTAGCACAAGTGCATACTTTTCAGACTGTAAGAATTAGCTTAGGTACAAACTACAATGAATACGTACTTAATAATTCTTATGCGTAAACTTCGGAAAAAGCAAGAAATTCCCACAAGAATCTTTAAGATAAGCGCTAAATTACCATGGGTAATCCTTCAGAAACTAAGTAGATTTTCTGAAAAACTCTTTCATATAAATGCGAAATTCCTATGAGAAAACCTTGAGAAAAGCAGGAAATTCCTAGAGGGAAAAACGAAAAATGTCTCTTAGAAATCCGCTGGAATTGCATGGATTTCGTCCAGGAAGAAAGAGAACAAATTTCGTGTGGGAATTTTGGTAGATAAGAGCGAAGTAGTCGTAGATTTTCTGCAGGATTTCGTTATACTGCTGAACTCGGACGAAGTTATCTTTGGCCGGAATCATCATAATTTCTTGTTGGGGAAGAAAATCCCGCAGAATTACCCTTAGGATTCTCTGTGAGATTTCATTTGATTAATTTCTGCAGAAATTTTCCATACAACTTTTTTGTTAGAGTGAAACATTCAAAAAATCTGAAAAAACCAAGGATGTTTGTGTTGTTGAAAGGTACATCTACGAATCCTTTAAATTTTCTGAGTAAAAGTTGACTTTAGAATGGGTATCAAACGGAATCAATTCCGTATCAATTCTGTTGCTTACGAATGATCTTGGCTTTGAAATTTTTTTTGTATAATATAAATTGGTTAATTGGTTTTTTTAAGTAATATAAATTGGATAATTCAAATTAGTTCTTCACAATACGAGACGATATCGATATTTCCCCATTATCGATTATCGTATCGAATAAAAATAATCCATATCGTATCGGTATCGATATCGTCAATATCTTATTATAAAAATATCGTATCGATATCGACGATATCGAGACGATAATCGATATTTATCGAGGAATTTCGATATTTTACACATGTTTCGATAAAAGTAGATTTTATTAACGAAATTTTATTAATGATAAAAATTAAATGAAAAAAAAAGTTAAAAATTTAAAATGTAATGCAGTGTGAGTCGAGGCCGCTAATACGTCCTCAGTACTCACTACCGAAATTTGACATAGATCAAATAGTATCTATCAAAATTGATTTGGAAATTTTAAATCAAAACAAATTCTTTATCGAGACTGCGTTTTTTGAGAATTAAATTAAAAAGAATGTCTAAGGAATTTGAGTAAATCTGAAATATTAAGTTAGCTGTCTATGGACAGCCCTCAGAAGTGAAACTTCTAACAAGTCACAATGTCTTTGTCAAAAGTAAACAAATCCAAAAAAGTCAAAAATAAGTATTAAAAAATAAAGTAAGTAAATCCAAAAAAGTCAAAACAAATCAAAAGAATAAAAAAAAATTTTCTAAAATTTTTTGCCACCCAGTGTCGTCTGCTACAATTGCTTTGAAAGAATAAGAAAAAAAATCGCGGCGGGAACAATTAAGAAAAAACCATCAATTTTATCACCCTGAAATTTTAACACAATAATCTGCCCATGTTACTGCTCAAAATGAACTAGAATGTAAAAAACCGGCATAATATTTTTGGAGATATAAACAATTTTCGACAAAAAAAAAGTTTGATTTTCGAAAAAACGTCGCCTTTTCTTTATTTTTAAACCAATGACATCACTGTAGTTCATTCTGAGCAGTAACATTGACAGATATATTGTGTTAAAATTTCAGGGTGATAAAATTAATGGTTTTTTCTTAATCATTCCCGACGCGGTTTTTTCGTGTTTTTTTAAAATAATTTTAGCAGATGACACTAGGTGGCAAAAAATTATAAAAATTTTTTTTATGTAGTATAAGGTCAATCAAGTATGTATAAAAAGTTTCATTAAGATACGTCGTTTTATTATATTAAAAAAAATCTTTGCAAAAACATTTTTTTTTCAATGTTGAGGAGGGAGGTCCCCTTAAAGGCCTGCATTTATAGATTAATGCAGAATTTAATCTGTTTTGTTCAAATTCACTTAATTCATAGATTTGCTATCTTACAAATCGCTTAGTCGTAATTCACGCATAAGTGAGACGGCGCAAAGACCATTGTACGCGCAAACGTCGAATGTCGAGCTTTTGCATATATACATACGTGCTAGCGCACGCACGAGCTGCTCGAGTTCGAAAGTGGAAAGAGCAAAGGCTGTGAAGTTCGATATTATCTTGGCAAAGCTCCACGATCAATCTAATAACTCAGTGGAGACTACCGCTGTATATGTCTTTTTCCCATTAGCCGACGTGCGCACAAGCTTCAACGCGCAAGAAACTTAGCTTTCCTTCATCTTTCTTACTTGATATAAGTATATTTAGAGAGATATGTATGATTTGGACGGGTTCAATTATGCTTAAGTCTCCTTGGACCGACAGGCAACTAGTACTAAAAGATACAATCATAAACCGCAGTCAATTCATTGACAAAGAGCTTCCTCATAGAAAAATGTTTTTTTTATATATTTTAAATAATTATAAATCTCCCTACTGAAACTTCTGAGGTGAGATCTGAGGTGAGATTTCGTGTCCAAATCTCACATCAGATCTCACCTCAGAATCTAAGTAAAATCAAAAATAAAATAATTATTTAAATTTGAAATTAGTACAGCCCTGCTAGAAAAAATCAGGTGCAAAATTAGGTGAAAAGTCAGGTGAATTATCAGGTGAAAAGTCATGCCAAATCGTCAGGTTACTTTTTTTTTTAATTTTAAAAAATTATTAAGATTTGTCTATAATTTTCGAAATTACTATTTACTACGAAAGTATATACGTAATAATTGAGAGTTTATTTAATGGTTAACTTTACAGATGTGAAAAAGTTTCCCGAGACCTGGGCTTGATCCGGTGATCAGTCCGGTTATAAGTCCAGCTCCCTACCATTTGAGCTATTCATTAGATATACTCTATAACCAACGAAAAAGTTATATTAATGAAATATGTGTATCCATTTTTTTCCAGTGCTTTTATCTTATTATATTTATAGTAACATAATATAAAAACTAGTGGAACAATAAAATTACTATTAGAAAATCTGGCTTTCGCTCTCACTCTGGATGGGCTCTAGGTACGGATTCGGATTCGAAGATGACTTTCTTCAGGAAGTTAAATTTGTTGTGTGCTTGCCTGGATGAACCAAAGTGGACCACCTGGATCGTCATAGTCGCGGAGAAAACCACGAGTATCCGAAGAAAATCATTGTGAAGTTCAGTTCTAACGTAGATATGATGATATTCTCGCACAAAAAATTTAACTTCCTGAAGAAAGTCATCGCCGCGATCAATTTTAACCTGGTTTACTGAGCGGACTACCTGGGTTGTCATTGTCTTCAAAAAATTACGACTACCTCAAGGAAGTCATCTCCGAGTCCAGATCCTTTACTTACAGCCCATCCAGAGTGAGAGCGAAAGCCAGATTTCCTAATAGTAATTTTATTGTTCCACTTGTTTTTATATTATGTTACTATAAATATAATAAGATAAAAGCACTTGAAAAAAATGGATACACATATTTCATTAATATAACTTTTTCGATGGTTATCGTGTATAACCAAAGAATATAGATACTTACAAATAGAAGTCCAAAGCCCTATGCTGAATTGACGCCAACTTTTTAGTTCTGTTACCCAAGAGGTTGGTGGCGCGAGTGTCGGAAATTTTAAAGTAAATTAAAAAAAGTCTGACCGTACCGAGATTTGAACCCATGTCCTCTAGACCATCAGGCCGGTGAGCTAGCCACACAGCCAAACGATTACTATCGATCATGCGACCTAAGCTGTATGGAGATGGTAAATGTGTTGGTGGGTTTGTGCCTCGGTGTAAGGTGACTCGTCTGTTACCCTGCTCCAAGTCAGAGGCTCGCCGACGCTCCATACATCGTCGGCTCGATGGCGCGTTCGCTGCAAATGATCTTCTGCAGGGAATGGGAGAGAGAGTAGGAAAATGATTCTTGACTCGTGATTAACTAAAGATAATTATGGACTTTATTTAAGGTCTGACTGGCTGTGCTCGTCACTGCGAGCTACAAGTGACTACTGTAGACTATCAATCTCTCGCCACATACGGCGAGTTATACCGACGCGCGTTCGGTGCGCGCTGACTTGGGAGGGGAAGCGAGGTGCCGACGCCACAGTACTTCCCTTTTGTTTTTTGATTCTCCAGTACATTATTAAATTAGTTGACTATATAACATATATGCATTTATAATGCTAAATAAACGAAAATACTTTTCAATAGTTTTTAAAGATTAAAGATATGACTATAAATCTCTTAATACATTATTAAAATAATCACATCAAAGAGCTTATTTCATACTTTGGTACTATGATTGAATACAAAAATAATGATTTGATTTAATTACAAAAATAACTTATGCACTTATTTGTGCTATCAATACTCATAAAGTAATATCTCAATTTCTTAATTGATTTTAAGAAAGGCACATGCCCGATTAATTTGCTCATTGACTTAAACTTAATTGTGCTTATGCACTTAAACAAATAATTTCATTCATACTACATTCATTGATTATAATTAACTTTTTTTGCGCGGTATGCGCTGAGTACTATTTTGTACCTCAAGATGCGACAAGCGCTAAATCATAAATAACGTGTAAATATATTTTAACTAAACTGGCGCTGAATACTTATACAATGGTATGCCTTGCGCATTAAATTTTTAATAACTAAAGTATCTTAATTACTAAGGCTTGTAAATTCTTGTGTTGCCATTACACTTTTCAATAACCAGACGGCCACTAGTTTTGGCTATATAAAATCCTACTGGCATTCTTGGCATTGTAAAATCTAACAAGATTACCTCAACCCCGGCCGCAATTATTGGCAACAAAAAATCGAGTTCCTCGATTGGACACTCTTTATAACCGGTCAAGCGGAGAGTACACAGGTTCTCACGTGGCAAGCTTACCAAGACATTCTCTATGTCGCTAGCCCAACTAATTGAAAGGCACTTCAAAAACTTCAAATTCGCAAAATTGCATTTTTCGTTGATGTTAATATTTATCATTGACAGCTCTACCACATTCGGTATGCTGCCCAACAATACATGCAACCTTGGCTCGAAAAACGATGCATTAGAGATATCCAAAAATTTGATAGACTCAGTTAAATTAAATAGCAATACGAAACTTTGCGCGAGATCAGGGTAATGCTGCGGTCTAGAGAATGTCCAGGCTACTGCACACAACGCATTATTGTCCGAAAAAATTACATCGACCATCGAGTCGAGATGTGACAGGAAGTCAAAGGCAATACAATCATGTAGGAAAAAACTTCAAGCCTTTGATTATTTCTTATGGCAGCGGCCATGGCCTGAAAAGACAGATTTATACATTTGTTTAGCCTGACATAATCTACGTCGATTGTTGCCAAAAATTTGCCTCGCAAATGTGAGTTATTAGTAATCTCCAACCTGCACGCCTGCAATCCCGCTAGAATTTCGTCGAACGTTGAGGTAAACTCTCCCAACCTAATTGACTTAAATCTAAATTTTTCGATCAATACTTTAAGCACGTTGCCATTAATTGCAACTGCTTGCAAATCTACCACCGACATCGCACGCTTCGCGTTCGCGTCTCCTCGGCTGCATCCGTTATCGATCGACTCCAACGCTCTTTTCAAAATATCATTATTCACAGGCGCATTCTTATCGTTAAACAACAGCGTCTGTGGCTTACGCTTCGCAAAGTGGTCCTTAATAAAATTTGCAACATTATCGTACTTAAAAATTGGCCAAGAATTATCATAGAAATTATTGAGTAAAGAAGCGACTGCAAGAGGGTGATATGATAATGAGTTGGTGAGATTGGATGCTGTATCTGAGTCGAGCAAAGGATAGAGTGCAGGCAGGAAACGCGTAGCCTCGATGAAAGGGTGCTTATTGGGCCGTACTCCCGAATGAGTGTCGATGACAGGACGACCAAGGCCGTACACCTCACTGTCAGGCCTAATTTTAGCCTTACACGGCAAAAAAGATTTTTTCTTAGCGCTAAAGAAGCCAACTTCGATAAGGCCAAGAATCGAAGCCGTTTGAAGCTTCAGCGAAACAGCCAGGGTCTTACAATTCACGTGAGCTCGAGTTGAGTTATCGCGTTTATCAAAATCTTTAATGACAAAACCGTCTGCGACTATGGGTTTCAACAATTCAACGAGATCTCTCCTATTTTGTTTTTTTGGGATATTGAACAAGAATAGTTTTAAAACGGGCTGGTTGTTGATAAATAACGAAGGAAGATTCGGCAATTTATATAAAAACGGTGCAACTTTGCCGTAGAATCTAGACGTTCGCTCATCCTTTTTCACGTCCGACTCGAAATACAACCGCTCGACCTCCGTGAAAGCGTCGTCGAAACCCGCTGCGTACTGCTCAAGCTCCGGTGATCGGCTAATCGCTGTGTGCACCGAGACACGAAAACTCTCGAGTGCCTCCACTAGCTTCCTATGACAGAAAAACATAAAACGAGTGTCATTTACGCTTCTTAGGAGAAGAAACGTCGTCAGATGGATCAATGATTTTCCTCTTCCGTGACTTAATGTGTGAATGAGGGGAAAGAGGGTCTACCATTATCTCGTCATAATTGAGAATTTCGTCGGGAATGCTATAATCATCCCCGTCTACGACCACTTTGTCTTGCTGATCTACCAAAATCGACGGTGGCACTGCAATAAAATTAGGAAGACCATCCTGGTTCGAATCACCGCTATTGTCCTTAGACGGATTATTTACAAGTTTAGAGATCAGTTCGCGATTTTCATGCGCCTCTGGCGCCGAGTGCGTACCAGAGTCCCGGCCAGAACCCGAGCGCTCATGACTCGACCGCGCACCAACGTTGCGATTCTCTTTACCACCCGGGTCGCGAGGCACGCTCAAATTTTCTCTCGAAATGTGCTCGGGCGAATGTTGAGACACGTTTTCACGGCGAAAAGCCGAATCTCCGATATTACTCGAAACTCCACGACTGCGTTCCCGCTCGTTCAAAGGCACTCGCTCGATGTCACGCTCATCGAGCTGGATCAAATCCATGTCGTCGCCGACCACAAAATTATCTCTCTCGAGTCCGACGTCGTTATCGGCACCGTCGTCAGGCGGCTGCAAAGGCGACCAGTTCTCGAACCCAGGCAATTCATTTAAGGTGGTAAACGCGGGTTTCAGATGCTCTGTCGACACCTTCACTTGTTTGCCGTTAATATCGATGTCAAAGTGTTTTCTTGACGCATCTCTGTGTATAACCCTATGCGGCCCAGTGTACGGTCTGACCATAGACCCTTTTTAACGTTATAATTTTATACACGTGTGTACACGTATCTAGATCTCTGTAATAAAATGGTTTTTTACCATCTTTATGGTCAACGTTAAAAGGTCCCACACTTATCATATGGCGAAGAAAAGTATTTTTAAAAGCCTTCGTATCGACGTCATCGTCGTCAAATCGCAGAATATACCCGGTATTTTGAGAACATTGCCATAAATCTCCGCAGGGCTAAGCTCCGTATCCAAAATTGGACGGGTCCTCAAGCCCAGCAGAACAGATGGTAAAGTGTCAAGCCATTCGCCACTCGACTGCCTGCATCTAAGTGCATTTTTAAGGTCTCTATGAAATCTTTCGACCATTCCGTTCGAGGCCGGATGATATGGAGTAGTGCGTATGCGCTCAATACCAAAAGTTGTGACAATAGACGGTGCGCCAAAACGACACACCCAATGATCAACGAAAGCCTGCGCGACAGTCGTGGACTCAATGTCTTTTAAAGGAATGGCTTCAGGCCAACGCGAAAAACGATCGATCATTGTCAATAAATATTTATAGCCGCGAACCACGGGTAAGGGACCGACTAAGTCAATATGAATGTGTTGAAAACGCGCATCCGGTGCAGCGAAGTGCATCGGCTACGGTCTATTGTGTCTAGTTATCTTGGATTGCTGGCAATCCACACAAGCCTTACAAAAGAGAGCGATATCAGAGGACATGTTGGGCCAGATATAGAATTTACGTATGAGCTTCTCTGTAATTTTAGCACTCGGATGTGCCAGACTATGAAAATTCTCGAAAATCAGCGGACGCAGGCTCAGAGGGACGAACGGTCGAATACGCTCGCCGGTGAGCTCAGCGGAAATTTCCACGTTCGATGGTTTCCAAATGATACGCTCGACCGTGATGGGCTTTGGAAAATTACAAATCTTTTCAACTTTATCCGGTAACGGCTTATAACCATGTTTATTAATTAAAAAACCTAAAAACTCGACTTCAGGCTTGGCGAACACACACTTATTCAGATTAAGTTGCAGCGCAGCTTCTTTAAGACGCTCAAAAACTATTTTCACGTGTTCGCGATGTGACGCTCTGTCTGGAGAAGCAACGAGAATATCGTCGATATATACATAAGCGAACGGCAAATCCCCGAGGGCCGCGTCCGCGTAGCGCTGGAAGGTTTGCGCCGCGTTACGCATTCCGAAGCTCATAACGTTAAAATGAAATAGTCCAAAAGGAGTTATTAATGCAGTCTTAGGTCTGTCCTCGAGACGAACTGGAATCTGATTATATGCCTTCTCTAAATCTAGAGTAGTGAATACTGTAGAGCTATGCAAAATTGACGCGAAGTCCTGCAGACGCTTAACGGGATAGCGATCGGGAACCGTGATATTATTTAGTTTTCTATAGTCTTCGCAAACGCGCCACGTACCGTCTTTTTTTGCTACAAGATGAATAGGCGATGCCCACTGACTATCCGACGGTTCAGCGAGACCTTTATCTACCAAGTCTTTAAAATATGCCTGTGCGGCTTCGAGCTTCTCTGGGTTCAATCTACGATGCTTCTCCGCTACAGGAGGATCGTTCGTCACAATCGAATGAAATACATTCATCTCCTTCAGGGGTTTTCTCTGTTTTGCGTCATAAAGCATCGGGTATTCGAGTAATAAATCTCTATATTTTTGATCAGATGACAAAAAACATAAAGAAAAATTTGTAGTATTTACCACTTCACCGATAGCGAAAACCGAACTATCTGAGCGAAGTAAACAACCGTTAAACAAGTCAATTAATAACTTGAATGTATAAACAAAATCTGCGCCCAAAATGGGATATGGAATCTGCGTAACAATAAAATTCCATTTAAATGGTTTAGTCTCGTTAAATTTCAACAGCATCTCGACTGAGCCGTACGTGCTCAGCGGTGACATGTCTGCCGAAAACAATCGTAAATTCGTCGATTCTGAAATCTTTGCCAATTCCCTCGGAATAACCGACACTTCCGCCCCAGAGTCGATAAGCCAACTCAAATCGCTCTGCTTATCGTAAACGTATAGACGCGGAGAAATAACTGAACATAAAGGGGTTTCGGTGATGGAAGTACCCGAGTCAATCGACCCCACGACTGAGTCGGGTATAACTAGTTTTTTGAATCATCCGGGTTATGCTCCTTCCATTTACAATTTGACTCTGGTGGACATTTCATTGCCTTCTCTTTATACTTAGTGTGATAAAAACAATAAGGACTAGACGACTCTCTACGTGACTGTTTAGTACTTGGTTTCGCCAACTGAGCGATACTACGCGACATCTCTCTGAACGTTTCTCTCATTTCCAAAACAAAACTTTCAAACGCCGAATCTTGCCTGTTACTATGCTCGACCGCGACGACTCTGTCTACACCAATCTTATGAATCATCTTGCTAGAGTTTTGTAGTTGATAAAAAACTTGCTGATAACTGCATCGAGATGCACAGCTATTTGTGTGGTGGAAGTTTGAGCTTCCAAAATTGAAGAATTGCATTTCTGTCGAGAAAAAAAACAACCTGCGCCGCACAACGCATCCAAAAATTCAGAAGGGCGTTTATTATTATTCATCGGTTCCGCCAGAGTCTCATAAAACCTATTCATAAGCGATTTGGGGTGTTCAATGTATTTTCGCACTAAAATATTCTTCAACGCTTCATATCTATTATCTTTAGGCAAATTTCTTGTGGAATCTGCCAACTCTGCTATGATATCGCTTCCGAGCAAAGTGATCGTATAATGAAACTTCTCCCTATCAGAGGTAATTCCTAATGAATTAAATTTCTCCTCGATCTCTTCTATCCATAGCTCTGGCGTATTTTTCCAGAAGGTTGGAAAATGCGAAAATTTCTTCGCCGTCAATAAAGGAACCGATGGGGTAGACGAACTCAAAAGTACCTGCGGCCGATGTAGACTGCTCTCGCGCAGGCAAATTCGCGGGATCAAACGGGTCAAACGCGCAAACTGCCGGGCTGGAATTAGCGATCTGAGCGTACACCGTAGACGATGTCGTGCTATTATTATGATTATTCTCCGTTACACCAAGCAAATCGATATGATTATTAATCCTGACCGTGTCAGCCGTACCGTTTGTAGATCGGTCTGTCGAGACGTACCGCTGCTAGAACCCGAACGCAAATCTCTCACATTTTCAGTGAGAAGTTTAATAGATTCTGTAAGTTCTTTAAGTGAAAAACTATCACTCGATGCACCGACCGCCTCAACAGGTCCAGGCTGTGCAGAGCCGAAATGCTCTAGTAACAGCTGGAGACGCGAGTCGTCAGCTACTCGAGAGGGCTCGCCACCATGTCCAAAATTGGAACCGTCCGCCATCGTGCGGAGGAGGAGAAAGTTCACACTCAAACCCGAAATTAAAATCACTTGTGCAAACCCAACTGACTCAAAATTATGACGAGATGTAGCCTCAAAATCGAAAAAATAAAAGGGGAAAATATAAAAGGTCTTCGTGAATGAAAATGAATGTTTAGTGAATGAAATGAGATGAGATGAAATAATGAAACGGCCTGGAAAAAGCGATCACGGCCGCAATCACAAGAATGTGACAATGAAATGTTAAGTAACAGAAACTAATTATCAAACAATAAGTTGCAAATCGTAAACCACAAACCAAACTATTGTATTTTGAATTGTGAGACTCGCCAGAATTCGCACACTCGGGTAATTACTCCACACTCAGACACTCAAATAATGTTCACCTCTACAAGAGAGAACACTAAACGTAACCCACTCTTCGCTGACTCTATCGCGTACAATTCGATCCTTCTCAAAAACGGCAAAAGCATCAAACGAGCCAGATTATACACAGTGACGAAAAATCCGACAAATACTGAAAAACTAACGTCAAAACGTCGTCGCAACAGTCAAGCGTAAAAAGTCTTCCTGAAGAAAAAATAATCGATCACTGAGATCAATGATTGTAAAAAAAAAAGAAATGAATTGAGTCACAGAAAAGAAGCTCTAATCGTGAGGATATTCAAAAAATAACACTAAATTGCGTTATTATAAACAAAATTCAACAAAAACGCGAGAAGCACTAGTATGCTATGACTCGCTTAGTCAGTAAAATTAACAATGTGCACTTTAAAAATTATATTAAATTATGCCGAATTGGCTACTCGAGTTTTTTATTGGAGTGTGATAAGTGAAAAGCACCGTATACAAGTCGCAACGGAAGGCCGGTCGAAAGAGCGCGGCTGCGTACTTTTGCACTTCACACTGGGGCAATGAGTCGAATTGACTTTGCCTATGTCAATCAATTAAGGATTGATAAAAAAAATTGAGCCAACAAAGGGCTAATAATCGTGACTGCAGTCTGTTAGTTAAATGTATGCACGAAATTATTTACTCGCGTTGAGCAAAAATAATTTAAAAGTAGTACGTGCATGTAAAGAAAAACTCTGCTCGCATTGAACAGTGTATGAGGCTATGTGCCTGTATAAAGTCGTCTGCTAAAGTGTAGCAGAACGAGTAAGCATGTAGCTGGCCAGATACCAATACTATAGGTACACCGACTATGTATTTACAGGTTGGATAAATCATGAATTACATGAACACCAAATCAGGCGACTGTTCGAACGTGTCGACTCGAACGAACGAAGCCTGTTACGACGCGTGACGAAAACAAAGAATGCTCACTCAGAAGAACGAGATCCGATATTATTGTTCTTGCTCGCATGATGCTATTGCTTAAAAGTAAGAAAATTCTAGATTTACCCGCGAACACTAAAGATCTTCATAAATACCGTAAACAATGCCTACACGCGTCAAGTTGTATTTCACCTTCAAGACCCACTCAGCATACCACGCTCGAAAATTCAAAACTATGTACGGTGGAAATATCCCTCGCACACACGATCTCCGGCGAGTTCACAAAACTTCAACTTTCGAAGCTTCGAGAGAAAAACGGCGCCGATCCGAAAATCATGACTCGAAATTTTTCGAAAATCACCCCGCCGCGACCGAATTTTAATGCGCTTATTAATCACAATTGCACAAAATAAAATCCGTGTAAACGTAACTCAATGCTTAGAATCATAAAGTGAATTACCGCATCATCACATAGCCCAACAACTCGACTAAAGTCGTAAATTCAATATTGAAACTACATGAGATGAGAATAATTGCAAAAAAAAAAAAAAAAAAAAACTGCGCCGCAATGGCGAAATTTATACATTGAGTTTCGTCACACTTCGTATAAAAGATTAGTTACAATAATAAAAAAAAAAAAAAAATATACGCGTGATGCAGCCGAGGAGAATATCAAAAACGCTTACGGATTCGCAAGAAGTCGAAAATTCTTCGGACCAGAATCAGCAGCCATGTCACCGATTTGACGCTGAAACTCTTCGAAAATTCAAAAATGCCGTTGGACCGACACAGTGATGAAGGAGAAGCTCGCCGTTGAAACTCCAAAATGGACGCCAAAAGAACGTCGCTACCCAGACGGCCGTGTTGAAACAGCGATGAGGTGAAGAAACCGCTCGTCGTCGCAACGTCGGGCCCAAATTCCAAAATGGCAGACTCACTGTCTCTCGGCCAAAGTTCGCCTCACACACGTAACGGCACGCCGACACAAAAATTGAGCAAAGCAAAAATTATAACGGCGAAAGTCGCCACAAAATCACCATCGACGAGCTAATGATCGGCTCCGCACACACTTTAAAATTCACTTAATATGTGCTATGTGGTTGTTAATATCACAAAAATGTCGCCGTTGCAATGCCACTGAGGTGATGAGATTCTGCCGCTGCTGCTGATGCCGCAACACCGCCGAGAGCACGCTGACGAAAGCTGATCTCCAACGTAGCAATTGGAGCGCGCGAGCTGCTTAGCCCGCTCCACAAATGATGTTCGAAAAAGCCTCGTGATTGCTGCCGCCGCTGTGAACGATGCTTCTTTTAGCTGTGCTGCTGCTGATAAAGATGGCAAAAAACTTGAAGAAACTATTATTGTTGCTGCTGCTTAATTCAACGGCGAACTAATTTTGCGAGCGCCGAAAAAAACGATAACACACGCGCAGCTCCGTACTGCAGCTCGAACACAGCGAGAGTGAGCCCGCACGCGCCGTGTCTCTGCACGTGCCGAGTCAACCGGTGCGACTCAAAATGGCCGCCGCTGAGCGCGCGCAAAAACGAAACTCGCCAAGTCCGACCAGCAAAAAATCCAAAATTTAATATTTTCTTCTCTCTTCCCTGGGTGAAAATCACTTTTTAATTTTTCTTGAAAAACGTCAGATCACCAGTATGGAGATGGTAAATGTGTTGGTGGGTTTGTGCCTCGGTGTAAGGTGACTCGTCTGTTACCCTGCTCCAAGTCAGAGGCTCGCCGACGCTCCATACATCGTCGGCTCGATGGCGCGTTCGCTGCAAATGATCTTCTGCAGGGAATGGGAGAGAGAGTAGGAAAATGATTCTTGACTCGTGATTAACTAAAGATAATTATGGACTTTATTTAAGGTCGGACTGGCTGTGCTCGTCACTGCGAACTACAAGTGACTACTGTAGACTATCAATCTCTCGCCACATACGGCGAGTTATACCGACGCGCGTTCGGTGCGCGCTGACTTGGGAGGGGAAGCGAGGGGCCGACGCCACAAGCTGCTCATTTGAACTGTGTTCAGCGATGATTATTTACAATAACATACCACTTGAGATATATAATGCGTAAAAAATATATTAACGCAAAACAGCGAAAAACAATAAATTACTACTCTTCGCCACGAAAAAAAAAATTTCCAGCGAATGCGTAAGACTGATAAACACATGCGCTGGGGCTCTCTCTTTTCGTGTCGGAGTTCGGTAAATTGTTTTTCATATTAATGTTTTTGTTTATTACAGCAACCTTTGAAAAATATTTTTTTCTCGATAACTATGATGTTTCGAGAGAAAAAATTATAGACCAAAAAAGTCTTCGGTCCTAATCCCGAAGCCAGGTAAACCCCCCCGATGAGCCGTCCTCGTATCGTACGCTGTGTATGCTGGACACGGCGGGCAAGATTCTGGAGAAAATCATATGCGACCGGCTGGAAGCCTTCACAGAGAGACCCGGAGGCCTCTCGGAGCGACAGTATGGCTTCCGGAAGGGGCGATCAACGATAGATGCCATCGTAGACATCGTTTCCACCGCCTGGGATGCAGTAGCAGGCAGGAGGTGGCTCCGTGGTACCAAGAAGTACTGCGCCGTGGTGGCTCTCGACGTGAGGAATGCGTTCAATTCGGCCCGGTGGGACAACATCCTCGCCGCTTTACGCCGTTTGGCCGTGCTCGATTACTTGCTGAGAATAATTGCCAGCTATTTCTCAGCAAGAGTGCTTGACTTCACCACGGATGATGGTCCAGAGTCCTACGAAGTGACTGCAGGTGTTCCACAAGGGTCAGTTCTGGGCCCGATCCTGTGGAATGTCATGTATGACGCCATCTTGCGCCTTAACTTCGATGGCGATGTCCGTATGGTTGGCTTCGCGGACGACATCGCCGTGGTGGCTGTCGCCAAGCACCTATGGCAGATCGAACAAGATCTGAACGCTGCCATCCTACAGGTGCGAGGCGCGCTCCAAGCTCTCAGCTTGCAAACAGCTGATCAAAAGACGGAGGCACTGCTCATCACCAGCAGGAAGAAAGTGGAAACCATCACCATCGCGGTAGGCGACCACAGCATACGCTCGTCCCCCTCCATCCGCTACCTGGGCCTGCACATCGACTCCAAGCTGAAGTTCAATCTCCACCTCCGAACAGTCAGCGCGAAGGCAGCCGGTGTGATTGGTGCCCTTACGAAGATCATGCCCAACTCTGGCGGGCCCAGAAGTAGCCGACGTAAGCTGTATGCCCACGTCGTCGACTCCATACTCCTGTATGGAGCTCCTATATGGAGCACAGCCGCAAAAAAGCGAGCCTACATCCACCAGGCGGAGGCCGCCCACCGACGAGCCTGCCTGCGTGTGATCGGTGGCCGGCCGCATGTCTCTTACGAGGCGACATACGTCCTTGCCGGCATGCCCCCGCTGGCCCTCCTCGCGGACGAGCGAGCGCGACTCTACGGCCGCCGCCGAGAGGACGCAAAGGACGAAGAACGCTTGGCAACGCTAAGCAAGTGTCAGGAAGCATGGGGGACCAGTCGACTAAGGCCCGTTGGACGCATCGGCTGATCCCGAATATCAGAGTGTGGATCGAGTGGAGACACGGCGAGTTAAACTACCACCTCACGCAACTCCTGACCGGGCATGGCTTCTTTAAACACCATAGCCGACGCTACGATCATAACCATAGCGCGCAATGCCCGGTTTGCCCCTCATCCATCGAGAACGCGGAGCACGTATTCTACAACTGCCCGAGGTTTAACGAAGAGAGAGAGAGTGACTACAGGCTCTTCTCCACGAGGTTATGACGCCGGAAAACACTACCAGGCTCATGCTTGAGAGCGAGCCGAACTGGCTCCCGGTTGCTTCCTTTGCCCACTCAGTGGTAACAAGACTGAGGGATGAAGGAGTGGACTGAAGGGGATGACCGGACGATGCGGCTAGAATAAGACGCCACCCCATCTAAGCCCTCATGAAGTGCATAATGCCAATCCCTCCACCCCCGTGAAGTAATGCTCAACGGCGGTTTCCGTGCGGATGGAACAAAGGGAAATTGTTGTGGATGTATCTACATAACCTATGTAAATTCTAACCCAATATGTTACATTTGCTACCTAATGTAAACTTCTCTTTTCTCTTTTTACTGAATAAAATATATATATTAATTAATTAATAATTAATACAAAAAAAAAAAACAAAAAAAAAACACACACACACACACACAACTCCGCTACGCCGGTCCCAAGCCCGGAGCTCGGTCACACAAGAGACAGAGAAGGAGGAAGGGGGAGGAGTAACAACCTCGTTAAAAAACCAAGGTATATCTGACCCGGATGTTAGTACCTTGTAAGGGTCCCTGTGTTAGGGTTACAACTACCGCCGTGTCTGCCGTACGGTGCGACCCGTGAGCTGACAAAAAGAGATCCTGGGTGGCAAGGCGAAACCGATGCTGCACGCTGACGTGACCCGAACCACCTCTGGCTCCCGCTGTCGGTAAGACGGGTGGCCGGTACCTAGCCAGTACCGGTCAATCTGCTCACCCGGCGAGTCCGTTCTACTGCATGATGCCCGTCAGAAACTCTCCAGAGAGCAGGCCACTCTTAGTTTGTTTGGGGGGACGCTCGAGAGAGCAGAGGTGAGCTAGTGCAGTGGGGCGTGCTATATCCAAGTATGTGGTCTCCATTCTGGTACCGCTTTCAGTCATGTTTTGGAGCCATGCCAGCTGCCTCCATAGACGGAGGGACCCTGTGGGTCGGGGCGCATACTTGGATGAACACATAATTATCGAAGTATGGAATTATTGATTAATAATAAAAAACCAAAGAAGAGCTCAAAGGTCGAGCTAACGGTGGAGCGCTTGAAAGCGCACGACGCGATGGAAGGCGTCGAGGATGGGACCCCTCCAACACCGAGGTCGGGAACCCCATCAGTAGCGGGGTCGGAAGCCCAATCTGAGGTGGAATCGGAGAGGTCTACAAGGCAGTTAAGCCTTGCGACCCACCTCAAGCGGCTCGGTGATAAGATCACCGAGATCATGGATTTTGCAATGCCAAGGGGCAACGTCCATAAACCAATAAAGGAAGGACTGACGAAAGCGCTCCTCATCCTCCAGAGCTGCTCCACGGCGCTGGATGGGTTGGAACATCTCCCCCGCCAAAACACAGTGAAAAAGGAGGTGCAAACATCGCCGAGCCTGGGGCCCAAGAAGGTGGCCAAGAGGACCCAGACAACAACGGTGGCGTAGAACAAATCCGCTCCGCCTCCTGTTCCGAAGGCTGGGGCCAAGAAGCAGGAGATTGCTGCTGTAGGCCCTAAACACGCCGACAGTGGCACTGCTGACTGGCAACGTGCCCAAGGAAGAAGGAGAGGCAAGGAGAATGGCCCTCCCCAGGTGAAAGCCCCCAACCCGATACCCACGGCGAGAGGGGCCAGGCCCTCTCGGCCGGATGTAGTGGTGGTCAAGGCCAAAGACCCGAAGACCTACGCGGAGATACTCCGGATCCTCAAGAGTGACCCAACGCTGCAGGATCCTGTTGGCAGCAACTTTAGCAAGATCCGACGCACTGCCAAAGGTGACCTGCTGCTGCAGCTTAATAAGTCGTCAGGCAATGCTGGCCAACTGGGTCAGATGATGAATGCCGCTCTTGGGGAGTTGGGTACAGCGACAGCACGCACCCATTTGACCTCAATTGAAATTAAAGATATCGATGAGGTCACGTCGAAATCCCAAATCTGTGAGTCCCTGAAGGCCCAACTAGATGGTGCCTCCCAGCTGACCGTGGAGTCTATAAAGTACCTGCGCAAGGCTTACGCGGGAACGCAGGTGGCTGTCCTTGCCCTGCCGGACCAACTGGCAGCCAAGGCGGTCAAGCTGGGCCACGTAAGGATTGGATGGGTGTCCTGTCGCATCCGTGAAAGGGTCGAGGCCATTCGCTGCTTCCGGTGTTAGGACCTTGGTCATGTGTCAGCGAAATGCAAGGGTCCGAACCGTACAAAATGTTGCCAACGGTGTAGCCAGGAGGGACACCTGGCGAAGATTTGCCAAAATGTGCCCTCCTGTACCCTATGCCGAGGCGACAAGGCGAGGACCCACGCTTCGTGGAGCATGAGCTGCCCGCTCGCCGTGAGGTACCTGCGAGGTCCACAATGACGCGCTTTCTCCAACTCAATCTCAACCACTGCGAGGCTGCTCAAGACCTCATTATGCAGTCGGTAAGGGAGATGAGGATCGATGTGGCGATCCTGTGTGACCAGCACACGCCCCTCATGTCACCGCACATCTGGATATCAGACGCTGAAAATCAAGCGGCCATCTGGGTGTGTGGTGAGGCGCCTGTGCAACGGCGTTCCTCGGGGAGGAGTCGCTTTTAAACCTGGGTGCAGGTCGCTGGAATCTACATCTTCAGCGTATACGCGCCCCCACGACTCGCCCACGAGGAATTCGCTGGCTTGCTGGCCAACATTGTTGACGACGCCAGAAAGAACACCCCTCCTCATGGCTGGCACTTCAATGCTTTGTCTATTGAGTGGGGTAGCAGAGAGACCAAACCACAGGGTGAGATGCTGCTTGACGCTCTCACATCCTTGGATGTTCTCCTGCTTAACACTGGTTCAGAAACAACATTTGTTGGTACACGGGGAGGCTCTATAGTCGACCTAACCTTTGCCAGTGACTCACTTTACAACCAAGTCAAATCCTGGTGGGTTAGCGATACTAACACTCATAGCGACCACCAGGCTATAGTGTTTGAGATCCTCCCGGTGAGTAACCGAAGTGTTGGCCACGTTTCAGCAGGCAGCTAAATCCTTCAACGACGAGTGCTTTACAGAGATGCTGGCGGGCCCAGAGATCCGGTCAGGTTCCCCAGAGAACATGGTGGACGAGATAATGTCCATACTCGTGCGCGCTTGCGACGCCTCCATGTCTAAGGGAGGCGGACTCCGGCGCCATGACCCCGTCTACTGGTGAAATGATGAGATCGCGGAGTGTCGGCGAAGTTGTTGAAGGCTTGCTCAGCGAGCACGCGGTCGCCCCGACAGCGACATCCGTCGGGGGGCATTCGCCGAGGCTCGGAGACAACTCCACCGAGCAATCAAGGCAAGCAAACGCCTTTGCTGGAGGCAACTCTGTGACGAGGCTGATCGTGATGTTTGGGGAAAACCATACAAAATAGTCATGTCTCGTCTCAGGGGGCCAAGGACGTCGTCTCCTACCGCACCGGATCTGGTGCGACGAGCGGTGTCCACATTGTTCCCGACAGTCATTCCTCGGGTGGCCGACCCGCCCCCGGCACCGGTGGTGCAGGAGGTCCCTGAGGTTTGCGTGGGAGAGCTGCGCTGGGCGTACCAGCGCGTGAGGAATGGAGCGGCCCCAGGGCCAGACGGGATCCCCAACCTGGCCCTGAAGACTGTGGTAGAGGAACGTTTTTCATGTTTTCGCCGCGTTTTTACGGAGTGCCTCAGGGAAGGTTGCTTCCCAGCGCGCTGGAAGCGGCAAAGGCTTGTCCTGATGTTAAAACCAGGCAAGCCCGCTACAGAGCCATCGTCGTACCGTCCGCTATGCATGCTCGACACCGCGGGCAAGATTCTGGAGAGGATCATAGTTGGTTGTCTGGAACCCTTTACGGAGGGTTCTGCCGGTCTGGCGGACTCACAGTATGGATTCCGTAAAGGGCGGTCCACTGTCGATGCGATTCAGATGGTGCTTAGCACTGCCCGATCGGCCGTCAGCGGCGAAAGATGGAACGGGGGCACCAAAGAGTACTGTGCCATCATCACCCTGGACGGGAAGAACGCCCTCAACTCGGCGCGGTGGCATAACATCATCACCGCCTTGGCACAGATGAAGGTTCCAGCATACTTGTTGCGGATATTGAACAGCTATTTCTGCAACAGGGTGCTGGAGTTCACCATCGATGACGGGCCAGAGACCTACGATGTAACGGCTGGCGTCCCCCAGGGATCCGTACTTGGCCCCTTACTTTGAAATGTCATGTACGATAAAATCCTGGGGCTGAAACTGCCAAGGCCTGCACAGATTGTGGGCTTTGCAGACGACATCGCAGTCACAGTGGTAGCCAAGCACCTTGACTTTGTCGAGTTCTATGCGAACGAGACCATCCGTCGGGTGCGTGATGCACTAGCTGACCTTGGGCTACAAACCGCTGACCAGAAAACCGAGATCCTCCTGGTCTCAAGCAGGAAGGTGAGAGAGTCCATCACTGTCAAGGCTGGCGATTGTAACATCACGTCAGTGCCCTGCATCCGGTACCTAGGCGCGCACATTGACGCTCGGCTGCGATTCAACGAACATCTCAGAATCGCCAGCGACAAGGCCAACCGGGTTGCGGGTGCTCTGCTTGGTTTGATGCCCAACATCGGAGGTCCGAGGAGCAGTCGACGCAAGCTGTACGCCAGCGTCGTCGACTCGATCCTCCTCTATGGTGCGCCCACATGGAGCGAGGCTGCGGGTACGCATAGTTATATCCACCGGGCAGCGTCGATCCATCGACGCTCTTGCCTGCGCGTGATCTGCGGCTTCCGCACCATCTCCCATGATGCCATCTACGTTCTTGCCAGCACACCACCGCTGGCATTGCTCATTGACGAGCGCTCGAGGCTTTACCAACTTCGCCTCGAGGGTGCCAACATAGACGCCAAGAGCAAAGAACGTGCCAAGACGGTCGAAGCGTGGCAGGCTCAATGGGCCCGATCGACGAAGGTCGGTCGACTCGCCGGCTCATCCCAGAGATCACTCCGTGGATCGAGAGAAAACATAGAGAGCTGGATTACCATTGGTTAAAGACGCTACCGCTAGGTGGCGTCGGCCCAGCGCGTCGCGCTCGCTAACGAAGCAATCAAGTTCGGACGATATATACGGGCTCGCCGCGCAGTAAAATTGATTACCTGGCATACGCTGGCGGTAGGTGCAAAGCACTTGAGTTTCGCGGTCGGAGAGATTTATCTCTCAGCTCGCTGCGAACTTACACTGTCGGTCGGAGATTTTATCTCGGCTCGCTGACGGTGTAAGAAGACGGTCGTGGGGAAACCCTGGCTCGCTGTCACTCAAGTGTCTTTGTAGCCTATCGGCTAGCTATTTGCCTTTTGTAAGCGCGACTCTTACGACGTGCGGTAAGAGTCGGCTACATACACTCGGCGTCGGCCGACAAATCAATCTTGAAAAATTGTATGATTGATTGGCTTGAGCTTGCGACACGAAGCTCGAGCACTTTGTTTATTAAATAACTATATTTTGATCCATGCTCATGTAAATACATTATTTAAATATTGACTGTTAATAAATAATTATTAATTTCTTTAAACATATATGCTAATCGTAAAAAACTCATTTCAATTTCCCTTCCAACACAGCAGATCGTAGCAATCAAGGCTTTATTGTTTTTGGCCTTTAACATCAAAAAACATGGTCCTTCGAGCCGGATATATCTGTTGTGTTTGGACGGTTAAATTGAATAGTTTAGCGATTGTTTGAAAGAAAGTCAATTTGAAATTACTGCATCAAAATGACCAAAATGCAAGAGCAAAAGCAGGTGGCCCGCCTGATCAAAAATTCCTTTATCAATTTTAAAAAACTTGGAAAGGATTTGATGACGGCTGGCGCTTGCGTCTCTCGAATGGAACAGCTGAAAGTACGCTGGGAGGAATTCGAGAAAAATCATAAGGCGTTAATGGCAGATGAGGACATGGACGCCGAAGATGAGTACTTCGAAAAAAATCAGTACGAGATCAGCTATGAGGACTTCCTAATGAATATGGGCCTCTATCAGGATCATCTACTCAAAGTTAAAAGAGAGATCAGTCAACTCGGTGCGAACTCAGGTACTAATCAAATAGAGGCTGATATGGATGTCAATCGAGCCAAGTTGCCGCAGATAATCATCGGCGACTTCTCCGGCGATATTCAAGATTGGGTGAGATTCCGTGATACATTCAAAGAGATGGTAATCGACAGACCGAATCTCCCGAACATCTTCAGGATGAATTATTTGAGGACGTACGTCAAGGGTGAAGCAGCCGAGCTACTGAAAGAAATCCCCTCTGGCGGTGAGCACTTCGCCAACGCTTGGAAAGTGCTGCTAAATCATTACGACAACACCAGATTATTAATCCACAAGTTGCTTGAAAGGTTGATATCAATGCCGGCAATGGCCGACAATTCAGCCAGCGAACTCATGCGAGTGCTGAACGGGACTCGCAATATACTGCAAGCTCTGAAAGCGCTTGGCAGCCCGGTAGAGCATTGGGATCACTTCACGGTTTTTCTGACAAGAAGCAAAATAACGCTTCAGTGCCAAGCCAAGTGGGAAGACAGCGTAAAGCAAAAAGAGAACTCCGCGACCCCCAGCTCATTCGACGAACTTTGCAAATTTCTGGAGGCAGAAAGGAGTACGCTCGCGCTGTTGGAAAGCAACAAGGAATTTGCCAAGAAAACTCCTCAAGCGAGAACAGAAAATAAGGCCACGAAGAACAAGAGTCGCAAATCCAATAATTTTGTGCAAGCAAACGCTGATACAACGACGTGCCCGGTATGCTCTGATACGCATTCTATCGAGCAATGCAGCAAATTTAGAAAGCAAACCGTCGACGAGAGAAAACAGACTCTCGGCAAAAAACGATTGTGCTACAATTGTTTTGGCACACACATGTTGAGAGATTGCAAGTCCACTTCAACGTGCTTTACGTGTAACGGCAAGCATCACACCTTGATTCATACTCCGTTCAAAAGGGACAGTGCTCAAAATTCGTCTGCCAAAGGAAAAGTATCGTCAACAGAAAAGCCCGAGAATAACGAGGAAGTTGCATCTCCGCAGAGCGTTCTAGCCACTACTTCTTATAATGAGAAGGAAATAAGTGGCGAAGCATTGCTTGCGACAGCTAGCATCAGAGTGTCATCGAGTGACGGACAGTGCACTATCGTGCGTGCCCTGGTCGATCAATGCGCTCAGTCTTCGTTTGTGACTGAGGCTTTGTGTCAGCGACTGTGCCTAAAGAAACGCAGAGTAAACATTCCGGTTTCTGGTATAGGACAAGGTCTGACAAATAGTCGATCAGAAGTAGAATTGGCAATTCGACCGCATTTTCGTCGTCGAAATTTAAGCTCCTGTTGAAAGCTTACGTGTTGCCAACTATTACAAGTTATCAGCCCTCGTGCAGAGATCCGAAGATATGGTCGCATATCCAAGGACTGCAGTTGGCCGATCCAAACTTTGAGCGACCAGGCCGCATCGATGTGCTGTTGAGCACGCAGATTCACGCCCGCATTGTCCAAGAAGGCTTGAAAACGGGCGGTGAAAATGCACCTATCGCCACTAAGTCAAGGCTCGGTTGGATACTGTCTGGTAGTGTCGACGAGCCGAGTCAAGGAGGCACCATCGTATGCCTGCAAACAGATGGTCGGTTGGACGATCTGTTGAAATCTTTCTGGGAGATCGAAGAGCCGCCTCATGCTCTTCCTTGGTCCGCAGAAGATAAGCTGTGCGAAGCGCACTACCAGAACAACACCGTTCGACTCGCCGATGGCCGATATCAAGTTCGACTGCCAGCGAAGCCTGAGATGCCTCTCGATTGGGACAACTCTCGGCAGATAGCACGAAGCTGTTTACTTTCATTGGAAAGAAAGTTCAACAGGAACCCATCGCTTCGAGCAGAATACAGCTCGGCGATCACGCAAATGATCAAATCCAATCAAATGCGTAAAGTTGATATTCGACAGAAGACTATGGTGCGCATTACTTCCTGCCGCATCATGCTGTGGTCAAAGAAAGCAGTACGACTACTCGTGTTCGACCAGTGTTCAACGCCTCGGCCAGAAATGCCGCAGGTCATTCGTTGAACGAGCATCTCATGACTGGCCCGAATCTGTTGCCGCAACTCGTGCTCGTGCTCGCTCATTGGCGCTGCTACCCTATAGCTTTCGTGGCGGATGTCTCGAAAATGTACTTACAAGTACGCCTTCACCCAGAAGATTGGAAATTACAATCCATCCTTTGGCGTGAAGACCCGAGAAAGGATATAGAAAATTATGTCCTTACCACTGTCACGTTTGGCTGTGGTCCGTCTGCTTTTCTAGCCAGTCGCACTCTGAGAAAGCTAGCTGAGGACGACGGAGCTAAATTTCCTTTAGCTACTTCTGTCATACATAATGAAATGTATATGGACGACGTCTTGTCCGGAGCTTTCGACGTGGGTACAGCTGTGCAAAAACGAAATCAGCTGAACTCGTTGCTGTTATCTGGAGGTTTCCGCTTGGCCAAGTGGATGACCAACGACGCAAAGTTGCTAAGTTCGTTTGAATCGTCAGATTTGGCCAAAGAAGCTACACTCAAAGTCGGCCTGGGATTTTCAGTGCTCGGACTCGTATGGGAGCCAAGAACTGATGTCTTTCGCTTCAACGTGACGCTCGAACCCCTGTCCGCTCCGATCACCAAAAGAAAGGTTTTATCGAGCATTGCAGGCATGTTCGACCCCTCGGGTTGGATTTCGCCCGTCTTGATCACATTAAAAATATTTATGCAATCTCTGTGGCTTCTGACCAAAGAGTGGGATACTCCTTTGCCCGACGATGAGATTGAGAAATGGCGTGCTTTCGAGGTCGACTTGCAGGAGTTACCCTCGGTAACGATTCCCAGGTGGAATGGTTACATGCCCGACACGTATATTGAATTGCACGGCTTCGCAGACGCATCAAAGTTTGCTTACGCTGCCGTGCTTTACTTACGTTTGATTTGCCAAGGGCAAGCTCGAGTAACGTTACTCGCTTCAAAGACAAAGGTGGCTCCTCTCAAGACTTTATCTATACCTCGACTTGAGCTGTGTGCTGCGCATCTCTTAGCGAAGCTCGCAGCGTCCTTCGTTGCCACGGGCGATTTCACACAGGCCAAGCTACATCTTTGGTCTGACTCGAAAACTACGCTGCATTGGATTCACGGCTTACCGGCGAGATGGCCGGTATTTGTAGCCAACCGATGCGCCGACATAATTACGCATGTGCCACAAGCAATTTGGCACTACGTAAATACGAAGCACAATCCTGCTGACCTTGCATCCCGAGGATGCACCGTAGCTGTTCTACGCAGTGAACGGCTTTGGTGGCACGGTCCGGAGATGCTCTCGACGACGACTCGGCATTGGACGAGCGACGAAGTGACTTACACGTCGGAAAGTGTGGAGAGCGAAGCTCCAACAGAACAGACAGTACTGGCGCAAAGCACGTGCACTTTACAAGACTGTGATCTGTTCGATCGCTTTTCTTCGTACATGCGCTTGAAGAAAGTTATGGTACATTGTCTGCGCTTCGTGACCAAGCTGGCAGGCCGATGCAATTTAACTTTAGAATTGCAGTTCGAGGCAGCCGATGGCACCGAAGTCACCGTGCAAGAGCTTGATCAATCAGCACGTCATTTATGTCGCATGACGCAGGTTGCACTTCTACCTGAAGAAATGCAACGTATCGCCGACAAGGCAGCTCGACAAACAACACCCTCTGGCCAAGCTGTGTCCAATACTCGCAAACGGATTAATCCGTGTTGGTGGCAGATTGAGGCACGCTGCTCTCAGCGAAGATCGCAAGCATCCTATTATTTTGCCAGCCAAGAGTCGATTGGTTCAGCTGCTTGTCGACGACATGCACGAGAAGATGTTCCACGGCGGAACACATTTAATCGCTACGCACTTGAGACAACAGTATTGGATTCCACGTCTCAAAAACGTAATAAGCGCAAGATTGCGACGCTGCGTGGTGTGTCTCCGATACGGAGCCGAGACGGCGTTCCAGCGCATGGCTGATTTACCCGCAGCTCGCGTAAATCGATGTCGCTCATTTGAAGAAGCTGGACTAGACTATGCTGGCCCTTTCCCGATCAAAGCTTCCAGACATCGAGGAACGTATTCATACAAAGGCTATTTTGCCATTTTTGCATGGCTACGAAAGCGATACATCTAGAAGCCGTATCATCATACGACACAGACTCTTTCATCGCAGCTTTTCGTCGCTTCATCTCTCGCAGAGGTCCGTGTCGGCATCTGTACAGCGACCGTGGCACGAATTTCGTGGGAGCCGACGCTGAACTTAGACGGCTACATTGTCTAGGTTCTGGGTTCTACAATTCGATATGTGCCCAACTGCGTGACAAACATGGCACGACTTGGCATTTTAACCCGCCAAGTGCGCCACACTTTGACGGCTTATGGGAGTCCGGCGTAAAATCGGTCAAATATCATTTGAAGCGCATGGTCGGTGACAATCTGTTCACTTATGAAGAGTTTTCAACTCTGCTGGCACAGATCGAGGCGATTTTAAATTCTCGTCCACTCACGCCATTGCCAGACGGATTTGAGCCTGACTCTGTGCTTACACCAGCTCATCCGTTGATCGGTGAATCATCGATCGTGCTTAACGAGCCCCCGCTGAAAGACAAAAAATTGGGCCCGTTGGAGCGATGGAAATTAGTGACGCAAATCACTCAAGATTTTTGGGAGCGTTGGTGCTCGGAGTATTTACTCACTTTACAAAAAAGAAATAAGTGGCTAAGCGTAAAAAGGAATCTTAGCCCAGGAGATATCGTGCTGGTCAAAGATGAGATTCTCCCTTGCGCTCGATGGCCCTTGGCCAGGGTTGTTGAAGTACACCCTGGGCGCGACGGATTAGTACGCGCTGTTACCATTGCGACTGCGAAGGGTACGTACAAACGACCGATCGTGAAACTTGTTCAATTGGTCGCTCACGAGGAGTAATAAATTATAAATCGGCCGCCAGATGTCATGTGTCTATCCAAAAGAGACATTATCAAAGTTAGTTCATGGCTCACCGCCAGATGGCGCATGGCGGCCCTCAAGAGAAATCACTCAGCTTGAGTATATAGCAAGCTACATTCGTTGCCATTTTTACTGTCGATTACGGTACGTTTCAACTGGAGCAGTGTGCGCGTACAGTGAAGTTATGGTTTTTCGCAAGAAAAGACGCTGTAAGAAAAATCAAGGTGGTGTAAAGTGGCGTGCTCGACTTGCTAAGTTTCTCATCAAGAAAATGAAAGAAGCACCCACCACGGCTCTCCTTCAAGACGGTATCGGAGAGACACCTTCTGCGTCTCTGCCAAGCAACGTCGAAGAGCCATCCGCTTCATCTCTTATCCGGGACTGTGTCGAGGAACCGCCAATCGTGACTCTCACTCGTGACGAAGTCATAGACAGAGTGAGAAATCGTCGATCTGCCGTTGCAACGTCGACACACACGGACGACGATCCAGTCACTGTCTTCAATGCTATGACGAGCGATCCTCCAGAAATTCAAGGTCTACCAGACATGATCGCTGTCGTCGAGATTGCTTCTCACGGCGAGACAGAGCAAGATAAACCCACCGTCGGTACGCAAATGCTTGAGGTAAAGGCAGCCACATCTACTTCTTCTGAAGCATCAGCTCTCAACGAGGACCTACCTACACCTGCAAATTCTGTAGTAGACCCTCGCCTAGAAGAGAAGAAAAGAAGCTTGATCAAGGGGTTGCATACGCTGAATGGCGGCTTATACCGATCGATATACCCGAGCCTGCATACAGGCGAGCTCAAACTACATGCAGGCCTACATGCAGCCAATCGAAAACTGCATCTAAACCAGCAACGACCCAGACGTCTCGTGTTACAGCAGTTCCTGTGGTGACTTACACACCTACACCCAAAGTTGAGCTCGCCCGCCGCCGACGAGAGGAAGCCGCCCAAGCCAGAGCCCTGCTGCGCCCACCGGATGAAATCGAGGACATCTTCGCCTCCGGTCGGCCCGTATCTGATGACGAGTACAACGCGTGGAAGAAGAAGACGCCCAGCCGAGGTGCTTAGTATAATCATTTTTATTTATATTTATATTTTATTATTTCAGTTTTCCTTTTCATTTTCAATTTATTATAATGTTGTTAAAGTTGTAAGAAACCCCCTAGGGGTGTTTCCGGGGCCGGTATGTTTAAAGACGCTACCGCTAGGTGGCGTCGGCCCAGCGCGTCGCGCTCGCTAACGAAGCAATCAAGTTCGGACGATATATACGGGCTCGCCGCGCAGTAAAATTGATTACCTGGCATACGCTGGCGGTAGGTGCAAAGCACTTGAGTTTCGCGGTCGGAGAGATTTATCTCTCAGCTCGCTGCGAACTTACACTGTCGGTCGGAGATTTTATCTCGGCTCGCTGACGGTGTAAGAAGACGGTCGTGGGGAAACCCTGGCTCGCTGTCACTCAAGTGTCTTTGTAGCCTATCGGCTAGCTATTTGCCTTTTGTAAGCGCGACTCTTACGACGTGCGGTAAGAGTCGGCTACATACACTCGGCGTCGGCCGACAAATCAATCTTGAAAAATTGTATGATTGATTGGCTTGAGCTTGCGACACGAAGCTCGAGCACTTTGTTTATTAAATAACTATATATTTGATCCATGCTCATGTAAATACATTATTTAAATATTGACTGTTAATAAATAATTATTAATTTCTTTAAACATATATGCTAATCGTAAAAAACTCATTTCAATTTCCCTTCCAACACAGCAGATCGTAGCAATCAAGGCTTTATTGTTTTTGGCCTTTAACATCAAAAAACAACCATCTTACCCAGTTCCTAACCAGGCACGGCTGCTTCAGGTCCTACCTGTGTCGGACCAACAACGACACAATCGACCAGTGCCTGGCGTGTTTTCCAGCAGTGGAAGATGTCGAGCACGTCATTTTCAGCTGTCCTCGATTCGCTGAGGAAAGAGAAGGGCTCCGCCGGCTCTTTCAAGGGCCCCTAGAGCCTGGCACGCTAGTTGGGTTCATGCTTACTGCTGAACCCAACTGGCTGGCAGTGTCCTCCTTCGCACACTCAGTCATGACAAGACTGAGAAGTGAAGAGCGGGCCAGAAAAAGATGACCGGACGATGCGGTTTGAAAAAAACGAGAATGAAGGATAACATCACCGAAGAGAGCGCGTAGCGCCGTAGCCTCCCCCCCGCGAAGTAATGCCTAACGGTGGTCCCGCGGGGAACAAGAAGAGGCAGAAGAAAAGGATGGGTTTTAGTGGGTATTTGTAGAAAGGCACAACTATCCGCCTACATAACATCACACATTACCAACGTACACTACTCGAGTCCCACATATCCACGCGACCACATTTGACCTGTCACGTATTGAATCCGTAAATGGATTTCCCTCCTTCCCAAAAAAAAAAAAAACACACACACACACACACACACGGAGTGACGAGCTGGACTCGTACCGACACAGACGTGTTACGTATAGCTCCGGCGAGATTAATTCACTAGGCGCGTGCATAGGTAATTTCGAGTGCTAGTGCAGTTTCATAGTGTGCGCGGCGTCACGCTGCACGTACAGCACATCGTCGAGTCCCCCACAGGCCAGATGCGATCGTCATCAAGGCTGATTATCCGTCGTCTTATGCTGGCATCTTGAAGAAGATCAAAGGAGAGCCGACGCTGCAAACGATCGGAAGCAGCGTACACACCATCAGACGCAGTGCTTCTGGTGCCTTAGTGCTGCAGCTGAGAAAAGGCGTGGAAAACGCCTCCTCTCTCGGTGCAGAGCTGGACAGAGCTCTTGGCGCTGCGGCAACAGCCAGCGCCCGACAGCATGAGACGGCGATCGAGATCAAGGACCTCGATGAGTGCGCCACCAAGGAGGAGATCGCCATCACGCTCGGTCCGCTCTTGGGTGTTCTAGTGCTCGGCCCCGACGTAGTGAAGTCTATGCGGAGGGCGTACGCTGGGACGCAGGTGGCGGTCGTCGTGCTCCCGGACGATCTGGCGGCCAAGGCGTTCAGGCTCGGCCACGTGCGTATCGGCTGGGTCAGCTGCCGTGTGCGTGGTCACGAGGAGTCTATGCACTGCTACCGATGCTGGTGTCCTGATCACATCGCTGCGCGCTGCAGGGGCCCAAACCGCTCGAGGCTCTGTTACCGCTGTGGTCGTGAGGGCCACCAGACCAAGGACTGCAAGGACCAGCCTGTGTGCGTTCGCTGTAGGGAGCGAGGCGCTGACCACGGCCACGTGTCCAACAGTCGGAGCTGCCCGCTGGCAAAGGAGTCCATTCACGCCCGTAGATGATGAGGATCCTACAGCTCAACCTCAATCACTGCGAGGCGGCCCAGGACCTCCTGAGCTTGACCATCCGGAAGCAGCGCATAAAGGTGGCCATCGTGTGCGAGCAGTACAAGGATCTCGACCCGCCGCACACATGGCTCTCCGACGTCAACAGCAGTGCGGCCATATGGGTCCATGGAGGCGCGACGGTGCAGGAGCACCCGACGAGGGCGAGCCCGTTCTTCACCTGGGCTCGAGTCAGCGGAATCTACATCTTTAGTGTCTACGCGCCACCGAGACTTAGCGACGTGGAAATCTCCGCCCTCCTCACCGACATCACCGAGGAGGCCCGAGGCAAGAGGCCGCTCGTGGTGGCGGGTGATTCCAACGCATGGTCGACGGAGTGGGGGAGAAGGGAGACCAGGCCCCGAGGCACCATCTTGCTGGACTCGCTCAGCCTCCTCGACGCGGTGCTGCTCAACGCCGGTGACGCACCGACCTTCGCTGGAGAGCAGGGCAACTCTGTCATCGACCTCATCTTTGTCAGTGAAGCACTCACCCCCAGCGTGGCTTCGTGGACGGTGAGCGACCTGTACACGCATAGCGACCACCATGCTATCGTGTTCGAGATACAGGACGATGAGCCCTCCAACGGACCCCTGATGCGCCGAGGATGCAGGTGGAACGCTCGCTCGATGTGGACAGCCTCTCCACTGCGATGGCCGGCGCTGTCATCCCAGCCCGCCCTGCAGAGGAGATGGCGTTGGACCTCATGGCCGCCGTTACCGACGCGTGCGATGCCTCTATGACCGGCTCGGTCGGCGGCCGCAGACGTGAGCCGGTATACTGGTGGACGGCCGAGATCGCCGACCTCCGACGCTCATGCCTGCGAGCGCGTAGACTTCAACAGAGAGCACGTGGCCGGCCCAACGAAAACGCCTGCCGGTCGAACTACACCGCCGCAAGACACCTCCTGCGAGCGGCCATCAAGACCAGCAAGCGCCAGTGCTGGAGTCGGCTATGCGAGGAGGTCAATGCGGACGTGTGGGGCAAACCGTTCAAGACGGTGATGGCGCGACTGAAGGGACGAAAAGCAAAAACTCCAAGCTCACCATCGCTGGTGCGCCGTGCGGTTGCTGCCCTCTTTTCCCCTGTTTCGGAGGAGCTCGTCCTGCCTCGACCACCTCAGGCAGGAGAAAATGTCCCAAACGTCACCCTGGAAGAGCTCCAAAGAGCGTGCAGGAAGATCAGGGAGCATGCCGCGCCTGGACCAGATGGAGTGCCAAACTCCGCTCTTAGGTCCACCATCGCCGCGCGTCCCGACATCTTCCTGCGAGTGTACACGGCGTGCCTGCAGTCCGGAGTTTTCCCGACCTGCTGGAAGCGGCAAAAGCTCGTCCTGATGCCAAAGCCGGGCAAGCCACCGAACGAGCCGTCGTCGTACCGTCCGCTGTGTATGCTCGACACAGCGGGCAAGATCTTAGAAAGGATCATACGCGACCGCCTGGAGGTCTTCACGGAGGGGCCTGGAGGCCTGTCGGATCAGCAGTATGGCTTCCGCAGGGGGCGATCGACGATAAATGCCATCGAGAGCGTCGTCGCCACCGCCCGGAGTGCCATCACAGGCAAGAGGTGGCACCGGGGGACGAAGCAGTACTGCGCCGTCGTGACACTTGACGTGAGGAATGCGTTTAATTCGGCCAGGTGGAATAACATCCTCTCCGCGCTGCACCGGATGAACGCGCCCGAGTACCTGCTGAGAACAATTACCAGCTACTTCTCAGACAAGGTGCTTGACTTCCACACGGACGACGGACAGCAGTCCTACGGAGTTACTGCGGGAGTTCCACAGGGCTCGGTTCTCGGCCCGATCCTGTGGAACGTCATGTACGACGCCGTACTGCGTCTCGACGTGGGAGAGAATGTGCGGATCATAGGTTTTGCCGATGACATCGCCGTGGTGGCCGTGGCCAAGTACTTGTGGCAGATCGAGGAGGACCTAAACGCAGCCATCGTGAAGGTGCGAGGCGCTCTCCAGATGCTCAGCCTGGAAACGGCAGACCACAAGACGGAGGCAGTGCTCATCACCAGCAGGAGGGACACGGAGACCATCACCATCACGGTGGGTGACTGCAGCATACGCTCGTCCCCCGTCATTCGCTACCTGGGCCTGCACATTGACGCTAGGCTAAAGTTCAACCTCCACTTTCGAACAGCTAGCGAAAAGGCCGCAAAAGTGACAGGAGCCCTATCAAGGATCATGCCCAATATCGGTGGGCCCAAAAGCGGCCGACGAAAGCTCTACGCCCACGTCGTCGACTCGGTGCTCTTATATGGAGCCCCAATATCGAGCAGCGCAGCAGAGACACGGGCATACATCCGCCATGCGGAGTCAATCCATCGACGAGCCTGCCTGCGCGTGATTAGTGGTCGCCCGCATGTCTCCCACGAGGTGACGTACGCCCTCGCTGGCACACCACCGCTGGCTCTCCTCGCGGATGAGCGCGCGCGGATATACAAACGTCGCTGCCGGGACGCCAAGGAGAGGAGCGTCTCGAGACTCTACGAGAATGGCAGACGCGGTGGGACCGGTCGGAAAAGGGACGCTGGACGCACCGACTCATCCCAAATCTAAAAGTTTGGGTTGAAAGGGGACATGGAGAAGTGGACTACTACCTAACACAACTCCTGTCCGGGCATGGCTTCTTCAAGCAACACAGCCAGCGCTACGACAACACCCTGAGTGCACTGTGCCCGGCCTGTCCCCACACGATCGAAAATGCGGAGCACGCGTTCTTTCGCTGCCCGCGTTTCAACGAAGAAAGAGAGACGCTCCAAGGCACTCTCTTAGAGCACATAGAGCCCGAGAACATCATCGGGCTCATGCTCGCCAGCGAGACGAATTGGCGAGCGGTCGCCTCCTTCGCCTACTCAGTCGTAATAAGACTCAGGGACGAAGAGGTGGACAGAAGAAGATGACCGGACGATGCGGTAAGAAGAAGACGCCACACGAACCAAGCCACCATGAAGAGCACGACGATATGTGCTAAATCCACCGACCCCGTGAAGTAATGCCTAACGGCGGTTTCCGCGGGGAAGGAATAAATGGCGAAATAAGAAGAAGATGGATACACGGTATATAAAATATGTATACTACCTTCGCCCGATTTCTACATTGATATGATAATGTAAACCTTTCTTTTCTCTGTTATCTCTCGGGTTATTCTCTGTCGGGAGCAGCGTCCAAAACATCAGACGCGGTGCTGCAGGGGCCCTGGTGCTGCAACTCAAGAAAAACGCTGACAATGCCTCCACTCTGGGCGCGAAATTGGACCAAGTCCTCGGTGACGCGGCCACTGCCAGCGCTCTGCAGGATACCACCATGATCGAGATCAGGGATCTCGACGAGTGTGCCACCAAGGAGGAGATCGCCGACGCGCTTAGTACATCGCTAGGCGCCTTGAGCCTCAACAAGGAAGTAGTCAGGACACTACGGGAAGCGTACGCTGGAACGCAAGTGGCTGTCGCCGCGCTCCCGGACGACCTAGCCGCCAAGGCACTGGAACTCGGCCACATACGGATTGGCTGGGTCAACTGCCGCATCCGTGGTCGCGAGGATGCTCCACGCTGCTACCACTGCTGGAGCCCCGGTCACGTCTCAGCCCGCTGTAAGGGACCTGATCGCTCGGGGCACTGTTTCCGCTGCGGACAAGCAGGCCAACAAATAAAGGACTGCAAGAACAACCCAATGTGCGTTCTCGGCCGAGAAGAAGGCGTTGCCCGCGACCATGCGTCCACAGGCCGGTACTGCCCTCTTGCACAGAAGAACACTCAAGCCCGCCGATGATGAGGATTATACAGCTTAACCTCAATCACTGCAAGGCTGCTCAGGATCTCCTGAGCTAAGCCATCCGTGAGCAGCGCATCAACGTGGCCATAGTCTGTGATCAGTACAAGAACCTCGATCCACCCTATACATGGCTCGCCGATGCCAACAGCCAAGCCACCATCTGTGTGCAAGGAGGTAGCCTGGTGGAGGAGCACTCAGCAAGAGCGCGTCCCTTCTTCACCTGGGCCCGTATCAGCGGAATCTACTTTTTCAGCATCTACGCACCACCAAAGCTCGCTGATGTAGAATTCTCCGCTCTTCTCCCCAACATCATAGAGGAAGTCCGGGGCAAGACGTCGCTCATCATTGCTGGCGACTTCAGCGCCTGGTCAACGGAGTGGGGATGCCGAGCGACGAGACAGCGCGCCACCACTCTCCTGGACGCGCTCGCCCCCCTCGAAGCTGTACTGCTGAATACCGGAGATACACCAACATTCACCGGTGCACTGGGCTACTCGGTCGTAGATCTCACCTTCGCCATCGACACACTCGCTTCCCAAGTTACATCATGGGCCGTAAGCGAGCTCTACACGCATAGCGATCATCAAGCCATCGTGTTTGAGATACAGATCGCCAGATCGCCTAGACCCGCGACGCACCAAAGCTGCAAGTGGAACGCACGCAGTCTTGACATAGAGTGCTTCACGGCCATGATGGCTGGTGCCGCGGTCCCACCCGGGTCTACAGAAGAGATGGCAATGAGGCTCATGGCTACCTTACCAGTGCATGCGACGCGTCTATGACCAAGGCAGGTGGACGACGTCGTCGTGGCGCAGTATACTGGTGGACAAGCGAGATCGCTGGCCTCCGGCGCTCATGTCTGCGAGCACGAAGGCTTGCCTAGAGAGCACGTGGCCGGCCAAATGAAGCCGCCAGCCGAGCGAGCTATACCTCTGGAAGACGTCTCCTGCGCGCGGCTATCAAGACCAGCAAGCGCCTATACTGAAACAAACTGTGCAACGAGGTCAACGAGGACGTATGGGGCAAATCATACGAGACAGTCATGTCCCGTCTCAGAGGACCGAGAGCAAATTCACCAAGCTCACCGTCCACGTTGGGCCGCATAGTGGCTGCTCTCTTCCCTCGCCTCGCCAGCTCTGCCACCACCACTCTAAGCAGGAGCAATTGTACCAGCCGTCACCATGGAAGAACTTCGAGGAGCATGCGGGACACAGAGGGCAAGCTTCTAGAAAGAATCATCTGTGACCGCATCGAAGCCACTACTGAGAACCCTGGGGGCCTCTCAGATCATCAGTATGGCTTTCGGAAGGGGCGATCGACGATCAACGCCATCGAGAACGTCATCGCCACCGCCCGAGAGGCCGTCGCGGGCAAGAGATGGAACCGCGGCACCAAGAAGTACTGCGCCGTGGTCACCCTCGACGTGAAGAACGAGTTTAATTCGGCTCGGTGGAACAACATCAACGCCGCGCTACGCCAAATGCGCGTACCTGAGTACCTGCTGAGAATAATCAGAAGCTATCTCTCAGCGAGGCTGCTTGATTGCGATACGGACGACGGACCAGAACCCACAGAGTCACAGCAGGCCTTCCGCAAGGATCTGTCTTGGGGCCCATCCTGTGGAACTTCATGTACGACGCCGTTCTGCGCCTCAATTTCAGAGGCAACGTAAGGATCGTGGGCTTCGCGGACAACATCGCCCTGGTGGCCGTGGCCAAGCACTTGTGGCAGATCGAACACGATCTGAATTCTTCGTGGCGCGCTTCAAGATCTCAGCCTAGAAACGGCTGACCATAAGACCGAGGCCCTTCTCATCACTAGCAGGAAGAAAACGGAGACCATCACCATCACAGTAGGCGACTGCAGTATAATGTCGACCCCCTGAATCCGCTACCTGGGCCTACAAGTTGACTCCAGGCTGAGGTTCGACCAACATTTCCGAATCGTCAGCGAAAAGGCAGCAAGAGTGTCTGGAGCCCTCGCGAAGATCATGCCCAACATCGGTGGGCTCAGAAGTAGCCGACGCGTGCTCTATTCCCCCGTTGTCGACTCAATTCTCTTGTATGGAGCACCCATCTGGAGCTGTGCGACAGAGAAGCAGGCCTGCATCCGCCAGGCAGAGTCTGCATATCGACGAGCCTGCCTGCGCGTGA
This sequence comes from Trichogramma dendrolimi, assembly GCA_034770305.1. Classification (NCBI taxonomy): domain Eukaryota; kingdom Metazoa; phylum Arthropoda; class Insecta; order Hymenoptera; family Trichogrammatidae; genus Trichogramma; species Trichogramma dendrolimi. The sequence continues at coordinate 447,398 of JAPMIB010000014.1, forward strand.
TCATCGGGTGACCACACGTCTGCTACGACGCGACGTACGTGATAGCCAGCGTACCACCGCTGGCGCTACTAGCGGATGAGCGAGCGCGCATATACCAGCGCCGCCCCGAGGACGTCAAGGAGGAAGAAAGAAGAGAGACGCTGAACAGGTGGCAGGACCGGTGGGACCGGACCTCAAAGAGCCGATGGACACACCGGCTAATTCCGAACATCACGGAATGGGTCGAGAGGGGACATGGAGAAGTGGACTACCGTCTCACACAACTCCTGTCCGGGCATGGCTACTTCAAAAGCCATAGCCAGCGCTATGATAACACCCTTAGCGAACTCTGCCGGCCTGTCCAATCACAATAGAAGACGCGGAGCATGTGTTCTTTCGCTGCCCGCTATTCCACGAAGAGAGGGAGAGACTCCAACAAGTCCTCCAAGAAGAAATCGAGCCTGAAAATATCGTCAGGCTCAAGCTCGAAACCGCAGGAAATTGGATGGCGGTAGCGTCTTTCGCACAATCAGTCGTCTCCAGACTGAGGCAAGAGGCACAAGAGGTGTGAAACGATCCGGACGATGCTGCAAGAAGAAGACGACGCTTCTGGTTCCCGAACCCCTAATCACCGTAAGGTGGACGGGGGATGTACGAAAAAGACACAGATGTAGCAGAGAAGCTCTATAGAGTCCCAACCGAAGTAATGTTTAACGACGGTTCCCGGTGGGGTACTCATTTCGAAGGGCCACTGGCTGCAGAGTTCACTCTGCCCACGTCCACAAAAAAAAACACACACACACACGCACACACACACATACAGACATTTCTTCGCCTCTGACGCGATCCTGCGCCTCAACTTCAATGGCGATGTTCGTCTCGTCGGTTTCGCGGACGACATCGCAGTGGTGGCTGTCGCCAAGCATCTATGGCAGATCGAACACGATCTGAACGCTGCGGATACTACAGGTGCGAGGCGCGCTCCAGGCTCTCAGCTTACAAACGGCTGACCACAAGACGGAGGCTCTGCTCATCACAAGCAGGAAAAAAGAGGAAACCATCACCATCACGGTAGGTGACCACAGCATACGCTCGTCCCCCTCCATCCGCTACCTGGGCCTGCACATCGACGCCAAGCTGAAGTTCGACCACTACCTCCGAACAGTCAGCGCGAAGGCAGCCGGTGTGATTGGTGCCCTTACGAAGATCATGCCCTACTCTGGCGGGCCCAGAAGCAGCCGACGCAAGCTGTATGCTCACGTCGTCGACTCCATACTCCTGTATGGAGCCCCCGTCTGGAGCACAGCAGCACAAAAGCGAGCCTACATTCGACAGGCTGAGTCAGCGCACTGACGAGCCTGCCTGCGTGTGATCGAAGGCCGGCCGCATGTCTCTTACGACGCCACATATGTCCTTGCCGGCATACCTCCGCTGGCCCTTCTTGCGGACGAGCGAGCGCGACTCTACGGCCGCCGCCGAGAGGACGCAGAGGACGAAGAATGCTTGGCAACGCTAAGCAAGTGGCAGGAAGCATGGGACCGGTCGACGAAGGCCCGATGGACGCACCGACTGATCCCAAGTATCAGAGTGCGGATCGAGAGGAGGCACGGAGAGCTAAACTACCACCTCACGCAACTCTTGACCGGGCATGGCTTCTTTAAACACCATAGCCGACGCTACGATCATAACCATAGCGTGCAAGGCCCGGCTTGCCCCTCATCCATCGAGAACGCGGAGCACGTATTTTTTCACTGCCCAAGGTTTAAAGAAGATAGAAAGAGACTACAGGCTCTTCTCCACGAGGTCATGACGCCGGAAAACACCACCAGGCTCATGCTCGCGAACGAGCCGAATTGGCTCGCTGTTGCTTCCTTCGCCTACTCAGTCGTAACAAGACTGAGAGACGAGGAAACAGACAGAAGGTGACGACCGGACGATGCTGCCGGAAGAAGACGCCACCTCAACCAAGCCTCCATGAAGCGCATAACGCCAACCCCTCCATCCCCGTGAAGTAATGCCTAACGGCGGTTTCCGCGGGGATGGAACAAAGGGAAACCGACGTGGATGTATGTACATACACTTTGTACCATAAATCAATATGTTACACTCTCACTTCTATTGTTACATTTTACCCAATGTAAACTTCTATTCTCACTTTCTGCTAAATAAAATATATTAATACATCCAAAAAAAAAAAAAAACATACTGACATTTGTTGGTAATTCAATGTAGTTTCCAAATATGTAAACCAAATTGTCCTACGACGTCTGGTTCCAAATCTCGTTTTCAAGCCTATCACAGAACTTCCTCTATGAGGAAGCAAATCACACACACACCACACACACACACACACACCACACACACACACACCACACACACACACACACCACACACAACACACACACACACACACACACACACACACACACACCACACACACCACACACACACACACACACACACACACACACACACCACCACACACACACACACACACACACACACACACCACACACACACACACACACACCCACACACACACACACAACCACCACATCCATACAGACAATTGTTCAGAATTCAATGACGATTCTGAATATGTATGCGAAATTGTCCTGCGAGTTCTATATCAAAATTTGATTTTGACGCCTATCACAAAGCTTCCTCTATGAGGAAGCAAAATTGAAAGCTGAGAGGAAGGGTGAGAGGAGAAAATGCATGAAAGAATCGGGAGGGTGTGTAGATGAAGTGTTACATAGGAAAATAACTGGTACGTTATGGATTCGATGATACTGAATCTAGGTCTATTTTAGAGTGAATGGGTATGAATTCTGACTGAGGTGACTTGCGCATGAGGACAGTTAAGTTTCGAACGATTGGGCTAGGATAATGGAGATGACGAGCTACCGATTTTGCTTTGTGAAGCAGATTATATGTATTTTTCAGCCATAGAGGACTTAATGAGAGCTTCGATGCACCACCAATATGTAAAAAATATGTATTTCAATGTTTAATTATGTTTCAAAAAATTAAAACTATCAAAAAAATTAAAATGTAAAAAGTATGATACATAAAAAAAATCTAGACGGCAAAATATTATTTGAAAATGATTTTTTTTTAAATTTGCTTTGCAGGTTGCAGTATATGGGCAACATATTGCTAGAAAAATTTTATTTTCATCAGCAATATATCCGCAATATATTTGCGTGTGTATATTTGCCACTATAGATGCAATATATTGGCGAATGATTCGCCCATATATTGCAAATATACTGCCAATTGTTCAGATTTTTACGCGGGATGAGGGTCGACTCAAGTGGCAAGCCTGACAGCAGGAACTTACAGTCGTCTGAAAGATGTTGAGGAGCAGAAGAAAGGTCTGCCATCTGCATATCCTCAATTGTTTCATCGATATGTTGAAGCTCCAATCTAATGGCCGAGATGGATTTAGCGTTCAGCTTCAAGGCATTTTCCTGCTTGGTCAGACGCTCATCCAGCTTGACTAGAGCCCTCGCCCTCCATCCGAGTCATAACTGCATCCGTACCATCTCTAATAGGTTCAATACTATTTTCGATAATATCTTCAAAATGTTTCATACTATTCTCCATACTATGTTCAAAGCGCTTAATAATCTGATTCATAAAAATAGTCGCCCACTCAGGAGTATTATTGCTTGAAGAGGTCATAATGGTAATAATAGAAGGAAGCAACACACACAGATTACAACACAGAATATCAGCGTCACACCAGCAGACGATAGCGTGATCAGAACGACGACGATCCTTGCCTGTTCATTGAAGTAGAGAGCTTCCTTGGTTACTTGTTTGGCTTTTCCTTAATTCTGAAGATTGGTCCAGCAGACAGTTGATGCGCGAAGACGAGCTGTCTTTGCGCGCATGACTTAAGGTGCACGGTGCCGAAAACTAACTTCCAATGCCACTGTATAGTATAAAAATTAATTTTAGTCAATGCAAGGGTAACAGCCGTGATAGCGGTCCAGTTTTAGTTGACCATTGCCAAATTAGCGTGCAAGAAACTGCAAGAAAAACGCCCGTAGGCAAGTCGAGGCAGTACAAAAAGCAAGAAATAGAGGAGCATAAAGAAGTGTGTGTTGTCGTACTTACTTAGAGAGAGAGAAAGAGAGAGAGAGAGAGAGAGGGAGAGAGATTTATGTAAGTATAATATTGAGAGTGTTTATGAATAAAATAATTTTTCCAGCGGACTTAATAATACACTGTAATCCTATGCACAAACTTCGAGCACGTGCAAACTTATAAGCCGCTTGCAATAAATTACTTGTATTGACACTTGCCCTGTGAACACAAAGTAACTAGTAAAGACACCACGAGAATAAGCGTCGACAAATCCCAAGAAATAACATATACCCGCTCTGTTTACATACATTTTTTTTGACTAAAGAAATTTGATTAATATAATACGATGCCCTACAATATGCGAAGCTCTTTATTTACACAATTTATAATAAATACGATTTTATTTCATTGTTGTGCACCGCTTTGATTTAAACCTCTTAGCTTTGATTTCATGATGCAATGTGCCATTCGCATGTACGGTGTTTACATAAATGCGTATGCATCCAATTTGGCAAATAAGGATCTGACGTAGTTGCTACGCATTTATCTCTCAACGAATGTTCGATTATGTGCATTTGCGATTTATGAACGAGACAGAATAAAAAAGAATTACCAATGTTACAATAACAACAGAGGTGATGCCTCGGCGTCGAATGTTACTGATCGAGCCGTAATATATTTATAATTGTATTGTGTATAACTTGTATATAACTTTTTTCTAGATGGATTTTCAAAAAATGTCTCTTTGAGGTTCTCCGTATTATTGCTCTGAACAACTGAACCGGTCATCCAATTCCGTCTGGTAGTTTTCTTGGAAAACGGGATCGAATTTGTTAATCCGGAAACTGTAATAAAAAATTTCAATGCAATTTTCCGAATAAACTACTGAATGAAATGAGACAAAATTTAGTACAACTATTCACAGTAAAAAACCGCTGCCAATTTATTGGCAAATAGCTTCCTCATAAAAAATGATATTAATGAACGTGTCTGATTGTTGAAAAATAAATTTGTATTTCATTTTTGTGTACAGAACTATAAAAAGATTTCTATAATTTTGTAAAAGATTCCCTTGTAAAAGTTTCCCTTGCTCAATTTCACGCTACGTGTCTCCGTTCAAAAGTTACACTAATTCCAGATCGCCGCTTTTGCTCTATAACGGAGCAAAAAAAAGACTTTTTGTTTTGAGTTCTTACTTTTTTTATATTCCGTGAATCTCTACGTTTTTGGTCTTAAATTAAAGATTGGCTGCTCCTCTTACATTATACCGAATAAAAAGTATACAATCCTTCATTTATACATAAAAAAAATTAAAAAAAATTTTTTTTTCCAAAAAACCGAGTTTACAACACGATAAAAAAAATCATAACTTTTTAACTATTCGGTGGATCATAAAATAAGTTTTTGACGCTTCATGCGACACACAAATCCTTCAAAACAAGCCTAACCGCTTCTCGATACGTGTCTCCGTTCAAAAGTTACACTGGTTCCAGCCCACCAGACGCACACACACACACACACACACACACACACACACACACACACACAGACACATATTTATTTATCATAAACGTTTCGGCAAGAAAAATTTCTTAACGTAGTATTATTTCAATTTCAAAAATTTATAACACGCCATTTTATTATAAATAATAACGAAGGTTTCAGACCACGTTTATACCTTTGTAGACTAGTTAAAGAGTGTTATATTAAAATTTCATCCAAAAATATTGATTACTCTTGGAGATATCGCGAGTTAAAGTTGAAATCCGGTAAAATTTATTTTATGAAAAAACAACGGTTTTTTAGGTTTGCTCCTAGGTATAAGCTTACAGAAAAATCATGTTTGAATGCCCTATATACATTCAAAAAACTATATTGTCATATTTTGTTTTAACATTAAAAATGTTCAAATAATATTAATTTTCTATCAATCAAAAACTTTCATTTTTTTTTCTCCAAAAGTATGAACGATTTAATAATATGATTTTGCTGCTGCAATACGAAAAATGTCTGTAGATTCCTTGTATATCCTGAGATAAACAACGACCGCTTTTTAAAGTTTTCCAGTTGCAATAAGACTATTGCGTATTAAGGCTGTTATGTTGTGTAATGTTTAGCTTCGCGAGGGGTTCGGGAATTTGCCACGTAAGTTACAATTACAAAATCTTGCAAATCACACACACTAGCACGCTGGAAGGTTGCGGGCGGAAATAACCAATTGTCTGTCGATAAATTAAAACTAAAGAAATGGGTTTATTAAATAGTGAATAAATGAAGTAGGTTTGATTATATATGGGCCTTCTGGCCAGTAATACAAGACTATAAAAGGCTTCCGTCGAACCGCGCGTGAACGGGCTTGCGCTGGAGAGAGAGAGAGAGAGAGAGAGTATTGGATCGACAATCGACAATTACCTTTCTTTTCTGCAAGCATGACCTAATTTGTTTGTATATTCATAGGATCAGGGGTTATTATGTGAAAAAGAAAGATAGAGAAGAAAGCTTGAGTTTAAAGTTGTATTGCTATGAACTCTTTTCGAAGCCAGTCTTTCTGTAATAGTATGAACGAGAACACTGGTATACGTATGTGTATATGCAAGCACACACGCTGAGACATATAATCACACACATATCAAAACAAACGAATGAGTTAAAGTTTAATTAACGTGCCATGCCGAATACTTGGTCCATTCGTGGAGCCCTTCAGGACGCTCTTCAGTACAGACTGTAGATACTTTAATTTACCTTTACTTTCGAAACTTACTCACTTGTTTGTTCGTTTGCTTCGATGCACGAGATATACAACGCACAAGAAGTTTTCTTCTTTTCGCTATTCTTTTGCTTTACGATTTTTTTTCCTTACACCATGTATCCTTCAGCTCCCTCAAGCAGAAATATAACACATGTGTATATCTAATGTGCAAAACAAGAAAACTAGAGCTGCAGCTTTTTTTGCAAAGATTAATGCACTCCGAGGTGCAAGTCGATGAATTGCCGAGCAAGATTGCTAGGAATAGCTAAACTTGCTTGCCCATGCCTGTTTGCTTGATGGCTGCAGTGTATCGATGTCAGTAACTAAATGCTCTTCGATGTATATGGAAGAGATAAATAGATAGATAGATAAATTTATAAGAGCGGATGACCAAATATTGGTACTATTTTCTATTAATTCTTAACTCATACCGAAAATTGTTGAACTAAATTTTATATAGGTGTTAATCATAGCTTTTGAGGTAAGAAATTATTTTCCAGATACAAATAAATGAAAATACGAAATTGCAAGAAACTATAGCCATTTAAGTAAAATTCATATATCACGGCACTCACTGATTTTTGATTATAATTATAATAAATAGTTATAAATTGAATAACTTAACACTTTACAATAATGCCAAATCTTCTTTATACAAAAATAAAATTTATTAAATTTATTAATGATTAACAACTTAAACAATAAAATAAAAATATAGTTTTATCATTGAGGATCCATTTACGATATGATAATTTGAAGAATGACGCATTTTCGCTTTAATTTAATACACGTACAAATCTTCGTTTATAGTTGACCTTTTGATCTTCGAGCTTTTTCTATATTTACTTGTTGAAGATGTCTACTTTTCTACCTCTTGATGAACATTTTCAACAGTAAATGATTTCTGTAAATTTTCAGTAAATGATTTATGGATTTTATTTTTGGCTTACTGACATTTTTTTTCAGGAAATTTTTTTTTCATCATCTAATGTTCGCAATGAAAAGTGAATGCACTCATGATCATGGCTGCACTCGAAACAATTTAAGAAAATAAACTCTAAAATATTTTAATCCTTGTTTGACCAAGTATATTGATGAACTTTCATAGTTCCTGAAAAAAGTCGGTAAATGTTGAGGCAGCATTTCGATGCCCCCTAGCAGTAAGATGACAGTTCACAGAGCAGAGCAGCATCATGCCAGAAAGAGAGGAAATGAATTTTCTGTACAGATCACCATCATAAATATCTTGATAATGTCTAATAATGTGAGTTCTTCGATTAATTACATAATCATAACAGTCTTTGTTGGCTTTTAATACATCTACAATTGCATTGGAGGAATCGATCATTACATAAAAATTTTTACTAGCTTGATCAATTTACCCAATAACCTTATTACACTTATTACATTCAGATATCGGGTCAATATATTCGAATGTACCTAAATGGGCATTGCATTTGTCATTAGGACAAATTGCGTAAAAACATGAATTAGGTTTGCCGTTAAAAAATTTATCTATCATCTATCGAGAATCAGTAAGTACAGGGTCGTGAAAAATCAAATTAATTAACGTTAATAAACTAGATAACGTAGATACATATAATTTGTGCATAACGCTAAATTTTAAAACAAGAAAATGTAGTTGGAGCGAACTTATTTTTACTGGACTCTTGATAATTTCAGAAAATTTTTCATCGTTTATAAATTCTTCAAAAGTTGACTGTTTAAATTTATTTGTGTTTTGAGAATCAAGTTCTATGTTACTTCCAAATATTTCTTCAGGAATAAAGTAAGTTTCTACATAAACTTCATCAACATCGAGTTAACTGTTCTGTATAAATCTTTGAATAAAAAGTTTCAAGTATTGGGAAGTATACGATACTGCAGCGCCTCTCAGTATCAATCAATTCAAAAGTACCTCTGAGAAAATTTTCAAATCTATTCTTTGAATAGAAAAATGTATTAATTAAACAAAGGATTAATTACTTTGAATGAAGTAATATTATTAACCCTTTTCGACCCAAAAAGACCCGAGTAAAATGACTCTAAGAATTCTCGAAGTTTCACAATACTATGCTAATTGCAAGGTTAAAAAAAACCGCTGCCAATTTATTGGCAAATAGCTTCCTCATAAAAAATGATATCAATGAAGGGGTCTGATTGTTTAAAAACAAATTTGTATTTGATTTTTGTGTACAGAACTATAAAAAAACTTCTGCTTTCCTGATACAGAAAAAAATATTCCGTAAATCTCTACGTTTTTAATCTTAAATTTAAGCTTGTAAAATCCCTTACCTACCTTCACGCAACTTGTCTCAGTTCAAAAGTTACACTGGTTCCAGACCACCGCTTTTGCTCTATAAAGGAGCAAAAATACAACTTTTCATTTTGAGTTTTAACTTTTTTATATTCCGTGAATCTCTACGTTTTTAATCTTAAATTAAAGCTTGGCTACTCCGCTTACACTATACCGAACAAAAAATAATAATAATTCCTTCATTTATACATGAAAAAATCGGAAAAAAAAATTTTTTTGACAAAAAAAATCCAGTTTACCACACGATACAATAAATCATAACTTTTTAACTACTCGGTGGATCCTAAAATAAATTTTTGACGCTTCATGCAACACACAAATCCTTCAAAACAAGCCAAACCACTAGACGTACATACTGATAAAAGTGATAGTAATAAACAATCGTCATACGCCTCGTAGAGAGTTCGCGCCCCGCGCCTGTGACACGTCGTACACGCGCACACGCGCACAGGCCACATAAACACGTCGATGAAATATAAATAATAATAAAATAAATAACGCTAACGTGTCGATGTACCGCTAGGCGGCAGAGCGCCGAGAAGCGAAACACTTTGCAAAAGAATAGGCGAATCATGTAATGAAAAGAGACTGAAAATTGAATTGTAGACAGAAGCAGTCTTCGTTCCGGAAGACCACCCGAGACTCGACAGGTCTCATAAATAAAGTGTCTATTTTTGAAGCCTAAACTCGCTTTAGCATTTCCTTTCTCTCTCCATGCCCCCACCTGCTCCTCCTCAAGAACTCCCGCCACCGCCAGCGGACATCTACGAGCGGGTGCTCGGCTACCTCGGAATCGCGCCCCTCACGCGGTACATCGCCGACCTCGAGAAGGAGGTCGCCCTCTCGCACGCCGCCTACAGGAGGGAAAAGGAGGCCCACGCCCGGACCAGCCGGCTCCTCGCTACGACGCAGCACGCCCTGCTGCGAGCCACGCAGCACCTCTTGGACGCCACACCGAAGGACGACGCGGAGAAGCGACTCTCCCGGCCGCCGACGCCTCGCTCTCCGAGAGAGCCAACCCCTCCACCGCCACGTGATCTCGACGGCAAGGAGGAAAAGAGACAGAAGCGGTTCAAACGCTATTTTGGCGAAACCGATCCGTAGAGCACTGCTCCGGCATTAATTTTTACAAGCCCGTGCGACTCGCTGCCGCACGGCACCATAATACACCTCCACCGTACGCCCGACGAGCTAGCAAAGGGACCACGTATAACAATACCCACACACACACGCCAAGCTGAAGTTCGATCACCACCTCCGAACAGTCAGCGCGAAGGCAGCCGGTGTGATCGGTGCCCTTACAGAGATCATGCCCAACTCTGGTGGGGCCCAGAAGTAGCCGACGTAAGCTGTATGTTCACGTTGTCGACTCCATACTCCTGTATGGAGCCCCCATATGGAGCACAGCCACAAAAAAGCGAGCCCACATTCGCCAGGCGGAGTCAGCCCACCGACGAGCCTGCCTGCGTGTGATCGGTGGCCGGCCGCATGTCTCTTACGAGGCCACATATGTCCTTGCCGGCATACCTCCGCTGGCCCTTCTTGCGGACGAGCGAGCGCGACTCTACGGCCGCCGCCGAGAGGACGCAGAGGACGAAGAACGCTTGGCAACGCTAAGCAAGTGGTAGGAAGCGTCGGACGCATCGGCTGATCCGGAATATCAGAGTGTGGATCGAAAGGACGCACGAAGAGTTAAACTACCACCTCACGCAACTCCTGACCAGGCATGGCTTCTTCAAACACTATAGCCGACGCTACGATCATAACCATAGCGCGCAATGCCCGGTTTGCCCCTCATTCATCGAGAACGCGGAGCACGTATTCTATCACTGACCGAGGTTTAACGGACAAAGAGAAAGACTACAGGCTCTTCTCCACGAGGTTATGACGCCGGAAAACATCACCAGGCTCATGCTCGCGAACGAGCCAAACTGGCTCGCGGTTGCTTCCTTTGCCCACTCAGTTGTGATAAGACTGAGAAACGAAGGAATGGATAGAAGGGGGTGACTGGACGATGCGGCTAGAAGAAGACGCCACCTCATCCAAGCCCTCATGAAGCGCTTAACGCCAGACCCTCCACCCCCGTGAAGTAATGCCTAACGGCGCCAGTATCATTCACTTTCCTCAAGTTAAGTTTTTGAACATGTAAAAGCGTGTGATGAGCTTGCGAACACTCTAGGAATCTGCGGCTGGACTTGCAATTCTTGACACTGTGCTTACCCAAATAGTTGAAACACAAATTATTTGCTCTCACACAAGACTTTCTCTGTTTAACGGTCATATCTCGAAACTTCTCACAGAGCATCATCACGTGATCGCCCCTACACAAATAGAAAACCGGCGTTCTCTTTGCTCCAGTTGTTGAAACGCTCGCAGTTGCCGCCAAAGTAGACGATGATCGATGACCGTTGAATTTAGCTTTTGACTTCCGTTAGAATTTTGAACTCAAATCCGTGTCGCTGTGCTCGGTTCCTGTTACCGTTTCTTCTCTCAAAAACGAGCCGTTCGATTGATTGCAGAGCAAATATCTTCCTCTCGACAAAACTCTCAAGATCGGCGTAGGTACTGGGCTCCAGGTGATTTCCTGTCGAGGACAAATAATTCTCCCATTCTTTCAGAGTGTTAGAATCTAATTGAGAGAGCATCACATCGACGAGGAAATCATCCCACTGATCGGTTGGTCTTTTCAAGGACTTTAGCGTAGCGATCAGATACTTTATGCCCATGAAAACTCACCGGAGCTCTGCAGACGTCTCGGAGTGAATTGGAGCAAGCATTCGATCTGTGATCCAATGAGTCTTCTTTTTTTCTCATATTGGCTCACCAGCGATTCCCAGGCTACTACAAAATTATGGGCGGTGACAGTGATTCCCTTTAAAATAGTAGCGGCGTGACTATCTACATGCGTTTTTAAATAGTGCAGCTTATCCACGTCAGACAGCGATTTATCCTCTATTACCAGCGACGTAAATATATCGCAAAATTCCTCCCAGTCCCGATAATCTCCTGAGAACTTGGGCGGATCTATCGGCTTGAGAGACAGTCGATGTGCCTTAGCTGAGACCGAATCACCTGCATTTCTTCCTTGCTGGTCCAAGAAATTACCTACTCGTTCCAAATAAATCTCCTCAAACTCTTTGTACACTCCGCTTATAACATATTCATGCTTTTCATTATAATCTGCACAATCGTATATTGCTTCATCGTTTTGCTCAAATTCTGCCCACATAGATTTAAACTGATCCAAGCAAGCAATGTTAGCTCCTGCAGTCATTTTAGCTGCACCAAATTTAGTGAAATTTTCATAAGACCTCGTAATCCTTCTTTTAAGATGCTTCTGTTTAGCGTATAAATCCTCCATGGTCGTTGAATTTGAATATTTTCCTATACGAGTGTATTATTTCCACGTATCAGTGTGTTGTGTTTACAAACAGTCTGATCGGTTAACTTTAACGATCACCGTTCACTTTTACAATATACTATTTTTTTTCTAACTTAAGTATATTAATCTTTTTCCTTGCTCCCAATATCCGGTTCGAAGGACCAAATGTTGCAATCTTCTAGTTAGATTGCGTTCTTTTGTTTTAGGGAGCACTTGCTAAGGTAAAATGATTTGACAAAATAGATTTAATATTTTACTCAATCTATTCAAATAAAGCGTCAAATAAGCAATTAATAAAAGACAAATTATTAAAGACAATAATAGATATTAAGAGCGTATAAATATTACTGATCGAGAGGCAATGGCCTTCCTGCTCGACTGCTAGCTTGTAACTAACTTACAAGTATACAAAGCTCAGGCGACAAGCCTCGTAGCACAAGTAAACATTCAACGTATTATGATTTGAAATAATTAATTTTATAGCTTCATATTCTTAACAATGCTTAATAAATAAAATTGGAAAAATATCCAGAATTTTGGGGAGAAACGAGAGTTTTACAAAAATTGTATTATGTTCCAGTTTTTAAATACAATATGGAAAATTGATTATTATGGTCAATTTCAGTTAAAATTTTATGTTTTTTTTGTAATATAATATTAACAAAATTTTTTGTTATCCAATAGATGTGATGAAAAATCTTGCCACGATTTTATTATTTTACTATACTATAGAGTCATTTTTTCATACATATTTTCTTTATGCTTATTTTTAATTTTAATCTTATCTATATTAGTCGATGGGGGGGGGGGGGCGGAGCCCTCCTAGTATATATATATGGGTTTATTAAATAGCATAGGGGGCATCTTATAAATCATGAAAAGGGTGTTGAAATTCTTCGTGTGTAGTGCAGTATAGAGGGTGGGCAAGGAGCGTGTATAGTGATGGAAAATATTGATTAAAAAGGCAGAGATGAGGCCCCGTCCCGCCTCAACTCGGTGAGACTCGCCAAAAAATGATGTAAAAAAAAATGTTCTATTAATCTCTCCCTTGTACCTTTTTATCAATATAGATGTTACAGACGTAGGAATGCGTGTTTTAACTTGTCGACGTGTACGATCTTCGATCTTGAGGGACCCAGCTCACTTTCTGCATTCCTATCTCCGACCAGCAGTTTGATTAGGTAGCGTCCTGTGTAATGATAATCAAGTTTGTCGGTCTTGTGCTCCTTTAGTAGGTAGACGTGGTCGCCGGGATTGAAGGTACTTACGTTGCTTTTGATGTCGTAGTAGGCCTTGGATTTATGCTTGGCTTCAATGATCTTATCGTGTGCCTCCTTCAATGTGATGGTTAATTTCCTGTCGATGTCGTCAATTATGTCGTTGTAGGTCTTGGAGATGGTCTTGTAAGCGAATTCACTTGGTACTCGGGCCTTTCGAGCAAAGATGAGTTCATGCGGTGTAAACCCGTGGGCAGTGTGCGTTGAGGTATTGTAGGAAAATATCGCGTATCGTATCCAGGTGTTCGAGTGTCTGTCGTTGATGTACATCTTGAGGTATTCGATTAGTGAGTGATGGCTTCGCTCCGGGGACCCTTGGATCTGCGGCCTGTAGGCCGTGGAATGGATCTGTCGGATCTTAAACAGCCTGGCTAGGGTCGAAAATGCCTTGCCGATTAGATTCTGGCCCATGTCCGTTCTCAACGTCTGTGGCAGCCAAAACGGCAGATGAATTCCTTGGTGAATGCTGAAGCGATCATGTCGGGTAGCGGTATCGCTTCGGAGTATTTGGTCAAGTTGCATTGCAACGTTAAGAGGTACTTGTTCCCTGAGATCGTGAGTAGTAGGGGTCCCACCACGTCCATTTCAACTACTTCAAAAGCTGTTGTCGGAGTGGTCGTTATTTTCATAGGAAACTTGGTCTTGACTCGGGTGAGCTTCCTTATTTGGCAATGGTGGCATGTTTTAACGTACTTGCGGATTTCTTCAATCATGTTCGGTCAAAAGTACCTCTCCCTGATCCGATGATGGGTCTTTATCATTCCTTTGTGCCTGGCGACGGCGAAATCGTGCGCCTCGCGTATTATGCTCGGCCTGTCTTCTTCGTTGGGGGTGGTAACATCGCCGGTGCATATAGTGATGTCGAAGTGTAGATTCGTTGCTAATTCCTCGAGGTGCGTCTCGATGGGTAGCCAGTACATGTCGTCGAGGTGTTCGTAGGATTCGGCTATGGATATATTATTTCTTTTTAGTTCGACAAGCGCGGCGCCGGGATTCGTTAATACCTCTGATACAACGTCAATGTCGGGGGTTTCCTCGTGATTATTTCGTATGAATAGGGAAAATAGACTGTGACCGGATGATAGGCCCGATTCGGTAATTGCGCCTACATTTAGTTGTTGTGTTTTTATAAGCTTGAGATCTAGATAATTTAAGTCGAGTAACTGTTGTTCTAGGGGTTGGCTAGTATCGCAATCAACAGAAAATAAATGCGCGTAATTGTCTCGTTGCATCAAAAGTGGGTCTCGTGAATATGATAGTTTTTCGGAAGGGGGGGGGGGGTAACCTCGGGGGATTTCTCTCGACGCCTCACTGTGTACCTTTTTGCGAATTTTTTTGATAAAATCGGATTCCCATCGATAGAAAATAGCTAAAAAAAATTCGGGTGGTGGCATTTGAAAGAGAATCGCATGTACTTTTAAGGAAAATTTGTCCCGAATGGATTTTAAAGAGTCCACATCCTTAAAAAGCGTCCTAAACACGCGTTTTTTTTCTTATTTTCTACAGACGTTCTGAAGAGAACAAATATTACAAAAGTCTTAATATTTGTTTTAAAAGAAGAAAAAAAGACCTTTAATTTTCTTTTTTTAAACGTGTCTCTAGGTGTTCGGGATCAAAAGTTAGCTTAATTAATAATCTAAGGTAAAAATAACGGTAAAATCGATGGTTTGATCGAGCATCTGGGCTATAGTAATTTGTTTGTTTTTTCAACGAGTAACTTAAAAAAAAGTAGAGCTCTCTACGATCATTTTTGCGCCCTGTAGATTGTTTTGAAGGTACGGATTTTATCGTAGGTATCGTTTTTAAGGTATCAAAATGCCTAAAAATCGAGTCGATTTCATCTTAACGAGGCATACTGTGTACTTCCAACGGTACCTGCAAAACGATCTACAGGGCGCAAAAATGATCGTAGAGAGCTTTATTTTTTTTTAAATTACTCGTTGAAAAAAGTACTTTGCGATGGTGTATGTTAGATTTTGATAAGCCCAGATGCTCGATCAAACCATCGATTTTACTGTTATTTTTACCTTAGATTATTAATTAAGCTAACTTTTGATCCCGAACACCTAGAGACACGTTTAAGGAGGCTCTTTCACGGCAAGCTTTCCTGCAATGAGCATCAGATAAGCTACTGCGTGGTGTTATACGCAATGCGCAGTTCGCCGTGCGCAGCAGTAAGTTGTGAGCAGTGTAGCAGTAGCTTTGTTTACGCGCGCAGCTGACGGCAGCATGGTACCGCGCCGGTTCATATACAATTTTTTATTTATAATTTATAACTTTCGAATTGCTGAATCCAACGGTATAATTATTATTGTGGGCAACTCATCAAAATCCGAGTTATTTATTCTCAAAGTATGCAACTTTCGAAGTCGGAACATTTCAAATCGCGCGCCCATTCTGTGTGCGCATTGCCTGCGCAGCAGACGACGAGTGACGCTTGCTCTTTTCTTGCGCAAATCGTTTTTTTTTCATTTTGACGTTAAAAATCTTCGTTTTTCATGGGTTAGCCCTATTTCGCGATGTATAGGCTAAAAGAATATAACTTTTTCTTTAAAACCTGTACACTCCGATACCCCAATTTTTCATTTTTTACAGAAAAAGAACCGGTAAATGGTCAATCTCGGTAGTCATGCCATAAGAGCAATGTTGAAAGTTGCATACTTGGAAAAAAGATTACTCGAGATTTTGATGGGCGACCCATATTAATAATTATACCGTTGGATTCAGCGTGATTTTATCTATCTAAACATATATAATTTGTTCGTCAATTTTTCATGAAAGTACATGCGATTCTCTTTCAAATGCCACCACCCGAATTTTTTTAGCTATTTTCTATCGATGGGAATCCGATTTTGTCAAAAAAATTCGCAAAAAAGTACACAGCGCGCCTCTTCGCTACCGCCATCCGAACGCTTTGTCGTTCGATAAAATTTTGTTTTTCTACTCGGCCGTCAGGCAACAGGGAAAAATACCTTCAATTAATTCTTCGTCCACCTCGTCGTCGTCTGACGATACTTCGATCTCGTCCGCGCTTCTTTTGCGGTAACTCGGTTCATCCGGGGGCGTCGTGGGGTGACTAACACGCCTCTCCAAGTGCAGGAACTTTCCTAGGTGGCTCTCCTTCCCATCCTCGTGCAATGGCCTCAATCGGTGACTCATTTCATCCGAAGCTTCACCCTGGAGGCTTCCACCTGTCCTTGCAAGTTCCTCTTGACGGTCCACCTTCTGTCCATCCCTTGCTAACCCTCGGTGACTCTCTCGTTCACTTACTCCCGGGAGACAGTTCATCGAAAATATTCTCCGTTCTATTTCGTGCTCATAATCGTCAGTGCGTCGTGAGGTGGGGTTGGGTGATGAGATTGGGACAGGGTTTCGAGAGAGGGCATTGGCGTTGGCGTTTACTCTACCGTGCTTATGAACTATCTCGTAGTCGTACTCGCGTAATTTTTTCTTCCAAGCGGCTAAACGCGACGTGGGGCTTTTGAGGTTATGTAGCCACACTAGTGGCTTGTGATCGGTTACTATGGTGAATTTCCTCCCATACAGATACGGTCAGAAGTGCTGCACGTCGAAGGCTATCGCGAGTAGTTCCTTTTAGATGGCCGCGTTCAGCTATGGCGAGGGCGCGAGAAGCGTAGGCGATGCGTAAGTCGGAGCTGATCTTGCCTTGGCTTCACACTGCTCTGAGAGCGAAGTTTGAGGCTTCAGTTGTTAGAATAAATTCCCGGGAAAAGTCTGGGAACTGCAGTATCGAGTGTGAACATAGGATGTCCTTGAAGGTTTGAAAGACCGTCTCTTGGGCTTCGTCCCAGGAAAATTTTACGTCGTTTTTCAATAATGTATGGAGGGGGGAGGCTGTTTTGGCGAAGTTTGGGATAAAACTGGGACGGCCAAATTATTCTAAAAAGATCGTTCTCTGAAGTTTCACTTCCTGTTGCAATTTCTACTAGATACTAGATAACTAATTACCACGAAATAATAAATCGAATTTAAATTGATGCGTGAATTAACATCATCAAATATTTTATTTCATAAAGTTTTCTTATTACAATACAATAACAAATATTCATAACATAATATGAAAGATATTTAATTTTTTTATTTTAAATTATTGTTTCTAAACTCTGCGGAGGAATATTTACGCCAAACGTGATGGGGTGGTATATTTGTTGAGTACGTTGATGTTCCTTCAAATATGGACTCAACCCAGTTGGCTGGCTGTGTGATCTAGTGGGTTCTAACCGTAGACTTGAAACTTCTTCCCATTTAAAATTCGAGCTAAAATAGTTTTTTCCTGTTTTATTCTGTTTCTCCTGAACAAATCTGAAAATTGAAAATATAATTGAAATATATAATTAGCCATTTGAACTATATTACTTTAAGTCATAAGGAAAATCATTCAAAAATCTTCATTATGGTCTCAAATAGAAATGTGAAGTAAGATTCCATAATAAACGTTAGGAATAAATTATATATTATCGAACCGCACCAAATTTAAGTCTTTAATTATTTCGAAAAAAGAGAGAATAATAATATTAAACTTCTTGCTATATTTGTATGAATTTTTTATTCAATACATAGTAATTTACAAATTAAAGTAAAATTCTTAAGATACTGAAATGAAAGCCAATGAATCCTCCTTATACTGAAAATATATAAAATTGTCCCCAGCACTGATTGTCTTAGTCATCAGTGCAATGGACTGTTTGCTCGGGGTGTCGAGTCCCAAATAAAGATGACTTTCGAAGGATCGGGTTGGAATCCCTCCTCGGATATGATGTGTTCGAGGTGGCCGACCTCTTTTCGCAGGAAGAAACATTCGTCGAGTCGTACCGTGAGGTCCACGGTTTCGAGGCGTCCGAAGAGTTTATTCATTTTTTCTTTATGTTCTTCTAGGGAGTCACGTACACGACTATAACGTCCATGTATATGAACAGTTCAATGCCGTGTAACCCGGATAATACCTTATCCATCAAGGCTTGGAAGATCGAAGGTGAACCCTTGAGGCCCATTGGCATCCGCTTGAACTGTAAATGATGGAAGGGAGTGGAGAAAGCGGTTTTGTATGTGTCAGAAGGGTCGATCGTTACTTGATTAAATCTGGATCGCAAGTAGAGGGTGGAAAAATATTTGCTGTTTCCGAGTTGGTCTAGAATTTCCGTGATATTTTGCAGGGGATACGCGGACGCGATAGTTTTCTCGATTAGTATACGATAATCGAGCACTATCCTACATTTTTTTTCACCGTTAGGCCCGCCTTTTTGGGTGCTATCTATAACGGCGAGTTGTAAGGAGAGTCAGATTCTTCAACTATATCTTGTCGATGAGTTCCGTGATCTATTTTTGTATCTCGTCGCGTAAATAGGGAGGGTGTCTGTATTGTTTGACGTTAATCGGTATATCGTCTGTGGTGACGATTTTATGGGTCGCCGCTTTGGTCATGCTGAATCGGTCGGACGACGAGAACGCTCCTCCGAAATTAAGGAGTTGAAGTCCAGTTCTTTTAATATAGCTTCGATTCTCTCCGTGCCCGAGTCGTGCGATGAATGGGTCGCGGTTCGCGCGAGGCGCACCCGAGCGCTGGTCTCGAACTCGTGTCTCTTGATTGGAGGAAGGGTAAGGTTTGAGGGATTATGATGCTTCAAGGGATCTGGGGTTCTGCTGGTCTATTACTTCTTCCACCTCCTTGCGGAGTTCTCTTGTGAAGCTAGCGAAAGCGGAAATAGCGGCACTGTCCAGGGCTCCCGGTACGAGGTTTGGCTCGAGATTCTTCCGTATATGATCGGATGCAGCTCGTAATTGTCGCGAGATCCTGAGGTCGTAACCAACGACTTTCTCGTCGGTTCACTGCCGGTCGCGGGACATATTTCCCAGCAAATCGGGTAATAAACCGCACGATAAGGCGTAGGTGCGCTTAAGTTCGTCGTATATTTCGTCATCGCTAGTGAAAATTTTATGCTGCAGGTAGCAACTGGCACCGTCTTTTACTCTGGCCTTTAATAAAGCGATGAAAAAGTCGTGATCGGCTGGCCTGGCCGGAGGAATCGCTTTGCGACCTTACAATCGTGAATGAACTAGGCGACCGCCATGTTCTTACCATCGAAGTAAGGCATGATTCTTTCAATTTCCGCGATACTACGGTAGCTAGGGGTTGGAGCGTCGCGATGAGTTGTGCTCGGAGGAGGTGGAAGTGACGGAGAGGGTTCGATCACTGCCTTTTCTTCTGGCGTCGAGGCACTAGGTTTCTGGTCGCTTCCTGGGTCGACGAGCCAGCTGCTCGTGCTTAGGCACCTGCCTTTTCGAGATATATATCGATTTATTACTCACTGCGTTTACGGGTATCAATGGCACTACGATCCTTGGCGTGAACTGTTATTGTCTTCTTGGAGAATCCCACCGCTGTCACTATTTTTTGTTATGTACCGGGGCGTTTATTAGTTGCGAGGGCTGATGCGCAAGTGCGCAGACGACGTTGATGGAGCCGGTACAGTAGCGATGATCCTGATCCTGATCGACCGTGGAAGTAGGTTCTATTCTCGATTGACACGTTGAAACTTGAAGAAGACACGCGGGCACTCCTGGTGATGGTGGCGCGCACGACGACGGAAAAAAATGACCTCAAAGAGGTGGGCCGACGTTGCCTCGACACTCACGAGGAGAGCTTACGTCGGGGGGGGGGGGGGGGGTCACGTCAACAAAGTACAACGGACTCGTTGCTACTCGTTGTGCACGTGCTCCGTTCATTCAAACTACAAGCCGAGGCTTGCGAGGGAAGGTCGATGACCTGCGGGTCGTGAGACTCTGGTAGCGCAACTCTTTCCTCTAGACGATCTTGCTTGGGCCGAGAGTCAAAAGGACATCCGCCCAAGTTGATACTCGAACACGAGGTTGATTGAAGAGAGGGAAAGAGGAAATATCGGCACTCGAACGTCAGAGTCTCGCACCGGGATATTCTCCTGTGCACGATGCAATGGCGATGATCGACTGTGATACTCTCGTTCAAGGGACTATATCCGGTAATTAGTTCAGAGACTTAGTTCGCTAAACAACTCAGAGACTAAGCTCGCTAAGCAACTCAGAGACCAAGCTCGCTAAGCAACTCAGAGACTAAGCTCGCCAATTGCTCTCGACACCGAGTCCAGTAACTTGCTCTGTGGCTGAGTCCTTCACGGATATGCTCCTTACAAAGTACAATTTCCGAGGTTCGTCGGTGTAACCGGCTCGCAAGTCAAGTAGCCAAGAGCTGTGGTAGTGCTCGGGTGGTTGTTCAAGAAGGAATGACACTGCAGCGAAGGACTGCGCTCAATATATACTCGTCAGAAAATCGGCGGCGCGAGGGAGAAGGGAAGGGATAACGACGGGTGATCAGGCCGCCGGTTCAGATAGCTCAAACGCCTTGTGGCTGTAGGTTTTTAGGGAGTAAGGGAAGGTGAGCGCCAATGGTCGTGCAGTAGGTGGGGCAACGACTTTGTCGGTGCCGCTGCAAATCTCGGCTTGCGCGTCCGAACCTACACTCGGCGGTGCTGTTTTATCTATTAATAGCCCTATGGGTTCTCGCGTACTTGCGGGGATACGAGGCTGTCGGTTGCGCTAGTGCTTGTGGTGCTCTTTGATCCGAGCGTATGCGTGTCGGCGGCACTCTTTTATCTACCTACGTGTTCGCTTTCGGCGAGACGGTTGGTTATGCTATCGCTTGCTGTGCTCTTTGATGCGTGCCGGCGGCGTGGTGCGCGTCTATCCAAGCGGCATATCTCCTCGTGCCTGCTCCCTACTATCTTGAGTCTTACCCACGGACGGCAAGGTAGGTTGCGCATATCCGAGGTTGCTGTCTTTCGTGCATGCGCTGTGCTGATGAGGTGGTCAGTAAATTACAAAAGCATTGAACATCAATAATGTATGCGCTCGTGAGATTTAAAAAAAATTCCCTAAAAATTACAACAATTTCAATAAAACTAGTTACTACTACATTTAATAGCTTTGCGAGGATTATGAGTGCGAAGAAGTTAAAATCAAGCCGATTTATAAACACTATTATGGGATAAAAATTTTGCTACTATCAGGTGAGTAATTGAGAAGTTATTTTTTTTACATCTGAGATGCTAAAATTAAAACATACAATCTTTTATTATATTCAACATTAAAAAAGACTGAAAATTAATAAAAATTCTAATGTGTTTTGAAAATTTGGAAGAACTGTAAAAAAACAATCGTTAGGAAGAGTAAAGATTGGCAAACAACCAAATGATGCTACTTCAACCTCGCCAAAGTCAGGTGACGTGAGTAATAAAATTATTTCAAGTTGTAATTGATGGTCTTACTTTCTAGTATTAGTTTAAGAGTCATTGTAATCTTATGCATTTTTATGCTTTCAGTCTTAAAGCGACCAACCAACTGATCCTAATGAACCTGAGTTAATTGCCAAGCACCTTAGAGACAACTTATTGGCTGCTTTCACTGAAGATAAGGCTAATCCGACATCTCAGAGTAGCTCAGAAATAAGTTTCTTTCTGTGTTTCTTCATAAATTACAACATTCGTTTACTCATGTACATATACATCTAATAATATACACTTATTTATGTTATAGGAAGAAAACACATGTACAAATGAACAGGGCAAGAGACGACAAATACAAAATTTCTTGCAGAAAAGAAAATCATTAGCTGAAAGGGGGGATCCGACAGAAAAGCGTTCAAAAACTTCGGTCTCGAAACAACATGCTAAAACGTTGGCCAAAAGTGGTTATTCCCAGCATACACAAGTTGTTAAAAAAATCATGTCAATCATCATTCTAATAGTAAGAGCATTCCTTCAAGACTACACTGAAGAAGAGATTCATGAAGATCCAACTCAAGGAAACGGTGATTATCAAAATCAAGAGGGATATGGTGATCAGTAGAGCCCGGATTATATGCAAATGCATACGCTTCATATGAAATTGCATATTTTGCCATTTTTTCTTAATGCATATGCATTATTATTTTTGCATATTTATGCATATTTTGCGTCGAATTTCCAAGTTTTTAAGTTTTTACAAATTGAGCATGAGCTATTGTGTTCAGATTTATTAAACGTCTTTGAACAGCAAAGATTTAACGTTTAAACTATAATTAATAATAGAAATAGCAAATATGTTATTATTATTATTACTAGTTTATTTGGCAAGGCTATGCCAAATGCCAAAGACAATACATACATATTACAATATAGTAAATAAACATACGTATGTATTGATGGGCCACAATTAATATACCTAAATATTTAACATGAAAATAAAGTGATCAACGACCAAAGATTTTCAAAATTCATGCTGTACTACGCTATACAGTATTACATATGCCACCAGATAGAACCTATGCGCTTGCTTGGATCAAACCTTATCCTAATGTTTCTACATATGATGGAAAAACATTGTATTATCAATATTCCTTTTTACAAATTAAGTAATCCGCATCTAAATCGTTTTCTCAAAAAGTATTGTATGTATCAAAATATACCAGATGAATCTATAAATGAATGAATATGAAATATAAAAAATATATTCAAGATTGGCTTTTTGGAACACTTCATGTAAAAGTCGATCATCCCACTCCGGGATCGGGGAATACCAAAAATAGTAATACCGCTAGAAAGTTTTTTGAAAATATTACAAAAGTAGCTGAAGTGACAGGTACATTCATATACTATGACTAGGGTTGTAAACCCCCCCCCCCTTCCCCCATTTTTTATAACAGATTTGAAAAGAGCGGATAAATTTACGTGAAAATAAGTATTTTATTATTTTCTTCAAGGTTATTTTAGAGGCGGTAAAGTTAGAAAAAAGCCCTTACTCGAACTTGATTTTAGGTTAAATCGGGGGTTTATTTGAGTCTGTAACGCCCTTAAAATGACCTTGAAAAAAAAAACCAAATACATGTTTCAACGTGAAATTTTCCACTCTTTTGAAATCTGCAATAAAAAATGGGGGTTTCCGTTTGAAAAATCGATTTTTCTGTATCCTATGGCCGAAAGTATAGACTTTCGTGCGCAAAAACACGCACGAAAGTTCGACTTTTACGGCTACTTTCAAATGTTTACATGTTTTGCTCTGCGCTTGCAGCGCCTCTTGCATCATCTTATATATTTATACACGCATTTATATGAAAATGAAAAAATCAATGAATTTGTTTATTTTTTCAAAAACAGCCAATCATTGTTTATCATTGTTTATCATATTAACATACATGAATAAACTAGAATAATTATTGAAATTAAACATATAAACTGCTCCCTACACATGAATTGATATTAAATACAATAAAATTAAAAATAATAAAAAACTTCATTTTACACTCGAGATATATTTTTGATAGTTTGCATGTCGACCCAAGATTCTGAGAGCAGCGTTAATACTGTTCTGCGAAAGCAACAATTAGTGTATTGGGTTTATACTATTACACTATTAATTGTATTTTTTTGTGAGCCCCGACCAGCAAAAACTCGGCTTCGCCTCGTTTTTGCAAATGTCGGGCTCACCTGTTCATTATTTCATTATCATTAATGGTAACTTTTACTCGTCAGCGTAGTCGGTGTCGTTTTGCAGACAGTGCAAATAAATAGATCGCACGCACATTAATGATAATATATAATGGTCGCAAGAGGGTGCTGCAAGTGCATGACTCGAAAGTTTATAGTGCTACGTGACAGCAGAATTAAGTTGCATTTTGTCGTCTGATATATCATTGATAATCAATCTATTATTTTTTTACTTTCGGCGGAGGATACAGAAAAATTGTATACATCACGTGGCACACAGATGTAATCTACTATTTGGGTCGATGGAGCTTGAAGGTTATGTTCAAGATCAAATTCAAGGTCACCATTAGGTTCCTCGTTAAAAAATACATTGGATATGAGGTTTTTGATTTTTTTCTTATTCCGTGAAATTTCCAGGTGTATCTATACTTTTGCCGCACCCTGTATAAGTTATATTTTGCTTCCTCATAGAGGAAGCTTTATGACCGACCAATTTTCGACTTTCATAACTAAAAATCGTAGAGTACTTTTACATATATATATTCTTAAACTGGACCAAATTGCTGACACATGTCTGTATGTGTGTGTGTGTTTTTTTTCCTACTTCAACCCATTTGGACACTCAACGGTAGACGCTGCTAGGCATCGCATCGGTGAGGCCAGGGTGAGTTAAGCATTTCTGCTACTTCGTTGTTAGTCGTTTCCATACATCCCCCATCCGTCGTAGTGATATGCAACGATTAGGGGTTCAGAGACTCATCTTTTTTCTACATTGAGAAAAAATTTTCTACATTGGTGAGCCTCCGATCCTGCGCGATGCCATCTCTCGATTGTCGTATCCCCCTTTTCGGAGTCGACTTTTTGCGTGGTAACATATTGCTGGCGTCTCTTCCTGAGTTAAGTATTAGAACTCGCTGCTCAGTGCCATGTGGTACTCGCTTCTGACTTCATCATGGGAGTGTTGTGCTCCCCGTCTATCGCCAGCCTTGTGAGTCCTCACCTCGACCACACCAAGCGAAAAAACGCGCCTCGAAAATTCGCCCAGTGGGGATTGAACCCACGCCCTACGGCAAACCTTGTATCAGCAGGCAAGAACTATACCCACTGAGCCAAGGTGCTCGTGTTTTTTTTTTTTTTTTTTTTTTGGACGTGGGCAGAGTGAACTCTGCAGCCAGTGGCCCTTCGAAACAAGTACCCCACCAGGAACCGTCGTTAAACATTACTTCGGTGGGAACTCTATAGAGCTTCTCTGCTACATCTGTGTCTTTTCCATACATCCCCCGTCCACCTTACGGTGATTAGGGGTTCGGGAACCAGAAGCATCGTCTTCTTCTTACAGCATCGTCCGAATCGCTCTTACGCCTCTTGTGCCTCTTGCCTCAGTCTGGAGACGACTGATTGTGCGAAAGACGCTACCGCCATCCAATTTCCTGCGGTTTCGAGCATGAGCCTGACGATGTTTTCAGGCTCGATTTCTTCTTGGAGGACTTGTTGGAGTCTCTCCCTCTCTTCGTGGAATTGCGGGCAGCGAAAGAACACATGCTCCGCGTCTTCCGTTGTGGTAGGGCAGGCCGGGCAGAGTGCGCTAAGGGTGTTGTCATAGCGCTGGCTATGGCTTTTGAAGTAGCCATGCCTGGACAGGAGTTGTGTGACACGGTAGTCCACTTCTCCATGTCCCCTGTCTACCCATTTCGTGATTTTCGGAATTAGCCGGTGTGTCCATCGGCCCTTTGAGGCCCAGTCCCACCGGTCCTGCGACCTGTTCAGCGTCTCTCTTCTTTCTTCCTCCTTGACATCCTCGGGGCGGCGCTGGTATATGCGCGCTCGCTCATCCGCTAGTAGCGCCAGCGGTGGTACGCCAGCTATCACGTACGTTGCGTCGTAGGAGACGTGTGGTCGCCCGCTGATCACGCGCAGGCAGGCTCGTCGATGTACCGACTCTGCCTGGCGTATGTAGGCTTGCGTCTCTGCCGCACAGCTCCAGATGGGTGCTCCATACAGAAGAATCGAGTCGACGACGTGGGCATAGAGCACGCGCCAGCTACTTCTGGGCCCACCGATGTTGGGCATGATCTTCGCGAGGGCTCCAGCCACTCTTGCTGCCTTTTCACTGACGATTCGGAGATGTTGGTCGAATCTCAGCCTGGAGTCGATGTGTAGGCCCAGGTAGCGGATGTAGGGGGACGACCTTATGCTCATCATCGGCAGGCTTGATTGGTCTTCTGGGCCCGGGGGCAGTACTGGCTTGTCGACGCATGGTTGTGGTCAGCGCCTTGCTCCTGGCAAAAAACGCACGATGGATTGTTCTTGCAGTCCTTTATCCGATGGCCTGTTTGTCCGTAGCGGAAGCAGTGCGCCGAGCGATCAGGTCCCTTACAAGCGGGCTGAGACGTGACCGGGGCTCCAGCAGCGGTAGCAGGGCAGGGTATCCTCGCGACCACGGATGCGGCAGTTGACCCAGCCAATACGTATGTGGCCGAGTTTCAGCAAGGTGCCCCCCTGTGTGTGTGTGTTTTTTTTTTTTTTTTTTTTTTTTTTGCTTCCTCATAGAGGAAGTTCTGTGATAGGCTCGAAAACGAAATTTTGAACCAGACCTCGTAGGACAATTTGGTTTACATATTTGTAAACTTGATTGAATTGTAAAAATGTTCGTATGTATGTATACACGGCCTTTTGAGTAAGATTTGGTCGTAAATTTGGCAAAAAAATTTTCATTTTTTCACGTATAAATGCAGGCCCACCCCCCCCCCCCCCCCCCCCCCCCCCCCCCCCCCCCCCCCCCCCCCCCCCCCCCCCCCCCCCCCCCCCCCCCCCCCCCCCCCCCCCCCCCCCCCCCCCCCCCCGAGGAAGCTCTTTGCCAATGAATTGGCAGCGGTTTTTTTTTTTTTTTGGATGTATTAATATATTTTATTTAGCAGAAAGTGAAAATAGAAGTTTACATTGGGTAAAATGTAACAATAGAAGTGAGCCCCCCCCATATTGATTTAGGGCCCCCCCCCCCCCCCCCCCCCCCCCCCCCCCCCCCCCCCCCCCCCCCCCCCCCCCCCCCCCCCCCCCCCCCCCCCCCCCCCCCCCCCCCCCCCCCCACGTTATGCGCTTCATGGTGGCTTGGTTGAGGTGGCGTCTTCTTCCAGCAGCATCGTCCGGTCGTCACCTTCTGTCTGTTTCCTCGTCTTTCAGTCTTGTTACGACTGAGTAGGCGAAGGAAGCAACGGCGAGCCAGTTCGGCTCGTTCGCGAGCATGAGCCTGGTGGTGTTTTCCGGCGTCATGACCTCGTGGAGCAGGGAGTGTAGTCTCGCTCTCTCCTCGCTGAACCTCGGGCAGTGGTAGAACACGTGCTCCGCGTTCTCGATGGATGAGGGGCAGACCGGGCATTGTGCGCTTTGATTGTGGTCGTAGCGTCGGCTATGGTGTTTAAAGAAGCCATGCCCGGTCAAGAGCTGCGTGAGGTGGTAGTTCAGCTCTCCGTGCCTCCTCTCGATCCACACTCTGATACTTGGGATCAGTCGGTGCGTCCATCGGGCCTTCGTCGACCGGTCCCATGCTTCCTGCCACTTGCTTAGCGTTCCCAAGCGTTCTTCGTCCTCTGCGTCCTCTCGGCGGCGGCCGTAGAGCCGCGCTCGCTCGTCCGCAAGAAGGGCCAGTGGAGGTATGCCGGCAAGGACATATGTGGCCTCGTAAGAGACATGCGGCCGGCCTCCGATCACACGCAGGCAGGCTCGTCGGTGGGCTGACTCCGCCTGTCGAATGTAGGCTCGCTTTTGTGCTGCTGTGCTCCAGACGGGGGCTCCATACAGGAGTATAGAGTCGACGACGTGAGCATACAGCTTGCGTCGGCTGCTTCTGGGCCCGCCAGAGTTGGGCATGATCTTCGTAAGGGCACCAATCATATCGGCTGCCTTCGCGCTGACTGTTCGGAGGTGGTGGTCGAACTTCAGCTTGGCGTCGATGTGCAGGCCCAGGTAGCGGATGGAGGGGGACGAGCGTATGCTGTGGTCGCCTACCGTGATGGTGATGGTTTCCACTTTCTTCTTGCTGGTGATGAGCAGTGCCTCCGTCTTTTAATCAGCTGTTTGCAAGCTGAGAGCTTGGAGCGCGCCTCGAACCTGTAGGATGGCAGCGTTCAGATCTGGTTCGATCTGCCATAGGTGCTTGGCGGGCATCACAGGCGCGACATGGCAATCTTGTACGGTTTGCCCCAGACATCGCTGTTGACCTCGTCGCAAAGCTGCCTCTAGCACCGACGCTTGCTGGTCTTGATCGCCATGCCCAGAAAACGCCTTGCGGAGGCGTAGTTCGCGCTGTGGGTTTCCACGCCACGCGATCTTTGGAAGAGTCTGCGAGCCCGCATGCAAGAGCGCTGGAGGTCCGCGATCTCAGCCGTCCACCAGTACACCGGTTCACGACGGTAGCGAGGATTTGCCTTGGACATCGAGGCATCACATGCGCCGGTGATGACGGACATGAGGCTCGACGCCATATCCTCTGCGGTCCCGGAAGCGACCGATGCGCTGGTCACGGTGACAGAGAAACGGTCCGCATCGAGTGTACGGGCATTCCATCTGCAGCTCCGGCGCGTCGAGGGCCTGGTGGGAGTCTCGGTGCCCTCGATCTCGCAGACGATGGCCTGATGGTCGCTGTGAGTGTACCGCCCGGTCACCGTCCATGATTTTACGCGGGGCGCAAGAGTCTCGCTAACGAACGTCAGGTCGACGATCGAGCTGCCCTGCCTGCCGTTGAAAGTTGGCGCATCACCGGTGTTAAGCAGCACCGCATCGAGGAGAGCGATCGAGTCGAGCAGGATGGACGCCCGTGGTCTAGTCTGCCTACATTCCCACTCTGTTGACCATGCGTTGAAGTCCCCTGCAATAACAAGGGGCCTTCTGTCGCGGGCCTACTCGGTGATGTTGGCAAGGAGGGCGGAAAATTCCATCTCAGAGAGTCTTGGTGGAGCGTAGACACTGAAAAAGAAAATTCCGCCGATTCGGGCCCAAGCGAAGTAAGGATGTACTCGCGCTGGACGCTCCTGCACCGGAATTCCTCCATGCACCCAGATAGCTGCTTGGCCGTCGGCATCGGCGAGCCATGTATTGGGTGGAGCAAGGTTCTTGTATTGCTCACACAAGATGGGCACATTGATGCGCAGCTTGCTGATGGTATCGCAAAGCAGGTCCTGGGCAGCCTCGCAGTGATTGAGGTTGAGCTGGAGGATTCTCATCATCGGCGGTCCTGAGTGATCTTCCGGGCAGGGGGCAGCTCGAGCTTGTGGACGCGTGATGATGGTCGTCAGCTCCTCGTTCCTGGCAGAGAACGCATGATGGTTGGCCTCTGCTGTCCTTTGCCTGATAGCCCTTTTGGCCGCATCGATGGCAGAGCTCCGTGCGGTCGGGACCCTTGCAGCGAGCGGCCATGTGGCCAGGGCTCCAGCAGCGGTAGCAGCGCGCAGCCTCCTCGCGACCACGGATGCGATAGTTCACCCAGCCGATCCGTATGTGGCCGAATTTCAGCGCTTTGGCCGCCAGGTCATCCGGGAGTGCGACCACAGCCACCTGTGTTCCTGCGTATGCCTTCCGCAGGGATTTCACCGGGTCGCGTTTAGACGCCGGAACGCCCAGTAGCGCGTCCAGCGCCGTGGTGATCTCCTCTTTGGTGACACACTCGTCCAGGTCCTTAATCTCGATCAAGGACGTGTGTTGCAGGGCACTGGCTGTAGCCGCAGCGCCAAGCACCCTACCAAGCTCCTCACCGAGGGCGGGGGCGTTGTCCACGCCTTCCTTCAGTTGCAGCACTAAGGCACCCGCGGCGCTGCGTCTGATGTTGTTTACGCTGCTGCCGACTTTCTGCTGCAACGTCGGGTCTGACTTGAGAGATCGCAGGATGTCTGCATACTTAGTCGCATCCTTCCGTCTTTGTCTCCGACCTCGTTGTTGTTCTCGTCATGCTGCTTGGATGCTGCTGTCACGGCATGGCGTTTGGGTGTCGAGTGAGACGCCAGCGGTGACGTTGCAGGCCGCTTACTGGTTGCACTGCCCGAGAACAGAGGGGAAGTGCAAACCGCATCGGCTCGCCAATGACTTCTCCAGCGCTGAGAGGGCCATCACAAGGCTCAGCTGGTAGCTGATCACCTCCTTATGGAGATTGGACTTGCCTTTGATGAACAGGCCAAGACCGCGCATAAGGCCGTCCAACCGCTCCAGTTTGTCCTCCAAGGTCCCGGTCGCGAATTTCGCGGGAGGCGGGAGCGTCGCATCCTTTTCTTTGCAATGCAAAGGAGCGACAATAATTTTCTTCGTAATTGCCTTGACCATTGTGCAAGGAGACGTTCGCGGCGACGGATGCGGGCCACGCTCCATCGAGCTCGGCACGCCGGACCCCTCGACCGACGTCTGCCCCTGCGGGCTCCGCAGCCCATCGTTCACGGCTGTTGACATGCCGCGAGTCACGCGCGCCTTCTGTGTTCGCACCACGGTGCCAGGCAAGCACTCACACTAGCGCGCGGGGCTCACACCGACAACTCGGTACGCGGGAAAGCACTGGGCAAAGTAAAAAAGCACCACTACAGCCGTGTACGCACAGCTACAAAACTTCACACACATGTATCGACGCGGCGCGCGTCAAGTTGCGCACTTGGCGCACACAAAGACACTTCGGCACTACGTATAACCGCACTAGAAATCAAGAAGAAGCAGGAGCGCGAGCAACCCACGTCCTGCCTGTCTTCTGGTCCGAGCGCGAATCCCGCGTGTGTGTGTGCGTGTGTGAGTGTGTATTTTTTTTTTTTGTTTTTTTTTATTTATTTATTTTTTTTTAAAGATGGATCATTTTATTTGAATTTAAAAGGTTTTAAATCGTTGTTGGTTTTACATTCAAGTGCCAATGTAATTTCGCGAGGTAAATACATTTATGTTACATAACTTATGTAGGATCCATCTTCATCCTTATGCCCATATCCCGACCCCATGGGACCGCCGTTAGGCATTATTTCGCGGGGACAGTGGCTTTGGCACTTGTCGTGCTTATCCTGTTGGCTGGATGTGGCGTCTTCTTCTAGCCGCATCGTCCGGTCATCATCTTCTGTCCATTTCCTCGCCCCTCAGTCCTGTGACGACTGAGTGGGCGAAGAAGGCGACCGCTTGCCAGTTCGTCTCGCTGGCGAGCATGAGTCCGATGATGTTCTCGGGCTCTATATCTTCCAAGAGAGTGCCCTGGAGCCTCTCTCTTGCGTCGTTGAAACGCGGGCAGCAAAAGAACACGTGCTCCGCGTTCTCGATCGTGTGGGGACAGGCCGGGCACAGTGCGCTCTGGGTATTATCGTAGCACTGGCTGTGCTGTTTGAAGAAGCCATGCCCGGACAGGAGTTGTGTGAGGTAGTAGTCCACTTCTCCATGTCCCCTCTCGACCCATACTTTTATATTCGGGATGAGTCGGTGCGTCCAGCGGCCCTTTTCCGACCGGTCCCACTGCGTCTGCCATTCACACAAGGTCTCGAGACGTTCCTCCTCCTTGTCGTCCTGGCAGCGGCGGCGGCGTTTATGCATCCGCGCGCGCTCGTCCGCGAGGAGGGCCAGCGGTGGTATGCCGGCAACAATGTACGTTGCTTCATAGGAGACATGCAGTCAGCCGCTTATTATACGCAAGCAGGCTCGTCGATGGATTGACTCTGCTTGGCGGATGTAGGCCTGTGTCTCTGCTGCGCTGCTCCATATCAGGGCTCCGTACAGGAGTATCGAGTCGACGACGTGGGCGTAAAGCTTTCGCCGGCTGCTTCTGGGCCCACCGATGACAGGCATAATCCTCGATAGGGCTCCTGCTACTCTTGCGGCCTTCTCGCTAGCTATTCGGAGGTGTAAGTTGAACTTGAGCCTGGCATCAATGTGCAGGCCCAGGTAGCGGATGCAAGGGGACGAGCGTATGCTGCAGTCACCCACCGTGACAGTGATGATCTCTGTGTCCTTTCTACTAGTGATGAGCACTGCCTCTGTCTTGTGGTCAGCCGTTTCGAGACTGAGCATCTGAAGGGTGCTTCGTACCTTCACGATGGCCGCGTTCAGGTCCTCCTCGATCTGCCACAGGTGCTTGGCCACAGCCACCACGGCGATATCATCGGCGAATCCTATGACCTGCACATTCTCTCCTAGGTTGAGTCGCAGTATGGCGTCGTACATGACTTTCCACAGGATCGGCCCGAGGACCGAGCCCTGAGGCACTCCTGCAGTGACTCCGTAGGACTCTTGTCCATCGTTCGTGTGGAAGTCGAGCACTCTGTCTGAGAAGCAGCTGGTAATTGTTCTCAGCAGGTACTCGATCGCATTCATCCGGCGTAGGGCGGAGAGGATGTTATTCCACCTGGCCGAATTGAATGCATTCCTCACATCGGGTGTCACGACGACGCAGTACCGTTTTGTGCCCCGGTGCCACCTCTTGCCTGCGACGGCCCTCCGGGCGGTAGCGATGACGGTCTCGATGGCACTGATCGTCGATCGCTCCGTGCGGAAGCCATACTGCCGATCCGACAGGCCTCCAGGCCCCTCCGTAAAGACCTCCAGGCGGTCACGTATAATCCTTTCCAGGATCTTGCCCGCTGTGTCAAGCATGCACAGCGGACGGTACGACGACGGCTCGTCCGGAGGCTTACCCGGCTTTGGCAGCAGGACAAGCCTTTGTCGTTTCCAGCAGGTCGGGAACACTCCGGAACGCAGGCACGCCGTGTACACCTGCAGGAAGATGTCAGGGCGGGCAGCGATGGCGGACTTGAGGGCAGAGTTTGGAACTCCATCCGGTCCGGGCGCAGTGTGCTCCTTAATCCTCTCACATGCTCTTCGAAGTTCCTCTGGGGTGACACTTGGGATGACTTCTTCTGCCTGTGGTGGACGAGGCAGCTCGAGCTCTTCTAGCACTGGGGGAAAAAGAGCAGCGACCGCACGGCGCACCAGTGTCGGTGAGCTTGATGTTCTTGCTCTTGGGCCTCTCAGTCGCGCCATCACCGTCTCGTACGGTCTGCCCCACACGTCCGCATTGACCTCGTCACATAGCCGGCTCCAGCACAGGCGCTTACTGGCTTTGATGGCCGCGCGGAGGAGGTGCCTTGCAGTGGTGTAATTTGCGCGGCAGGATGCCTCACTCGGACGGCCCAGCGCTCTCTGGGCGAGTCTACGCTCCCTCAAGCACGAGCGCTGGAGGTCCGCGATCTCGGCCGTCCACCAGAATACTGGTCCACGTCCACGGCCCCCGACCGCCATGGTCGCGGACGCATCACATGCACCGGTCATGAGGCCCACCGCCATCTCCTCCACGGGGCCGGGGGCGAGTGTATCTGTGGTAAAGGTGAGGTCGATTACAGAGTCGCCCCTCCCCCCGGTGAAGGTCAGGGTGTCACCGACGTTTAGCAGCACCGCGTCGAGGAGGCCGAGCAAATCCAGCAGGATGGTGCCTCTGGGCCTGGTCTCTCGGCACCCCCACTCCGTCGACCAGGCGTTGAAGTCACCCGCGATGACGAACGGTCTCCTGCCCCAGGCCTCCTGGGAGATGTTGGTGAGGAGAGCGGAGAACTCTGCATCGTTGAGTCTCGGCGGTGCGTACACACTAAAAATGTAGACTCCGCCGATTCAAGCCCAGGTGAAGAAGGGGCTCGCCCTCGCCGAGCGCTCCTGCACCACCGCACCTCCATGCACCCATATGGTGGCCTGGCCGTTGGCGTCAGAGAGCCACGTGTGTGGCGGGTCGAGGTTTCTGTACTGCTCGCTCACGACCACCACGTCTATGCGCTGCTCCCGGATGGTTTGGCTCAGGAGGTCCTGGGCCGTCTCGCAGTGGTTGAGGTTGAGCTGCAGGATCCTCATCATCGGCAGGCACAGGTAGACTCCTTCGTAAGCGGGCAGCTCTAACCGCCGAACACGTGGTTATGGGCAGCACCTCGCTCCCGGCAGCGAACGCACGAGGGCTGGTTCTTGCAGTCCTTGGCCTGGTGTCCCTCCTGACCGCAGCGGTAGCAGTGCCTCGAGCGGTCGGAACCCTTGCAGCGAGCAGCGACGTGGCCAGAACTCCAGCAACGGAGGCAGTGTAACTGCTCCTCACGCTCACGCACCCGGCAGCTGACCCATCCGACGCGCATGTGGCCGAGCTTCATTGCTTTGGCAGCGAGATGGTCCGGCAACGCCACAACAGCCACCTGAGTCCCTGCGTACGCCTTCCGTAGGAACTTCACGACATCGTCGGACACTGTGACGCCTAGTGATGCGCTCAGCGCTGGGGCGATGTCCTTTTTTTCGACACACTCGTTGAGATCCCTGATTTCGATCGTGGTCGAATGCTGTCGGGCGCCAGCCATGGCTGCAGCACCAAGGGCTCTGTCCAATTCTTCGCCGAGCGAGGAGGCATTTTCCACGCCTTTCCTCAGGTAGAGTACAAGAGCACCAGCGGCACTGCGTCTGATGGAATGGACGTTGCTGCCGACCGTTTGCTGCAGCGTCGGCTCACCTTCCTCAAGATGTCGGCGTACGTCGACGGGTCCTTCGCCTTGATCACTATCGCATCAGGCCTATGGTGGACCCGACAATGCGACGATCGCGGTTTCGGTGGTTGCTGGGCAACATTTGGTCCGGATGTTGGTATTCGGGCCGGTGGCTCACGTCGGTGACGTCGGCGATTTTCCATGAGAACGTAGTCGTCGTCGGCGACGTTGTTGTTCTCGTCTGACAGCGGCGGGGCCGGTGGTCCGGTACATCGCTCTGATGCCACACGAGCTCCTGGCGGTGACGTTGCAGGCTGCTTACCTCGTGTACTGCTCGTAAACATCGGAGAAGTGATGGTTGTCTTGTCCGAGGAGGCAGGACGAGGTGGCGCCTGTCGATCCAGCGTTTTTTGCAGCGCTGCAACGGCCCGCTGAAGACTCGTCCCGCATCTGAGCACCTCCTTGTGGATGTTGGACTTGTCGCCCAGGAAATGCACTAGGCCGTTCACCAATCCGTCGATCCGCAACATCATATCCTCTCGGCTCCCGGTCGCGAACTCGTCGACAGTCGGGAGCTTCGAGGTCTTGCTCGCAAAGGGGGTGATGATCCTCCGGGTAATGGCTTCCACCACCTTCAAGGGCGAGGTCCCTGGCATCGGTGACGAGGTCAATGGCGTCGTCGGTATCAGCTCGGCATCCTCCGACGACTGCGACGCCTCCAGCCCGTCTGACACGGCTGCCACTTGGGCCCTGGCTCGAGGCGGCAAGCTCGAGTCTGAGACCGACATTGTTTATAGTGCCGCGCCGAGGCGCGCTCTAACACCACACACGCAGCTAGTGATTTTCGTGAGCAAAAAAAAAAAGTTTTCACTTCCCGTGCTCGACTACCACTAGCAAAAAAGAAAACACTCCTACAGCTGCGCCAGCACTACGGCGGCCTTCACACTCACACGCATAGGTGCAGCGTGACGCCGCGCACACTATGAAAAAACACTAGCACTAAAAAGTATCTATGCACGCGTCTGGAGAATTAATATCGCCGGAGCTACACGTAACACGTCTGTATCGGTACGAGTCCAGCTCGTCACTCGTGTTTGAGTGTGTGTGTGTGTTTTTTTTTTTTTTTTTTGGACGTGGGCAGAGTGAACTCTGCAGCCAGTGGCCCTCTCTGCTACATCTGTGTCTTTTCCGTACATCCCCCGTCCACCTTACGGTGATTAGGGGTTCGGGAACCAGAAGCGTCGTTTTCGATTTCGTCTTTTTCCTACAGCATCGTCCGGATTATTTTTTTTTACACCTCTTGCGCCTCTTGTCTCAGTCTAGTGACGACTGCTTGCGCGAAGGACGCTACCGCCAGCCAATTGCCTGCGATCACGAGCATGAGCCGGGTGATGTTTTCCGGCTCGATTTCTTCTTGGAGGGCCTGTTGTAGTCTCTCCCTCTCTCTCTTGGAATCGCGGGCAGCGAAAAACACATGCTCCGCGTCTTCTACTGTGACTGGGCAGGCCGGGCAGAGAGCGCTAAGGGTGTTGTCATAGCGCTGGCTATGGCTTCTGAAGTAGCCATGCCCGGACAGGAGTTGTGTGAGATGGTAGTCCACTTCTCCATGTCCCCTCTCGACCCATTCCGTGATGTTCGGGATTAGGCGGTGTGTCCATCGGCCCTTTGAGGCCCGGTCCCACCGGTCCTGCCACCTGTTCAGCGTCTCTCTTCTTTTTTCCTCCTTGACGTCCTCCGGGCGGCGCTGGTATATGCGCGCTCGCTCATCCGCTAGTAGCGCCAGCGGTGGTACGCCGGACATCACGTACGTCGCGTCGTAGGAGACGTGTGGTCGCCCGCTGATCACGCGCAGGCAGGCTCGTCGATGTACCGACTCTGCCTGGCGTATGTAGGCCTGCGTCTCTGTCGCACAGCTCCAGATGGGTGCTCCATACAGGAGAATCGAGTCGACGACGTGGGCATAGAGCACGCGTCGGCTACTTCTGGGCCCACCGATGTTGGGCATGATCTTCGCGAGAGCTCCAGCCACTCTTGCTGCCTTTTCGCTGACGATTCGGAGATGTTGTTCGAACCTCAGCCTGTAGTCGATGTGTAGGTCCAGGTAGCGGATGCAGGGGGTCGACATTATGCTGCAGTCGCCCACTGTGATGGTGATGGTCTCCATTTTCTTCCTGCTACTGATGAGAAGGGCGTCGGTCTTGTGGTCAGCCGTTTCTAGGCTGAGATCTTGAAGCGCGCCACGCACCCGCACGATGGCAGAGTTCAGATCGTGTTCGATCTGCCACAAGTGCTTGGCCACGGCCACCAAGGCGATGTCGTCCGCGAAGCCTACGATCCTTACGTTGCCTCTGAAGTTGAGGCGCAGAACGGCGTCGTACATGACGTTCCACAGGATGGGACCCAAGACAGATCCTTGCGGAACGCCTGCTGTGACTCTGTGGGTCTCTGGTCCGTCGTCCGTATCGCAGTCAAGCAGCCTCGCTGAGAGATAGCTTCTGATTATTCTCAGCAGGTACTCAGGTACGCGCATTCGGCGTAGTGCGGCGTTGATGTTGTTCCACCGAGCCGAATTAAACGCGTTCCTCACGTCGAGGGTGACCACGGCGCAGTACTTCTCAGTGCCGCGGTTCCATCTCTTGCCCGCGATGGCCTCGCGAGGCCCCCAGGGCTCTCAGTAGTGGCTTCGAGGCGGTCACAGATGATTCTTTCGAGAATCTTGCCCGCTGTGTCAAGCATACACAGCGGCCTATACGACGATGGTTCTTCGGGTGGCTTGCCTGGCTTTGGCAGCAGGACAAGCCTCTGTCTTTTCCAGCACGTGGGAAAGACACCGGTTCGCAGGCACGCCGTGTACACCTGCAGGAAGATGTCAGGGTGCGTGGCAATGGCGATCTTGATAGCGGCGTTCGGTACTCCGTCTGGCCCAGGCGCAGTGTTATCCTTGATCCTCCTGCATGCTCCTCGGAGTTCTTCCATGGTGACGGCTGGTACAATTGCTCCTGCTTGGAGTGGTGGTGGCAGAGCTGGCTCGTCAGGCACACGAGGGAAGAGAGCAGCCACTATACGGCGCACCATGGTCGGTGAGCTCGGTGAATTTGCTCTCGATCCTCTGAGACGGGACATGACTGTCTCGTATGGTTTGCCCCATACGTCCTCGTTGACCTCGTCACGCAGTTTGTTCCAGCATAGGCGCTTGCTGGTCTTGATAGCAGCGCGCAGGAGACGTCTGGCGGAGGTTTAGCTCGCTCGGCAGGCGTCTTCATTTGGCCGGCCCGCGCTCTCTGGGCAAGCCTTCGCGCTCGCAGACATGAGCGCCGAGGTCGCGATCTCGCTTGTCCACCAGTAGACTGCGCCACGACGGCGTCGTCCACCACTCTTGGTCATAGACGCGTCACATGCACTGGTAATGGCAGCCATGAGGCTCGTTGCCATCTCTTCTGCGGGTCCGGGAGGTATCGCGGTCCCCCATATAACTGAGAGACACTCTGTGTCCAGAGGGCGGGCATTCCACTTGCCGCTTTGGCGCGTCGAAGGTCTAGGCGGTCTGGCGGTCTTTATCTCGAACACGATGGCCTGGTGGTCGCTGTGCGTGTAGAGCTCGCTTACGGCCCATGATGTAATTTGGGGAGCGAGTGTATCGCTGCGAAGGTGAGGTCGACGACGAGTAGCCCAGTGGACCGGTGAATGTTGGCATATCTCCGGTGTTTAGGAGTACGGCTTCAAGGGCGGCAAACGCGTCAAGGAGAGCGGTGGCGCGCCGTCTCGTTACACGGCATCCCCACTCCGTTGACCAGGCGTTGAAATCACCCGCGACGATGAGCGGCCTCTTGTCCCTGGCTTCCTCGATGATGTTGGTGAGGAGGGCGGAAAATTCCGCATCAGCGAGTCTTGGTGGTGCGTAGACGCTGAAAAAATAGATACCGTTGATTCGGGCCCAGGTGAAAAAAGGGCGCGCTCTTGCTGGGCGCTCCTGCAACAGGCATCCACCATGCACCCAGATCGCGGCTTGGCTGTTGGCATCAGTTAGCCAGTATGGTGGATCAAGGTTCTTGTACTGATCACACAGTACGGCCACGTTGATGTTTTGCTCGAGAATGGTTTGACTCAGGAGGTCCTGGGCCGCCCTGCAGTGGTTGAGGTTTAGCTGTAAGATCCTCATCATCGGCGGACTTGGTTGGACTTCTGTGCGAGAGGACAGTACTGGCTTGTGGACACATGGTCGTGGGCAGCGCCTTGCTCCTGACAAAATACGCACGCTGGCCTGTTGCTACAATCCTTTATCCGATGGCCTGTTTTTCCGCATCGGAAGCAGTGCGCCGAGCGATCAGGCCCCGTACAGCGGGCCGAGACGTGGCCGGGGCTCCAGCAGCGGTAGCAGCGCAGGGCATCCTCGCGACCACGGATGCGGCAGTTTACCCAGCCAATCCGTATGTGGCCGAGTTTCAGCGCCTTGGCGGCCAAGTCATCCGGCAGCGCTGCGACAGCCGCCTGCGTTCCCGCGTACGCCTTCCGCAGCGTCTTGACTACCTCTTCGTTGAGATGCGGAGCACCCAGCGATTTGCCCAGCTCTTCGGCGATCTCCTTCTTGGTGGCACACTCGTCGAGGTCCCTGATCTCGATCATGGTTGTGTGCTGTATGGCGCTGGCAGTGGCCTCGTCACCGAGAACCCTGCCACCTCCGCGCCGAGATAGGAGGCGTTGTCTACGCCTCTTCGAAGTTGCAGCACCAGGGCACCAGCAGCACTGCGTCTGATGCTTTGGACGCTGCTCCCGACTGATTGCTGCAACGTCTGCTCCGACCTGAGCTTACGCAGGATGTTGGCGTAGGTGGATGCATCCCTCGCTCTGATGACGATCGCGTCCGGTCGATGGTGAACCTTACGCGTCGTCGGCCGTGGCTTCGGCTGCTGCCGAGTGCAAACAGTTTCATCTGCTGCTGCTGGCTGGCAACGCTGGCGCCGACGTCGACGGTCGACGAGGGAAAATCCGTCTTGGTCAACGGCCTCGTTGTTGTTCTCGTCCAATTTCCTGGATGCGGCCGTCGCGGTGTGGCGCTTGGGCGCTGCGCGAGCCGCGGGCGGCGACTGTGCAGGCCGCTTGCTGCTCATACCACCCGCGAATCGGAGGCGTGCCGACCGCCTTGTCCGCGGTAGAGGGACGAGCCGGTTCCAGACTCTTCTTCGTCTTATTGAGGGCCAAGACGGCCTGGACTAGGCTGGGTGTACCTGGTCACCTCCCGGTGTAGGTTGCCCCTGCCCTCGATGAAGGCGGCAAGACCTCTCACCAGTCCATTTATACGCGTCCACTTCTCTTCGCAGCTCCCGGTCGCAAAATCTGCGGGTGACGGGAGCGGAGCATCCTTGGCCGTCAGTAGAGGGGCGCTAAGGATTATGCTCGTGGTAGCCGCTGCAATCATCTCCGGCGGGGATCCTCTCGTCGGCATCACCAGCGGCGAACCATTCTTCGTACGGTTCTTGATTGAGGTACGATCCGCCGGCGTAGGCGCCTGCCGACCCTGCTGCCCGTCGAGCATAGCTGCCTACTCCACGCCAGTCGGCCCAACAGTACAGGCACCGGCACCGCGGCGCGAAGCACGCACTCACACCAGCACGCGCGGCTCACACCGATAGTACTGAGCGCGGGAACACCTATGGCACTCGTAACTGACACACGACGCAGTATAGCTTGCCACAGCTGCACACACACACAGCGGCGGGGCTGCACACACACATGCACAGACGCGGCACGTCACCGTGAACGCGCAGCACCTACACAATCACTTTGATTCAACGAATGACTTCGTAAAAGTTCGAGAATACCGGAGCACGAGCAGAACACGTCTTGCCTGCTTCGATCTACAGACTCGAATCCTGTGTGTGTGTGTGTGTGTGTGTGTGTGTGTGTTTTTCCTACTTAACCCCATTCGGACTCTCACTGGTAACCGCCGCTAGGCATTGCCTGCCTCGGTGAGGCCAGGGTTAGTTGAGCATTTCTGCTACTTCGCTGTTAGTCGTTTCCATACATCCCCCATCCGTCGCATAATGATATGCTCTTTCAATTGAAAACATAAAAAAGAGAAAAAAAACGTTGTTTTTTGAGATATTCAACTTTGAAATATATTTTTCAGTTTTTTTCCGGGAAAATGGAAAATTTGACCTCCCCATCGGAAAGCTGAGGTAATTTTCCATCGAGAACCTATATCACATATTTTTTCTAAGGATGTTTAGTCGGCTTTCCCGGTGAGTTAGAAATTAAGAGATTTTGCTTAAAAAAGGCCGCTCGGCCGGGTCGCTAGGACAGTTCAGGAATTTAGCCCCATGTATCGATGTATGTGTTTACGAAAATGTATTATTATTATTGTATCTCGATCATACATCATATACATCAACGGCGTATCAACTATAAGAGTATGACGTGAACACAGCGAATGGTCTGAAACTCATTTTGGTCTGACCACTTTTTGGTAAGAACGTTTTTTGCGAAGTGAATTTTTCATTTAATCGCTCGTATATCGTTGAAATAAAATTTTTTCGGTATGTTTTATACATTGTTGTATTGCATTTTTATCCAGGATTCCATAGCACTTTACAGAATTAAGATTTCTGATATCCAATTCGAATGAGAGTGAAAAAGAGTTTTCGGGGGTAGCGAAAAAGGCCAGTGTGCTGTATATAAGGAGCGTGTACGCCGCAGCTCTCTTTGCCATACTTGCTAGAGCAAGCGCGAGCACGCTCCTCGATTTTTACATTACTTTCATAGCGATCGACCGGTTAGTTACCGAGTCTTGACGTCACATGACGTACGTCTATACGCACAAACATTGTAAGTACCCGCCTCGCAGCTTCGATGCCTGTGAGCGAGTCGGAGCATAGCAGACTTGTTTAAGCGTGCTTTCAGAACAGTCACGCTACGCGACTACCACCGCTGAACACACCCAGTTCTCGCTTACACTCTATCCACTCTTTGTTTTCTCTACCCTTGCCCGTCATCCTCGACTCCTAGGCCACGAGCATTGACGGTACCATACACAAAGGCCTACACTTTTCTCTTTAAGGCGAGGTTCTCATCTAGCTTCCCATAAATTACGTGATTTTTGCGATTTTTTTTCTTATAGAAGGAAGTAGATAAAGTACTCAACTTTTTTAGTGGTAATTAAGTATATTGTTGACTACTTTTACAAATTTTCATGGAGAAAAATACCACATAGTTTCTTAGTCATATGCATTCAAAAATAGTCGTCAAAAAAAGACACCTCCAAGGGGGGGGGGGGAGAGGTAACGAATCCAATTTTTTTCTGGTATCAAAAAATCAAATTTTTTTTTTAAAATAGAAAATATTTGCTGAATCGCTCGCCATTTTAGTAGAAGGTCTTATAGAAACATTGTGAGCTCATGAATTTGTAGGTTTTGACAAAATCTTTAAATCCGTTTAACTCAAATTGTCCATCATTTTTGTAATTTTTTTTCATTCATATGTGCACGGTTTTGTAAATGAGATGGGATCAAATCTTATGTACAAAAAATTTTTGTTTTTGTACGTAGAATACGAAATAACAGTTATGGGTCAGATTATTAGAATATTCAAAGTTTTGACTCATCAAAATTTTAGAATTTAAAAAAATATCGGGGTCTAGTAAAATTCATTAAAAATGCTATTGAAATTCAAGTTTAAAGTATTTAAAGGTCTTGTATAATCCTACAAATTTATGGGCTCAGATTATTTCTACAAGACCTCCCAGGTGAAAATATCACGCTAGACCTGACCTCAGATCTCATTCTAGAGCTGATAACAGATCTTACCCTAGATCTAGAGTAAGATCTTGAATAGGATCTTGGATTAGGTCTTGCCCTCGAAAATCTACCTCAGAACTTACTCTAGATCTAGGGTCAGATCTGGAGTGAGTTAAAAATAAATAAGTCATTCTAGATCTAGGGTCAGATCTAGAGTGAGTTGAAAATACAGTTACCAAACCAAATTATCAAACTCATTATTGAGTTACCTTATGTTTACTTAAGTATTTAATTTTGCATCAGTTTAAAAAACTTTGGATTATGCAAATGTTTCTACAAATAGAGTACCTGTGAATTATAAGGATTGGTAAAGACGTATTCAATATTTTATTTATTATAATAATTCGTATTCAATATTTTATTTATTATAATAAAAATGTTACTCGATAGTGAAGTGAGCAAGGTGAAAGAGGTGGAAAGAAAGAAAGTCAGACAGCAGGAGGTCGAAGAGCTTTGTGTCTCCACTTATTCAAACCCAGTCACTAAGGCACGAACGCGAGGGTAACTGCGAGACTCGCTTGTCTCTTTTTTGAAAAATAATTTGAAATTGTATTCGCAAAAATGTTCAAACTACCTTAAAAATATTTTAAAACTATTTCAAAATTGTTAAAAAGTATTCAAAGTTATTCGGAAAATTTTGTAAAATTATGTGTTCTAAAATACTTATTATTGCACTTCACCTGTCAGAAAAAAAATATATTGTGACGATGTCACTGGCAACGGATTTGCCCCGACCAAGAGTGAATGCCGCGTGTATAAGCGTGAGAGTTGCGACCGACCGACCGTGCAGGGTGAAGGAAGAGTCAAGCTCTTCTAACCTCCGCACACCGCGGCAGCGTAGGCACGTGCATTGCCGACCGAACCAACGGCTCGGCGACCAGCCGTAGCAGTAGCAGCGGCAGCAGCAGCAGCAGTAGTAGGAGAAGAACAACGAAGGCAGCGGAAGAAGCCACGTGAGGCGACGACGACGACCATTAAGATTATTATTACGCACGCGGCCGCACGCATAGGCAGAGTAGTTCGAGGCTAGGAAAAAGCGAGTGACGAAATTGTACGAGATCGCGCGATTACGCAAATAAAGTCCGAGGCTAATAAGCGAGCAAGTGCACTAGGAAAACCGTGGAGTGGTCGTGCGAGAGTGAGAGAATAAGCTCGTGAAAAGTAACGTGCAGCGAACGTTGGCCAAGGCGAGATTCGCACAGCAGCAGCGGAGAGTCGTGCGCACGAGAGGAGGTTAAGGCGGCCGAACTCGACGACGATCAGGTACAGTCGCGTGCCACGGTGTGCTGTGTGTGTGCCCGCGTATAAGACGAGCCACATCGTCGCGAGTGCCGAGGTGACATCACCGGCAGAAGCCGTACAAGCACGTACAACGAGCGGATCAGGTCAAGCATCGAGACGCGGCGCCGATCCAAATTTTCTTCTACGAGAACTTGGACATAACCGCAACTTGGAGCAGCAGACACCCGACAGGCATGGCGTCGCGGAGCAACGCCAACGACATCGTAAGCGAATAGCAT
This sequence comes from Trichogramma dendrolimi, assembly GCA_034770305.1. NCBI lineage: Eukaryota > Metazoa > Arthropoda > Insecta > Hymenoptera > Trichogrammatidae > Trichogramma > Trichogramma dendrolimi. The sequence continues at coordinate 491,472 of JAPMIB010000014.1, forward strand.
CAAATAATTGTAGTACTTGGTCGGTCGTGTATGCGTCGTGTATGCGAGTGTGTGGTATGGTATGTTGTTGCGTGTGTATAAAAATCGCGAAATAGAGTAGTATTATTGGATTTTGTCGTATGCGTACGGAGAATCACGCGAAGTAGAGTAGTAAATTGTATGTCGTTTTCTGCGTACGAGCAGATATCGCGGAGTCAAATGAAGTCGATTATTGTGTGTTTCATCGTCGCGTAGTAGAAGTCGTCCGAGGCGAGCAAGTCGCTATTACGTCACGCGCGTACCGACATCGGAAAGCGGCCATCTTTGTACATCGCCGTGCCCGTTCGCACGAAGTCGCGGAGCCGTCGTAGGCAGAGCGGTGTGAAGTCACTTCCGCGTAGTAGCTAAGAGAGCGTCACGAAAACGGGATTCGAACAGAGCACGTGTTGTGACTCTGTACTTCCCCTTGGACTTTCGCGAGCGAACGCACGTGGCATTAGGCTTCGTCTACAGTGGAACGGAGACGCGCGAGTGCAAGTGCGCGACACGATATCGGGATTCGAGCCGAGGTCGTATTGTGACTCGACAGTATCGCCTTGGACTTTACTGCGCGAGTACCCTTATGGTAATTTGACGTCACTAACGCAATTATCGAGACTTTTCCTTGTAAATAAAATACAATCGAATCGTAATCGAGTATTGATTGGTAAATCTTAGAATAATAATTAACGTTGACTTGGAATAATAAATTAAGTAATTTTGATTTAAACTAACTCCCTATTGTGCTTATTTCGCGGACCTTTTCCGAATTTTCAGCAACGAATTGCCGACGCTCGAGGCACACTTGGTGGAAGGCTTGACCCCCTTTTGAGGTAAGACGACCAGGTAGGCTAACCGGAGCCTCAGTAAATAAATTATACGACTGCAGGGCGAGCATAGGCTAAGGCCCAAACCCTCGCACGTCGCAATATATATGCGAGAATGTTATTTTATTTATCCCGGTAATGTCAAGTGCAGTTTATTTAACATGAGGTAGAACGCAGTGCTGAATGGTGAGGCGTTTGCCGCTGATGCTGCTGCTACTGCAACGTGTTGTGTGCGGCTGCTGCCGCTCGGCGAGATTCGCTGGCTGACGCAACGACAACGACGACACACGCTGCTTCTGCGTTGTGGATGCTCGCTTGCTGCTGAGCTGAGTCGCACCGTTGTGTGTGAAACTTGCTGCCGCGACTACTGCGACATGCGAGGCTGCTGCTGCCGCGCCGTTGTGAGCAAGGCTTGATGTGCGCTGCGGCGTCACGGCGGAAGAAGATGCGTGCGAGGCAAGATGGCTGCCGTGCGAGTGCTGGTGCCGCGCCTTTTCTTCACGCTGCCACGTGTTATAAGATGGATTCCTTGTTACCTTTATGACGCAATGCTTCGACACGAGGCTCTGGTGCGGGGTTGTCGTCGTCGTTGATGCCGCGTTGAATGCCTGAGTCGACACCGCGTGGCAGATGCCGATGCGCGGTGGAGTCGTGGCCTCGTCAACACTGCGTGGCAGGTGCCGTTGAACCGGTGCCAGATTGCACGAACAAAAAATTTTTGAAGAAACGTTCGAATGGCTGTGCGTGTTGTTGCCGCACGTGCGAGTCTCGACCGTTGCGCCGTGCGAGTTGGAACGCGTTGCGCCGTGTGTGTGTGTCGAACACGTTGCGCTTCACTCGACTTTTGTTCTCTTTTATTACTTTTTAGTGCACTGAATTTAGACGACAATTCACTGCACTGAGCACCACCACCGAGAAGAAAATGTTTTTTATGTTTTTCAGCCGGTTTGCTTTTCGAGCGTTGCGAAGTCGCGCAACGATGACAATGGCCGTCTCACTCCGCGTGGCGTGTTCGTCATTCTCGGGAAGACGAGGGAAGTCGGGTCACCACTATAGGTTCGAGAGGGAGAGAGGCTTCTCCTGGAGGTCCTATGTACCTCGTTGACGTGAGGAGGAGAGGTGGCCGAAATAAAGTCGTGTGACGGTGGCTTCCCCGTGCACACCGTCCGTGACGACTCCTCCTTGTCCTGGTCGGCTTTGCCGATGAACGGCGCGCCAGACGAGCGGATGCTCGTCGCCGACCAGGGTCCGGCTAGCCAGATTGTAAGGGGATAGGGCACGAAAGTTCTCGCGGTCGTCGGGGTCTTGGGCTCGGCTTGCCTCCGAAAGGGAACGCCGACGGGTAGGGAGCGGGGACTCCTCTGATCTGCCGCACTGCACCTGTATGGAATGTCTGAAAACGTCGAAAACGCGAGAGAGAGAGGAAAATATTATATCGGGAAATTAAATAACAACACGGTTGGTTTAGGTAGAGTACTATGAACAATTTATTGACACTGATCTTTCTCTTTCGCACACTCTCATTCACACCGTGGGGCACGCGAGCTGCGTTGTCGCGCGAGGGTCGGCACGAGGCACGGAGAAGTACACGCAAAAATACTCACGTGTGTCTCGCGCACGAGAACCACTACCACACGGGTGGACTGACTCGTCGCCGGGGTCACGCAGATCGCGCGGTGTCTCGGGCCACGTCTGTTGGCCACCGACGTAGCTGGACGGTCCGGATGAAGGCTCGGGCGAAGGTGGTGATGAGGCTGGGCGCGCCGCGAGAATCGCAAGCACGCACGCTCGACACTCGCGTATGCACCAACAGCACTCCGCAGACAACACTTACAACACACACTCTTTTTCTCTGCACCCACACGTACACGACACTCAACTCCACCAGAAAAACACGACTCTCCAGACTCCGACGACTACTCTACGACGATACCTTACAGGACAAAAAACTATTCGGTCGCGCGGGTCGAGCTTCGCTCTCTACAGCGGTCCAACTCAATGTGTTGAATTGTCGTCCGCTAGCTAGCTTCGGTCGTCTCTCGCTGATCTTCGGCACGCGTGCCGCGTGTCGCCTATACAAGACGGAGCGGGCCTCGCTTGCACGGGATGTGCGAACGTAAACATTGCAGTGTTTACGTTCGCGCGCCACAGTGGTCTCGCGAGGCCGGCTTCGCGTCGCTTCGTACAGCGCGAACCTGAAACAATGCGGCGCAAATTCGTGAATTATCATTATTTGATTATTTCGCTCCTCGTAGCCGACACTACGAAGCTTGCCGAAGGCACAACGTCACACCCCCTCCCTTACCCGCGACCTACCCGGGTCGCGCCAAGGGAAGACGATGTCGTGCAAGCTCGAGGGAAAAGCTGAACTTGATAGCTTACCTTTTTCACCTACATCGCTCCCTTTGAGTTGGGTGGCTAGGGTGTTGATGCACCGGTACTGCGGGGTCGCCTAGCCTCGCCTTCTTATTCTACTCGACCTAGGGCAGAAAAGAAGGTTTATGTTACACCACTCACTCGCGGGCCTTCCATCAGGCGGGGTTCTTAGCCACTCGCTTTTTGGAGATATGCCCCTCCAACTTACCTTCGTTGGGCCGCTTCGGGGCCCAGACAGCTGCGAGCAGCACCTCTTCTCGCACCTCCCGACGGACGTCGCGCAAGTTCTCGGCCAGCTGGTTCATGGCGAGGACGAACGCGATGGTACCTGGCTCGGGTGGCGCGCCGAGTTGCGCCACCGGCGGCCGGGTGGCGTTGGGCGGCGGTGCGGCGACTTGCGCTACGAGCGCCAGTTCCTCTACACGGCGAGGAGGCTCGATCGCTCGGTTGATCGCTGGGGCGACGGAGCTTGGTGGGTGGGCGCCGTCGGCGGTGCAGGTCCTGCGGCCGAGGCGGTGGACGGCTCGGTGATCTCGGTGATCGTCGCGGTGCTGCGCGGCGGTGACGGAGCGCGCAGTATTGCGACCCCCGAGGCCGGTCGCCGGACGGTCGCCTCGCGGCCGTGCGATGTTCGGGTGGCGGGTCGGTCGCGACGCGCCTGGCTCTGCAGCCACCGCTGGTAGCCGTCCCGGCACCGTGGGCAGTCGGCAGGGGTTTCTACGTTCCGCCGGCCGCAGTTCCAGCAGTACGCGTACTCGGGCTCTTGTTGACACGCCCGCCATCCGTGGTCCGTCTCCCAGCAGATGAAGCAACCGCCCTTCGGCGGTTCGACATGCTTGTCGCGTGGCAGATGCCTGCCGTCGAAGACGGCGCCTCGCCGTTTCGGCTCGGTTTCCAGGAGGGAAGCCTGGTACGCCCTTTCCCACCAGGGCTCCTCCTCGGTGCTCCCTTGTCGAGCGGGGACGACCTGGCGCGTCTGGGGTCGGTGTCCGTGTTGGCTTCGGCTCTCTCGGGACAGCGCCTTGCGTGGCCACGACGCGCCGCATCTCCCAGTACTGCTCCTGTTGCTTGGCGACGCGACGCGCGGCGGCCAGGGCCCGTTCGTGCCGCTGCCCCAGGTTTTCGCGCTGGCGAGCCTCCTCGGCGGCTCGGGCGCGGTCCTGCCGGCGGCGAGCCTCCGCGAGGCGATCGCGTCGGCGGGCCTCCTCCTCGGCTTGAGCGCGTTCCCTCTGGCGGCGGTCCTCCACCAGGCGATCGCGTCGGCGGGCCTCTTCATCGGCTTGGGCGCGCTCTTGCCGGCGGTGGTCGGCTTCAGCGGAAGCATCGCCGGTGGCCTGGTGGTAGCTGGCGTGCGAGTGTCCGGCACCTTGGCTGTCGCTGAGGCGGGAGTCGGCTCTGCGGCCGTGGCCTGAGCGGCCGCGCGTTTCGCGCGGACGCTGTCGGCTCGCTCTTTTGCTGCCAGGAGCCGCTGGAACCGCTCCGGGTCTTCGTTTGGTGGCGAGAGCTGCGGGGTGATTTCGCCGCGGTTGAGGGCTTCGCCCAGCTTCTTCTCCCTCTCGATGGCTGCGGCGAGCTTCTCCCGGCGGGCCTGGCGGCGTTGGCCGGGCTCAGACCCAAGTTATGCATGGCCGGGAAGCGGGGCGGCGGCCAATGAGATTTCGGTTGCGGGAAGGCTCCTTCGTCGACACCCTCGTCCCAGTTTTCCTCGTCCCAATGGCTCGGGATCGGCGACCGGCGGAAACGGGAGACTGCTCGCCATGGGTCCGCTTTGTGTCTCGTCTCCGACGCTGGAGTCCGGGGACGCACACAATACCAGCACGTCGTCGTCGGGTTGTTCTTGACGCGGCGGTACGGGTGGCTCGATGACGGCCTCTGCGGGCGGGGCTGGGTCCTCAGCCGGAGTGGGCGGGAGTAAGCCGACGCTCGCATCAGCGGGTGGAGTCGTTGCCGCTGCTGGCAGCGGTCGCGTCCGCGCTGCTTGCCGGCCGGTTGTTGCTGGCTTCCAGGCGGCCCGTCGAGCGTCTTCGGCGACCGCAGCGAGGACGCTGCGGTTGTATTCTGACAACCTCTTGCGGGTGCGGGCGGGGGTCGCACGGCGGCGCTGGTGGGTCCTCGGCCTGCGCTTGCAGACGGGCAGCGACGCGTGTCAGGTGCCCCCGGGTCCCTCGGGTCCGGTTACCAGCCCGTTGGCGCATCTTCGTGGGAGGTTGGCGCTCGTTGCTTCCTTGGAGTAGCGCAGCTCGTATAGCCAGGAAAATATCTGCAATCAATACCAAAGAAAATTAGTTTACTCGCCTTCGGAGTCGCTGCTCAATACAATGAACTCAGTACATGCGATTTGTGAGTCTGTTTTGCGTGGCTGTATATATCGCTTCAAGTCGTTCACGTCGACCTTCGCGACGCGTTTGTCGTTCGGTGTCTCAACTACATATACGGAGGGCGAGAGAACTTTAATACTTTTACTGGGCCCTCGTAGCGCGAACCGAGCTTTTTATTAAAGCCGTCAGCGCCGACTGACAAGTGATGCGTGCGTCGCATCACGACATCGCCTTCCGCGAACCTCACGTCTTTGCGACCTCGGTTATAATGGCGCGCTTGTCTCGCGTGCGCTTTATCCAGGTGGAGTTTCACGAGGTCGCGGATCGCATCGAGTCGCGTAATACGGTCAAGCCACACGGTTTCATCGATCTCCCAGTATTCGACGGTCGGGGCTTCTACCTCGCGACGCAAGCTTTTCACAGGCCTCGGGTGTCGGCCGTAATTGAGGAACGCGGGCGATACACGGGTCGACGACTGTACCGCGGTGTTCATCGCGTGGCGCAACTCGTGTAGGTGTTTGTCCCAGTCGCGGTGGTTCGCACCTACATACGAAGCGATCATCGTCTTTATCGTGCGATTCGCTCTTTCGGTCGGGTTCATTCTCGGGGTGTACGGCGCGGTCGTAACTTGCCGTATGCCGTAGGCATCGAGGACGGCTGTTACGTCTTTATTGACCTGCTCCTTACCGTTATCGCAGATGAGGAAATCGGGCGTTTCCCAGCGGAAAAGCACGAGTTCCTCGAGCGCGCTTGCGACCGCTTTCCCAGTGGCGCGTCGCACGGGCTTGAATTCCACCCACGAGTAAATAAATCGACAAATACGATCAAGTATTTATTTTGACTCTTGCTGAGTGGAAACTCCATTAAATCGCATGCTATTACGGACCACGGACGCTCGATCACGCGTCGCCCCATCAGTCCACGCGGACCGGTCTGGTCGATCTTATAGCGTTGACATGTATCACATGAGCGAACGTATTCGTGTACGTCGTGATACATGCCACGCCAGTAATACTCGCGCTTGACGCGATCGAAGGTCTTCTCGATACCGAGATGACCGGCGCTCGTGATGTCGTGAGCGTCGCGCATAACTCTTCCTCTCCGTGCTGGCGGCACGACCAATTTCCAGCCCTCCTCGCAATCGGTGATAGGATCGAGGAGCGGATCGTAGCGATAGTGGTACAGGTTGCCGCCCTCGACTCGCCAATTTTGCCAGCGCTGAGGATTCCGCGTGACATCTTCAACGAGTCGCTGATGTTCTTCGTCGCTTTCGTCACTTACACCTGCGACGCATACTTCTTCGTTGGCTTCGCCGCGCACTCATCGTCGCTCGCTTCGAATTTCAAAATTTCCCCCTCTAGACTCGACTGCACAAGTGGAGTGGTCCTTTGGGGGACGCGTGAAATCGCACCATCGACTTTCGCGCTCACATGCGAAGACCCTTCACATGTTTCCCCCCTCCCTTAAACGACGCGTATACGCTCGAGCTTTCGCGTTGATCAGGTTCTGGCCCCTCCAGCAGCAAGGTATCGATTGCTTTATCGATTTCGCCGAGCTGTGCCTTGTTGATCTTAGCTTCTTGGCAATACTTCTCATGCTCGCGTGCGTTTGCGCGATGCATGAGCTTCAGTATGCCTTCTTCAGAAGCTACGTTACACTCCCTCCACTGTCCTTTGCTGCAGCCTTCCCTTGGTGTCAGCGGCAGCGCTGGAAATTGTTCTCTTGGCGTGTTGTTGCTGCCTTTGTTATCTACCAGCTGCAATGGCACGCTTGAACTTTCGAAGAACTTTTCTTGAAGATGCATGTTCTCGCTGTTGTCGCTACGTGTTTGCGACGCGAAAACTTTGGTATTGTCGCCCTTCTTCTCCTTGACACCCTGTGTATCGGTACGGCCTTCGCCTAGCGTCAGCGGCGCCGATACAAAATTATATATTCCTACGTCAATTGGCTCCTTCCTTCGTGTACCTTTGCAGCCTTCGCTGAGCGTCAGCGGCGCCGGTACCGCTATGATGTTATTCATTGACTTCTTCGTAGCAGCCTCCGAAAGGGAACGCCGACGGGTAGGGAGCGGGGACTCCACTGATCTTCCGCACTGCACCTGTATGAAATGGCTGAAAACGTCGAAAACGCGAGAGAAAGAGGAAAATATTATATCGGGAAATTAAATAATAACACGGTTGATTTAGGTACAGTATTACAAACAATTTATTGACACAAATCTTTCTCTTTCGCACACTCTCATTCACACCGTGGGGCACACGAGCTGCGTTGTCGCGCGAGGGTCGGCACGAGGCACGGAGAAGTACACGCAAAAATACTCACGTGTGTCTCGCGCACGAGAACCACTACCACACGGGTGGACTGACTCGTCGCCGGGGTCACGCAGATCGCGCGGTGTCTCGGGCCACGTCTGTTGGCCACCGACGTAGCTGGACGGTCCGGATGAAGGCTCGGGCGAAGGTGGTGATGAGGCTGGGCGCGCCGCGAGAATCGCAAGCACGCACGCTCGACACTCGCGTATGCACCAACAGCACTCCGCAGACGACACTTACAACACACACTCTTTCTCTCTGCACCCACACGTACACGACACTCAACTCCACCAGAAAAACACGACTCTCCAGACTCCGACGACTACTCTACGACGATACCTTACAGGACAAAAAACTATTCGGTCGCGCGGGTCGAGCTTCGCTCTCTACAGCGGTCCAACTCAATGTGTTGAATTGTCGTCCGCTAGCTCGCTTCGGTCGTCTCGCTGATCTTCGGCACGCGTGCCGCGTGTCGCCTATACAAGTCGGAGCGGGCCTCGCTTGCACGGGATGTGCGAACGTAAACATTGCAGTGTTTACGTTCGCGCGCCACAGTGGTCTCGCGAGGCCGGCTTCGCGTCGCTTCGTACAGCGCGAACCTGAAACAATGAGGCGCAAATTCGTGAATTATCATTATTTGATTATTTCGCTCCTCGTAGCCGACACTACGACGCTTGCCGAAGGCACAACGTCACAGTCGTTAGGTTAAGTTTTAATGACGAGGCTTTATTTGTCGAGCAGTTGCTAGTGTGGCTGTCGGGCGCTTACTGGCGCTTCGTCTTCCCTGCGCCGCTGAGTGGCGTGAGAGGGGGAAGAGGAGAAGGCGAGTCCCCACATATAATAAACCGGCGAGTCGCGGCAGTACGGCAGATTCGGCTCCAGCCAAAGCGAGTGACACATCGTGATCACACGAGGTGAGTAGCTCGATTCTTAATACGTGAGCACACGCATCAAGCCGTGTGCGTGAGCACACGCACTCTCTCCAGTTCTCGTGGGCACACGTGAGCATCCCCAATCTGATCCCTGTTCCGTTTCTCCGTTACACACCGACCGACCCAGGGCTGTTTATGTGTGACACTTGTACCGAGGATAGAGACTTATACGAAACGGCACTCACTTTGTTACAGATACCGACTGTCCAGTCCCGTTCAACCGAAGGCTAACCTGACGCACCTGTGTCCGCCTTACCTGTCACTATTTTGCTTGACTACCGATAACTACTATTGCCGTGTGGCTAAATATCAATTGCAAATAATAATCTTTTGTTGCATTCTTGTTATTAACTGCCTAGTCAAAGTTATTGCTTCTTTAATTTCCATTATCTTGCTCTATACTAATCATTTTGTTTGCTACATTTATTTGCTATATTTGTAAAGAATTAGTTTTTAGTTTATCAATAAATCGATAAATACTTGTTACTGAATTTTTACGACTTATCATTATAAGTAACCACCGGATCCCATCGTTATAGACTTAGTCTTCGAACGCTTAACGAACTTAGTCTCTGGCTCATCCATCGAACTTAGCCCCAGCTGAGCTCACAGACTTAGTCGATCGGAGCTAAAATCGATATCAGTCCTCTCCGAAAGGATTTGATATTTCGAAAGCCGAGTACCACAGTCACTAGCTACCTGGCCGTGTTTACGGGAGAATATCCCGGAGTAGGGCCTTGGCGTGCACGTGCCGGTGCTCTCTCCCGTTCTTTTTTTGCGATCAACCATATGCTCGGACACCGACTTGGGCAGATGTTCTTTCGACGTCCGGCATAGGCAAGAGAGCTTAAAAGAGAGGAGTAGCGACAAAAGGGCATTGCCCGGTGCGTTGTCACCGCATTGACGCAAGTCAGCGTGCATCCACCTTCGAACGAACGTAGCACATATTAGTGTACGCTCTCACGACGCAAGCCCTCCTTTTCGGAGTCGAGGCAACTTCGGACCTCCGCTACAATTCAAATATTATTATCATTATCATTCTGTAATTAATGTTATTCATTATCAACTAATATCGCTATTAATTCGTTAATTAACGTCATCGCTTGATAACGACCTCTTCGCGATTCATCGCGTTTACCGAGATTCAAACCTGACGCATAGTGGTAGCTTCATTATCGACTCGTGCGTTAAAGCTCGGTATCTATCTTACCGATCGCGTTCTCGCTGCTCATTACGCGTTTAGCTCCCGGGGCATAACAAATTGGTGACAGCGGTGGGATTTCTCGGAGAAGTCGCATGATGAAAAGAAATAAGAGTAAAGCGGAGAAGAAAGCACGATCTCGCTCGCGATCACGACGAAGCAATGTATGGCTAGTAGACGCGATTGAGACTGACGCAGCAAAACCTATGAAGCCACCAAGCCCACCAAGGACTTATGACTCAGACGAAGCAGACCCCGTTCGTTATATGCGGGTATCGGAAGCAATCAAATTCATTCCGGAATTTGACGGTAACAACATGAATGTAAACCGATTTATCGAAGAATGTATGCTCGCAGCAGAAATTGTAAACCCTATAGACCATAAGCACTTTTTCATACTCATAAGATCTAGACTCTCAGGCGATGCGCGCAATCGCGTTCAATGTACATCGGTAAAAAATGTATCCGGGCTTCTCAACGAGCTAAAATCTATGTACACGCCTAAGGAGCGTTTAGAACAGGTATAATCAGAGCTTGCTTATTTACGCCAGGTGAAAGGAGAAAAGGTCAGTGATTACAGTAAAAGAGTGACAGACCTGACGCGACGTGCAGCGGATGTGATAAAGGCCACCTTTGGCGATGTTTCAGCACAGGAACACCTAATCCAGGGAAATTTGAAAAGCGCGATTAAATGTTTTGTTAATGGTATCTCAGACGAAATAAATAGTAGAATAACGGGTAAGGAATTTTCAACTCTAGATAAGGCAATGCTCTCCGCGTGCGTCATAGAAGTTAACATGGCGATACGACAGCAATCACATGCCCCCACCAGCAATCCGATAACACGTGTAAGCACAATTAATGCAGATAATCGCGAAGATACAAGAGTTTGCTATAATTGTAACGAACCGGGGCACATAGCGCGATTCTGTAAACAACCCCCAAAAAAACGAGAGCCTCTTTTCTGCACCTATTGCCGGAAAGAGCGACATACCTATTCGCGATGTTGGAAACGCGAACAAGCAAATAATTTAAACGCCAGACCGAGTCGCACGCAGGGGCGCGGGTGCGACTCGCCCGAGATACAAAGACGCGTCTATAGTCGAGCAATCGTCGCTATCAGCTCGATCTAACAAGGAAGTCCCCCAATCATCTCGATCAATTGCCCAGAATTGAAAGCAGAGACTACCTCTTTCCTCATCGACACAGGATCTGATTTAAATTTATTAAAAATTAATTGCCTACCACAACAGACCCCTATAGATAAAAACAAATTTTACATGAGAGCCGTGCTCTCATTTAAGGAAAACGAGCTCATTATAGATGGGATTAAAGTATCAAGGACACTCTTAATAACTTACGACACCCTCTTTTTACCCGCGCGGGCAAAAACATTAATCACGATAAAACTGGAGCCGACGAACGCAACATCCGGTTACGTGCCGAAAATCGAAGCAGGTCAAGGAATACTTGCCGGGGAATGTTTAGTGACCAACACGAATAACACGGTGAAACTCTTTTTTATCAACACTACGGCCGAAGACGTAGAGTTTACCCTCGCCCCTATTCCTCTTGAGCCATTTGAATGCATCGATAAGAAATTCGTACGTCTTGCGCGGCTGGACGCGGAAAATGATCCGGGCGTAGCAAGGAAGGTAAGAGTAAATGCAATACTATAATCGCTCGAATTAGGAGGTCTAAACGCAGAAGAAAAAACGAGTATTGAGGAAATTATCTCAAAATTCCCCTACCAATTTCACCTTGCATCGGATAAACTAAGTACAACGACCGTGGCGACGCATCGTATTATCACCGAAAACGATATACCTGTAAATGTGAAACAATATCGTCACCCACCACACCTTAGAGACGAGATACAAAAACATGTACAGGAACTTATCGACAACGACATAGTCGAGGAATCGGAATCTCCTTATAATTCCCCGCTGTGGATCGTACCCAAAAAAGCAGGCCCGGACGGAGTGAAGAAGTGGCGTCTCGTAATAGACTTCCATGCCCTAAACGAAAAAACAATCGCATCGGCCTACCCTCTTCCTCAGATCACCAAAATACTAGATCAACTTGGGCGAAGTAAATACTTCTCTACTCTCGACCTACAATCGGGATTTTACCAAGTCCCCATAGATCCGGCGGGCGCCCACAAGACCGCATTCTCTACCCCTTTTCACCACTTGCAGTTTAAGGCTCATTCCAGATAACTTCGGCGGCTGCAGCCGAGTGCTGCCGTCGGCTGTATTGCCAACTTAAGAAATGTTTGCGATAGTATCGATCGATGATCGATATATTTAGCAGACACCTGCGGGATTTATTTTGTTTTGATTTATTTGGTTTTGATCAACAATCTCGTTATTAACCTCTTGGGCAGTGCGAAAAAATGGATCAATTAGTTAATATTGTTGATGCGGGTGTCATGTTCTTGAGATTGTTGGAAGACAATGAAAAAAAAAGAAAAAGATTTCGTTGGTGGTGGAGTAAGCCGCATATAAGAAATAATTATGTGACTGGATATGGTGCTTACCAACTTGTGTACCACAAATTCAAAATGAACGACGAGGAGGACTTTATACGATACACTAGGCTGAATATCCATACTTTCAATTACATTTTTGAAATTTTGAGACCATCAATCACAAAAGGGAGTAAAAGACCACCATTGCCTCCAGAACTAAGATTCTCATTAACAATACGGTAAATATAATCTTCAAATTTTAATGTAATTGTTCAATTATATTCCATGATTAATATTTATATTTATGGCAACTATAGGTACTTGGCTCATAGTGATTGCACTGACACATTAGCTGTAATGTATAATATTGGATACAGCACTGTTCTAGAAGTAATTGAAGAAGTCTGCCTCAAAATTTGTGAAATTCTTGGGCCAGTTTTTTTAAAGTTTCCCACAAAAGCAGAATTTCAATCAATAGCCATGGACTTTCATGTCAATTTAGACATGCCAAACTGTATCGGTGCTATTGATGGCAGGCACTGTCCAATCAAAAAACCACCGAATAGTGGTAGTCTTTTCTTTAATTACAAAAAATTCTTCAGTATAAATTTAATGGCTATTTGCGATTCAAGAAAAAGATTTATCTGGGCAAACGTTGGTGACTATGGTAAGTATATGTTTCATTGTAAAATATATAAAAAATCTATGTAAAATGGCTTTGACTACAACTTCTTTCATATTTGTAGGGAGTATGAATGATGCAGGTGTGTTGATGCACAGTGACTTGGGTATCGCCCTCAATGAAAATGTAGTTCAGCTGCCTCCAATAATGTATTTGCCTGGGTCCAATCTGAGAAGCTCCCACTATTTTGTTGGAGATGGAATTTTTCCATTAAAAACATATCCGATGAAACCTTTCAACAGAAATATAAATTTAACTGTGCCTCAAAGAATTTTTAACTACAGATTGAGTCATGCGAGGAGGATAGTTGAGTGCGCATTTGGTCAACTTTCTCAGCAATGGCAGGTCAATCAGAATACGCTGAACTGGAGTCTTTTGACCAGTGAAAAAATTATTATGAGTACCCTTATACTTCATAATATTCTGATAGATATTGAGCTCAATGAAGTCAGTAATCGTTGGAGTAAATGTCCCATTGTAGGGCATAATAATCAAAGAAATGATGAAATTAATGAATTTGCAGTCCGCAATCAGCTTTGTGAATACTTTGTTTCCCCTGCTGGTGATGTGCCTTATCAATGGCAGAATATTTGAAAGACGTCAACAACTATTAAAATATTTATTTAACTATTGAGTTGTGTACTTCTTTAAAGTAAAAAATTAAAATGTTATTTTACATGATAATTGTCAAATTGTTTATTTATTGAAAGTTGCTTTATTGACATTTATCACATCACAAGAATATTTGTTTGACACTTTTAAATTTAAATGGCATATTGTTGTTATTGAAAGAGTGTAATGTTTAAATGATTTTGAATAAATTTTGTAGCATTGTAATAAAGCATTGTGATTTTGTAGAATGTAAATTTTAGTGAGTGATGTCATTGATGTTTAATACTTAATTAATGAAAATTGAATTCTTTAAGATCTCTGAACAATGTAGATAAAACAAGGAAGTCTCCAGTGGTGGTTGATGTGCCATCTAACATAAAATCATTGTCAATGAAAGGCCACATGTTTAAAAACAAAATTACATTTCATGAAACATTTGGACCATTTTTGAAACAGGTGAAATTTAATGATATTAAATCATAAACTCATGAATTATATTAATTTCTAAACATTTGATGATTTTAGATTGATGTTTACAATGCAGTTCTTAGTTTGCTATTTGATGAAGTTTTGGCTGATTACAATTGTACTGTTTTTGCGTATGGACATACCGGCACTAACTTTACAATGGAAGGAGCTTGCGATGAAAGGAAAACTTTTGCAATGAAAGGAGCTTGCAATGACCCTTAGTAGTTTAAGTAAGTTTTATATATATTAACAAATATTTAAATTTGAAGCAAAATATACTGATGGCGATGAAATTGTATACTTTATAGAAAATGTGGGACTACTTAAAAGAAAAATGTTCAAATTTCAAAAGCCAGATTATGTGTATGTTCATTCAAAATGTTATAACATAACAAGCCATATACCACACCAGTAAACAAATCTACATCAAGTAAGTAACATCAGTCTGCAAATTAAATTTACTATTTTATTTGAAATAATGATTTGTTCTATTATTTCATAGAGATCCAGCATTTAGCGACATAATCCACTCTCCATGATCCACCATGTTCTCTCTATTCTAATCCACTCTCATTGGTTTTTAGAAAAGGAAAAGCATTGCTTGTATCATCAAACAGATGAGGTAAATTTACTAACGTCAAGGTAATTTGTTTCTGCTTTTTCTGTCTTTCTCATGTCTCTCTGTCTCTCTCAATTGAATAAAAGCTGTATTAATTGAATAAAAAGAAATTGAGCACCAATAAAATATAGTATTTTTTAATAATCAAACAAAAAAGTGTTATTGTTTTATTTTTTATTTATTATGGATATTTAAATTTACACAAGTGATGGTAAAACCATAAACATTTTTTCACATTATATAAATTTATCACAAAATGTTTTAATTGAGTGGATTAAGTTGTCAAATCTTAATTGACGAATAACTTCATTCTTCGTTTCATTCAAAGCACTCATTAGTACATTGACAGTTTCATTTACCACAGCTTCGTTTGAAAGGAGATTCAATTTTTCTGTCCTCATCCTTATTTCAGCAATCTGCCGCTCTTCACGGTTCTGGCAGATTGGCACATCAAGTGGCTTTGGAGCAGAATTTTTAACAAATAAACTTGGAATCACTATGTCCTTGTAATCCTCCAGGACTTCAAGAGATTCAGTATCCGAAAGGATTACTTTCCTCCTGTGATAAGGATTTTTTCGGATTCTCCTTATTTTTTGAAGATGATGATAATATTTCTTCTAGTGAAACCGTGTCTTCAACATCCTCGAAAGTAAATCCCATGATCTTGTTGTATGACGCCTCAAAAATCTCATCCTTATTTGGGGATTTGTATACTCTTCCATCGGTGTGCGAAATATAATCCTCCAAGAAAATCAAGTCGTTGTAAAACATTTCACTGGCGAGTTGGATAGTCTCTCGGTTTCTTTTCTTCTTATTGATAGCCACGAATTTTTTTCGCATTCCATACCAATGGTTTTTCAGCCACTCCACTAGAAATTAAGCATATAATAAATAAATTAATAATTATGATATATTTAATAATCGTAATCATAACAATTTTAATCTAAATATGAACGTTTCTTACCTGATTTCTCATGATTCAAACGTTCTTCGATTTCGTGTTTCACGGTGGTAAAGAAACTATTTATTTTTTCGGAGACTTTATGATTAACATCATTAGAGTTAAAAATAGTTATAGTCGTCCCCTTGTATAAGATATTTTACAATAATCCATTGTATTGGATCCATTTTTAACGAGATTAATACTTAATTAGCAGATTAACACTTGGTGACACACAACTTTTCAAATTTCGACCAATGATGGACGATTGACGAATTGCTGTTACGCAGACGCGACTGCATGGACGTACATGCCTAGGCGTGTATCCGGTGAGCACGAGAAGGGTTTACGGAGTGGGAGTCTTCCCCCCTTTCGGAGCAAAAATTTGGAACAAAGATCAATGCACGCGAGGAAGAGCAGAAAAGACGAATGACAATCGGTAGCGCATTCTATAGTCTATACTATCTACCGCGTGTAGTGTGTACGCTGCTTGCTTGCCGCTTGCTACTACGGAGTACTACGGAGTGGGAGTCCCGCTTCAAGTCGAGCCCGGCTTTTCGGAGTAGAACGAAAGACAATCGGTTCATATTGTTGTGGCATTTTGAGCGAGCGAGACTGACTCCGTGTGTCCTTCCGTGTGTCCTTCCGTGTGTCCTTGCGTTTGGAGTTTTTACAATGGAAAACGAGCAAAATTTGATATACGAAGAAATCGTGCGAACCTTTTTTATGAATAATCCGGATTTTCATAATAAAGGAGTGAAGGCATTCAAAGAACGAGACAAAATCAAAAAATTGGAGGTCTTAATATCGCATTTACGCGAACGCAATATTCACAAAACAGGTAATTTTTATCATTTTTATTGTCCAAATTAATTAATAACCCAATTACTAATTAATTAAAATTTTTTATCATTTTTATCATGCAAGACTTCTAATAAAATAACCTAAAAACTAACATATATCAATTAATTAATAACCTAATTACTAATTTTTTTGATATTTATTTTTCAGTGGGAGAAATTCAAGCAACATGGAATAATATGGAAAAAAACTTCCGTAAGAATTTTTCCAAAGAGAACAATTTACCGTCTGGCTCGGGAGCTCAAACTTCAAATACTCTTTCAAACGATATGTTGTTCCTGGCACCATCCCTCTGCCACCGACAGCCTACTTCTTCAATAGCTTCAACATCTCATGGTATGTATAATAAATGTTCGACAAAGATTTTTTTAATATTTTGCCATTTTTAACAAATTACTAATAATATTTACAGGTTTTCCATTAGCGACCATTAACAACTTTGCACCTGCTTCTCCAATAGCTTCAACATCTCATGGTATGTTTTAATTTATGTTAAACAAAAATTTTTTTAATATTTTACAATTTTTTATCAATTAATTAAAAATAATATTTATTATTACAGGTTTTCCATTAGCGACTATGAACAGCTTTGCGCCAATACCAACCAATTACTTCATGCCATTTCCAAACCCGTATCCATACCACAATCCATTCTTTGGACAAGCGAATCCCTTGATGCCTCAAGCTGGATTTCCTATTCATCCATCTAATCAAGCAACACCATTTTCATATGAAGCTCATAAAAGGCAAACACCCAAAACTCCACAATTGGATTCTTTTGCCATTAAGAAAAAGAGAAAATTGGAACTTGAGGAAAGTTCAAATAATGAATTGAAGAAGAAGTTAATAAAAACCATTGATAATATCAATGATCAAATGGAAAAACAAAATACTCAGACAACAACAAATTACATAAACCACCTGCAAAAAGCTCTTGAAGCGGTACCTGAAGGAGAAGAAACTAATTGCTTGCTCTTCGTGTTGAAGGAATTAGAAAAGTTTGATGAAAATTTTGATTGAAAATTTAGTCAGAGTTAAAAATATTTTTTTACATTTGATCAAAGTTTATCACTTTAGATTTTAGTGTTTTGTTTTCATGTTAAATAATTAATATTCTTAATTTTAAAGATTCTTAAAATCAGTTCAACAAATTTGAACAGTAACTTTTTCTAATCTGTCCTATTTTAATTTCTATTCTATAGTTTCTATAGTTATAAATATATTATAATAGTTTCTATTCTAATAATTCTATTCTAATAGAAATTTTTTCCAAGATTATAATTGAAAAAATTCAAATTTATATTCATTTCTGAACAAAAAGATGTGTTAATTTTAATTTTTATTGGTCACTTTTGTTAAAACCCACCTAGAACGGCTTCATCAAAGTAAAGAGATGATGATTATGTACATCAAGATATAATAAATTCTCTTAGAGACTCTAGAAGCCTCTTAGATACTTGTCTCCAATTTTTTATGATGTTATCAATGCCAGTAATTTTTATTTACAAGGGGTTCATACATGAAGGAGATATTTTATTTCTGATGAATATAGTTTGCATACTACATAAATAGTTATTCAAAAAAAATAGCTAACATTGAAAATAATTCAAAGTTACCATTACACTATTTATTTGCACTAAGTCTTTAGTTAAACAAACTTTAATAAATATTTAAATGTTTATGAGGCTGCCTATCAGATAGGTGAAATTGACATTCATGATTTTTTGCCACCCTTGCTAGATGTTAGTGAAGTAATTTGCACAGTTCAATCAAAATCAGGTAAATTAAAAATACTTTTTTTTTCTTATACTTATTTAAATTTCCTATATTATTAATAGAAAAAATAATTTTACTTCTAGAAATTTTGAACATGCATCAAGAAAAGGTGCAATAATTACTCATATGGCTTGGAAGAAGTTACAGTGCACAATAATTCTGAAGGGTACAAAATTTTGCTAAAAAGATCTGAGAAACGCTAAAGTAACTAATCATTGCTACAATATCTCCTTCTGATATTTAAAAATGATAATGTCTGATCTGATACAAAGCTTTTAAATAATGCATAAACTAGATTTCATGTATTTAACGTCAAAGTATGTTCTCTATTCAGACCTTTTCATTTAGTTTCTATTTATTTAACTAGTTTTAAATACATACCAAGAGTAAAATGTTAATGTAAGAATGATACGGTATTAGCAATTGTTGTAGATTCAATTTAAAAATGTATAAAAGCATTCAACCTTGTCTATTAAGTTATAGAAATATTTGCTTTAAATGAAAATAATAACTGTAAAATAATAAAAAAAATAACTGCAAATCGCACCAAGTATTCCATTGAAAAATCCAAAATATATTTAGGTGATATGTCTATATGATTATGTCTATCTGATATGATGATAATCATGAAAATTTTCAGTTATTGTGAATGTTATAACTATGCCACATTCGTAACCATTAGTTTTCAATAATTTTTTCTATAATACATATCAGATAAAAACTCCATTTATACCGAGGCTTGTATACTTATTAGAAATAGATCAAATTTCAAGAACTTCTTTTTAACTAAAGTTTTTATCAATATTTAAATTATACTAGTTCAAAGAAGTAGTTATTGATTTCTTTTCATTATGTATATTTGAGTTTAAAGAGCATGTGTACTAAAATTGTATTTTGAATGGAATTATTACCAGTGTGATCATGAGTGTGGTGAAGTGTCATCACCAGGTTCTGATATTTAAATTTTTTAAACGTGGGATAATAAATTTCAAATTCATTTTGCTGAAGTTTGGTTTTTATTTTATAATATTAATATCTGTAATTGTTTATAGATAATGATTGTGATTAATGATGAGATTTTTCTATGTACATTTGAATAGACTCCAAAATTACGGTTAATACTTGTCTTTGTACTCTTGTAT
This sequence comes from Trichogramma dendrolimi, assembly GCA_034770305.1. NCBI lineage: Eukaryota > Metazoa > Arthropoda > Insecta > Hymenoptera > Trichogrammatidae > Trichogramma > Trichogramma dendrolimi. Next base: position 511,026 of record JAPMIB010000014.1, read on the forward strand.
CTTGATATTCCATAATTTTAGAATTTAATTGGGCTGCCAAGTCGTCTTTACGCTTATTTTTGGTAATTTTCCAATATTTTTCAATTTGTTCAGTGGCAGCAGCAGAGGAACTTTGAGTCCTGCTTTTTTTGCTTGGCTCTTTCTGATTTATTGAAGAATTAATAGTAATGTAAGGTTTCAAAAAGTATAATCCTTCGTATATACTTTTTTGTAAAAACGTTAAATTCTTCTTTGCTTCAATTAAACTATCTGCCTCAATAAATATATCTTTAAGATGTTGCATTTTTCTACTGATTTCATCATCTGAAACAGATAAAATGATTTTTAAATTATTATAACATTATGTGTAAAAGTAATTCAATTGAAAGAATAATCAAATAATTGTCTAACCTGTCATTTTCATATTCCGCTCATCTCTCAGAGATGTACGGGCAGACTTATGAAATTGTTGAAGTTGCCCCAATGTCACATTTTTGTTTTGTAAACAATTAATATTACTTGAGTAATGACGCACAATTATTCTTTCAGCTGGCGTCATTTTATCAAGAGGAATTTTGAGAGGCACAAGATGTTAATAACAAGATTGTAGATCAAAAGGTGTCTGCTAAATATATCGATCTTCGATCGATACTATCGCAAACATTTCTTAAGTTGGCAATACAGCCGACGGCAGCACTCGGCTGCAGCCGCCGAAGTTATCTGGAGTGAGCCTAAAAGGATGGCTATGGGATTAAAAGGCTCACCAAGCACGTTCCAGACCTTAATGGACAAGGTTTTATCAGGGCTTCAAGGTATTGAACTATTTGTGTACATGGACGATATCGTAGAATACGCGAGTTCCATTCGCGAGCATAAGGAAAAAATGCTTAAACTCATGGGTAGGCTACGAACAGCCGGACTCACCGTACGACCAGACAAAAGTCATTTTTTAAAGCAAACGGTCGCGTACTTGGGGCACATCATATCAGAGAAAGTAGCAGCAGTATCAAATTTTCCACGACCGAAAAATCAAAAAAACGTAAAGCAATTCTTAGGGCTAGCCGGGTATTATCGAAGATTCGTCAGGGACTTCGCGAAAATCGCCAAGCCCCTCACCTCATTACTAAAGGGCGACCGGTCATTCGAATGGACAGAGATTCATGAAAGTGCGTTCGAGGGAATAAAAAATATCCTCTGTTCGACCCCGCTCTAACAGTACCTAAACTTTGATAAACCTTTTATCGTCACTACCGACGCATCCAATTTCGCGCTGGGTGGCGTATTGAGCCAAGGAAAAGTAGGCAGTGATCTGCCGATCGCAAACGCTTTGCATCATTAGTTGACGCGGAATTAAATTAGTCAACAATCGAAAAAGAATTATTGGGAATAGTATACGTGATGCAACAATTCAGACCTTACCTATTCGGACGAAAATTTCAGATAGTAACCGACCACAAACCGCTCGTGTGGATCCACAATTTAAAAAACCCCACGTCTAGGCTAGCCCGGTGGAAAGAAAAACTCCATGATTTCGATTATGAAATTATTCATAAACCGGGAAAGAAAAATTCTAATGCAGACGCACTATCGCGGAATCGTATTTTAAGAACCAACGCAGGGTATGATAGCGCAGAAGTAGAACATAAGATCGGCAAGATATTTTTTATTTCTCACCCTGACCCCCTCGACGAAGAACAAGAGCAGGGTCACGAATTACAATGACAAAATAACGGTCTACAGGGCATGCAAGTCGAGCTCGAATCAAATCCCCCCGAGGAAATAAATACCGCTGAAATCAGCAACAATACCGACGATAGAGATACCGAGGAAATATCATCCGATTCGACCAGCACCACTGAACCCCGCAAAAGAAAGGCATCGGAAGAAGCGTCGCCCGATAACTCCGACAACTCTACCGACGAGGAAGACTCGGTACTCTTTATTCGTGAACACCCAAAAAGAGCTCGACTACTCGTCACAAGAGCAATAACTTACTCAAGAGATACCTTATTATCGAAAATAAATAATTGGGCGCACTTTATGTCACACGCGGTCGACACGGACATACTTAATGATGCTTTAGATCGGTTGGCAGATGCCTTAAAAAATCATGAGATCGGGTCCGTAAGCATACCTACGCGAGGCAATGGTATTGACGAGCGGTCTTGGGATACGATAGACAAACATATCCAGGAAACTTGGCCCTAGAATACCATCGCGCTAACCTTATGCTCGGGTGAAATAACAACCCCGGAAGTCGAATCCCGGCCACGCATAATACAGGAGTGCCATGACTCAGCCATCGCGGGACACAAAGGCATAAAAAAAACATATAACAGGGTACGCGAAAAATACTTTTGGAAGGGTATGAAAGATCAAATCACCTCTTACGTACAATCATGCCCTATATGTCAAACAAAAAAATTCACGCGAGTAAAAACAAGGCTCCCTCTCATGATCACGACTACGCCCACTACGGCTTTCAAACTCATCGAAATGGACATCGTGGGTCCCCTGCCTGTTACTGCTGCAGGTAGCAAGTACATCTTGACTGTTTGAGAAAAGGACGAGCGAGCACGAATGCCGAACATGTAGGAGTGGGGACAATCCCGGCTCCCGTGTGTTTGCTATGCGTATGCCTAATCACTCTTTGTTGTAAGACTGTGCGTGCTACATGCTGTACACTAATTTATATACACTACCACAACTTATTTTTCATAATATATTAAACAGTTACACAGTAAATAAACTACAAGTGTCATTTATTAATACACCTCAATTATTACAATATCTCTCTTTTGCTCTTTAACAAACCCGCGGTTCTTATTATAAACATTGACCATTCAATGCAATCTAACAAAATACTCAGAAGCAATACCTCTGCCAGACGTACGAGCGGATGTTCTGGCTACCGCATTCGCGCACGAGTTCGTTTGTCGATTCGGTTGTCCCAGTTATATCAGAACTGACCAAGGTCAAAATCTAATTGGAAAAACATTCTCGGCGCTTGCTCGTACGTTCCGCAATACAAGTCAACTTCCTACCGTCCGCAGAGCCAGGACTCCTTAGAAAAATCGCACCATTCACTTATTGAATATTTAAAAATCTTTATGGAAAAGGACAATTGGGATACCTGGATTCGGTGTGCCATGTTCTCGTACAATACCTCGGTGCACACGTCACACGGGTTCACTCCGCATGAATTCGTCTTCGGTCGAAAAGCGCGAATCCCCAGTGAATTTTCAGACAAAAAGGTAGCCAAAACGTATGATGAATACGTAGACTAAATGATTACAAAATTAAATACCACGCAATCTCAAGCGAGAGATAATTTGCTTGCGGCTAAGGAAAAATCGAAATATTACTATGATTTAAAAAGCCATGATAGGGAGTTCAATGTTGGTGACCATGTATACTTGCGAAAAATGTAAGGGCTAATAAGCTCGACGATCACTACGTAGGACCTTTTGTAATTAATAAATTAATCGGGGAAAGAAATGCCGAAATATAAATGTATGCGCATAAAACAAAGATCGTCCACCTAGATAAGCTGAAAAAGGCGTTCATCCGCGTAGAAAATGTATCACTTTGATTTTTATTCAATAAAGTAGAATGCAGCTAATTATGAAAGGAAGTAATGGAGAGATTGATCAATCATTACATTTAATAAGGACGAATCTCACTAGAGCGAACGGGGAAGGTGCTCGCTCTCTTCCTTTCATAATAGTTATTTACACATCAAGGGCTGTATGCGGTGTGGATACAGTCGAGGTGTGTTTGCAGCGTTGGGGCGCTGTAGTCGCCAAGGCTGCGTAGCGAAGCGAAGCTAACAGCCATTGATGTGTTAACAATTTTTCTGCATAAGCGCACGTTTTGAGGAGATATAAAATAATGCACGCTGCAATCAATTCAGTCTTTCGCTCACACTGTAAACTGAATTGTTTAGGCTCAGCCACACACACAAACATTTAAATTGAGCGCTGACGTAGCAGTGGCATATACTATAACTATAATACAAGTCGTTGTGTACACAGATCTAACTGAGATCTACGAGCGAGAGTCGCGTCAGTCTGCACTGAACTGTACACGAGTATATATATATCTCCTACCAAAAAAGTCGACATTCCTTTCATCATGAGTGTTTTCACCTCGGTTCAAATAGAAAGCTACTGTGACCTGCCCGACGATGGCATAAATCTAGTGAAAAAAGTCGTTTTAATATTTGGAATTCAAGGCGCTTGTTCAAGTGAGGAGATGAGTAAATTGGCATTAGAAGACGTCGTAGATGACGAAGCAATGATTAACGTACGCACGCGAACAAGATTTGGCGAAAGAAAATTCAATATTGAAGGAAAATATTATGAAATGTGTAAAAGATACGTGGAAATTCGGAAAACCGTAGATCTGAGCGAACATTTTTTTCTACGAATGTATATGGGAAAATGTAGTCATCAATCGCTTGAGAAAAATGAAATCGCCAAACTACCCATGGAAGTGGCAACCATCTTAGATCTACCAAATCCACTGTCATATACCAATCGTTCTTTTCGACGTACTTCTGCTACGCTGTTTACACAAGAAGGGGGAGATCTACCATCTTTAACAATTTTTCTCACTCCATCATCGATCACAAATACAGAAGGACAAGATAAAAAGCCAATGTAACAATTTCATCATTTCAACAGTTAAAACTTAACTTTCATTTTAACAGTTAAAACTTAACTTTCATTTTAACAGTTAAAACTTACTTTGAAACAATAAAATTCAAATTATGATTATCAAAAATTGTATTTTTTATTACATAAAGTAGTATCTCGCCCAATTCCCTATTTTCATCAAATTGACGTTACTATTTTGGCGAGCCGAAGGCGAGCTGTATAGATTTGGAAGTGTTTTTGCGAGCCGAAGGCGAGCTGTATTTTAATAATAATAAATACACAGTGAATATATAATTTTAATACATTTATTGTATATGAACATTTTTAGAACGTTTAGTAAATCTTTACAAAACCTTGAAAATTTCAAAATATAAAGTAAAATCTATTTTTCTTACTAATTATTGTTAATTGTAACATTGCAATTTTTAAACATAAATACATTATTTTCTTTTTCATTCTTTGTAGATTTAATATTTGGTTTATTATTTAAGTTAAATTTTGGTTTGTTTTTGTCATCTGATTGCTTTGGTACTTTAAAATCATCTATTAAAAATTCATTATAATCATTTAATGTCAATCGACAATCTTCCAGCTCATTTTCATTTAACTTATGTTGGGAACTTATAACATTGAATTCTTTTGGTTGTAGAATGTTATGTGATGCCTTGACACGAGGGGGGGGGGGGGGGGGGGGGGGGGGGGGGGGGGGGGGGGGGGGGGGGGGGGGGGGATCATATTCTAATTGTGAAATTGAAGTGATTTCCTCTAAATCCTTCAATAAGTTGATCTGTAGTTTGGTGATGTGATGAGGTACTCGGCTGATTTCTTAAAAGAACTTCACTGGTGACAGTCTCACATGGCTTTTTTAAATTAAATGCTGTTGCTATTAATTTACTAGTTGTTGTTTTATTAAGCATTGATTTATTAACGTATGACTCCGCTACAGTTGACTCTCCAGCCCCAAGTCTCTTAAGCGTAACTAGATCAGCACCTTTGTCTACTTCTAGTGTGGCTGAAGTTCTTCTGAGAGCATGCCCAGTATATTTATTAGGATGATCCAACTTTAAAAATGTGGCAATATCTTTAGGAATGGCAGAGAGTTTACCTTTTCCAACGTTCTGAAAAAAGGGAATTAAAAGTAGAAATCCACAGTTTGTTTTTAGTTTATAAGTAGAGAATATTGATTCAAGCAAATCTTACCTGTCTTCTAATGTCTACGTAATTTTAAATACTTTTGAATGGTAGGGTGTACTTCTGGGCTCGTTACAAAAGACTTGGAAATGCCTGTTTTGGTTTTTATTATTTTAATATGATACATTTTACCTTGCTCTGTGATATCATCTATTGTTAAATTCAGAAGTTCAAGTGTTCGTAGACATCCATATAGCCCAATAATTAGTACAACCTATAAATTTCATTGCTCATTAGTAATTTTATTTATGAAAATATAATTGCAAGCATTTGATGCCTTTAGATACCCAATTATACTTAAAAATGATGTAATCGTTACAGAGATTCAAAGCTTACACCAGTTTGTTTGTTAAAGTTACCTGGCATGAAAAAATAAGTCAATGTCCAGTCCACTTGAGTCCTGACTGATCTCAACTTGCTTACTGAACATTTAGCACTGTTCAAAGTATCAATTACTACAACAGGTCATGTTGATCAACCTGTAGGTACAAGTTGGTGATACGTATAATTTCAAATAGTACTTTAATTCAAATTAAATAGTACTCAGGACTCGAGTGTACTAGGCATTGACTTATTATTAATGGTGACTTTAACAAACAAGCTAGTGTACGCTTTGAATCTTTGTAACGGTTACTACATTTTTTACTGTAATTGAGTATCTAGAAGTATCAATTAATTTAAAGTGTTGTAAATATAGTTAAAAAAAACATACTTTGTGGAGTAAAAAATGGTCATCTGAGGCATCGTTGAGGAATTTTGATATGTCTTCTGAAGTAAATACCAAAGATTTTTTTGGTTTATGGCCTTTTCCTTTAACTCTTAGGAAACTTTGTAGTTCCAGAATCTTGCTGATATCTTGTTGTTCTTTCCATACAATCATGGCCTTCAATTTTGAGTAAGTGGCCCACAGTGTTGTTGCTGCATAAGTTTCTGATAGTTTAGCAAAATACGCTAAAAGGTGCTCTGGTTTTAACTTATTACCCAACTTCATTTCTGCTCGCCACTGTTGATATTTATTGTACTGCGCTTCGTACAGTTTTTTCGAATGCTGAGGAATTACGTTTGAGCGAGCCTGTTCTATGAGTTGTTCAATTTCTTCACACTCTTCTTCACTATCACTACTACTTTCTACTTCATGGGGTTGGGCATCACTGTCCCCGTTTTCACTCTGAGATTCTATAATTCAGTAGGTGTGTCTCTATGTTAAAATCATACGCAGGCGCTGAGACGAGTAAGTGTCACGTGAGCGACTGTATGCTGTAGTCAGCAACCCGCTTTACACACCGAAGTCCGAAGCCCTGCCTACTGACACTGAAACGTATTGGCGCTACGCGCTATTTGCGGTGTGCGTTTGAACTACACCTCGTACTGAAATCGTAAGATTTCAGTGCGAGGAGGATGATTACAGTGCGAGGAGGCATGATTACTGTGCGAGGACCGTAGCGCGGCGCTGCTCGACAGTACGCGATGGGGTTATCCACTGAGCACGCTCAGTGTGAAATCCGCCTCAAACGGGCGCATATGCTGAAAATACATTTTATATCGCGATTCGGGTCGGAGCAGTCTCTCTGTTTCAAATATTTTTGCACATGCGCGCCCCTATTGGCTCGCCTAAATATCGAACCTCAATTGTTGTAAGGAAAAAACCGTTACATGGGCCTTCTCGCGTGCAGCCGTTACAGATTCAATTCGCAAAATCTCAGCGGTACACGCGACCACGTAACCCCATTCTAACTTCCTCCATCGCAATGGCACAAGCTTAAGAGGTGATCCGCATGGGACAACCCGCCGAACCAGATAATAACGAAGGTAATGAAGTAAGGATCCTGCCCAAACACGCCGATGTCCTCCAATGGCTTCGCCAAGTACAGCGGCCTCCACCAATTTTTCAACGGCCAGCACCTCTGGAATGGCGAGTCGCCAACGTTCGGCTGATGAGGATGCGACTGTTGCGGCTCCCATCGTCGAGGTTCCTCGAGGGCGAACGTGCACCAGGTCGCATCAATGACCTAACATCCGCTGCTCGAAGCGAGTACTTCCGAGTAATGAACGGAGGTCAATCACACAACCTAGTGCTGAAGCATTGCCTCCACGCCATATTAACCGCCTTAGTCACGCTTACTGGAGCGTGGAGAGGGAATAGCTGTTACGACGAAATAAAAGATGTGCCAGGAGTCGTAGAGGTCACGGTCCATGAAACCGGAGTCGAGGAGACATTAGCTAGGACGTGCGGAGCATGCCCCGGCCTCGATTGCAACAAGCAGGTGTGGGTCGCCCGACCAGCGGCTCGGTGCGACCTCTGTGCAAAGGTAATCCTCCTCAACACCCCTATGATCGAGGAGGGCCTCGTACTGGAAGCCAGCCCTCCAATCATCGTCAAGGACCCTCTTTACGACGAATAAGAAAGGAAGAAAGAAGAGCGCGCGCGATAGTTAATTAAGTATTGTTACATTTTTTTTATCGAGCTCGATTTATCCACATACACGTTACGTCTTAGTTCTTTTACGAGCTCGACTTATCCTTTACGTCTATTGTTACCTTTTTTTTAACTCGACTTATCCACGTTCAAACTGCGCGCGTCTTTATTAGATAGTAAGTCTATTCTTTGTACGAGCCAAGTGTTCTTATTTTAAGTATAAATAGATTAGGCCTTATATATGTATGTAATCAATAATGTGGCACTAGTCACATGGTGCTGTAATTATTATTAATTAACCTTATTTTGTCATTATAAAGGTATAAGCAGAGATGACTAAAATCTCGAGCAATAAAAACCAACATAACATATATCTTCATTTTTAATTTTTAATAAGATGTGCCCTGTTAGACCACACCTTTCTTTTGGGGAGGAGCTGTGTAAGTCTCAGCCTTTGCGCCGATTAAAGGAGCAGCGCCATCTCGCAGTCAACTCCGAAATTCAAGTCTATATTGGGAGTCGCGTAGATAACACTACAAGACCCTCCGATCCCATTCATGGAGGAAATTGATTTTTAGCAGAGCTCTGTTTAAATTTTTGAAGAGATTGATTATGGCGAGGCTCTGCGATCTCGTTCGCGTTCGTAATTTCAGAAAAACATGATTATGGCAAGACTCCGCGATCTTATACCTTAATCACCATATTCAACTAATTGATCTCACACTCACCAGATGAACTCATTGCCAACTCATCATGTCAACTCATTCTGGGAGTTCAAGAGACTCTTCTCTTGGTCGAGATGAGTTTCAAGATACCAAGACTGGAGAGACTAAGCCTGAGGATGTACCATCCAAGAATGTACCGCCCAAGGATTTTGTGTCTCAGGTCAACGTCATGGCTCCTGATGGAAGCTCCCAACAGCAGCAAGTACCTCCACCTTCACCCACTGGCTCAACAGCATCAAAAACAACTGAAAACAAAAACAGCAATGAACCCAAGAAACGTGCGACTCGAACAATTGCGAAGGCCACCTCTGCAGAGTACCTGTGTCGTCTCCAGTCTCAAGCAGACCGCATTGAAAGTCTCAAAGACATGCTCACCTCAATCGCCAACCAGGAGGATCCAGGAGTGGCAATGTATTACTATTGGTCAACGCACCTGCAGCAACTCTTCCAGGAGTTCAAGGAGGAGCATACAAGTCTTGAAGCGGGTTGCCCTGCTACTCTGCATGATCATGCTTACTTCAGCCAACGCCCACTGTACACTGCAGAGAGGTGGTACCATCAAGCATTTTTACAATTGGCACTGCTCAAAGAACAGCTCAAGGCCAGTGGTAAGTTTGTCTCTCCTCAGTCCCACTCAAGCTCAACTTCAACATGCATTGACAAGTCTCGCCCAAAATTACCAGAAATCAAATTAATTAACTTCTCTGGCTCATACGCTGATTGGCCTGCATACAAGAAGAAATCTCACTCGTCTTTCCATTCATCGTCAGCTCCCGTCAGCGCAACAGTACACAAGAAGATTCGCTCAAGAAAAATATCGCCACCTCAACGTTTACTTCGACTCGCTCAATCATCTCAAAGGTGGTTCACATATACGATCCCTTGGTCATCTCACCCTGTCACCATCAAAGCTAAAGCCCTCCTACAAGAATGTGACTTCATAATTACACGGGATAAATCGATGCCAGAATTCACTTACTCACAGAAATACTCATGAGAAAAAGAATGTCTTCACTTGCACACTCAACGGTGACAGGTGGCTCATCTCAACTGTAAGCTCAAACAAAGGCAGCTCATCTCAGTTCGTGAGCTCACTCAAAGGTAGATCCGCTCAAGAATCACTCAATTCCGATGTTTGAACTATCGACAGCTTATTCACTCACCAAAGCTCTGTGCAAGCTCAGTCCCCTCAACCAAGAATATCAAATTCACAACTCATATGATCATAAATCTCACTCGAACAACATCATTTCGCATCCAAATTGCAACTGCTCAATAACGGAGATGTCCCAAGAAGTCACGCATTCAATCGCTCAACTACATTCATCGATTCTCAAGGAATCATAAGGGTACGAGGCCGACTGAGAAAAACTCAATTGAATCAAACGTCGACTCACCCAGCTATTCTGCCACGGATATCTCATTTGACGAAGCTCATCATTCATTATGCCCATCGACTCATGTTTCATTGAAATACTCAACTTACACTTGCCCAGATCAGGCAAGAGTATTCGATCATCGGTGGCAGAGCTCCTGTTAAATCTCACATCTTGCGATGTGTGATTCACGCGTGACAGAGAGAAAACGTACTCAACAACTCACGGGCCAGTTACCTTTGGCCAGTGTAACCCCACCTCGATCTTTTACTCACACAGGGATCAATTACGCCGACTAGCTCATGATCAGAGTTTGGAAGGGTCGAGCATCAAAAACACACAAAGGCTGGATTTGCGTGTTTAAGTGATTTGCTACATCAGCAATGCATTGGAAGTAGTTAGCGATACTCAACAAAAGGCTTTCTGGCTGCCTTTTAGAGATTCTCATATCAAGACGAAGCTCACCTTCTCAGCTTTACTCGGATTGCGAAACGAACTTCAAAGCAGCGGAAAATAATTTATCGAATGGCTTATGCAAGCTCAAGAAGAAAAAAACGTTGGCAGCTCTTCTTTCTCTTGAAAGCACTCAGTGGAGCTTCAATCCTCCAGCCGCCCCTCATATGGGTGGAAAATGGGAATCGATGGTGAAATCTGTGAAGCACCACCTCCGACGAACCATCGACGAAACGCCAATGACTTTTGAAGAGCTTACTACACTGTTGTCTCAAATCGAAAGAGTCCCCAACTCATGACCGCTCATTCCTCTGAGCGAAAACCCGGACGACCTTGCAGTGCTCACTCCAGGACATTTCCTCACTGGCTTGGCTCTAACAGCACCACCAGAGCCAAACTTAATGGACATCGCACTGCCAAGACTTTCTCGATGGAAATTTATTCAGCGCCAAGTTCAAAGCTTTTGGCAACAATGGTCAAAGCTCTACTTGCACCAACTCCAGTCTAGCTCAAAGTGGCGTCATCCGTCACACGATATTTCTGTCGGCTCATTAGTGCTAATTACGCACGAAGCTTTCCCACCTTGCAAGTGGCCGCTTACACGTGTCGTAAAGCTCCACCCAGGCAAGGTTGGTCTCACTCGCGTCGTTGAACTCAAGACAGCTCAGTCAACTCTCACGCGGCCCATCACAAAGCTCGTCATCCTGACAGTACCATCATCAAATAAGTAATAACTTGGTGGTTAATCGGTGGGCGGGAATGTTCGAGAAATCTCCCGAACAGTAGTAATCACCTGCCGTGGGCACGCTCGAGCTCACGTGCAGTGTCGGGCCGCGCGAGTGTATAACCTCTTGTTGTCCTGCTCCGAATGGTCAGTATCGTGCTTCGCTCAAATTGACCTCTCGGTACTCTCAGCTGGATTGCTCAAATGCAAACCATGAGAATTAATATAATTTCATAAACTCTTGTACTTCTCAATTAAATTCATTCAAGTCTGTGATTCTCTTGTTAGTATTAATTAAATACTAAGGTGCTACGACTTCTCGTAAAGCTACATTCAATTCAACCAAGTGAACAATTCAATTAATGTTTAGTATAGTGGTGAAGTGTGAAAAATAAAGAAAATTGTGAAAACCAAAAATCATTCGCATTCAAGCAGTCATTGTGCGACCTACACATGCAACCATCCTTTTAATTTTAAATGTAACAAACAAATTCTCATATATTATTTGACAGGGGAAAACGAAATTTTATAATACGATGATGATGAAATTTTTGAATGCATCGATGATAACGACGGCAACGAGATCGATTTTGCAGACTGTAACGTTGAAAATTCAATATCGTTTATACGAAGGTGCTTCCTGGACAATCAAAGATTTTATTTTAAGTATGGGGCTTTTGCAATCCAATTTGGGACTTCCTGACTCTCACACAAGTCAAATTGATTTCTTGTATACATCCACAACCTAATAAGTTTCCAAGTAGTTTATATAAATTCAAAAAATATTTTTATCAAAATGATAAAAATATTCTGTTTAAACATTATTATTGTCCCCGCTGTACCCAACTGCATGAAAACGTAGAAAATAATATAGATCGCGATGAATCGATTGAGGATTGCGATATTGTGCCATATAATAATTCTTGTGATTGTGAAGGTGAAAAAAAGTATTTTTTTGAGATTCCTTTGATTCCTCAGTTAGAATCATTAATTCAGCGATCTGGTTTTTTCAACAAATTATGTAGTCAATCTCGCACAAATGAGGATATAAATTATTACGATGGAAGTATTTATTGAGACTTTACAAAAAAATAATAATATTTTGTCCAATAAACAAAATATTTCGTTCATGTGTTATACGGACGGGGTTAGAATTTTCAGATCCTCTAAATTTAATATTTGGGGCTCTTTCCTCATTATTCTAGAATTGCCGTATCGCGAGCGCAAAATAGGGTTCAAAATATGTTATTGGTGTTGTTATGGTTTGGAGACCACAAACCTGAGCCCAATTTATTTTTGAAACCTCCGAGAAAATCATTGAATAAAGTATACCAAAGCGTTGAACTCTTCATTAAAGATCTCGATAGTGTATCGATCGTGAGAGGCATTGTTTTGTGTGGTACGGCCGATCTTCCAGCAAAAGCTTTGTTTTTGTGTATGAATCAGTACAATGGACTCTTCGGTTGTCAATTTTGCTTTCAAAAAGGTGAAACTGTTGAGAGAGTGCGAGTTTATCCGCACGATGAGAACATTTTTCTGCGTTCGGGTGAAAATGTTTTAGAAAATGCTGAACAAGCATTAGAAATTAATCAACCTGTTTGTGGGGTGAAAGGGCCAAGCATTATTTCAAAAATTTCTCATAAATTAATTTCAAGTGTACGGCTATTGACGTAATGCATTCCGCGTTTGAGGGGTAGCCAGAAAGTTGATCGAGCTTTGGTTTAACCTGAAATTTAAAAATGAGAAATTTAATTATTCATCTTTAGTCAAAGTTGTCGCAAAGAAGATAGACACGTATAGAAGCCCAGAGCATAAGTAAAAATTGAGGTTGGCTCATATGGTACCAAAACCAACTTCAAGGGGGCGCGGCGAACAACCTAAGCCTGTAATGGATAAGCAACATTTAATCCCCTACTTGTAATGTCTTCGTAGTCGAGTGGTCAAGCGCTCGGCTTTGTATTTTGCGTCGACCGGTCGGGCAATGGTTCAAACCCCGGCTGTGGATATTTTTTTTTACATTTTTTTTCTCAAATTACAAAGAATAAAGTAAGGATTTCGCTTTTAGCTAATATTGGTTGTAAAATTAAAAATACTTTGATAAATTTATTTATTAAAGGTTTTTTTTAAATGTCAAAAATAATAATCAAGTGATACGGTCCATTTAAAATTTGTGTCCGAGATCTCTAGTAGAAATTTAATCTTTCAGAGCATCAATGAAACGTTTTCTTGAGCATTTATTGGCCATTAAATGACCAATTTGGGGAGTTGGCCAATAAATGGTCCAAAAATCGTTTCATTAATGCCAAAAAAATGTTCGATTTCTACCAGGGATATTTTCATAAAAAAGAAACTTCATGTAACCAAATTGACACGAAATTTTTTTTCGAGGCGTATGCATACATATACATTAATGTAATATAATTTGCGTTTGAATTAAAAGTGATTTTTTATTTTTTTGTCGAAAAAAAACAAGAAAGAAAACGTTTGATTATCAATGTAATTCTAATTTCATGACCAGCATCAGCTAACATCGAAATCCTTACTATATTCTGAATAATTTGAGGAAAAAAATGTAAAAAAAAATATCCGCGGCCTGGGATTGAACCAATGCCCGACCAGTCGACGTAAAAGACAATGCCGAGCGCTTGACCACTCGACTATGAAGACATTACGAGGAGGGGACTAAATGTTGCTTATGCATTACAGGCTTAGGTTGCTCGCTGCGCCCCCTTGAAGTTGGTTTTGGTACCATATGAGCCAGCCTCAATCGCGCCTATAGTTCTGTGCTTCTATACGTGTCTATCTTCTTTGATTGTAGATCAAAAGCTATGTTCCATAAAACCTCCGTCTAGTTTTGCTACCTGAAGACTTCGAAGACCTTGAAGGCCTCGATCTATAAAATTGCATTTCGCTTATTATAAAGCCTCGGAGCTTAAGAGCTGGTGTCTGTACTATTCAATTTTAGTTTTAAGTGATATTTTACCGCATGAAATAATAAATCATTATGCGTACTTTGTTTACGGTATTTACACGTTGAGCAAAGCCAGCATTTCTCATTAAGAGATAAATTTGGCTGAAAAAGCTCTCAATGAATTTTCATCTAGATTCCCAAAAATTTACAGACTAAGAGACATGTCTGTAATTTGCATTCTACTCGACATTTGCCAGAGATGGTACGTCGCTCTGGACCATTATGGGGTTTTAGGTTGGAAGATATAAATGGTAAAATTAAATCATTCGTTCACGATAGCATGAAGCCTGAACTACAAATAGTCTTTAATCTAAATATTTATGTTAAAGTTCATACATTGAAATATAAATGGTTGAAAAATGATAGTGCTGACTCTTAATTTTGTAAAACACTTATATATCCTAAAAAAAAGCTCAAAAGTAAGAAGATTAACGATAATCTGCATGTAGTTGGGACCAAATTAAAATTGCAGGCACCTCAGCTTCGGTTTATATTAGAAAAGTTTAATCTTCTTTTGTTTAATCAACTAAAGGTAGATGATTTATTTTTAATTTAATCTCATTGTAGATAAGCAGATGAAACATAAAGATCTTGGATGTAACGTTATTTGAAGGTTCCAGTGCCTAATGTGATCCAGAACACAAAGTTTGTAACATTTTTAAGGAATCTGAACATAACTCCATCAAGTTTTTGAATTTCACGCGGAAATGTCCTTTCACATACTGTTGCTATTGGTACTTATGTTAATGCTGGTTCAAACAACTTTTTTGAATAATGATGAACTTTTTTTTAATTCATTTTTTTGACTACTCATAAATAAATACTTTTTTTAACATTTGATATTTTGTATCCTTTATGGGCCGTAAAATTTCTATATCTTTTAATAAATAATCAGGTATCTTTTGTAGGCAATATATAGTATAATAAGTTTAATGGTGAATTTGTTTTTATTGTCAAACCCTATAATTTATTTTCAGTTTTGATAAAATCCTCTTAGAAGTTCCATGAGTAATGTACAAGTTCAATTAAATCATATCAAAGAACGAGAAAGACATTCAACATAAATCTCGACAATATTCAGCACCTCTCCCCTTTTCCTTTGTTAGCGAAAGTAGTAGATCTGTATCTATGAAAAAAGTAGGTTTTCAATGGCAAAGAGTATGGTCCCAATTTACTAACAATCTATTAAACTTGCTCAATTATTACCGCTATCGCGCACCCGTTACTGGTGATTTTACTTCAACTACTTTATTATATGTGATGGGTTTATAATCATAATCCAAAGATGAACGTAGAATGAAAGTGAATTTATATTGTAATCTGTGAGTACGATTGATAACTATATAAAATTATTTTCTCCTTATAAAACTTAAGATCAGTTTTTATCGTCATACTTATCATGCATAAAATATAAAAGCCTTCATTAAAAAAGCGTTGAGGACTAAATGAAATTCACCTTGTTCCGCGTATTCGCAAAATAATAGCTTAGTGTATTAATTAATTTCATTATGATTAAAAACCAATTTCCCATATTTTCACGATCTTACTTAATTTTTACCATTACATTTTTAAAGATGAGAAAAAAATGTGAAACTCAAAAAGTTTAGAATACAATTTAGTACGTGTGTTTTTAAATATACATTTTTAAACAATGTAGGGATCGAAAAAGCTCTGATGCTGTGCTTCTTTCTCTTGTGTTTTTCTTTTACCATGACGCGCAAATCGGATGAAAATGATTGCACTTTGCACTGCATTAAGCCATTAGAGACCGACTCTTCAGCGTGTTGAAGATGGGTGAAGATGTGAAGAGGTAGCAGAAGAAAGCGTGAAAAAGTGGAGTGTGAGCTGTGAGGGTTTATTATGGTGTTGCTGCAGGCTATACTGTATTCTTTTGCATTTTTTCAGTTTGCACTACACGTGTATACTATATTTATATGTTGTTCGTGGATTATAATTTATATGCTTGAAGGAGCTTTTCTATTTAACGACCTAAGCCTTTTGGCGGAAAAATTATGACGAGGTCACGAGTCTTTTGCACGTGCTTGCTTGTTTGCCCAGAAAAAAAATCTTAAGTCTTGTTAATTATTTGAACCATCACATACGAGAAACAATTTTTGTTTATAATATTGCACATAAAATGTAAGACCCTATACTCAAACACCCTACTTCACGAGCAAGAATAGAAAAACGATTATCTTTTAACTTGCCAAGGCCGTTAACATGATCACTAGTTCTGGTCTCGATAAAGAAGTCTTCGGAAGTTAACAGGAAAATTGAAATATTTCATAACAATGGCCCTCAGATTTTGATCGTAATTATTACCGGCAGATGAAAATAGTCACATGGAAGCTCGGTATAGGTATGCACCCATTTTTCCTAAAATTTTTTTCATAATATTTTTTTCCTAATTATATTATTTCCTAATTCCGAATTTTTCATGTACAGCCTTAACAATGAGCCAAATTCAAGCTAATTACTTCACACTGCTTACATCACTCTTTTCTATTTTTTGGTTATTTCCAATATTTATAACAATGGAGCCCTGAAATTGTTGGTAAACAACTTGTATACGGTGGATGGTTTTATAATAGAGTATCAAACAACAGAAATAAGACTTACTGGATGTGCATAAAATCAAAATTAAAAGTGAGCAAAGCAACGGCTATCACTATTTTGCAAGAGGATGGAAGCGTCAAAATTGCGTAATCCTCGGTATATGTTCAGTTTCTTGAGCAATCAGTTGAACTTTCTAGAGAAAAACTTTTCTCTTCTGTTCACTCAATTTCTGAACTTAGGTTAATGCGATTTCAATTAGCTCGCGCACAGAAGAACGAAAAGGGGTACAATTACGCCTAAGATCATGTTTTAAGCCATGTGTTGAGACAACGCAACATGATTGCCACAATTACTCGACTACATTGGCATTCTACAAATATTATTTTGAATTTAAAAAGCTTTTCAAAAAGCACCATGTGCATTTCATATTCTGGATAATTAAAGGGGGCATACTTGTGTTTTTTCTAATAATTATAAACGATGCAAAATAAATTATCATTTTTAAATTTGCACTATTAAAATTATGTTAATCCGTTTTTGGAATATCTATTTTTACAATATTATTACTTATTTTTAATACATTCGAGGTACACTATTCAAATAAATAAAAAGCAATAGTGTGAGATAAAGTAGTAGTTTTTGCCCTGACTTCTTGCATCGCGACAACAATCGTGCACTTTTGCTCTTTTATCTAAACCCTATATTTCTAAAATGGCGGACTTATACCGAACAGTGATATGAAAATTCACTAACTTTTTTTCTCGGAAACTATTGACTTTATAAAAAAAAGTTATAGAATAAAAGGTGTTTCAAATTGCTCTGAAAAAAATAAATACACTGCACCATAAAAAGGCTCTGCTTGGCTCAAGAAATACAAAAAATCTTAGAACAATCTAAGATTCTGCTCACTCCAAAGTTCCCGTGCACGAATCATACAGCAAAAAAAAAAAATGAACACGCATGATGAACAATTTTTTTTAACATTTGACTTCATTTCAGAAATGGTCATATCTTAAATCTTGAATACAAATTGACATGGAGTTGTTTTTAGATTACCTTACTTTCCTCTCTCTCTCTCTCTCTCTCTCTCTCTCTCTCTCTCTCTCTCTCTCTCTCTTCTCTCTAAAGTGCACACAGGGTTCGCCCTAAGCCTAATAAAGAATCTATCTATCTATCTATCTATCTCTCTTTCCCTTTCTATTTCTGGAACAAATTCCTTTCTCTTAAAAAGGTGGAGAAATAACTTTTATCCCTTCCTGTACAGGGCTGTAAAAAATTTAATTGAAAAATTGTGAATCTCGAATCCACTTGATTTGTGTATTAAAAATATTTTAATTTACGTATTAAATGATTCACAACAACATAAACACGTGAGCGCAGAAACATGCAGGTGGGTAAAAAGCGATAAATTATGTAATTAGATGATAACATCTCACAATAAAATAACGGGTAACATATGATAGCCATGTTCAAAAGCCATAAAACATATGATAGCCAGTATACTTATGTGATCAAATTTTTGCACTGGCCCAATAATAGTAAAAAGTACTGTGCCAGTATTCCGAACTAGTACTGGTTTTTTGTTATCATCCCCAGTATTTTACCAGTATTGGTCCAAGATAATGAAAAACTGTATTGGTCACCCAGTGTTCAACCAGTATTGGACGAGAAGAATCATACTGGTAGCTCTTGCTTGGGTTACTTTTATGTATACGTGATTTTTTTCGTACCCTAAACGATCGTTTTAATAAGGGAAGTAAAGGAAGAGAGAGAGAGAGAGAGATGGACCGAGAGCATCCCATTTGATTAACTCGTTGGAAACCTCTTCACGCGTACTGCTTGACGTTATATAGCAAGGATTAGCAGCTGTGCGTATGGTCTTTGTTCGTAGTTCACGTACTGTTATCGATTTGATAGCTACAACGTGTAAGTTATATGTACTACTGCCTTCACGAGTATGCACGATAACATGCTGAGAATGATCGAGAGGAAAGGGACAGACAGAGAGAGAAAAAGATTATCCTCTTGTATTGACAGTCGTGGCTGCGGTTCGTTTAATCATGACCATTTAGCCGGTTCCGGCCCTACGCTCGATGCATTACCAAGTGAGAAAAGAGAGAAAGTGAGCACACATGCAGTCCTTGTCATATTCTTTTGTCGAATTTTGTCGGATCCATACAGTTTAAGCACTACTGTTGTCACTACTCCAGACCATGTCTCGTGTGATCTCTCATTTTTCCTTAATCTAGCTTATAGTCCACAATGATCGATCAACTTACGGTCCAACTAGCTCAATTCTTTCTTAATGATTTTTTTAAATTATTTTACAATAGCTTGAGAAAGGCAAGAGCACATAATTTACATTGATTTGTGCTCAACATTTACACACTAAATCGAGCAACTGTTTAAAGTATTAAATTTTACGCGTCTCAGTTACTTGCTATACGTACGATGCTTATCGTGCATATATTTATGCGTTTACGCATGTTGTATGTAATTGCTCATTGTAAATTCTGTCGAGCATCAGTATCGGTACTGCATATTCATATTGCCTATGTGCATGAGTCGGTGTACATGCGTGTGCGTATTTAGCTGGCACTACATGCAAATTTGCAATGTACGCGCTTACAATACGTTATATATCGAAATATATAGTCAGTAATGTGGTTGATGGGTAATTAGTGATTAATAGCTAATTATTACCACTGAGCAAGTTCGTATACGAGTTTGACAAGATGCATCTACCATGAGAAAGGTGTAGGATCTTTGTTTAATTCCAGCTCGAACTCTTGTGCATAGTTTTGATACGAACGAACAGCTAAATTAACAGTAAAAGTGAAAAAAGAATTGATTTTATTGGATTTTCAAAATCAGTATATGCTTTTCGTTATTATTTATTGGTATTTTTCTTCTACATGTATTCGATCAAACTACAGTCAAAGACAGAAAATATCCCTAAAAACAAAGAAAAATGTAAAATAGAACATTTTATGAGCGTTTCACAGCATTGAAATGCTTCATTCACGTTTGGTCATTATTTAAAAAAACTCATCGTGAATCGATTACGAAATCCGAATAAGTTACTACACAGGCCGGTCGTCAAAATATCAATAGCGACCATTCCTCCTGTGACCTATTTCGTAGCCCCAAAGTTATTTTCTTTTGCATTATTAGAGTATTGTAGTTAACATTCGTATTTGGCTTTCTTTTAATATTCCTAGGACTGAACTGCACTAAACGTAAAATGAATTGAAACATAGCTAGGTAGCTATTGTCAATGATAGCTCGCGTGTCTGAGAGACAAGTTCAGCGTCTCTTACTTTAGTATTCTGTAGTAAAATTGTAAATTAGCGATGTACTGTTTGAAAATAAAAAATAAATTTTACAGTAATAGAAAAATGATAAAATTTCTGCTTAAATATGCAAAAAAAATAAAGAACTCATGATTTTATTTTTTAATTTTATTTTCAGATAGCAATATATTGCCAATATATTGCTAAGAAATTTTCATTTTTATTTGCAATATTTTATTTTTGTTTCTATTATTAAAATTTTATTTTATAGCTAGGATTTCAACTTATTTTTTTATCATGATTAAAAATTGAACAATGTATATTGTACAGTGTTGCCGTAAATAAAACAGCTTTCCCACACCTATACGAGTTTCTATCTCTGCTTTACTTTGGCACAGTTTTTGTTCACTCCCAAAGCTTGTAATTTTTTTCTTACTCTTCAAACTACTGAAGCACTGAGCATATTGCTATTTTCGCGTGCGGAAGTGAACGAACGAGCGAAATCTTCTGTTGATAGTTCCACTGGGAAACATCGTGTCCACGACGAAAAACAATTCTTCCTCCCTCAACGCACCGCCGTTCGCTCGAAAAGCTACGCAGCAGTTGATTTCTCGCTCTCCTACAGGCTTGTTTTTTTATAAATACTTTCAAGGCGATCACGTAAAGCTTTCGAAAAAAACCGTAAATAAATTATTGAGCACAATACTGCTTAAATACTTATTTTTTGAATGAAATCTTATGATGCCATAATATATATGGGCTATGCCACTACAAGCTTGATATGCCAAAAAATGTCTTTCAGACTAAGTATGTACTCTTAAAGAGTACATTAGAAATAAAAAACCTGAAAATTTTAGCCTTCTCGATCCATTCCTTATGAAACTTCAGGGGCTCAAAGTTGGATTTCTGATCATTTTCCTATGTTGTTCTTCTTATGGTTCTGCTTTTCTGGCTTAAATATTGAAAAATATTTTAATCATGTTTTTTCAAGTTAAATTTGATGTATAATTAAAATTCGTACTCAAAAATCATATATAGTACGTCAAACCCCCTTCAAAGTGATAAAATAGCATGAAGCAGCATAAAAGTCTAAAAAAATTTATTCGTATACGTCAAACTGACTAGTATTGAAATATGCTCTTTGTGAGATCAAAATACAACTTTTTATTTAGTAGCATAATGGGGAAATCAATGGGCACATTAGACAGCATGCGAAAGACCAAAAAGTATGTTATTTTCCTCATTTTTCATATTTTTTGGATTGTTGTGTGCCGTAAAATGGTGATTTCCCCATTATTCCACAGGATACAAACTTATATTTTGGTCTTCGAAAGACCATATTTCAATATTGGCCAATATTCAATATTTTTGTACTTTTATGCTAGTTCATGCTATTTTATCATTTTAAGGGGATTTGGGGTTATGATTTTTGAGTACGAATTTTAATTCTACATCAAATTTCACTTGAAAAAACATGATTTAACATTTTTTTCATAATCGACCCAGAAAAACAGAACAACAAGAAAAGCAACATCAGCAAATGATCAGAAATCTAATTTTGAGCATCTGTAAATCCATGAGGAATGGAACTAGAGGGCTACAATTTTTACGATTTTCATTTTTTTAATATACTCTTAGAAAATACATACTTAGTCTGAAAGGCATTTTTTGGCATATCACGCTTGGCGTGGAATAGCCTATATCTAATAAACAGGGTGTCCCAAAAGTATGGAAACCTCTGAAAAGCGGCCAAAATAAGCGGGGAAAAAAATCGATAACCCTATATCCGACGTATTTTTTCACGGGGAATCCAATGGTGACCTTGGATTTGACCTTGAACATAACCTATACGCTACGGTGAACCAAAAATCGATTATTCGCACGGTGACCCCCATTTTTTATAACAGATTTGAAAAGAGCGAAAAATTTCACGTTCGACTATGTATTTTGTTTTTTTTTAAGGTCATTTAGGAGGCGGTGCAGTTAGAAAAAAAACCCTTACTCGAACTTAATTTTAGGTTAAATTGGAGTTTTATTTGCGTCTGTAACGCCTTTGTAAAAACAAAATATACATTTTGACGTGAAATTTTTCGCTCTTTTCAAATCTGCAATAAAAAATGGGGGTTTCCATTTGAAAAATCGATTTTTGACTCGCTGCAGCTTTGAGGTTATGTTCAAGGTCAAATCCGAGGTCACCATTGGATTCCCCGTGAAAAAATACGTCGGATATAGGGTTATCGATTTTTTTTCCCCGCTTATTTTGGCCGCTTTTCAGAGGTTTCCATACTTTTGGGACACCCTGTATATATAGATGTTAATAGAGTCCCCTCCTCTTAGATCCCCTCCTCCTCCCGCCCCTCCAAATAATGTAAAATTGTGTCATTTTTCACGGTATTTTGATGGCTCCCCTCATCCACGCTCACCTCCTCAAGTGCCCCCCTCCTGCCCCTCCTCCGACGGCCCCTCCTCCAAAATATAATTGTTTATTACGAGGATTTCCGTGAAATGTCTCGTTAATCCACCTGGAAAAGTTGAAATCCACGACGATTCACCGACAAAGCCTCGCAGATACTTCGAGCGGTCTCGCGAAACAATTCTAAGATCCCCGAAGAGTTGGAGAAGTTAAAATCCACCAACATAGAATTTTTCGGGATTCATGAATGATCCGCATGGTATCTATGTCTGATCTATACACGGAATCGTAGTCCGATCTACGTAGTATCCACGTCTAATCGTCGTGGATAGCTAATCTACGTGGATAATCCACCCGGACATCCATGCAATTTTTTTCAACTGGGTAGGATGGAGCCAAGCTTTACAAAAGTATTTGATGCTTAACATATGCAATTATGAATTCATTAATAAATCGTTGAATGCACTACTTAACTGCGGAAAGAGAAAATTCACCGAAATTTTAGGGGTAACCAAAGTTATTTAAAAATTGTTGAATGCCTCGCATACTTGATTGGGAAATTCATTTTAACAAACCATATAACACCTTTCTCAAATGTGTGATAAGGATAATTAATCGAAATTGTGAAAGTAGCCAAGGTTATTAAAAAATTGTTAAGGAGGTTCATAGCACTTTCAAGGGGATCGCCTATGCTTATAAACGTGCACGAAGGAGTGATACCAACTCATGGGAACAAAATATTACGAGCAAAAAATCAACTATTTATAAAGAAAATTTATATTCTAGAAAGAAAATTGTCCTTATTAATCATTATTTTAATCACACCGAACATATATTTTATCAAATTATTATAAATTTTGATAAAAAAACATCATCATTTATAACGAGGAAATCTGGCAACAGCGTCGTTCCCACAGTATGTACCAATTTATTATGCGTGTGACGAGTTGCCGTACAAGCGCCTATACACTAGACCCAATCTTATTCTGTTCAATCCACAGAATAGTAGAACGTGTAAAAGCATAGGAATTCCGGCGAACAGAATTAGACGCCTTCGGCTCGTGCTATAATCCCTCGTTTTGCTAAAAAACCATAGCTGCACCCGTTGAGAAATATACTTTTAACAAACCATTTAATTTCCTACTTAAATTTGCGAGAGGGATAATTCGCAAAAATTGTGGAAATAGCAACATTATAGAAAACTTTATCAATAATTAGCATTTGAATTGGAACATTCATTTTAACAAATGATTGAATTCAATTTTTCAACTGTATGAAAGGAAAAATTGGTCAAAATTGTATCAGTAGTCAAAGTTATTGAAAAATTGTTTCATGCGTAATATATAATCTCAAAATTTATTTAAGAAAACCATTTTTTGATTTACTGTTTAATGAACAATTATTTTTTAATTTTTAAATGTCACTTATAGGAATTGTAAATACAAAAATTTTTAATTTTTAAGTATGGGTTTGTGAAAATTTACAGAATTTGAGAGTTAATACGTTTTTTGCAAATTTCATCTCATTTTTCGCTACATAAATATGTCCGAAAAAATTCGTCGTTATGGTCAATGTCATTAGGGATTTTTAGAAAGAGTCGTACGTAGAATACCATCAATCGTTATTGCATTTCTCACTCAATAGATAGAAAGAGAAATTTTGCAATGATTTTCGGCACTGCAGACATTTTCAAAAAAATTATAGGTTTTACTGTTATATTATAGGTTTCACTGTTCCATAAAAAATAAAGAAAATTCACAGACTGTGTGAAAAGAAATCAAAAGTTTATTGTAATAAATACAATGTAAATGGGCTATATCGCGTCAACTGTTCCCCCCCCCTCTTGGATCAGAATTGAAATTTGATTTTTCATATTTTATTCTGCTTCCCAAGGGGAACATGAAAAATTGTTGATACATGATTTTTTTATGTAAAATTTACGAAGAGGACGCAATTTTGACATTCATTTTTGCGCTCTTACCATGTCTCAATCGATACGAGAAAAATTATGAAAACCACTAAACTAAATGGCTTGGAGGGATCCTTTCAATGGTGGTGTTTAAAATTGTGTAAATTAAAAATTTATAACGAAAAATGCAAATTTACAAAAAAAAAACGTATTTTTGAGGAAAAATGTTGTTTTCATTTCAATTTTTAAACCACTATTCATTGTTATGTGGGGGTACAATATATGTAGAACATGCTACATTGAGAAACCACGATGATTTTTGTCAAACAATATTCTTTTCTTAACAAAACGGCGGCTCGAATGAAAAAATCGCCTTTCAAATTCCTTCATTAATTATCTCAAGAACTATTGCGTTTAGTAAAGAAGTTTATAAAACAAAATAGTCTAAGAATTGTTCAAGGAATAACTTTCAGAAATTTTTTTTTCAGAATTGTCCGAGATAATTTTCAGATTTCTGGAAAATACGGGAAATCCGGTTTCCTAAAATCGCTTCCAAAAATTCCGAAAAAATTCAAGCATGTTCCTTGATTAATTCTAAAACTTTTTCGTCTTATAATCTTTTTTTCTAAAATCAATATTTTTTGGGATAAAAATGTATCAATAATTTTTGCGATGTTAACGAAAAATATTTTTTACCCAACAAAAAATATTATTCATATATTTTACCTTTATATAACAATGATAAGTGGTTTAAAAATTGCAATGAAAACAACATTTCTCCTCAAAAACACGTTTTTTTTTTGTAAATTTGTACTTCTTTGTTATAAATTGTTAATTTACGCAATTTTAAACACCACCACTGAAAAGAATATCCTCAAAGTTATTAAGTATAGTAGTAATTATAATAGTAAGATAGTAGTTTTCATAATTTTTCTCGTACCGATTGAGACATGGTAAGAGCGCAAAAATGAATGTCAAAATTGTGTCTTCTGGGCGTTAATGGGTTAAATATACTATTGAGCCCTTTTTTATACATATTTCCTTTTTGCTCATTTTTAATTATCATCTAATCTATATTGTTAAATTGGGGGGTTGGCGAGCGGAGCGAGCAGGGGGGCGCAACCCCCCTAGTGCTATGTATATGGCCGATTCTCTGTCAACTCAACCGGTCAAAATTTTTTTTCTATATCTAATATTATGAACACATTGTTTGGGATATCAGGAATGTACAAAAAAATTTATAGAGCGATTGGGGTCTTCTATCACCCTTTTTCAGAATTCCAAAGTTGGCCCTTTTCGCATTTTTCCGTAATTTATCAAAGATCGCAAATATTTCATTACGCTCTAGCTCAGTGTAGAATGACTCAAAAGTAAAAGTGCACAAGAGCTTTTTTGTTGAAAATTGTCAAAATTTTCAGAAAAATAAACCCTGAAGCGATTTGAGCACTATGGAGGCTAGATTCTACAATAGAAATAATCAAGAAAAAACAAAAAATACAAAATCTAATCAAGTATGATCCGTACTTTCCTTTCCTAAACTATTTAAGAAGCTTCCTCAACATGTCAGCTACTCCCTTGTGAGTTTTTATAATGGTTCGAGCATTATTACGCTCTGGAGAGATTTAGACGCTAATATGTATCGAAAAACGTGCAAAAAAGGCCCCAAAAGCAGAGTATAGCCTTAGATCTTATATGTTACATGCTTGGCAAACTCAAACCTCAAACATAAGTACATAAACTTAAAGAGCAAAATTACCTTTAATTTGGTATATATATAAAAACTTTCCAAGTCCTTTAGAACTGAAGATTCAGTTGTTTGAAGTTTCACTGAGAATGAAAGCATTAAATCTGTCATTTTCATAGACCAGTTGACATGATACTTGAATGTTCAGTAAAACTTCAAATAGCTGTATCTTCGGTTCTGAAGGATTTAGAGAGTTTTTGCATACACCAAATTAAAGGTAATTTTGTGCTCTTTAAGGCTTTTAAATTATTTTTTTGTCTTAACGTTGTCTAGCATGTGTAAAATGCAGGAAACTGAAAAACAAAAAAATGTAGTTTTATACGCGAGTCAAGAGCTCACACGTTTTATGTTGTAGCTTGAGTAAAATAGTAATAAACCCCGTACAAAGTTATATAGCCTTAAAGAGCACAAAATTTTGTATTTTTTGTTTTTTCTTGATTATTTCTATTGTAGAAGCCTCAAGAGGGCTCAGATCGCTTCAGGACCGTTTTTTTCTGAAAATTTGGACAATTTTCAATAAATAAGCTGGTGCACTTTTACTTTTGAGTCATTTTACACTGAGCTAGAGCTTAATGAAATATTTGCGATCTTTGATAAATTACGGAAAAATGCGAAAAGGGCCAACTTTGGAATTCTTAAAAAGGGTGATAGAAGGCCCCAATCGCTCTATAAATTTTTGTGCACATTTCTGACATCCCAAACAATGTGTTCATCATATTAGATATAGGAAAAAAATTTTGACCGGTTGAGTTGACAGAGAATCGGCCATATGTATATTGTTAGAAAAAATTTTTTATGCAAAACAGTCTATCTGTTCACTTGCAATTAGTTAATTACCACGTTTTGACCCTATATTTGACGTTAATTTGGCTGCTATGACTCTTCATAACCTCACTTTTGACAGCTGAATTAACGTCAAATATAGGGTCCAAACGTCGTTATTAACTGATAGCGGACACCTCTGTTAACGAAAACTTTTTTCGTATATTTCAATCATTTTAACGGACACCGCATGGTATTATATTGAGATGAATTTAAAAAAATGTTGTAAAAATCATTAAAAACGAAAAAATATCCACAATTTCATACGTTATTGATTATTAAAACTCATTTTTAATTCATTATGAAGTAATGTATGCATAATAACAGTTTTTTTGGCATTACGTGGCTAAAGTTCACGTTTAAGGCCCGCTTTGCCGTGACTTAAGCTGCTCATTATTGCACCACGACGCTATTATGAGCACCTTATAGGTCGCCAAAGCGGGCCTAAACGTAAATTTAGCACAGTGCTATAATAGTACTTTATGATACAAGTGCCATAAGTAACACTTTTTGGCATGGCGTAGTTTAGGGCCTGAGCGCAGCGAGGGTCCTAATAACTGGGCCGAAAAGTGTCCCCATGGCACGAGTATCGTACAACATTTTATAGCATTGTGCTAAATTTACATTTATGCCCCCTTTTCCGAGTCATGGGTTGCACTTTCTGATACCGCGAAGTGAGGTTAGCGCACGAGCGTTATGACGAAGTATAGACGCTATGCCAGTTTATGACGTTCACCCGCGTCTCCGTCGCATGACTGCTTTTGCAGCTATGCAGACACACGTCACACTTTATTTCTCCCGGTGTGCCCGTCGACTTTTCCGCGCAAGCGGAGCACCAGGCGACCGCGAGGTCGCCGCCGACGAGCAATACAAACGCCTTACTTTCTACGCGACTACCTGGCCGGCTAGCACAGGTACCTCGAGACTCTGTCAAGGCAACGCTGGTTCGATGCCTCGCTAGGTCTGCTCGCTCGCGCCGATCTACCGCGCCTATCTCCGCGTTCCTACCTAACTTGCGTCTGAGCCCTACTGAAGCTACACGCGTCCGCGAGGCCGGTCGTGCCGAAGCACGGGTCGCCTGAGGGCCTTGAGGCCGCGTCGCGCCGAACCCGGACGACGAGGTGACTCACCACGTCTCCGCTAACACTCACACATACAATCACAGCTGGACACTTGCTAGTGTCATCGTGCAGACTCGCGCTCTCGACGAGGCTATCCGCTGGCACACCTTTGCGCCACGCGGACACACACGTATCACACGGAGCGATCCACACTCACACGCTATCACACTTCGCAGGTGCAGCTACTCACCAAATACTCGGGTTTTCTCGCACACAATATGCTCCGAATTCGTACTACGGGTATCTCAGCTTACACTTCAACTTTGGGCTGCTGTCCGATCGATTTCGCAATTGGTCAACTACTCACGCCTCGATTCGCAGCTCCGCGCGAGGCCACTCGCGCTTCCCCCTCTACGGCCGCATGCGGGCCGCCCGTTCGGCCTGCCGCTGACTGCCGGGCTCAAACGAGAGCTCTGCTCCGATTGTGAGCTCGACTCCGCTTTGACTCGGTGCGTCGCGGCGGCCTATATGACTTACCACGTCATAACTGCTTCGTCATAGCTGAGTATACATAACTGCGTTATGCAACGATCGTGTGAAGAAAAGATAAGAAAAGCGTGTCATAAATGTGAACTTATGCCACACAGTGCTATAAAAAAGTATACGATACTTATGACTCAAGTAGCCCATTCATCCATCCCACACGGCACTAACACCCTCGCTACGCTCGAGTGCTAAACGTGTCGTACAATAATGTCCTGCTTAAGTCACACGTATCATAATATACTATTTTAATTTTATATCATTAGTTTTATCTTAATTTTCTGTCTACCTCTGAAAAGCGGCCACCTCTCGATAGCGGACAAATTCCTCGGAACTGTACGTGTCCGCTAAAGGAAAGTTTCACTTTATTCAAGAACGCGACTTTTAACAAAAAATGTTTAAATAGGATTTAATAAAAATTGGGAACTTTTATTTTTAATATTTTAAAGTTTTGTAAAATTTAGAGAAAAAAATATAATGATAATTAATCAACCAATTGATAATTATTTGTTAAGTACTTAAATGTAATTATTGATATCCTTAATTGTTACATTGAAAAATTATTTTCAAAACATCTATTTTGATGTATCTGCTTTATATATTTAATGATGTTTAATCACTTCTTGAAAATATTATTAGTTTTTTTTTATTAAGTGTAATTATCATTCTGAAGGTTACATTATTTGCTTTCAGAAGGTACTTTCAGAAATTTTTTCGATGTTGTGCAATGCTATAAGTAAGCACAATGAACATTTTTCTTAAGGGCTCAGGGGGCTAAAAATCGAAAACATTTTTATTTCATTTTCGAGTAGGATTTTTGTCCCCTTTCCATTGCATTTTTTTGAAATTTCAAAATTTTGACCATTCACTGAGATACAGTAGTTTCTGTGAGCCATCATCGTAGACTTTGCGTGTTAAATTTTTTCTTCTATTGCGTTTTCTGGCGTTTTACGTTTTTGTTGGAGCTATGGAATTATTTTGGGCAGGATTGCAAATAATTATTGAGAGGCACTATTTATTAAAGAAGGACACTTTATTAAATAGTCAAACTCGAGACTCGAGATGGAAGTTATTAAGTATTAATAATGACTCAAAAAAGGAACACTTTGGTTGAACAGCTCGAAGCGCGTTGACTTGAGCGAGGGCAAACTAGTTGTGATCGCAGTCGGACAGGCATCGACATGAGTGCGTGATGTGCGATCGCAGCGCAGACATCAATCTCGTACGCACTCATGCGGTGCCCGGGGGAACTCAGGGACGTCTCGGGCCTCGCGCTGATTGCGCCATGGAGAAAGACCCTCCGACAGTTTTTACAAAGTGCACCTCGATTGTTGTAACATTCGGAGCGTACCGATTGAGTTACAGCACCAGGGTCACGTACACTTCTTCAGAACATCAATGGTTACGGTCACAACCTCGGGCGAGGTGATCGTACTCATAGGTCACTTTCAATCAGTAGACTCATGAAGGAAGATGTTATCCCCACTCACTAGACGAGACCACTGCGTGCGTCCCCACTCAAACGGCGTGCACTGCTGCACTCGTCCCCACCTTGCGCGGACGGCCAATCAGCGCGCTCTTGCTTACTATATAAGCGAGGCGTCCGGCCAAGCAAGTGAAGTCGTCCCTCGGCCGCTGGCCAGAGCACATCGACTCTCGTCTTCGCGTTCACGTCGACGGGCACTCGAGAGTTTTGACCTAGGGCAACTTTTCAATAGTGAACTTGGTCAAATTACAAATACTCGCCTAATTATTTCATCACCTTTCCCGACTTTTTGACTTTTCAAACTTCCAACTCAGCCGCCAGGTGGCGCGGCGCCACTAAAAAGTCGTGCCTGCAAGAGAAAAGGTCGAGTTCAGAGTACTAGTATAAGTGCCTCTCGACCTAATTCAATCAGCTTTTGACTGTTCGACTTGGTACAAGTGAGAATAGAAAAGTGGATCGACTTTTGACTGTTCAACTTTTCAAGTTAGAACAGAAAAGTGATCGGATTTTTTGTCACTCAACTCCCACGAGTCAAGTGACAGCCAAGCATGCCGAGCCAACAACGACGTCATCGTCCATACAACCATCACCTCCTTGGAGAAGACTGACCTTGCTGAGAACTACGTCTCCGCTGCAGACGGTCACCATCGGTCACTGCCGGTCAACATCGGTCACAGCCGGTCACAGCGGCCACAGCCAGCCATCCTACATAACTTGACAGCCTGCATCCAAAACTCGTCCTTTTCAGGACTACACGTAGAGTTGCAAAACTTTATAAAATAAGAGGATGTCGACGCCACTCTGCAAAATCTTGCAGACTCGCTCGAAATAGTCCCCTTCACAATCCATTGTACAAAAAAGTCACAAAAAAACCGCTGCCAATGTATTGGCAAGTAGCTTCCTCATACTTTTTTTTTAACTTGAAAATGATTTGGAAATATTAATATCATCTTTTCTAATTTGTTCACAAAACAGTTTCAATCATAAATTATTTTTTTTTGTGGAATCAATTGCCAACGTTCTTCTATTCTTTGATATATAATTTTTATCGAATTTTTTTCACGATGACGTAACAATTAAGGTAGTTCCCTAAAAAAAAAAAAAATTGTCATACTAGCGGCCCGAAAGTGACTACATCCCTGCCACTGCGCAAAGCGGGAAGATCGATTTTCGGGCCACTGTGTATGAATAATAGTATACAGGGCAATGTATTACAGGCCTATGCCGCGAAAAAAGCCCCAGAGCACGCTTCGCCTCGGATACTAATTACACGTACTTTGGGACTTTTTTGTTTTTCACGGCCTAGGGCAGTAATATACTATTGGAAATATTAATATCATCTTTTCTAATTTGTTCACAAAACAGTTTCAATCATAAATTATTTCTCAACCAAACGATACGAAAAAAAATTTTTTAAAAATCGAAAAAAAAAAAAATTTATTTTGTTCGTTTATCGCTAAATCAAATTTTCTGGCATCATCCTTAATCCATCAATAACAATGTTTTGACACATCATAAATTTTGAACACGAAAGAACACAAATCTAAGATAAAAGAAAAAATCCTAAAAACCAAATTTCATTTTCAAAACGTAACTTTTCAAACTTACGGTGAATCTTTACACTTTTTATCTGAAATCAAAGGTTAAAAGCTCTTCCTTAAAAAAAGTATTACTTTTATTTAAAAAAACCAGTTTGTTTTAGAACAAATATGACAAAACTAAAAAAAACATGAAAAAAATAATTTTTTTTCTCGAAAATCCCTGATAACTTTTTAAATACTTAACGCAGAACTAAAAATTAGGTTTTGGCTTCTTCCTTACATCAAAACGAATAAAATGAGACATCTACAGTAACGATACGAACTACCGTCATCGAGATATCACTGCGCACATCCCAACACACGCACACACACACATACAGACATGTGTCAGCAATTCGATCTAGTTTAAGAATATATATGTAGCACTCTACGATTATTAGTTATGAAAGTCGAAAACCGGTTCGTCACAAAGCTTCCTCTATGAGGAAGCAAAACGTAAAATGAAAAAAAAAGTGTGCTTCAGTGTTTGTGCAGGGTGCCTTAAGGGTCGGATCGGCACGCTCGAGGTTGTGACCGTAACCATTGATGTTGTAAAGAAGTATACGGGACCCTGGTGCTGCAACTCAATCGGTACGCTCTGAATGTTATGACAACTGAGGTCCACTTTGTAAAAAAGTAAAACGCCAGAAAACGCAAAAGAAGAAAAAATTTAAGACGCAAAGTATACGAAAATGGCTCGCGGGAACAGTTTTATCTCAGTGAATGATCAACATTATGAAGTTTCAAAAAATGCAATGGAAAGGGGACAAAAATCCTACTCGAAAATGAAATAAAAATTTTTTTCGATTTTAAGCCCCCTTTGGGCTCTTAAGTGGCCCATAGTGTCTATTGGAAACTGTCCAGTTTACCTTAACCCATTAAGTAACAAGAGGACGTTTTTTCAACTGTTTACTCGGCCACTGTATTTTTGGTACATGGGGTCAAAAAATTATGCGAGTAAATAAGTCTAATGTAAAATTTAATGCCCTTTCAGAATCTGATCTCAGATTTTCGAAAATATGATCAGGTGGAAAGTTAAACTTGATTTTATCCAAAAAAACGTGATTTAAAAAAATAATTTTTTTCTTAATTTTTCGAATTTTCAAATGGAAACCATTTGACATCTCACGGGTTTTGTGCAAATATCGTGTCCTCGATATCTGAACTGAAAGTTAGCGGGGTTTCGATTGAAAAAGTTAATGTTTAAACACAAAAAATGACGGTCAAAACACGAAAAAATGAACGAAAACTTTTAGAATTTTTCTCGAAAACGAAGGCCTTGAGAAAAAAGTGTATTTTTTAACTTTATTTTCTTCAATCTGAACCCCTCGAACTGTTAGTTTAGTTATCGAGAAAGCAATATTTGTACGAAACCCCTGAGATTTCAAATGGTTTCCATCTAGAAATTCGAAAAATAAACAATTTTTTTTTGAAAATCACGTTTTATTTTGATAAAATCAAGTTTAACTTTTGACCTGATAATTTTTTCAAAAATCTGAGATCAGATTCTGAAAGGGCATTAAATTTTACATTAGAATCAGTTACTTGCATATTTTTTTCACCCCATTTTCACTAAAAATACAGTGGCCGAATAAAGTGTTGAAAAAACGTCCTCTTGGGACTTACGGGGTTAATAAAAAAAAATTAATCCTATACAGTACTACTAAAGTATTATTATTGTACTATTATAGTACTATACTATACTAATATACTAGTAGTATTTTTTTTTACTACCACAGATATACAAGATAATTATCTTTCTTTTGATTATCGTATTTTTACAATCACTACCGATAATTAGTATAAATGGTCTAGTCTCGTAAAATACAATTTGTTTTAACCTTTGAATTATTAAAGACATTCTTGCATTTAGGTTGCAAAGAACAAAACAAGTCCTGAATGAGTGTAAAATAAAAAGATAAGTGAAACTGTGAATAATAGTACTCGTTTGCCACCTTGATTTGTGCATATTTATAAATATAAATACACATGTTCTTTGAAGAAACAAAATATAAAGCGAATAAACTTACGATAAATTCTTTGATAGGCTTTCTTTTTGAGAGTTATAGATCATATTTCCATTCTTTTCTTTCTTCAGTAAATTCGGTTCGGTTATTCGGCTCTTATTAATGAGTCTCAAAACCATACAACACTAATTTCGTTTTTATAAAGTATGCAAAAGTGTTCAAATTCAAAAAAGACAGTGATAACGAGAAATGGATTCAAGAAAAAGTTCGCTATGTCTGCTACAAAAAAAAGCTGCCCATCTATGCTCGTTATTGCGTAAAATATATTCTTGAGAATATAGTTTAATTTTCTCTTAAGAATCAAGGAAAATTATAGAAAAACCATGTTTCTTGACTCATATTAAGCTGAATAATGAATTCTGTTTGTCTGCCGATAACTAAAATTTATCAGAAGTTGTATTTCGATGTATCGATAAACATATTACAGTATTGGCCTAATCGAAGGAGATTAACACATTTATTTTTGAACAACTATATGATTAATGCCTGAAAATATCATTTTTATGGGTCTAGAAGTAGTAAATGTGATTTGTAAGTACAAATTTGAATTCTACATCAAATTTTACATTAAAACCCATGATTGAACAATTTTTTCATATTAACCCCAGAAAATCAGAATTGTAAGCAAAATATCAGCAGAATATGAAAATTCAACTTTGAGACCCTGAAAATTCAATAGGGTTGGACCTAGAGGGCTGAAACTTTCAGGATTTTCACTTTTCAATGTACTCTTCAAAAGTACATAATTTGAGGAAAAAAATTTTTTTTGACAATCACGCTAACTATGGCTTAGCCCATATACAAACGTAGTATCAATAAAAAAAAATTTCGTTTGCGATATCTGTCTCTCTTTTTGTATGTTCTTAAGTGAAAACAGATACTGCACGTAGACGAGAACGCACGTAGGGTAGAAGGGTGATAATCGTTGAGAGTGCAAGAGCGAGAGTTTCCAATTTCACTAAAACTCGTTGTGCGGTTATCGGTAAACTTTGTGTGGACATAGAAGTAGTGTGAGAGAGATCGATGTAAGGGAAAGAGAACTAAGCATCAGCTTGCGATTCTTGGCGTCTCTTTGGATATGTACCAATAAGGTGTCCAGTTTCCGAAGCTGTACATATGTTACGGGCACTTTTGCTGTACACCGGAAGAGTTTCTCTGACTCGTAGATTACAATCACCAATACAGGCTTATGGTAAACGTTGTCAGCACGTCAATGATATTGATTTCTAAACTATGTAATACATATTGTGAAAATTAAGACTTTTATTTAGCTTCGATACTCAGATTCAATGCGTGTTACACTACATTTCATTGTTGCGTGAAGTCGTCTTACATAGCTGTTTGCTCGGACATTTTTACAAGAGCCCAACAAGGTAATTGGAATGACAAATTTACAAGTAAGTTGATTTTTTGAGGCTTAAAATTCGATTCATCATCCATTGTTGAGCACTGCACACAAGTGTTTCGAATTATAGGCAGTGATAACTATAGATTTTACGTCTAAACAAGTATATATACTTTCAATCTAACTAATTTATGTGGGGTGTACAATTGTTGTTTGGTGGCTTGGCAACGAGTTTGTTGATTTTGATGTATGTGATTATTATAAGTTCATTAGAGGTTCACGATACATCATTCAATAAAGTCGTCTCTGAATTATTGGAATTTATAATTAATTTTATTATTATTTATTTATTAATTTATTTATTTCACTCCAAAATTTATACCAATTAAGCTTTTTTCCATAAAGAACAAGTTCATTAAATATATCTACTCAACTCGTCAAAGTTTATTCTGCATCTTTTGTATGATAGGTGGATTTTTGTTGTTTCTACAGCTCGAGATGAACGATCAATTTAATATCAAATTAAATATTATTCACAACGTAATATATTTGGACACATCCTTGAAAGCTTTCTCTGATGGAAAAGAAAAAATTGGAATCTATTTATCTCGGAAGAGTCACCACGTCTATCTTTTTCGTCACCATTCTTGACCAGAATTAGAAGTTATTTTTGTTTGTAGACATAGAAGCCACCAGTAAGCGTCAAAACCACTGATGCTGCCACAGTATTCGTGACATCGTTAAATCCTTCCTATAGGCGACAAGCAGCTCTCGAAATAAACTCAGCTACTAGAGAACTACAATATACAGCCAAAAACGTAACGTAAGGAAAGTAATCACGAGCTGACATAGTGTGCAAGCTTTAGCTATCAATCGAACGATCGAAAAAGCTCAAATGGAAGCGTAACCAATGCTCTTACTTGAATGCCCTCCACATGGTATGAGTCATCTCTCTAGTTCAAGATACATGCTATTTTACCATTCTTATGGGACTTGAAGGTTATCAATATGATTTTTATAAATACGTTTAAATTCTTATTAAAATTTACAAAAAGTATCATTATTTTGCTAGTCGAATTTTTTATCAGAATTTACCCCATGAAATCAAAATAAAATCTGTGCGCAATTGTTACCCCCTATTATACACATAACTGTTTTTCGTCTCTCTGCCTCTGTTGCAGTAGCTGTAGTATTGTTCAGTGCACGCGGACAAGGCTTGCAATGCAAGTCAATTAATAACAAGTGTTGCATCAAGCAAACGAAGCCGTAGTCACAGCTAAGCCATTAGTACATTGGCAAAATCATTTACATAAGCAAGAAAAATTTTTGTTGCCCGTTTTGCGCAATT
This sequence comes from Trichogramma dendrolimi, assembly GCA_034770305.1. Lineage (NCBI taxonomy): Eukaryota > Metazoa > Arthropoda > Insecta > Hymenoptera > Trichogrammatidae > Trichogramma > Trichogramma dendrolimi. Next base: position 547,646 of record JAPMIB010000014.1, read on the forward strand.
TGTATATCATTTTTTTCAAGAATTTTAAAAAAAGACTAGGAAAATTTTTTACATACTGATATACACAAAAAATTTAATAAGTTTATTTTTACTCTTAATGTTGGTTTGAAGACTAAGTAAATAATTTAATTAAAAATCTAATGTTATAGGAGAGTTTTTAAAATTCTAAGGATCCAAATTGATAAATAATTACATCGAGATTTATGTGGCATATGACTTTAAAATTGTAAGTCATTATTGATGACACGGCGTAGTTTAAGGCCCTAGCGCAGCGAGGGTCCTAATAGCCGTACTGTAAAGTGTCACTTTCAGCTCTTGTATCGTAAAGTACTTTTATAGTACTAAACTTCATCAAACTTATCAGCATGTACTAGGGCTGTGCGAGTACCTGATTTTTTGAGTTTTACTCGACTTCGACGGTTTGAGTCAAGTCGGGAAAATTCGAGTACTCGAGTTTTTTTCGAGTACTCGATTAGATTTACTGTATCAACTGTGTGAAAAGATAAACTTGCTTAAATTGCTTGAGCAGAAAAGTTATTCAACAATTGTTCAATGCTATATGGTGGAAATATGGAATTCTAGAATTTTAAGGAGAAATCAGAATTTTACAAAAAAGGTTAATTTTTCATTGAATGAATATAATATGGAAAATTCGCTGAAATAGACAATTTCAGAAAATTTTTTTCAAAAACTTGTCATATATGAAATTCTATAAAAATTCGTAGCATTACTTAACACATGCTTAATATATACGATGGAAAATCTTGCTAAACTTTTCGACTCCGCAACATTTAAAAAAAATATTTTCACTACTTAAAAAAATGATAGGAAGGGTCAAAAAGAGATAATTCGCTAAATTTGAGTAAATAGCAACGTTTTTTTTGCTTCCTCATAAAGGAAGCTATGTGATAGGCTCGAAAATAAGATTTGGAACTAGAAGTCGTAGGAAAATTTGGGTTACATATTTGGAAACTACATTGAATAAAAAAAAAAATTGTTAAATTTGATGTTTAATAGATAAGATTGGGATATTTTATAATAATCTATTGATTCATTGCTCAAAGTGGGTAAAAGAGAAAATTTATCAAAATTGTGGGATTTCGTTACTTAATATACAGGATGAGAAATCTTGCCACGATTTTACTAAAATTAAAATTTAATAATTGAAAGTTTAATTTAAAGTTATAAGTATAATAATATGTTAATAAAATAATGATTTTTGAATAATCAGTATTTTTTTTAAAATTATGTTTTCAGATAGTTCGCATCGTTTTTAATCTAGACTAGACGGCCGGGCAAGTAAAGTCATAGAATTACGGTTTTTTTTCTCATATACTATTGCTAACTAGCGTGCTCTCATCCACTTATCATTCAATCCAGAATTATTTATGAAAATTTTAATATAGTTTTTTTGAATATTATCAATAGACTTGAAAAAACTCATAATGGTTATTGTTAGAATCGTTTTCAATGTTTATATATTTGAAACGTTAGTACTAAAGTTTTATTTTTGTACTTGAATCCAATCGCATATATTCTAATTACGATATTAATTGTGAGTTTATTCATTTGAATGAGAATACTCGTTTGCATGAATACTTGAGTGAATACTTTTCATTTCATTTTTTCATAGCTGATGAATAATAATATTTATAATTAGTTTTGAGTTTATTCATAATCTTATGTCTTCAAAATAGTTTTTAATTGCTTGTGTACTTGTCAAAAAGTTTCTGATTTCATTAACATCATAGGTAAGCATAGGTAAGTTTAATTCTTACTGTAGGATCCAAACTGACATACTTGCTTCTAATAATCTTTTTGAAAAAAAGAATTACCACTATAAGGATTATTTAAAATCTCAGTTGTTTCTAATTATTTATAATATCTTGGTTTGCTTGTGTATACTTGTCAAAAATTTTCTGATTTCCTTAACATCATAGGTAATCATAGGTTCATAGGTAAACATAGGTAAGTTTAATGTAGGGTCCAAAAACTGGCATACTTGCTTCTGATATTTTTTTTGAAAAAAAGAATAATTTCTTAGTTACTACCTGGAGAAAGTCATCGCCGAGTTCGGATCCCGACCTAGTGCATCAAACGAGCCGCCCGGGGTGATTTCTGTACAGTAACATCGGAACTTCCCGGTCAAAGTCATCTCCGAGTTCGGATTTCGACCTAGTGCGTGATCGGGCTACCCAGGACGATATTTGAGCGAAAACATCACGACTTTCCGAAGAAAGTCATCGTCGAGTCCGTATTCCGATCTAGTGCGTCGAGCGAACCGCCCGGAATAATAGTCTCGCGGTAATATCGCAACTTCGCAGATAAAGTCATTGCCGAGTTCGGATCCCGACCTAGTGCTTCGAGCGGGTTACGCGGAGTGATATTTACGCGGCAAAATCGCGGCTTCCTAGAGAAAGTTTCTTTCGATACTCTGGATCATGCGACCTTATTGCGAGCCCTGAAGTCTCTGAATTTTTCATCTGCGGCGCTCGCTCTACTTCACTCTTACCTCTCGAACCGCTCGTAAGCTGTAATGGACGACGCGGGTGGATTGACAGCCTTCAGAGAATATACATCTGGTGTGCCGCAAGGCTCCACACCTGCGCCCATACTGTTCGCAGCATATATTGATACGCTCAGATATATCTACAGTGCCCGTCAACTGAGCTTGATGAAATCATCATGAGACTCAACGAGGACGCGCAATTGTCTCCGATTGGGCGCACACAAATGGACTGAGTCTCAATGTTGCCAAGACGAAGGCAATCCTCTTCGCATCGAATCAGTATCTCATGCGCATTGACCTCAACCGTATCGGTAGGATCAGCCTAAATGGCACAGTCGTCCCCTTTGAAGATAGAGTTGTCAATCTGGGTCTGGTAATGACCCCTTCTCTCTTGGGATGCTCACGTCAGAGGCATTTCATCTCGCATCCATGGAGTGCTTCATCGCCTGCGAGCCGGGGCTGGCTTTTTGCCTGTCAACGTCAAAAAGATGCTTGTTAACGCCTTCATTATGCCTCATTTTGATTATGCCTGCCTCGCCCTCATCGACATCTCTGCTTCATTGGACATTAAACTTAGACGATTACTAAATGCATGCATACGATACATCTTCCAGCTCCCTAGAGACGCTGTGCTTCGACCGTATTACGACAGGCTTGATTGGCTGCTCCCGTCACAGAGACGTGAATACTTTTTGAATATTCAAACGTTTAAAGCGCTCAATGGACTATGCCCTGATTACATCTCGCGCCTTTATCACTGGACTGGCAGCGAGGTCCGTAGATCGGCGAGAATCGCAGGTGGAGCACCGACGATTGAGGTTCCATTCGCGGATTCGTCAACACTGAAATCAGGATTTTCTATAAGAGCAGCCAACGCGTGGAATGCACTGCCTGCCCAAATGCGTTCATCAGGATCGATGGCGTCATTCAAGAGCTCACTTGGCCATTACTTGAGGAGACAGCATATTGCCCAATAAAGTTAACATCATTTTATATGCTTTTCATTTAACTTGTTCTTAACCATTGCTATCAAGTTTAACTATGTCTTTTCTATACTCTTTGTTATTGTACTTTTTATACGATGTATCTGCTTATTATTTTTTGTTTACTCAAGCTTAATTTTTGCAACTATCTATTTCATGTAGCATATTATGTGCTTATTGTCTTTTGTAAATACCTATTATTGTAATTTATATTGCTAATTGCCATTCGGTCTTTCGACCTTGGTTAATAAACTGTTCAAATCAAATCAAATCAAAGTCGTCGTCGGTTCCAGATATCAACCTGACGCTCCGAGCGGTCATTAGGGTAATATTCTCGCGTAAAACCTGTAATTTCGTAGAAAAAGTCATCTTTGAGTTTCCAGTTCGACCTGGTGCCCCGACCGGGCTACCCTGGATAATTGCGAGAATCTTGATGTCGAGAGAAAAATCTACATGTATCGTTTGATGAAAATAAAACTCATCATATATATCAAATCGATGCGCAGCACCTATACTACATAGATACATTTAGCCTTATGATTCAATTAAATCGATGGTATGAAGTTGGCCGTGAGACTACGTGAGACCGCGTGAGACCGCGTTTTGCGTGAGAGCGTTTTTTCGTCGGGGATTTTTTCTTTTATCATTCGTATTTAGTTAATACTGCGTTTTTCGGAGACTATGAATACACTATTTTTGTTCACTTTTTACGGGAATCGATTCACTTTTTAGGGATCGATTTACCGAATCAGAATTATCGTATCTTTTATAGATTTCAAATAATAACGTTAGGTTGTTTTCGCGGGTCCAAAAATCGCGATTCTCGCGTATATGAGGAGCGTGGAGTGACGCTGCTCTCGTCTGCCATACTTGCCATTCGGAGCGCAACACGCGCTCCTCGATTGTGAAATAAGCAAAAAAAGATTCCTTACATATATGTGGCATTTCACGTCAACTCTCGCAGTGCCGCACAGCGCGGCATTATTTAGTCAAATCGCTAAATTTGTAACTCGTTGTAAAAGTACCTAAATGCACCTAGAAGAAAAAAAGGAACGTACCATTTCAATGGGAAATTGCCTCAGCTTTTCGATGGTGAGGTTAGATTTTCCAAAATTTTCCGGTTTAACCACAAAAATCGCTGGAAAAATTTTAGAGTCGATTATCTCGAAAACTTCATTTTTAAGATTTTTCTAAATAGTTTATTTCGAAAGATTAGGAAATTTTCTATCGATATTGACATTTTCCAGAGAGGCGTTTTTTGATTTTAGCAAGATATAGCGAGAGAAAGAATAAAAAAACGTGGTTTTAGCGCGCGCTGCGCCGGTTGGGCATGCAAAAACCACGAAAAATCACGTTTTTTTCTTCTTTCTTTCGCTATATCTTGCTAAAATCAAAAAACGCCTCTCTGGAAAATGTCAATATCGATAGAAAATTTCCTAATCTTTCGAAATAAACTATTTAGAAAAATCTTAAAAATGAAGTTTTCGAGATAATCGACTCTAAAATTTTTCCAGCGATTTTTGTGGTTAAACCGGAAAATTTTGGAAAATCTAACCTCACTATCGAAAAGCTGAGGCAATTTCCCATTGAAATGGTACGTTCCTTTTTTTCTTCTAGGTGCATTTAGATACTTTTACAACGAGTTACAAATTTAGCGATTCAACTAAATAATGCCGCGCTGTGCGGCACTGGGAGAGTTGACATGAAATGCCACATTTATACGTATATCTTTTCTAAATATACTATTAATTCCTACATTTTCTTTCACAAATATTTTTATTTTGCTTGTTTTAAATTTTTATCTGTATTAGTTTAAATCGGGGGTTGGCGAGCGGAGCGAGCAGGGGGGCGGAGGCCCCTAGTATTAAAGAATCATATCATATATCATCAATCATATTAAAAAGCATTAATGAACATGTATTTACAGTTTTTTCCCTGACTGACCTACCACCCGACTAACTTACCTATCGGATTAATTGGGGTTGAAATTGGAAAACTCTATAAATAACTGCCACAGCTGATTAGCACAAATTTCCTGCTCAGTAACATGCAGCAAACCAGGCACGACGAATTCTTAGAGCACAAAGTTATAATTCCTTCGATACTGAACCGTACTTACTTAAGTCTATATCATTATCACCGCGATCCAGAGTAATAAAAAGATAATTAGAAGAGAAAAAAGAAGGACAGTTCAGCCATTGATACACTATTTTTTTCTTTTAACCGGCAAGTTTCCATAGTATTGCGTGCATTGCGATAATTACCTTTTATTCTTTTTCCTCCTCCTCCTCCTCTTACTGTGCAGTCAGCAGCTTGATCGTAGTCAGTTAAGGGGAGTCATACACCAATTGGTTTTTATTTAGAATTTTTATGATATACATCACAGTTTGATGTCAACTTTATATTTTCAACATCAATTTTACATCTTTGGACCCTACAAAATGTGTAAAAAAGTGTCAGAATAGGCCTCTGCGTCTAAAAATAGCTCATTTTTGCTATTTTAGGATTTTGGCACTGTGCGCAAGGTTCAGACTAGAGTTTTTGAGATACAGACCTCTAGTACGTCTCAAAATCTTCATAAAATGACACTCTATGGGCTGAGTTTTCTGGAATTTTGATTAAGACCTTTACTTCAGTTCTGTTACTCAATATGTGCTCAAAAACAACAATAAATTTTCTTGAATTTTGCTTTTTTGCACATCTATTAGTGTAAAAACTTTTTCATAACTTGAATCAAAATTCCACAAAACTCAGCCCATAGAGTGTCATTTTATGAAAATTTTGAGACGTACTAGAGGTCTCTATGATGAAAACTGACTGAGAAACCCTGCGCACACTGGACTAAAATGTGAAAAATTAAACTTTCCAGGAGAAGCAAAATAAAGAATTTGTGTTTAAAACATTGAAATCTTTCACTACACATTTTCAGTGGCCCACACATAAATCTCACTCACACTTTACTCATTCTCAGACTAATTTGAGCTTTGTCACATCATTTCACTAATTTGTTTCTATATAAACTTCACTCAACCCACATGAAATGCAGGCATCATGCGTGCATTCAGTTTCTCAGTTCTGCATGTTGTAAAGTACTAAGCACAAATGTTTTAGATTTGAAAGTTTCATTTGCATTATTATTTCAAATGTCTTTTCTAAAAATAAAACATGCTATAGTGTAAAGTATATATTTACTATTTGAACTGTATCACTTGTATAAAGATATGTTTTACTGTAAATCAATCACTACACTGCAGAACTGAGAAACAATATAAACTAAATAAAATTAAGAATCTTTATTTTTCTTCAAGGCAATGAACTATTCTAAATTTTTATTATAAATTCACTTTACCAAAATAACTTCAACTCTCGACATATAAAACATCACTCACACAGCCTCATTACACAGCTAATTTATGTTGACATTTTAGTTGCGGATGTGACATTTTTATCAATTGAATCTTCACATGAGCAACATAATTAATCTTTCTGCTACTTCTGCTGGGGCAGTTCAATACTGCTATATAAGAGAGGCTAGCTTTTTGTTTACAAATTTGATTCTCAAATTTGAACACCAGAGGCAGCACTAACAGCAGTAGTACTGGCAGCCGAACGCCGAATTGATGCGCGCATTCATGTCTCAATTAGATGATCGAAGTGAATTAAAATTTACATGAATTATTTCCTCTCCAACAGCTTGTCTTTGATTTTTTATCGCATTTTATTGATTTTGGATTTACATATGAGCCATATCACGTCAGATTACTCGCGCGCCGCACCGGCTGAACTTCCAAAGCTACAAAAAACCATTTTTTCTTCTTTCTCTCGCTATATTTCGCTGAAATCAAAAAATGTTCTTTTGAAAAATAGCTATTTCGATGGGAAATTTTCTCCTCTTTCCATCTAGACTATTTAAAAAAATCTTAAAAATGTCCTTTTTGAAATATTCGACTTTAAACGTTTCCCAGCGATTTTCCCGAAAGAAACTGGAAAATTTTTGAAAATATGACCCCACCATCAGAAAGCTGAGGTAATTTCCTATCAAGATAATGGGTTACTTTTTTCTTTTAGGTGCATTTAGTAACTTTTACAGCGAGTTAGAAATTGTGAGATTTCGCCTAATAATGCCGCGCGGGCGAGCTATTCGAGACTTGACGTGATATGGCTCGTACACGTTATAATAACATAAATAATTTGTTTTGAGGGCTAAAAATTTGGGAAATGATACTTTAAATGTTAAAGAATCGAAAGCAAACATATAAAAAAAAAATCGATATTTGGGTCAAATTTGGTGTATATCTCCCCTTAACGTACCTTTAATTTCGTTATTCTTTCTTCGCGCACATAAGATTTAATATGCACATGAAATACTATTAAAAGAGTAAAGAAAACCAAAAGAAAAGTGAAGAAAAAGTGCAACAATATAAGAGCCCTTGCGTAGATGTGAAGTTGCTGCTGTGTTTTTTTCATTATGCGCAAATAAGTGTGCGTACGTCACGTCCACCCTTGTGTCTACTTTTTTTACCGTTATTGTTGCGCGCAACTACTACTCTTGGCTTCGTTGCTGTTATGAGGTTTTTTATTTATAATTTATGAGAATAAGGGTGTAAATAGGTATTTGTGTGAGTATGCAGTTGATCCAGTAGCTAATACAGAATATAGATAGCGAGGGTAAGTTTGATGTGACATTAATAATATAAAAAGCTGGACAAGAAAACGAGAAAACAAGTGTAATTATTTTTTGATGCACAGTTTGTGATTTTTGATTCCACATGAACAATAGTGATTACTGAAAAACCGTATCAACCTAACTATTCTACAGATAAATAATTCAAAGTTTTCTTCTTTTTTTCAATATATTTTATTTAAAAAAAACTTGATATCGAAAATTGAGAAAATTTGAGATTCCAAGTAAAATTTCGAAACGGACTGAAGTCTATAAACATTTTATCCGTGAATATTAAGATTCAGGGTCCAGTAGATCAAATAAAAACTCGTAACAGCCAAAGCTAATAAGAGCTGATCAAAAAAAGGTATGAGAAGAACGGAAATAAGAAGCGGAAAAGGGTAGGTGCATCTAGTTAAAAGAAGAAGAAGAAGAGCAAGAAGAAAAGAGACCCTCACTGTGTCTAATCTTGCGGTGTCAGCCAGAATATATAGGCTTACATACAGCGCGTTCGACTCGGTCTCTTCTATTTTAATACGCTTGCTCTATGTTGCTCAACAGCACTAGCTACTCTTTTTCATATTCAGCATGTATGAAGAAGCTGCTGCGGCTACTATTGGTGCTGATGTTACTGTGCCTGTCTAGTTGCTATACACGCTTGAACGAAATTAGAAGAGACCCATCGACGGGAGGGTTCTAGGTTTTACCTGAACACATAAAAGGCGCTCGTAACGTGACACACGTGCGCTGAAAGCAAAATAAGCTGTTTAGAAAGAGAAGTTGTGGACAAGAAAGGGCGGGAGGTTGTGACTCGCGAGTGGCGAGAGTTAGCAGAGAAAAAAAAGACAGAGACTGGATCGTTTATATATGCGCAAGATTGTCCGAAAATAGTGGTTGGCAATCGGCCAAATAAACTTAGAGAACTCAAGACGAAAAGGAAGAAGAGGGAGAGAGACGTCGCAGGAACTCTACAGAGGTGCTGCATGTGTCATTCTGTGTTTCTGTTGAGAAAGCATAAGTTGAGCGCGTCGTATGTAGGGAAATAGACGATGCCTGCATTGATGTAGCAAAGGCTTTTGATCCTCTCATCTTTCGTCATTTTTCCCAATTCCGTCAGCAAATTGTACACGAAAAGCCGAAAGGAGATTAAAAATACGTGAGCAGTATGGAGAAAAGTGGAATCTTATTGAAAGAAAAATTTTGTTGCAATGACTTTCAAAGATAATAAATGCACGCTTGTATGCTTGATTAACATCAAAATTAACGAGGCTGGCTCTTACCAGCTGCGTGTAAGAGTAGTATATTATAGTTCGTTATAAAATAGTCACTTAGATTTGCTGGTATGAAAATTTAATTAATCATAGTACTAAACTATTCAAAAATAGAATATGTACTCCTGTTTAACAAACAATTATAATATTCGATGATGTCAACGAAAACTATCCCATTCAAAAGTGCCACGAAAAAAATATCAGAGGAAAGGAGCCACGAAATTATACATAAAAAACATACTTGATAACTTTTTTTTCAGTTTTACATATAATTTTTTACATTTCGATTTATACAATAATAGAATATATAATTTATATTTTCTGTTACATAATTGAATAACTTTCTTTAATTACATTCCTTAATAAATATGGTAATAGTCACTTATTTACATAAGTAAAATAACTTGCATTGCTACTCGCCATTAGACTAAAAATAGTATTTTATAGAACTGCGTGGCATAAGTTCACATTCTGGCGTAATAGTAATTTGAGATAAAAGTGCCATAAGTAACACTTTTTGGCACGGCATAGTTTAGGGCCCGAGCGCAGCGAGGGTCGTAATAGCTGGGCCGAAAAGTGTCCCCATGGCACGTGTATTGTACAAAATTTTATAGTACTGTGCCAAGTTCACATTTACGCCCCCTTTTCCAATGCATAAGTCGCACTTTCTGGTAACGCGAAGTGAGGTTAGCGCACGAGCGTGATGAGTGTGATGCGAACGCCACGGTGCCAAAATGTGCGACTTATACCACCAAAAAGCGTGCCATAGATGTGAACTTATGCCCCGCAGTGCTATAAATTACTATTACCATACAAGCACCATAAGTAACACTTTTTGGCTCGGCGTAGTTTAGCTGGGACGAAAAGTGTTCCCATGGCACGAGTATCATACATTATTTTATAGCACTGTGTTAATTTCACATTTATGCCCCCTTTACTGAGTCATTAGTCGCACTTTCTGGTAGCGCAGAGTGAGGTTAGCGCACGAGCGTATGCGAGTGCGATGAGAACGCAGCGTTGCCAGAATGTGCGATTTATGCTACATAGTGCTATAAATTTAATTTCATGGGTCAAAATTTAAATTAAACAGATAACAATATCTTTTAACAGAACTGTAACTAATGACAGTTTTCTTTGGTTTGATCGTTATAGAATTTAATGTCATTAGCTTTATTATTGATAATTAATTATTTTATCTCATAAATGATCATTTTTAAAAATCAATATGATTCGAAAAAATTCGAATTTGAACAAATTGATTTTTGAAAACACAGAATGATCCCCTTAAATTAAATTTTTAAGGCCGCGGTAAAAATCCACATACTGAGACGGTATCCATCACTTAAGGGGACACACCAGCGTTTATGCGTATAGATGAAAAACATGAAAATTAAGGATTACTATTAAAACTTTTTGTTTCTGATGTTAAAATAAGTTTTGATAGGTCCTTTTACAATAAAAAATATGTCTCTAGTTCCTCTTATTATTAAAATTCATCCAGGATTCATATATATTGACTTGTGACTTCTAAATCATTGACCGCATGATTTTGAATGTATCATTTATTCAATTTGGGTCCTTTAGGTCTCAAAAGTTTTGTAATAAAATTCTTTTCCACTTAAGTGTAACAGAATTTCAAGAAAAGGCTTGGAAAATTTTTTTCATACTAAAGTCCAAAAACATGACAAAAATAGCTATTTTAATAACGCTTATTGCTATATTTGGAGATAAGTAGATTAAAAAATAATTAAATAAAAAATCTGCTACATCCAGACGAATCATCAGATAAGCTAAGAACTTTTATTGTAATCGGTCGAGCCTTAACTCAATTCAACGCGTTTCCTTTTTAATAATAATTTAACCTAGAATGAGATTTATTTATGCTCAATTTGTCTAGCTGAGAATGATATGAAAATGTTATGAACAGAAATTATTTGCATAGAAGCATTTGGGGAGATGGAGATGAATGATCGTAGCTAGAGGTCCCAATTCTTCGTGTTACGTCGTGTGACGCCACTTTGATATTAATAAATAAATTGATTTTAATCTGGCTGGTGACAATGAGGGAAAGTATGTATGATGTGAGTTTACTGTGTGGAGTAGTCGTTATTATTCGTTATAGTTGATTACAATGCAATTTCATTCATCTATTCAAAAACAAAAGTTTAACTTACACCTAGGCTTACTCAACTAATTACAAATATTGTACATAAGCCTGGTGGATGATTCTCGGTGTAAATCTCGCTCGTACTTTTGTAGCTCACACTGCAACTGGTTGACTGGCGTTCCTGGTTGGCTGCACCGCACTAGCTACACTAGTCTCGATTACAAATTACACTCCGCATTGGACTCGTGGCACAATTTAATACAAGTCTGAATAATATAAAATCGCGGTACAAAGTGATCTTTGTAAGAGGTGTTGGAATCGATATCTATTTCGTAGAATTCTTTATTCTACTCATTTTTATAGCTATGTTTTTCATTTAGCTCGATATCGTCAGATCCCGTTGGTCGAAGCTAGCGCGTCAACTCGCAGAGTGAACTTTCACGATCGCTGTTTCGTTATTTTGACACATTTGTGCCTGCCAAGCCTTGCAGTTTGTGAAAAAATTCTGACGGCTTCCTGTTGCCTAATTTGCAACTGCCGAAGAGAGTGACAATTTTCTGTTCGTCGATTGGCAGGTATTTTTTGGGAAGATGAGCTTTCAGCTGCACATATCAATAATCATGATCATTGAGTATCTGAGAAAAAGGAAAAGAGATTTAGACAACTCCAAGACTTTTTAGAAGAGCAAAATATTTGTTCTGGTCTATGACCACGTTCCCTTGCCAAAACTCGTTTTCGAGCATGTTGAACCATTGGGTCGTGAATTGCTCGATGGTGTCTTGTGCTAATCCGTACTGCTTGTGACCGCAGTCTGTCTACCTTTGCTTTGAGAAAAGGAGCTGCGTATGAGTTATTCCTGATCGTCTATTCTTTTATTCAAAGTGACCAAGTTATGGTCAGAAAAGTGTTTGGTGGATGTGGACTGAGCGAAAGCTTGTTGTGGCTGCTGATAAAAAATAGCAAGTTTTGCTGAGCTGAAGCTCATGGTGTAGAAATCTGAGGCATGCCCGTCTGAACAGCTTGTTGAAAGGCCAATGGCTGTTGATGATCACCTTGTAGTGTTGAAGTCTGCGGCACGCCTGTCTGACTGTTGCTTGGAAGGCATAAAGCTGCTGTTGAACACATTGCTGTGTTGCAGTCTGAATTATGCCCATCTGCCCAGCTGGTCTGGACCAGTAAAAGGTGTGTGGCTGGGACCTTGTTGTGCCAGTGAAGGCGAGCTGATTTGTGCTGAGACGTAGAGGACATGAGGCTGAACAACTGTCAAGTAAGTCGTAGCTTCAAGTTGCTTGAATCAGGTGTTGAAACGGTTCTCATCTGCCATTCCTAGGACTGATGTCCGAATAGCGGCTGTGCACCTTTATGGTCAGTCATTTGAGGTGAGAACGTCTGCTTAAAGGGTTGAAAAGTTGATTGCTGTCCTGCTGTTTGACACACAGTTGTCTTGTAAAGGGGCTTACATAGCATCCTGCGTAACCGAGACTTGCGAGGCAATTTGCATAGCAGTTTGCACGGCTGAGACTCACCAGGTAATTTGCATAGCAGAGGCTTGTGAGGCAGTTGGCATATCAAACTTTGGCGAAATCTTTACTAAAAACTTTACTGAAAACTTTACTGAAAACTTTAATAAAAAATTGTAAGCAACTCCAATTGTAAGCAACTTTTGAGTCTCCGACAGAGCTCTGACGGTGACGGCGCTGGCGTGACTCGTTGATCAGAGTTGGCCGTGTTTAACCTCGAGTTGTTCTCAGCAAGGCCACTATATTGCTCGATGCCAGCTCATCGCCATTCTGCTGCGGCAAATGCTTGACACTCATTGCCATACCGAGGTGAAAATGGTTTATTAGATCTGACTGCAGATCTGATATCAAATCTGATATAGGTTCTGGTGAACGCACATCAGATCTTATGTCAGATCTTATATCAGAATTTGCATACGATGTAATTATATATCGTATCGTATCGTATCGCTCGTAATTGTTTAAACATTGAATTTATTAATAATTAAAATTTAATAATAAATTTAGTTGTATTTTAATAATCATATGGATAATATCTTTAAGAATAATCCCTTTAATATTAAGGTTTTTGATAAACTGAATTTAAATTGATTCGATAACTTTTATTGTTAGATATTTGTTATTGAATTTTAATTATTAATAAATGTATTGTTTAAATAACTAAAGGCATTACAGTGACTTCAGATCTGACATTAAATCTGATATCAGATCTGATGTAAGTTCTAATGTCGATTATCGTATGCAAATTCTGACATAAGAGCTGGCATAATATCTGATGTGCGTTCACCAGAACTAATATCAGATCTGATATACTATTTTTACCTGAGTATAAAAGTCACTGATGATTTGAAGTTTTTCTTCAAATCAGTTCTAATAGGAGGTAGCGGGAAAAACTCCAAAAAAACTAAAATGCGTGGAATTCCCGATTCGTCGAGTATCATGCATCGCGAGACCTTTGCTCTGTGTAGCGAGAGACAGGTAGCAAGACGCCGGGGGTTTTTCGAAACTGTGCCTTGTTCGTGCGTGTATGGGCTGAAAAGTAAGATGTCTGTCGTTTTTTTTTACTTAGAGACTAAGATTTGACATTCTTTTTAGGGCTTCAGAGACCTCTGAAAATAGGTGATAGACGGTTTTAAAATTATGAAAAAATTCAGATAGATTCTTTGAAAAATTTTAAGACTTTTTTGTTCGTTACATTTTTATGTTTAAGTGATTCTATATCAATATAGGAAATAACAACGATTTTTTTATAATGTTGAAAATCCTCTAAAAAATGGGCTATAAGGCCCATGAGATTAAAATAAACACACGGTGCTTCAGTATTGGGTACCAGGATACCTCAAACAATTTTTAGAGCAAATCCATGGCTTGGAGTTCGGGTAGTCTCTTTGTGAGTTTTTAATTTTGACGATGATAAAACTTATTTGTTTATTTTTCCATTACCACTAAATTTGTTTTCATTATATTATTTTCTCAACGCAAGCCATACCCTTATAGTAGGGTGGTCCATTTTTTCAAAAATTTTTTGTATCTCGGGGGATCCATCGGAATCTGAAAGTTTGAGGTTTAAAATGAAGTTTCCTTTAAACGAAAACTCAAACAAATGATTTTAGATGGTGTCGATGGATTTTTGAAGTTTATAAACGTGCTCCTAAAAAGGAGTAAAATCGGGCAACCATTTGATTTATTTCAAGCTCTGTTCAGAGTGTAAAAATAATCTTAACGATACATTTTCTTACGTGTTTTTGTCTACGAAATCGAATTCCGTAGTTAGTTTTGACCTAGGAGCACCATTTCATTGAAAAAAATACACTTTTTCGATCGTTCTTTTTCGCAAATTTCGCAAAGTTCATTTTCGAGCGAGCGGCAAATGAACAGAAAAAATCCAGAAAATTTTTTGACACCACCAAATTTTAGGCTTTTTTATGACAAATCCAACGGTATATGTTAGTATACACTTTAAAATAATTTTAATGCAGAAAAAGTACGACTTTATCCCAAAAAACGATATTTAAAATGGAAAAATGGAAAAATATATTCGTTTCTTCAAGAAAATAGCTGAGTATAATCACTCATGAAAATAATTGAATACAACTATCTTTTTTCTCACCTTTAAGGTTTTTTTCTCACATTTCAAACGCCGTTTTCAGGTTTAAAAAATTCGCAAGATTCGCTGAGATACAGCTGTTTGTGTACGATGCACTTTTTTAGCTTAAAATTCAATAATTCTGAGCTGGCTCTATTCATTAAAAAACCAGCAAAGCAGAATTTTAAGCTAAAAAAGTGCATCGTGCACAAATAGCTGTATCTCAGAGAATCTTGCGAATTTTTTCATTCTGAAAACGGCGTTGGAAAGGTTATAAAAAAACCTATCTGATAGTTGTATTCAATTTTTTTCATGAGTGATTATACTCAGCCATTTACTCGAAGAAACGAATATATTTTTCCATTTTTCCATTTTAAATATCGTTTTTTGGGATAAAGTCGTACTTTTTCTGCATTAAAATTATTCTAAAGTGTATACTAATATATACCGTTGGATTTGTCATCAAAAATCCTAAATTTTGGTGGTGTCAAAAAATTTTATGGATTTTTCTGTTCATTTGCCGCTTGCTCGAAAATGAACTTTGCGAAATTTGCGAAAAAGACCGATCGAAAAAGTGTATTTTTTCCAATGAAATTGTGCTTTAAGTCAAAACTAACTACGACATTCGATGCTGCAGACAAAAACACGTAAGAAAATGTATCGTTAAGATTATTTTTACACTCTGAACACAGTGTGTCGTCATACGAAGTATAGCGCTACAGGTTATATTTATCAGAATCCTGAATTTCCTTTTTCTGCGATATAAATCTTAAAAGTGAATTTTATGTAATCGAGAAATTTGAAGATAAATTGAATGTTTTTTGGCTTGTCATTTCAAAAGGTAAGAGAATCGAAGCAAATTTAGTCCATGTCATAGATAAAATTTTTTAGATCGTTATAAAAAATGGTTTAATAATGTTGTGCACGAAAAAATTTTCCCCGTTTCACCAGGTCCGTCGATAAAAATGCATTTTCAATTATCGCTAGCCGCACAGCCGCGTCGCACGCTGTGAGCAGGTGGAGGGGTGTCTCCTCGTCCACCCCGTACCACCCGCATGTGCTGTGCGATACGTGACTGATCTTGTGGCCATGGTACCTTAGGTGCCCATGGCCTGTAATAATATGTGTCAAGAGTCTGTTGTATTCCCTCCCCCGGTTTTGAGCCTGCCGCAGCCAGTCGCTGTTGGGCTCGGGGCCCAACATTAACTTTGCTTGACGGCAGCCCGTAGCTGCGCTCCACCATTCTTTGTGTTTCCTTCGATCCACTCTATGATGGTGCGCCTGATTTGGCTTCTTGACAGCCCTATAATTGGTTCAAGCCCCTCTGGGATATTTCTTGACCCCAGATTGGCTAATTTGTCCGCTATCTTATTGCCCTTGATGCCCATGTGGTCAGGTACCCAGATGAGTCGGACCTTGTTTTTAGCTGCCAGGGCCCCCAGGGCTTCCTTGTACTCCCAGACCAGCTTCGAGGTTACTGTCCGGGAGTATAGCGCCCTGAAGGCTGCCTGACTGTCAGAGCAAATGCTTATGCGTTTGTTCTCCGTTGCGAGTTCGAGCACCCTAGAATGGCCATAATCTCCGTTTGGAATACCGTGACCAGCCGACCGAGGGGCATAAAAGTGCCCCATGTTAATGCTAATGAAAACAATATTATTGATGAACAAGTAGTTCAGAATAGTGATGATGTCGAGCAAATACTTAAATATGAAAATGATAACGACCGAATGAATGAGAATCGGCCTCGTTACAACTTTTTCAGCATACGCGCCCGTTCGCGGCTGATTACTCGCAGAGCGTGGTCAATGAGTAATCCATTCGCGTACAGTCGAGGAGAGCAGCGCGCTATGTGGTGACAATTCACACTTCTCCTCGCACTGTAATCATTGAGTATAGGTCGAGGAGCCGTGCGTACAGTCGAGGAGACGTGCGTATAGTTCGAGCTTGCCCAGCGCGCATTTGTAGAGCGGGTTGCCTAATGCCTGATTTCATTTGTCAACTTCATAACAATCACGACTCGCGCAGTCTCTAACCTCCAATTGTAAACATACACATCTATTTTCCTATAAACTCGCCTTATTACCTCGAGTGAAATGGAGTTTCAATCCATGTTTGAGATTGGTATTGCCAACGCTGTTAACGACGATGACAGTGAAAGTGAAATTGAGAGTGAAGAAACTGACTCAAATAAAGAGATACAAGAACTCATCGACAAAGCGCGATCCAATGTGATACCAGAGAAATCGAAAAAATTGTATGAAAAACAATTTACATTGTTTCGAGACTGGTGCGGCAAAATGAAATTGGGCAAGAAAACAACAGAGGCACATCTCTTGGCCTATTTTCAAAAACTTTCGGAGGACAAGATGCCATCCACATTATGGGCTACTTACACCAAAATAAGAGCTATGGTATCATGGAAAGAATGTGAAGACATTAGTAAATATATGGAACTTCAAAATTTTTTGAAAAGCAAGGGAAAGAGACATGTGCCCAAAAAAGCAATGCTGTTCACCATGAATGAAATCTCTACATTCTTAAATACCGCCTCTGATGAAAAGTTTTTGCTGCATAAGGTTTGTACACAATTTTCATTAGATTCTCCTACATTTTATCATATAAATTGATTTGACTTAACGTATTAAATATTACAGGTTGTATTAGTGATAGGGATTCATGGGTGCTTACGTACATTAGAATTGTTAAATCTCAAAGAAGTAGATGTAAAAGAAGAAGGTATGTTATACCACATCCAGATCCGCACCACCAAAACTTATGTGCCCAAGTCATTCATCACTATCCAGAAGTTCACCCAATTATTTCTAAATATATTAAACTACGTCCAAAAGGGATGGAAAGATTTTTTGTCCAATACAGGAATCAATCGTGTACTCGTCAGGTAACTTATAAATTTATTACTCTATATTCATGAAAACTCAACAAAAAATATTTCCATTCCTTTTGGACGTAGTTAATACAATAATTTTATGTTACAGAACGTTGGCAAAGGGAAATTGTCAGATATTCCCAGGGAGATAGCTTCATTCCTTCATCTTGAGCAACCACAGAGGTACACTGGGCATGCCCTGCGTAGAATATCTGCTACAATTGCTGCTGATCTGGGAGCTGATCTACTTACCATCAAAAGGCTTGGATCATGGAAAAGTTCAACTGTAGCAGAAAGCTATGTGAATGAATCACGGCTCAACAAAACCTCAACAAGCAAACTTATTGCCTCTGCTTTAAATATCAAAAAACCAGAAACAATAACAAGTGGGGCTTTGCTGAAAGGATATGCCAGTTGTGATAAACCAAGCACCTCACACCAAAATGGTTCAAATGATTTTGTCGATGATGACTTGAACGACATCTTAAATATTACTCAAGAATACTATCAAGATGTGTTGGAAACAGAATTTTAGATTGCTGATAAAAAGGTAAAAGATGTTCCAGTTATCAAGTGTCTAAAAAAAAAACTTGTAGAAATTCCTTCTCAAAATTCACATTTGAAAGTTAGTCATCCAAAAATGTCCAATGTGACTCGTCGACCACTTGAGATTCTTCCAGATACAGAGTTCAATGTCATCCAAACTCAATATGATTTGAGTGAGCAAGAAATACACTAGACCTACTTTAATTCTGTCCGGTCCACCTAGTAGTGGAACGTGTATAAGCATAGGAATTCCGGCGTTCCAGCGGACAGAATTAAAGTAGGTCTAGTGTACAAGAATGTCAAATTACACAAAATGATTACAACGAATTGTTTTCTACTGAAATGAATTTGCCTAAAAATAAAACTAAAAATAAAATCAAAGTAAATGAACAAGATACCAAAGAAAACTCTTGTCCTATTAGTTTATTTGGAAAAAAGATAAAGATAATCAAATTTATATCTTTAAAAATTGTCACTTTAATATTAATAATAATTAAAAAGTAATTTTTATTTAATTACTGAGAATCCAGTGTCAAATGTTAAATTTATAGAAAAATGTTATTTAACTAAAAGTCATTATTATTAAGTGCCAAATGTTATATTAATAGAAAAATGATGTTATATAACTAAGAATAAATATGTACCAATGTTACACATGTAATAAAATTAATATAGTTTCGTATTTGTTAAATAAACAATTCTTTCAATTATTTTCAATTTCTTAAATTCCTCATCATCTTCATCTCTCTTTCTGCAACTGCTGCTGCTACTGCTTTTGCTCTTTGAAACGTGCGCTAAAAAAATACTCAAATGAATAGAGCTCGCCTTCGGCTCGCTACAAGTACATGAGAAATCAATGCAGCTCGCCAAAAAACACTTGCACGTGTTGCATGAGTCCGTCACTATGGTTGTTAATAAAAAAATACTGATAAAAGATTGGGTGACGAAGAGATGATTGGGTGAACATCACTCCGAGTACGAGTGATGTATAATATATTATAATAATAACTCGATACAATTTTTTTGAAAAATAATTTAAACTTTATTATATCAAATCGAAGAACTATTAATTGTTGCACATCAGTATTTGATTAGTATCCAAGGTGTAGTTTTAATGATGCCATATCACCTCCATCAATTAAAAACAGCGTAGCAGAAGTTCTGCGATAGGAACATTTTGTATATGATGTTGGATCTGGTAACCCCAAAATGGATGCGATTTCCATTGGAAGGCTGGAAATTTTATGCATTCCAAGCGGTTATTGACAACATTTTCCCGAAGACATGCGTAGAAAGAAGTTTTAACTTGTAAATTCACTTTTTCTGATTTTCACATACTGGACACAAAGTTCATAAAATCTTTCTTTAACCTTGAATTTTCGTTCGCCTTGTGTTGATCGTATGCTTACGACAAGCATTCTATCTTCTACATCTTCAACATCTTCAATTGTTATATTACTTAATTCTTGACTTGAAAAAGATCCTTGGATTCCAAAAATTAGAACAACTTTATTTACAAGATTGTTACCGTTATCGGCCACATCGCAATAGCTATCAACTTGAGCTGAGGTAAACACACTCATTTTCCCAATTTAATGACACTTTTGCGGAAGGAAATATATACACTTCACTTAACAATCGAGTATGATGCAATGGCTCCTCGAAACGTGCGCTGATGCAGAAAAATTTTTTATACATCAATGGCTGGTAGCGGTGTGGATACAGTCGAGGTGTGTTTGCAGCGTTGGGGCGCTGTAGGCGCCGAGGCCGCGTAGCGAAGCGGAACCCTTGATGTGTAAATAACTAATTCGACGCGTGATCGTCGAAATATCGCACCACCTGATTGCGATGATACTGTAAACAATTTTATGTTTGATTCAGAAGAAGTAGAAGACATTCTTCTCACGCAAATTGGTGATCCAATGACGTATAATGAAGCGATAAAATCCGAATTTTGTGATGAAAGGCAAGTAGCTATGAAAGAAGAAACATCCGCGCTTGATAAAAATAAAACTTGGACCTTCGTAAACGTTTCTCCGGGAACTAATATTTTGTAAAATCGTTGGGTTTTTTAAAATTATAAAACGACTTTATTACCGTTAAAAACAAATTTCGACGTGACTTGTAAAAAAAGGTTACTTCCAAAAGAAAGATTTCGATTATAAGGACATATTTATCCCCGTAGCTAGATATAATTTGATTCAGACCTTTCTAGCAATTTCTGCAGCTTATAAATTAAAATTGACTTAGTTCGATGTAAAATCAGCCTTTTTAAATAGTGATCTAAAAGAGGAAATTTTCATGAAACAGCAAGAAGGGTTTGATCATAAGTCAGGCAAGGTATGTCGTTTGAATAAAAGTTGGTACACGGAACTCAAAATTTGTTAATTGCTTGAAAGACTTTTGGATTGTATTCGTCGAACGCTGATCCGTGTATTGTCACTAGTAATTACGTACAAAACTTGTTGATGCTAATTATTTATGTTGTGGATGGAGCAATAGTATGTAAAAAAATAATCAAATCTTCAAATTATTAAATCACATAGAAAAATACTTCGAAATTACTACTTGTAAAATAAAAACATGTTTGGGAATTGAAATTGATTATTTGCCTGATCAGTCCATCCTAATTCACCAAAAGTCTTACGTGGAAAAAGTTATAGAAAGGTTCAATCTACAATCTGCGAACACATTGTGCACACCAATCGATCCGAATACAATGTGTACAATTTTTGAAAACCCACGATCTTACCGTTCCGTATGAAGAGGCGATCGGAAGCTTAATATTTCTCGCTTATATAATTCTACCAGAATTGTCATTTTCAGTGCATTTGTTTAAACAAAAAAACGTGGTTTTTAAACATTTGTTCTCAAAATGATCGCACTTTTCACCACGATTACGCATTCGGATCGGGTAAAAACTCTGGATCTAGTGTCATACAGGTCTATACTAAAAGTAAGGGGCGTTGGTTCATCCAAATTCAAGATGTCAGCCACCAAAACAGCTGATTGTAACCGAAAATGTGAGTCATTTCACGTCAAGTCTCCTAGCGCGAGGCCCGCACGGCATTTTAGGCGTAATCACCCAATTTCTAACTCGCTGTAAAAGTTGGCCTCAGTAGCTTCAATAGTTTTTTCAGAATGTAATAAAGAGTAGGAAAAATTTTTTTGTAACAACTTGAGCCAAGCAGATTTAATTATTTTACGCTCAAAATCCATAAATTTAACAAATACAGCTGTATCTTAGCAAAATTAAGGAACTTTTTAAATCTAAAAACGGCGTTGAAAAGGTGAGATAATGTTGATAGGTCGAGAATGAAAGGTGAGATAAAAACTTAACAAATAATGCATTTAACTTTTTTCTATAGTTGATAATCCTAAGTCATTTCTATGAAGAAACAAGTACACTTCTCTCAAATTACGCAAAAACCACGTTTTTTGGCACCAAATTGTTTATAACTTCCAAAATAATATATACCAATCATAATTTTGAAGACAGATTCTGAAAGATCATAAAATTTTGCATTAAAAAGCGTGGTTTTATCAATCTCAGATTTCTTTCAACCGGCCTAATATGCTCGTATTTCGAGTTAGAAGGGAAAAATAACGATTTTCAAGTACAGGGGTGGTTAAATAACTTCGTTGAAGGCCCATAGCTATGGGGTTTTTCATTTTTAGGCCAAAACTAACTTTTAAAGCATTGGGAGCGAGGATCTAAGCGATTTGGGAACTATAAGTGACACTATAAAGTAGTGTTTTAAAATATTCGAATAGAGGAACAAAGAGGCAGAGAGAGAAAAACTACAATCTCGCCGCTAATAGAAAATTGGTCCAATCTAAGCTCTCAAAAGGCAATAAAAATTGAGCTGTCGAAACCCGAGCAAGCCGATGTCTCCTCGGGATTTCTCAGCCTACTTGTGCTCCAGCAGCCTAACGACGAGGTTCTCTGTTTTTAAATATGTAAGTTCAAGTTTCCTCTCCTCCTCTCACATTTACTTTCGTCGAGATTCACTAGGACAACAGTACCAATCCACAACAATGTAAGCAATTTTCAATATGTTCGATAATAATGAAAGCTTAGAAACTATAACTTTTATTTTCTATTACTTATTTCAATACAAATCTATCTAAATACTTACATACAAATTCAGTTCAATAATTATAATTTCCTAAATGTAATCACTGTAAATATAGTGATCAACGGCCTAGCCGTTTGTGATATTTAAAGTGACCTTGCATCATCAGGCATAGAATATTGCAAGTAACGGTCTTAGCCGACCTCGGCATCGGCAGCCGCAGCTTTCTCGAAAAGAAGGCAAAGCATGTCAAAAATGCCCAAAAAACTTGCCGCACTTTTGGTATGTTATAGTACATAGTAAAATAGTCCGACAGACAACATTTTAATAACCCAAGAAAATTGGAGAAAATCATGTTTAATTCACAACTCAATTTTGATTGTATGCTGGCATCGGCTCGAAGCGGTATACAAGAGCCCAAAACGACAGTCCCTAGGAAGAGTAACATGTTTTTGTGTTAATTTAAATGGAAACGGGTTACTCTTCGTAGGGAGCGTTGAGAACAGTGGTAAAGTTGCGATTTTTAGGTTGGAGTGTTAGGAAATGAGTATTATATTGTTAGTTCATTGTATTCACAATGTAGCCGTCTGTCATCATACTAAAATTAATGTTCTAGCAGTCGCTAAATGATCGGTTTGAGCAAATTGTAAATGGAGCAAGAAAAACTGACACGGTTATTTTTATTGATTCTTAGCAACGTTTCGTCGAAAAAATTTTTCCACTAAAAATTTTTTTCGCCTTGAACAATTGAGAAGCCTAATAAAACTGGTAGTGTCCAGCTGCGGAGGTTTTAACCAGAGATTTTATGCTCCGGAACTTTTGTAAAATTAAACTTATTCATCGCGATTTCGTTTTTGCGATTTTTAATCTCAAAAAGAAATGAATGTAGAGGAAAAACATAAAAAACAAAATTTCTTAGTGCTAGTCGAAAAACATGTTTGAATTTATCAAATTATTTTTTCCGTGCGGCCAAAACAAAAAAGTTAATGTCTGCTGGGGGATTCATGAAAAATAGTATACGCACCTATGAAGCGAAAAAGAAAGCCTCAGAACACATGTTTATCAGCCTCAGCTTTGCCTCGGACGATAATTTCACGTGCTCTGAGGCTTTCCAGTTTTTCGCTCCCTAGGCACGTAATATACTATATGGGTTATATAAAAGTAAAGTAATAAAAAATTGAACTACTACTACATTCTTGATTAATCTTCGCCGTTTGTTTTATTTGATAACCAGTGACCCATTCCTTGAAATAAAAAAAAAACCGCTGTCAATTTATTGGCAAAGAGCTTCCTCATAAAAAATTATATTAATAAAAGGGTTTGGTTATTAAAGGGAAAATTCGTATTTCATTTTTGAATTCCGTTTTCATTTTTGTATGCGAAACTCCAATCTTAGCCAACAGGCCGAGAAGACAAACATACATACAGACATTTGATTGTAATTCAATGTAGTTTCCAAATATGTAACCCAAATTTTCCTACGACGTATGGTTCCAAATCTTATTTTCAAGCCTATCACATAACTTCCTCTATGAGGAAGCAAAAAGAAATATCGTTTATTTGCTATTGGCCATTATTTCCACGTTTGTCCTGCCAATATAACTCGCTAAAGAAGAGCGATAAAGCTGAACGAGCTTACTACAAGAGCGCAATGAGTAAGAAAAAGAGAGAAGGGGGTAAAAAGGCACCAAGGATATGGTTTAAAGAAGAAAAAACGAACTCGCAAGAAGAAATACATGGTATTTTCCTTCTTGTCTTTTCTCAACAAAGATAATTTCTATTACTGGTGATGTGTAAAACATCGCACCAATGCGTAGATTCTATATTATTAAAAACGTCCCTTTTCATTATAACGTAATTCTGAAGCGAAAAACTATATCAAACATACTGCTAGTCGTAAAATCTCTTTGTATTTAACGCTAACCGCGGATCATCATACACAGTCGCGCATAAGACAAAGTAATGGGACAGGCGCTTATGTTATTTTCGCACCTCAAGAAAAATGAGAGTTGTAATTTTTAATAATACTCCATCCAACTTCTAGTCTTCGAATATTTAACATAAAAGTACTCATTCTTATGTTTTTTCTACGGAAATATGAGACCAGTGAGTAATGAGTAATGTTAAGCGAGAGGATTAACACATTGATGTTTTTTATAAATTGACTGCCCTGTATGCGCGTATGACCAATCTACTGTATCATCATTAGGATGCACTTTTATTAAAGTTGCATTAAATGAGTTTGGACGATTGGGTATTACACTGATTAAAAACTTCGTGCAACTCGTTAATTATAATTTCAGCACTCGAATTTTGCTATGTATTAAGAAGGAAGAATGAAAAAACTTTCATAAAGTATGAAAATGTTTTATGTAATTGACTTTTGCTATTTTCTAATCAATTCAAGCTCGTTAGCTTTGTGTTATTTAACGGTGTACACATAATCCTTTAATTTTCTTGACCCAGGATTTGATTACATTTCATCAGCACAAATTTAATCAGAAAATTGAATAAATAAGCCTATGGATAAGTATTCAAAAAAGCTGTACTTCAAAATTAAATGCATATGCTTGTAGAAAATAAGAGTAGTCGATCGCAATTAGAAGAAATAGTTACGCCAGGGAAATTTTCGCTTGGATTCTTAAATCAAACATGTGAGCTACAGTGTGAGGTGCGAGCACATTTATTCTTGCTGAGCGCTAGCCTGAAATTCCTATTTTTACGTCTCTCAGTCTCAGCTTTTTTCGTCTTCTTTTTTTACCTCCTATACTTATTTCCTCGCAGCACAAAGTAGTGCATGTAGACTATACGCATGCGTGCGTATATTTACAACAGCTTGCATATTGCAGCTTGCAAAAGGCAACGAGACAGTGCCTAGAACTTTAAGAGGAAAGAAAAAGGGAGACAGAGGGAGAGAGAGAGAGAGAGAGAGAGAGAGAGAGAGAGACTAAATGCTTCCACATATATACATATTAGGAGTTGTGAGACAGGCGCCATCTTTTTCTACGGCGCATGTACACGTGAGCTTCTTTCTTATCTGATATGTACAAAACAGAAAGGCTGGCAGAAGCAGTAACTCGTACATCATCATTGCGTTGAAGGCATGCCTCAGCAAAGTGCACCGAATCGTTTGTGACGCCAAGCCCTTGATTTTTTACGATTCTATGTACAAACATTCATGCAAGCTCACGGACAAGCTCACCTACCAAACGGCACTGGAAATTTCTTCGGATAAGTTAAAGTACTACCAGCTATGCCACCACCCTTTAAGACTTGGATTACGCTTACTTTTTGGCGCACAAGCTGCACTCTACGCTGCGATTTGCTTCCTTTTTCGCTCAACCTTCCTCTTCTTCATCCTCTTATTTTTTCTATTTTTTCATTATTTTTTTTCATCTTTTGGGTTAAGTAATTTTACCTGATTACTGACTAAAGCTATTCTTAATTTTTCATTTCTCTGAAATAAAGATCATGCGAATGAAGTAAATTAAAAACGGATTACTAGTAAAAGGTTCATCGGTTAATATACATATTATTATATGAGCAATTCTCTAAAATAAAACCCTTTTTGGAGGTTGATTTGCGAAAATTTTTTTTTTTACCCTAGCCGGGTACGAACCCCCGGGAAATTTTGTGGGGGTCCTAGGAACATGTAAAAACATAGGAACAGTCAAATTTTGATTGAGTTTTGTTTATAGCTACTTTTGTAATTAGAGAACGAAAAATTATGTTTTCTCGTAATACTCAATTTCTAAGTCCCCGAAAAAGTATCAAAACTCATCTAAAAAAAGTAACTAACTACTGTAGTCGATAAAAAAAGTTTTCCGATAGTATTAATAAATTTTCCGAATTATGCAATTTTCACCGAGATAATCTCATTAAACATGCCGAGCTAAATATCTCGAAAAAGTGATCATTGAGGTTTATTTTTGATTTTTCCGTATGAAAATTAAAATTATCGAAAAATCTGACAACGCCATAAGAAAGCTGAGAAGATTGCCTATCGAAACCATATCTTAGGGGGACTCAGTGTTAAAATCTGAAATGATTAATAGGTGTAAAATAATGCATCAACCAAGTTTCAATAAATATAAAAATTATCCATGTCTTTTTGCTTAATTTTGAATATAAATAACCACTATGGATCCCTAATATATCAAATTACCTGTGACCACTAAAACAAGTTTTCATCTTCGATAAATACCTATCGCAGGATTCTAAAGTTAGTTTTTAACCAATTTTTATGGTTGATGGCTGAAACTCTTTGTAAAAGTATTCTCGTTCACTTAAGTGCAACAGAATTTGGAAAAATGTCATGGGAACATTTGTATGACTATAAATGTTCAAGAAATATTCGAACAGTTATGAGCGCACAGGGGACTTAATTAATTTTCATTTTTCAATTACAGTACTAGGCTGTAAAAGTGAAAAAAAAATTCTTTTTCAAGAACACACATGATAACCCTTTTCAATACCCTATTTGAAAGTATTTTGTCCAGTTAGATACTTAGAAACAGTTAAGTACATTAATAACGAGTCTTTTGACCCTCGACACAAGCTTTAAACACGTCTAAGCTACCTGTCATAGAAATCCAAGAGCGAGCATCAATCTAATGCAGCCTACAAGGTTTCATTTTGTTCGATAGCCAATTGGCCAACCAAAAGCTAGCCATAAGATGAACTGTAGCTACTTGTACATATAGCAAAGTGAAATTTATTTATGGAAAATGATGAAAAAAGAATACTAAATTCTAGAAAATTGTACACACAAGTAGCTAACATATGATATGTAAAGCAGATAAAAGAATATGAAAGATGTTGTGTGGCCCATTGACTTCTCCTTCTGCCCCTGTTTAACCCCCGCAGAACCGCCGTTGGGCACTACTTCGCGGGGAGAGGCTGGGCTGGTGCAGCGAACTCGTCACGTTTGCACTGTTGTTGCATCTTCTTCATGCCGCATCGTCCGGTCATCTTCTTCTGGCCATCTCTTCGGCTCTCAGCCTTGTTATGACTGAGTGGGCGAAGAAGGTGGCTACGCGAGCCAGTTTTTTTTGTCCTCCAGCATGTGCTGGACGATATTTTCAGGCCTGGCAACTTTCTGGAGCTGGCGATGAAGCTTCTCACTTTCCTCCTCAAATCGAGGGCAGTTGAAGAAAACGTGCTCTGCGTTTTCGACCGTGTGGGGACAGGTTGGGCAATATGCGCTAGCGTTGTGGTCGTAGCGTTGGCTGTGGTGTTTAAAATAGCCGTGGCCTGTCAGGAGCTGAGTAAGGTTGTAGTCTACCTCTCCATGTCTCCTCTCTATCCACAACCTAATGTTCGGGATCAGCCTGTGCGTCCATCGTCCTTTTGGCGAATGATCCCACCGGTTCTGCCATCTTCTTAGTGTCTCCTTGCGTTCTTCAGCTCTCGCGTCCTCGTGGCGGCGCTGGTAGAGCCCATGTGCTGGACGAGGAGGCTTTCTCCGAGCGGTTGTCTGGCGTGAGGATCCCGCACGTGACGCCCGAGCACCCGGAGGACATGGCGGCTGCCCTCATCACCGCCATCACCGGAGCCTGCAACGCGTCGATGTCCAGCGGAGGAGGGCACCACCATCACGAGCCCGTCTACTGGTGGACGGATGATATCGCCGCTCTCCGCCGGTAGTGCTTGCGAGCACGAAGACTCGCCCAAAAATTTTGACCGGTTGAGTTGACAGAGAATCGGCTATATAGACTCAGGAGGCTCGATCGAAAACGTAATTCATTTACCATCCTCGTGAAATTTTAACACATGATAGTTATTGTTGTAACGAATTCATTGGTAAAAAAAATTATGGGTTGCCGAACAAATGCGAGAGATAATCACATTCAAAGTTCAGCACATTTAACATGAGCTCTTATGGGGAATCGCAGTCTTTCGTCCCCCGTAAGCTTTAAACATTTACCATCTTTTTGAAACTTGTATCATTGAAAGTAAACTTTATAAGCTTTCCAATGATATAATTATCAATGGGGGTCGCCGAGCATTTTCAAAAGATATGAAGGGTTGAAACGTTACATTGAACGGTTGAACTGTATGTACGCTGTGACATGTCACATGACGCAACATGACATCTTGTTAAAATCATTATTATTATTATTTAAATTGAATTAAATTATTATATTAGAAAAATATTAGAAAAATATTGAATTTAGAAGCCATCTTGTTTTCTGTGATAATTTCAAGTGTCAAAAGTGCAGGCGTCGCACATTGCGTCACGCGTTGTGCGTTGCGCAATGCATACACAGAGAATTCAATTGTAGATAACTTTACACCGATCGAGCCTCCTTAAGAGTGATTTAAGTTATAATAAAGAAAATAGTGAAAATAGAAATTAATGTCCCTTATGCAGTGTTTTATTGTGCGACCTGCCCATGCACCCATCCTATAACCTATTAATTATCTAAACAATTCCTAAACAATAAATGTACAAATAATCAAAAAGTAATGAAATTTTACACATATAAATGCTTATATTGCATTGTAAAATGCAAATTAAGTGAAGGAGAAGAGTTTAAGCCGTCAACTATAAAAATTAGTTAAAAACTCACTTTGAAATCCTGTGGTAGGTATTTATCGAAGCTAAAAACTTGTTTTAGTGGTCTTCACAGTTTAATTGATATGCTAGGGGTCCATAGTGGTTTTTTACATTCAAAATGAAGCAAAAAACATGGATAATTTCTATATTTGTTGAAACTTGATTGATACATTATTTTACACCTATTAATCATTCCAGGTTTTAACACCAGTGTGATCCCTGAATTTATTTTCAGTCGAATTACAATGTTAGACAAGCGAATTTCTTTTACTCTGTTCACTGTTTTCTGTTTCCGAACTGTTTTCAGGACGGTCGCGCGGTTTTTAGCGTTGCGCGGCTCGTTATAATCGAAACTTGCTCGTAATTCGACTCAAATAATAAATAAAGATATGGTTGCGATAGGAAATTTTTTCAGCTTTCTCATGGTGCAGTTAGATTTTTCGATAAATTTTATTTTTACAGGGAAAAATCAAAAATAAACCTCAAAGATCAATTTTTCCCTACCGAGTTGCTCGAGATATTTATCTTGGCGTGTTTGATGGCAATTTTCTCGGTAAAAATGAAACTTATTAGAAAATTTGATACCAGCATCGGAAAGCTGAGAAAATTTCCTATCGAATACATTATTCGGTTACTTTTTTTTAAATGAGTTTTGATACTTTTTCTGTGACTTAGAAATTCAGTACGTAGCCGTATTGACAAGAAAACATGATTTTTCATCCTTTGAATCACAAAAGTAGCTATAAAAAAGGACTATCAAACTTTCGACTGTTCCTATGTTCTTACATGTTCCTGGGATCCCCACAAACATTTCCCGGGGGTCTGTACCCGCATGGGGCAAAAAAATTTTTGCAGCGAATCTACCTCCAAAAAGCTTATTTTTTAAAAAATTGCTCATATTTACATACTTTTTATTTTCAACAGAATTTCAAACATGTATGTTAGGGTGGTCCACTTTTTCAAAAAAATTTTGTATCTCGGGGGATCCATCGGAATCTGAAAGTTTGAGGTTTAAAATGAAGTTTCCTTTAAACGAGTGAATAATGGAGTCCAGTTTTTGGTACTTATAAAGTATATATTTAACTATATTTCAGCAGTTTTTTTTACTTTTTGGTGAGTTTTGAGGCGAGGGTTCACGGATCTGCCCCAAAATTTAGTATGTTATTTGGGTACATGAAAATAGCCTTCAGCTAAATTTTTAGGCCCTTAGGGTTCCTAGGATCCAAAATTAGGCCCCTCAAAGGTCCAAAATTAGCCGTTTCTACGTATTTTTGCGTATTCTTCAAATAGTCGTAGCTCGGGCACCGAAGCATATTTTTTAACCCGGAGGGTCGCATTCTTTAGGTCAAGACATTTTCTTTTCATGAAAAAATTATGCAGAGCTCGATAACCACACCCCCAATTATGGGGTGGCATTGAAGGGGGATGAAAAATCGCAAATTTTCTGTTTTTCAGCGTTTTTTAAATGAATGTAGAAGACGATTGTATCAAGTTATTGATCTCTGTAATATTTCATTTGAAAGGTATTTTTATTACCTTTAAATCGCCGTATTTAGATTTAAGATTGGTTCAAGGACGACGGAGATACAGCCATTTAAAGATATCGTAATAACGAAAAGTATTCAAGATTCACATTTTTTATTGCAGATTTGAAAAGAACGGAAAATTCTACTTTCGAATATACCTTTCGTTTTTTAAGGCCATTACATATCATAAAAATAAATAAAGAAAGTCTTGTTTTGAACATCGCATGGAGGCGACATTTTATTTAACGTAGCTGTACTTTGCATATTCGAGGGTACCTTTAAGGCATGTTTTGGGTAGTGGAAAAAGTAATCCATTTTAGGACAAATAATGTATTCACTTCCCATACCCTTTGTCCCTACAGAAGTTTCACTTCAAAAAAGATATGTGTCTCGTTAGGGTTGACTTAGGAGGGAAAAAGTGAGAAAGAGAGAGTTTAAAAGATTCATGCCTTCTGATTTTTATATAAGTGGAAAAAACGGCAATGAAGGTCAGTTTACTTGAAGAGGCCGACGTAGATCGGCGAAACGTCGTGTAAATTCATAATAAATGATTATCGGTTAAATTTAGTGTTTTTTCATTTCTTTGACCGATGGAAATTTGCCTACATTGCCGTTTTTTCCACTCAAAGAGATAGAGAGACTTCAATAATAGTAAAAATAACATGTTTGCACGTTACGCGATACGCAATAATAATACGTATAGCCAGTTATACAAGGTAGTATATAATAATGCACGACGTGCACCCGTATAGAGCAGCTGCATTAGCTCATGAAATCCTGCATAATGTAACCTTATATTCTCTCGCGAGTGCGACTGTTACGTGTGAATGCACAGCTCGAGCTTGGCTACAACCTGTCTGCCACCCAACACAAATCCTAAACTCGTGCTCGAGAGAAGAGAGAAGAGAGAAAGAGAAAATGCTAAGGTGTATCAAACTTACATCCCTTTGTGTATGCATATGTGCACAAGATGAGAGGCGTAAGCTTTGCATGTGTGCCTTTACGTGTATGCACATACGTGTGCATGTACAATGCAAAGTTTCGGATCGCATCTTGCTCCCGACTTCGTCATCGTCGAGTGGAGCGGAACTCTACCCTCCCCCCTTTTTTCTCTCTTTCTTTCACCTATGTGCACCCGCCAACGTCGAGTCCATTTTCTTCTTGCTCGACTGAAAGTTTCAAGAAAGCATACATGACTGTATGCTTCTGGATTTTATAGTAGTTTACAGCGACTGTGACCTGTTGCATCTTTTCTGGTACCGAAACTGAAAGACGCCGCTGCAGCAGCCCAAATTTTCCAACATACATAATAAAATATATGGAGTTAATTAATTGAATTTATATAATTAGCAGATTAAGGGGACAAGATAGTGTTTCGAGCTGATATTTTAAAATGGCCATATAAATCAAAATAGTTGAAATTGTTTTTCTTGGTAGAAAAATATGTTCATACTACCCCTAATTGACCAAAAAAAGCTCCTACCTAAGCTCTGAAATTCTAATTATATTACTTTTTTCATAATACTAAATATTGTGATTGGATTTACTGATCACGCGATTCTGACGTGAGTTCTTCATCAGTATTGATCTATGGGTTCTCAAAATCTTCTAAAAAGTACCCTCGTCCACCTAAGTGGAGCAGAATTTTGAAAAATTGTGTACAGCTTAATTTACACGTCAAAATACGACAAATTTTAAGAAAATCAATATTTTATCAACTTTAAATGTCATATTTAAGCTCTTAGAAGAGTAGCAAAATTTTTTTTCAAAATTCTGCTCCACTTAGGTGGACGAGGGTACTTTTTAGAAGATTTTGAGACCTCATAGATCAATATTGATGAAGAACTGACGTCAGAATCGCGTGGTCAGTGAATCCAATCACAATATTTAGTATTATGAAAAAAGTAATGTAATAAGGATTTCAGAGCTTGGGTAGGAGCTTTTTTGGTCAATCAGGGGTAGTATGAACATATTTTACTTTCAAGAAAAAAAATTTGTAACTATTTCGATTTTTATGGACATTCAAATAGACGTTCAAATATCAGCTCGAAATACCATCTTGTCCCCTTAAGTCAAGTAAATTCTTTTCTTGTGTTATAGTTTTTTTATTTCATTTTTTACTCTTGCTTGTAAGAGTAAGAGCGGCTATTAAGCCGTTTCAACATCAAACACTACATATTATGCGATTATCCGTCCAGCATAACTGTTGCCCATAAACTAACTAACACTTGTAGACTGCTGCGTTCAATTTTGTAAATATCAGAGAATTTCAGGGGTTCTATCTACAAAACTTCATTCTATAATGTCAACTAAGAATTTTAGTTTTGCTAACCCCAATGTTCGTTTGTAACGATAAAATAGGACTTTTTTGTCACGAAAAAATTTGTCAGTTACACCAACATAATGTGGTTGAGGTTTAAAACTCAAATGCAAAATAACCAATTTTAAAATTGTCCGTTTATTCTAAAACAAAGCCATACATAATAATGTATAATTTTTAAATTAAAGGAAAAAATCGCATAATCTGAAAAATGTTCGGCCTTTCTTAACTTCATTCTCTGGAGAATCCCGTTATAATGAGATTGTAGCATGTGTGTAACTCTTACTTCGTGACATGCCTTCAAAATATCAGTCTCTGGTATGCTGTCTCTTCTTTAGCGACTTTTTTCTTTCTTCAATCTACTACTCTCAAACAGAATTTGTTCTTCGACGCTCGCACAAGGACACACGCCCAAGCACACTGAGATGGAGCAGCATGAAACTAGCAGCTTGGTAGAAAATCAACGAGCTGGGCTACAAAAAGAATAGCTTTTGATTCCAGTCCCGACGGTGGGTACTTCTGCTGACAGAGCGGCTTTGTGTACATATGTATGTATCTATAGGTATAGATAACGTTCCACCCGCAGATTCGATAAACGATGTATTACCTATCTATGTATATATACTTGAACTACATTTACACGCACGCAGAATGAAGTGGAAAGAGCTTGCAGCCGGCAAAACATGTTTTTTCCTTGGCTTGCAATGCCTGCGAGAGTATGCATTGGTCAGTAAAATACTAAAGGTCCAAAATCAGGCGAAAAAAATGATATCCTTGAAGTGCAGGAAATGATGATCCAGCCTCCGAGCGCTGATGTCCCCTCACAATTCTTGATATTTTTTATACAGTGAACAAGAATTGCGTTTGGACAATCATAGCCCAAGAAGCTGCTTTTTCTTGTCTTTTTGTGCATAAACATACATCGAGTTTTGATTCTTCGTTCTTGTAGCTTGCACATGGTGTAAGTATAAAATACTTACCCTAAATCCCCACTAGAATGGCCATTTCAAATTCGGGTACTCGCTTTATCGTATAAAAGTACAAAGAAGTATATTATTCTTGCAGGCGCTGAAGATAAACTCAAAACTATATTCGCCAAGAAAGACGAGAAAGAAATAGATTTATCAGTGAATTTTGTACACAAAAAATTCATTTGGAACTTTTTCAATTCAATTCAGACATACATGCACTCTTTGTTAATCATGTCATAGTAATACAGTGAAACCTCCCTTAACGGCCACCTCTTAAAAGCGACCACCTCTCAATAGCGGACAAATTTTGCGATTTCGGCAGAAATAAATTGTTTCTTATTCTAAAAAACAGCCAAAACCACCTCTTAATAGCGGACAATTTTTTCCGTACATTTCAATAATTTAAACGGACAACGCATGATGAAATATTGAGATGAATTTACAAAAATTTTGAAAAAGTCATCAAAAACGAAAAAATATCCGCAATTTCTAATGTTATTGATTATTAACACTTATTTGTAATTTATTATGAAGTAATTAATGCATAGTAACAGTATTTTTAATTTTATATCATTAGTTTTATGTTAATTTTCTGTCTACCTGTGAAAAGCGGACACCTCTTAATAGCGGACAAATTCCTCGGAACTATCAGTGTCCACTAAAGGGGGGTTTCATTGTATATATTTTTTAGTACTAAATCAAAGAATAAATTTATTGTAGCTCAAAAGTTCATAGGGTAAAAAGGATATATTTTACTTTCTGTATTTATACCACTACACTTGAAAATTGCATGAATAATCTCTGAGAAGTGGATTCATGGCATATTTATTCAAGAAACAAACTCAATCTTTATAAATATCAAAGTCGGCATATTATTAATCGTAGGTAGAAAAAGCAAATTAAATAACAATAGGTACATGTCCGGTGCGTATAAGTACTAAATAAAAAGTTGAATTTTCATGTAACAAAAGGATAGGTATGTTTTAATATAACTATTAAACCCCTTGTTCTCTTTGTGTGAAACAAAGAATATATTTCATCGAATGTATACGAACGTACATATAACGAAATATCGCAAGTTCACCATATTAGCATAGAACTTAATCTTTCGCTGTTTGAGAGTTTACGCTTGTGCGTGTGTTATGTAACACCTAACGCAGTTATTTTGTTCTCTACACTTGAATATTACTTTATTGCGTGTGGAAAAATCAACAAGGTATTCAAGTCTGTTCTTGGAGTTTCTATAATACTTTATGCATCGTGTGCGGTTATATGCTTCTTCTTTAAATGAGGAGTTACAGCACAAGCTGAAGGTAAGTTTGACGTGAATTTTGTAAAAAAACATATTCATACAAGTTACATAGAATATTTTATAGCACTCATGTCCAAAGTTCACATACATATGGCACACTTTTCGGTGCCACAAGTCGCAGTTTCTGGTACCAGAAAATCTAACCCACTATCTGGATCTTTTAGGCTATTAGGCATAAGATACTATTATAATATATAGCATATGAAAATAAGAAAGATATTAAGAAAGATGAAGGTAACAAGAAAAAGTTGAAAAAATAATCAAAAAGTTTACATACTCCATAGCAAAATTATCGCAAAAATTTTCATTGAAATTTTGTCATTTTCAAATGCTTTATGAGGTTTGAGCCAAATTCGAGTTGCCAGACGCTCATGACTAAACAAAATTGATTGTTTAAATGTGTACCTACACTGCAGTCATTTGTTTATCCAAATTATACATACATAATCGCAAAGTTCTCTTTTCAACGAGTAACTTAAAGAAAAAGAGAGCTCTCTATGATTATATTCGCGCCTTATAGGTGGTTTTGAACGTACTCTTTGAAGTACACAAAATGCCTCATCTAGCTAAAATCGAGTCTGTTCTAATTTCATAATACTTACATTATTTTTCAAATGTCTTCAGAATCTTGCATTAATATTTGTGATGCTCTAGATTGAGCTATGACGCTTCAATCGAAAAAATGGAACGGTCAAAATTTATTAAAATTTGACAAGGAATTCAAAAAAAGTATTTTAAAATTTTTTTACCGGAACCTCCGGGTTACAGGAACTTTTTTTGTTAAAAATAGCATTTTTTGGCCCTAGACGCTATCGCCTTTAATTAAAAAATCTGAAAAAATTTGAGATTATGTATTTTGATGAACAAAATAAGAAAAAAAATGTTCAAGATTTTCTGAGGTTCCATGTCACCCTGAAAAAACTAGTTTCGTTAAAAAAAGCGGGTTTTCAGCTCT
Organism: Trichogramma dendrolimi; assembly: GCA_034770305.1. NCBI lineage: Eukaryota > Metazoa > Arthropoda > Insecta > Hymenoptera > Trichogrammatidae > Trichogramma > Trichogramma dendrolimi. The sequence continues at coordinate 583,937 of JAPMIB010000014.1, forward strand.
TTAAAGTAGCAGTCGCTGTAATTAGAAGCAACACCTGTAACCAGACATTAGGCCAACAGCGAGGCCCTTTCCCCCAGCCACACCGAGGAATAGACCACAGTAGTACGTTAATTGACTTAAAAGTAGTTTAAGTACAATGTGTATCTAATTTTAAGTAGCCTATAATAAAATTGTAATTGTGTATCACTTATTAGTGTGCCACAGTCGACGTTTTATATAATAACCATACCCTTCTTTCCAGCCAGAATAAGATCTATAATATTTTATTCGAGTGGCGTCTCATGACGTCACACATGCACAGTATCTTGGCCCAATAGCTAAATTTCAAACTCACTGCAAAAGTATCTAAATGAAAAAAGTAGCTCGATATTTCGATGAATAATGTACTCAGCTTTCCACTGGTGAGGTCAGATTTTCCGAAATTTTAAATATTTCCTGGGAAAATTTCCGGGAAACCTTCAAAGTCAGTTTTCTTTAAAACTTTATTTTTAAGATTTTTTTAAGTAGTCCTGATCGAAAAAGCAGAACATTTCCCATCAGAATAGCTATTTTTCAGAGAGTGCAACAAAATTTTTCACGAGCTATAGCGAAAGAAATAAGAAAAAACGTGGTTTTTTCTTAGTTTTTATGTGTCTGACTAGCGCAACTTGTGAAAATCTGATCTTGCCATTGGAAAACTGAGAAATTTTCTCGTCAACATGATGAGTTAGTTTTTTCTTTTAGGTGAGTTTAGATACTCTTACAGCGAGTTAGAAATTTAGCGATTGGACTGAATAATACCGCGCGTGGCCGCGCTGTTAGTTTTGACGTGAATGCCACATATCATGTATTCTCGGTGTGCACGTGGATAGAAGGGATACCAGCGTTGGCATCGATTTTATCATGCGTTTTTATGGAAAGTACTTCAAAATAGGCCAGTAGCAGTCACCGAACTAAAATTCTCCTCATAAATATAATAATTCATTGACGAAAAGATTTTTCATTAGCACGTTAAATCGGCGATAAACGTATGTCATTAACGCGTTGCAACGAAACTTTCGAATCTTGAGATGGAAAACAAAACCGTCGCAAAATGATGTTTCCAGGTAAATTTTTCGATTTAAGCATGCTATAAACTGCTGTGAGTGTTTCGGATTTTCCTTATCAATAGTATAATACGTCGAGTAGTAAAAATTTAAATGCGCCGTAAGGCATAATTCAAAGATAAAGCAGAGAAAAAATCACGTACATTTCCGGAAATTGGTGTGACTGATGGAACAGGCAAAGTCACGCTTTTTGAACTCTCAACTCGTCACTATGTGCTTGACGTTTAGGTGGTGAACAGGGTATTGCTATTTATCGATTTGTTTATCGATTCTCGTTCAGGATTACATATGACATACATGTACAAAAACATTTCGTTTTTTTCCTGTTCTTTAACATAGCCAGAAGCGGCAACAGCAGCCTGGCTATTATATTGCGTATGAAAAAACATACAGGCTGCCGGCTGATTGCAAAAGTGCCATAGCACTTTACTGTGCCACGCTCGTTTTGTCGTAACGCATGTACATTGTACAGTACTGAGCTATATATAAAAATGTATACATTGAAAATTGAATTACATCTCGTCCTTTTATCTCACTCTTCTTTCAGTTTTTATTCATTTTCGGACAAGAACTTAACTTATACAGGCAAATTCGCGTGCTGTCGCTTGCATATTAACATTATAGTTTGTTAACTCGTTTTCCAATTGCTTTGCTGTTCTACATTAAGTGCCAGCGAATTATAAGAATGTGCATCGATTAAAGACTAATGACAAAATATTTGTAAAACTTATTTACGATATAATGAACTTGTTCTGCTTTTGTAACGTGTACGTTAATTAGTAATCGAAGTTCGATTCGACAATGAATTCATTGTGTATACCAACGATTGCTTCAATTAAGAGAATGTGTTGGTCCACGTGAATGTGTATGATAGGGGTGTGTATCTACAGTCGACAACGAGCAATATCAGTAATGCCGTATTATCATCGATTATCATTATTATTGTCATTATCATCATCATTTAGATTGGAGTGGGTTTAAAATAGTAATAATATCATTTATGCGTATTGGATTTTACGAAATACCGTGCCAAAAGACTGCGTGTGCAAGTGTTTATTTCAAGTCATTGGTATGCATTTAGAACATTACCCCTTCGTGTGAGCCCACTACCAGTAATATAGAAGATATTACGGATATAAAATTACTAGCACCGTTCCGAGCTCAACGCTCTACAGTACGCATCTATATGACATTTCACTTTAGCATATCGCATACAATCGATCAGGTGAGTTAACTCGATTCGAATGATAATACCAGCCAGCCAATTTTCATTTTCATATTTATACGAATATCAGTTATGAGTGTGACCTTTTTTCGTCGTTAGCTATTAATCAAATTATTGATATTACTCTTGCGGTCTACAAAATAATTCAGAAGAGCGAGAATTTTTTCATACCTCAGAGTAAAATAAATAGAGCGAAGGAATCGAATTCAAACGGTACGAGCGTAAGATAATAAAAAAATTTCTATCATTGTGAAATGGCATATCAAGCGTGAGAGGTTAAAAACTGAAACTAAAACTAAGTATATACTTTTAAAGAGTTCATTGAAAAATCAAAATCCTGAAAATTTCAGCCCTATAGGTCCATCCGTCATGGATCTTGAGGGGCTCAAAGTTTGAATTTTATTTTTCATATTATATTCTGCTCCCCATTCTGTTCAAGGTTTCAGATGAAAAAAAAACCGGGCTCAAGGAGTCCAAAGAGTGACGGGAACCGGTGTCGATAGGCTCTTGAAGTTTAAAAACGTGCTCCGGAAATTTAGCAAAATCGCTCTGAAAATGGCAATCATATAATAGATTGCTAACATTGCTCTGAGGGTAAAATTTATATTGGCAATACGTTTTCTTACATAATTTTGTGTGTAGAATCGAATTCCGTAGTCAGTTTTGACCAAGGAGGGAGATTTCATTGAAAAAATGCACTTATTCGATATCTTTATTCTGCGTAAAAAAAATCGTCTTGTAAACGTTTAAAAATGAACAGAAAAAATCTAGAAAATTTTTTTGACACTGCTAAAATTTAGGACTATTTGTGACAAATCTAATGGTATATATTATGAGTGATTATACTCAGCCATTTTCTTGAAGAAACGAATATGCTTTTCGATTTTTCAATTTTTTATAATATCGTTTTTTGGGATAAATCGTTCATTTTTATATGAAAATAATCTAAAGCACATTATAATATATACCATTGGATTTATCACAAATAATCCTAAATTTTAGCAGTGTCAAAAAATTTTCTAGATTTTTTCTGTTCATTTTTAAACGTTTACAAGACGATTTTTTGTTTTTTACGCAGAATAAAGATATCGAATAAGTGCATTTTTTTCAATGAAATCGTCCTTCTAGGCCAAAACTGACTACGGAATTCGATTCTACCCACAAAATACGTAAGAAAACTTCTTACGTAAGAAAACGTCTCAAAGTTAGCAATCTATAATATGATTGCCATTTTGAGAGCGATTTTGCTAAATTTTCTAAGCACGTTTTTAAACTTCAAGAGCCTATCGATACCGGTTCCCGTCACTCTTTTGACTCCTTGAGCCCGGTTTTTTTCATCTGAAACCTTGAACTTTCAGCTCACCCATGAGTCCAGGCGATACAAAAATTTTTTGCAAAAACGGCCCGGTCTAATGAATACTCGCGGCTTGCAACTACTTTATCGTTACTTCTCATCAGCTCGTTCACTGCATGAACCTTGTTAAATATTCACAGCTTTATATTACTTGGCCCCTTCAGATTCTAATTACATTTATTTTGCACCAAGCATGTTTCAATATAGTGCATTAAGTATTTTATTTCCAAGATCCAAGTATTTTGTTAGCCAACCTCAATTTCACATTCGAGGTTATAATAATCTTCGGATCTCTTCATTGAGAAAATCGCTCCTTCCAATTATTATTTATTTTGCGCGATCTCGCCTATTATTAATCCTCATGACCGATTGCAGAATCTAGATACTCGGGGTATGGGAAGGAATAAATTTAAAAATCATAGTAGTTGCTTCAAACGCGCTTCGGGCGAGTCAATTTTTTATTCGTGTTTTGCTCACTGCTACAAGAGCTAGTGAGCGTAAAACTATGTGATGTAATCGACACACGGTATAATTCCAATTTAATAATCTTTTATCTTCTCTCTGAGGGCATCGAGGCGATTGTCATGTATCCTATCTCAAATAAGTAAATATACTGACGTGTTCGTGCGTTCGAGTGTCGTTACCGTACTCTACCCTGCCGTAATAGCAGCATTGATACCACCAGATAAGATAAATAGGCAAGCACATGAGAGGCAGAGGCATAAAATCCAGAGCTTTTCACGGCCGAGGGTGATTTGTGTGACAGATCGGGGCCAGTAGCCATGCGCATATATACGCCAGTAGTAGTAACAGCAGCAGTGACGTGTATAGATACGTATATTCCTGTACAGTGCACTGGCGTATTCTCAGCCAACTGTTTCCCAATATACGTGTTTCGCGTGTGCCCTACGATTTTCTACGATTTTCTGTAGCTCGATGTATGGAATGTATGCACGTATATGTTCATGTAAAGGTACATACATAGCAGAACAGAGTAGAGCCAACGAACGAGAAAAGCAGGAAACTAGTTTTCAATTCGTCGAAAACTACTACGACAAGTCAAGTGCGACTAAATTACTGAGCTTGCCAAGTAAAAGCCTTTCATGTGTAATTTCCAAACTTGATACTAGCTCTGAATGAGGATTCAATTCCCTGCATGAGATATGTAAAAAAATATGTTTAATTTTATTTCCTTAATTTACATACAGCCTAAAGGATATAGATTTTCGAAAAAAACCTACAAGTTTTAAATAGTATTGATTAATGTTAAGTTAGACCATACGGAAGCGAGTAAGAACGACTTGTTCTACGTAAATACAAACTCCGCTCAGTCAAGAATTTCAATACGCAAGCATATCATTTGTCTTTTTTTTATTTCTATTCACACCACACTAATTGCTGTTGCTTTTAGCTCATCGCGTTAAGGTTATTGTGATGTGGCCATATATGCAATGCCCATGCGACACAATAACAAAGTTTTCCACATTAGATAAAGCCCCGGATATATACGTATCTACGAGTGTGTGTGTATGAATGTGTGAAAGTAGAAAGACAAAGAGACCGAGGGATCGAAATAAAGCATTATTGTGTTGCAGAGAATAGACAATCAATGGAGCTTAAGCGTTTCTCGATTGTTTGTCACGATCGCGTGCGTATAGGTAGAAAAAGGCGCATGCGAGTCGTGCACGACAATGCTGCTCGGAAAATCGTGGAACCAACTGCTACGCAGTACCGCTGTTCATACTCCGCATCGATCGATTCGATTTGTCTGTTTGCTGCTGTTTTTCCTACTTCAAAGCTCGAATCAAAAACTGTCTCTCCGCTTGCTTGCTCCTACGCTGACTGCAGGGTATAAAAAAATAATAAAGATTTGCACTCACGTACAAACAACATAACTACGTATATAATACTTGTGCAGCACATACTCGATCAACTTTGCTTGTTCCTTCGTTTTTTTACTTTGCAAGATGATGAGCAATAGCTTTTTTCACAATTGTTTTGCGCGCTTTTGCGCAGATTGTTATACTATTAGCTAAATGATCACCACAGATTATTATGACGCAGTATTGGGATCAGTCTATCCGCGTGCCAGCCTGCACAGGTCAAGGAGAAAACGTCAGGGCATTAGTCGTTTCTGTATCTACTGCTGTTGCCCTATAGCCAAGGAAACAACTAAATGAAATAAATAACTGGGCACCTACAGCTATACTCGCATAATGTTAGTGTGTATGAGTATATATCTACATTCATTTAAGAATACGCACAATAAAAGAGAGGAAGATGGAATTATAGTAACCTATAAATCCAATTGTTAACGGTTAAGCCAGACATTATTGCAGCTGCAACACATTACATCACTTTCTATTCAAAGGTATTGAGATATGTAGGGGATTGAGATTTGTAGGTAGGTACTACGAAACCCGAGAACAGGCAAACGTGTAAAGGTGTACGCTTGTTCAACATAGAAGATGCGAAAGAGAATGAGGGAGCTATGCTTACAATTACAGTATAGATAAGGCCAAACAAAGCTAGATTGTAAGCATAATCAACAACCTTCGTATAGCACCGTTAAATTGAAAAGCGCAAAATGCATTATCGTTTTTTGCGTGCAAAAAAGAATTTTTGTGGCTACCCAAAAAGCTCAAACTTTCAATTTAAACTCAATTGCGAAAGATAACAAAAATCCGTGAACAACGCTACGAAATTTGCGTAAAATACTAACATTTGCACTGAATCATCGTTTTGCGATGAAAATTGATTATAACAAATGCAATTGCTTCACCTAGCACTAATCGAAAAATTATTATTATCATTTGGAACATTTAATATTATTGGTACCTCAGAATTGTGTTATTAATTAATATAAATTTAATTCGATTTGTGTCTAGCTCGGGCACATTCATATATCATATAAATACAAAAATTGATGTATGCTTTTGTATAAATTCAAATGGCAGTTGACTATGATTGCGCACTAAATACTGATTAAAATGTATACGCACAAGTCATAGAATACTCCCAGAACGCTTCAATGCTGTTCAGTATTAGCTTATATTTCGTATAGCACGAGAGCTCACGAGTATTAACAGTTTCTTAGTTATTTTTCTTGGTTTTCTTCAATTTGCCCCAAGAAAAAAGATTACTCGCTGATAGCTTTAGTCACTAGCTGCTCATACTTATTACACGGTTTTTCTGGCGTAATTGACCTGTAACACGCGAATGGCTGCTACCACTGTCGCTTGCAACGTAACTTTGCTCTGTATACAATATATGTGATTGCACTGATGCTTATAGTTCGCTGACAAAGGTTTCGTGTTTTCAAATAATATACATTGCATTTAACGTACATATATCGTTTTCTAGGTTTGATATATATTACAAAACTCTTTTATGGCTTTGAACGTTTATAAGTAGTTAATTCAAGAGAATATGAGGTAAGCATTAGGCTTTAAATTGCACTTCTGACGCTTTTACTCCATTCGTGTTTATACATAAAACCGCTGCCAATTTATTGGCAAATAGCTTCCTCATAAAAAATGATATTAATGAACGTGTCTGATTGTTGAAAGATAAATTTGTATTTCATTTTTGTGTACAGAACTATAAAAAAACTTAGAGATTTCTATAATTTTGTAAAAGATTCCCTTGTAAAAGTTTCCCTTGCTCAATTTCACGCTACGTGTCTCCGTTCAAAGGTACACTGGATCCAGACGTCCGCTTTTGCTCTATAAAGAAGCAAAAATACAACTTTTACATACTTTTCATTTTGAGTTTTAACTTTTTTTATATTCCATGAATCTCTACGTTTTTGGTCTTAAATTAAAGATTAGCTGCTCCTCTTACATTATACCGAATAAAAAGTATACAAATTCCTTCATTTATACATAAAAAAAATTGAAAATTTTTTTTCCAAAAAACCGAGTTTACAACACGACAAAAAAAATCATAACTTTTTAACTACTCGGTGGATCCGAAAATACGTTTTTGACGCTTCATGCGACACATAAATCCTTCAAAACAAGCCGAACCGCTTCTCGCTACGTGTCTCCGTTCAAAAGTTACACTGGTTCCAGACCACCAAACGTACACACCACACACACCACACACACACCACCACACACACACACACACACGCACACGCACACGCACACGCACACGCACACGCACACGCACACGCACACGCACGCACACACACACACACACACACACCACACGCACACGCACACGCACACGCACACGCACACGCACACGCACGCACACACACACACACACACACACACACACACACACACACACACACACACCACACACACACACACACACACACACACACACACACACATACCACACACACGGACTCGTGCTTGGACTGGAAAGCAAGCAGGACGTGTGCTCGCGCTCCTGGTTTTTTAATTCCTAGTGCGGTCATACGTAGTACCGAAGTGTCTGTGTGTGCGCAAAGTGTGCAGCTTGACGCGCTGCGTCGGTGCATGTGTGTGCAAGTTCTGTGGCTGTGCGTGTGCAGCTGTAGTGGTGTTTTTTGCCCCGCTCTGTGCTTTCCCGCGTACTGAGCTGTCGGTGTGAGCTCCGCGCGTTAGTGTGAGTGCTACAGACTCGCGCCTTGGCGCGAACACCGAAGGCGTGTGCGACTCGCGGCATGTCAACAGCCGTGAGCGACGGGCTACAGAGCCCGCAGGGGCAGACGTCGGTCGAGGGGCCCGGCGAGCCGAGCCTGATGGAGCTTGGGCCACTCCCGACGCCGCGAACGTTTCCTTGCGCAATGAATGCGATCACGGGGAAAATAATTGTCGCTCCTTTGCATTGCAAGGAGAAAGATTTCAAGCTCCCGTCACCCGCGGAATTTGCGACCGGGACCTTGGATGACAAGCTGGAGCGGCTGGACGGCCTTATACGTGGTCTTGGCCAGTTCATTCAAGGCAAGTCTAACCTACATAAGGAGGTGATCAGCTACCAGCTGAGCCTTGGTATGGCCCTCTCAGCGCTCGAGAAGTCTCTGGCGAGCCAAGAGCCGCCTCGCCCGCTCGCAGTAGATAAGGCGGTCTGCACTTCGCCTCTGTTCTCGGGCAGTGCAACCAGCAAGCGGCCTGCAACGTCACCGCTGGCGTCTCACGCAACACCCAAGCGCCACGCCGTGACAGCCGCACCCAAGCAGCATGACGAGAACAACAACGAGGTCGGAGACCAAGACGGGTTTGTACTCGTCGACCGCCGACGCCATCGCCAGCGTAAGCAGACGGCGGCGACACCTGGAGCGCCGCGCCCGGCAACAGCCGAAGCCACGGCCAGTGCAGCGTAGAGCTCATCGCCGATCAGACGCAATCGTCATCAAGGCGAAGGATGCGTCGAAGTATGCAGACATCCTGCGATCCCTCAAGTCGGACCCGACGTTGCAGCAGAAAGTCGGCAGCAGCGTAAATAACATCAGACGCAGCGCCGCTGGAGCCCTAGTGCTGCAGCTGAAGAAAGGCGTAGAGAACGCCTCCGACCTAGGCGAAGAGCTAGGCAGGGTGCTCGGCACTGCGGCTACAGCCAGTGCCCTGCTTCACACGTCCACGATCGAGATCAAGGACTTGGACGAGTGTGCCACCAAGGAGGAGGTTACCGCGGCACTGGACGCTCTCCTGGGCGTTCCGGTTTCTAAGCGCGACCCTGTGAAGTCTCTGCGGAAGGCATATGCAGGAACACAGGTGGCTGTGGTCGCGCTCCCGGATGACCTGGCTGCCGCAGCGCTGAAGCTCGGCCACGTGCGGATCGGCTGGGTGAATTGCCGCATCCGTGCTCGCGAGGAGGCTGCGCGCTGCTACCGCTGCTGGAGCCCTGGCCACATGGCCGCTCGCTGCAGGGGTCCCGACCGCACGGGGCTCTGCCATCGATGCGGCCAAAAGGGCCATCAGGCAAAGGACTGCAGAGGCCAACCATCATGCGTTCTCTGCCAGGAACGAGGAGCTGACGACCATCGTCACGCGTCCACAAGCTCGAGCTGCCCCCTGGCCCGGAAGATCACCCAGGACCGCCGATGATGAGAATCCTCCAGCTCAACCTCAATCACTGCGAGGCTGCCCAGGACCTGCTTTGCGATACCATCAGCAAGCTGCGCATCGATGTGGCCATCTTGTGTGAGCAATACAAGAACCTTGCTCCACCCAATACATGGCTCGCCGATGCCGACGGCCAAGCAGCTATCTGGGTGCATGGAGGAATTCCGGTGCAGGAGCGTCCAGCGCGAGTACATCCTTACTTCGCGTGGGCCCGAATCGGCGGAATTTTCTTTTTCAGTGTCTACGCTCCACCAAGACTCTCTGAAATGGAATTTTCCGCCCTCCTTGCCAACATCACCGAGGAGGCCCGCGACAGAAGGCCCCTTGTTATTGCAGGGGACTTCAACGCATGGTCAACGGAGTGGGGATGTAGGGAGACTAGACCACGGGCGTCCATCCTGCTCGACTCGCTCGCTCTCCTCGATGCGGTGCTGCTTAACACCGGTGATGCGCCAACTTTCAACGGCAGGCAGGGCAGCTCGATCGTCGACCTGACGTTCGTTAGCGAGACTCTTGCGCCCCGCGTAAAATCATGGACGGTGAGCGAGTGGTACACGCACAGCGACCACCAGGCCATCGTCTTCGAGATCGAGGACACCGAGACTTCCACCAGGCCCTCGACGCGCCGGAGCTGCAGATGGAACGCCCGTACACTCGATGCGGACCGTTTCTCTCTGCCGTGTCCGCGCGTCGGTCGCTCCCGGGACCGCAGAGGATATGGCGTCGAGCCTCATGTCCGTCATCACCGGCGCATGTGATGCCTCGATGTCTAAGGCAAACCCTCGCCGCCGTCGTGAGCCGGTGTACTGGTGGACGGCCGAGATCGCTGATCTCCGGCGCTCCTGCCTGCGGGCTCGCAGACTCTCCCAGAGATCGCGAGGCCGGCATGACGAAGAAACCCACAGCGCGAACTACGCCTCCGCCAGGCATCTTCTGCGCGTGGCGATCAAGACCAGCAAGCGTCGGTGCTGGAGGCAGCTTTGCGACGAGGTCAACAGCGACGTTTGGGGCAAACCTACAAGATTGCCATGTCGCGCCTGCGATGCCCGCAGACCAGGCAGCCCAGCTCCCCTCTCCTGGTGCGCGGCGCGGTGGCGGCTCTGTTCCCGCGGGTGCCGAGCGGGCCCGCCCTGCAGCTGCCGCGTCGAGCGGAGGAGCTTATACCGGCCGTCACCTTGGGCGAACTCAGAGGAGCCCAGACGAGGATCAAGGAGCGCTCTGCGCCCGGCCCGGATGGCATACCCAACTCGGCGCTCAAGATCGCCATCGCCGCACGACCCGACATCTTCTTGCGGGTGTATACGACATGTCTGGAGACCGGCGTTTTTCCAACTGGCTGGAAGCGCCAGAGACTCGTCCTGCTCCCAAAGCCAGGCAAACCTCCCGACGAGCCGTCCTCGTATCGTCCGCTGTGTATGTTAGACACGGCGGGCAAGATTCTCGAGAGAATCATATGCGACCGGCTGGAGGCTTTCACAGAGAGACCCGGAGGCCTCTCGGAGCGACAGTATGGCTTCCGGAAAGGGCGATCAACGATAGATGCCATCGAAGACGTCATTTCCACCGCCCGTGAGGCCATCGCCGGCAAGAGATGGTACCGCGGCACCAAAAAATACTGCGCCGTGGTGACACTCGACGTGAGGAATGCGTTCAACTCGGCACGGTGGGACAACATCCTCGCCGCTCTACGCCGTTTGCTCGTACCCGATTACTTGCTGAGAATAATTGACAGCTACTTCTCGGCAAGAGTGCTCGACTTCACCACGGACGAAGGTTCAGAGTCCTACGAAGTCACAGCAGGAGTTCCACAGGGATCGGTACTGGGCCCGATCCTGTGGAACGTTATGTACGACGCGATCCTGCGACTCAACTTCGATGGCGATGTTCGTATCGTCGGCTTCGCGGACGACATCGCAGTGGTGGCCGTCGCCAAGCAGCTATGGCAGATCGAACACGATCTGAACGCTGCGATACTACAGGTGCGAGACGCGCTCCAGGCTCTCAGCCTACAAACGGCTGACCACAAGACGGAGGCTCTGCTCATCACAAGCAGGAAAAAGGAGGAAACCATCACCATCACGGTAGGCGACCACAGCATACGCTCGTCCCCCTCCATCCGCTACCTGGGCCTGCACATCGACGCCAAGCTGAAGTTCGACCACCACCTCCGAACAGTCAGCGCGAAGGCAGCCGGTGTGATCGGTGCCCTTACGAAGATCATGCCCAACTCTGGCGGGCCCAGAAGCAGCCGACGCAAGCTGTATGCTCACGTCGTCGACTCCATACTCCTGTACGGAGCCCCCGTCTGGAGCACAGCACAAAAGCGAGCCTACATTCGACAGGCGGAGTCAGCCCACCGACGAGCCTGCCTGCGTGTGATCGGAGGCCGGCCGCATGTCTCTTACGAGGCCACATATGTCCTTGCCGGCATACCTCCGCTGGCCCTTCTTGCGGACGAGCGAGCGCGACTCTACGGCCGCCGCCGAGAGGACGCAGAGGACGAAGAACGCTTGGCAACGCTAAGCAAGTGGCAGGAAGCATGGGACCGGTCGACGAAGGCCCGATGGACGCACCGACTGATCCCAAGTATCAGAGTGTGGATCGAGAGGAGGCACGGAGAGCTGAACTACCACCTCACGCAGCTCTTGACCGGGCATGGCTTCTTTAAACACATAGCCGACGCTACGACCACAATCAAAGCGCACAATGCCCGGTCTGCCCCTCATCCATCGAGAACGCGGAGCACGTGTTCTACCACTGCCCGAGGTTCAGCGAGGAGAGAGAGCGAGACTACACTCCCTGCTCCACGAGGTCATGACGCCGGAAAACACCACCAGGCTCATGCTCGCGAACGAGCCGAACTGGCTCGCTGTTGCTTCCTTCGCCTGCTCAGTCGTAACAAGACTGAGAGACGAGGAAGCGGACAGAAGGTGACGACCGGACGATGCTGCTGGAAGAAGACGCCACCTCAGCCAAGCCTCAATGAAGCGCATAACGCCAACCCCTCCATCCCCGTGAAGTAATGCCTAACGGCGGTTTCCGCGGGGATGGAACAAAGGGAAACTGACGTGGATGTATCTACATATACACTATGTACCCTAAATCAATGTTACACTCTCACTTTTACTGCTACATTTTATGCAATGTAAACTTCTAATTTTACTTTCTGCTAAATAAAATATATTAATACATCCAAAAAAAAAAAAAAAAAAAAAAAAAACACACACACGCCTCGATGGCTCAGTTGGTAAAGGGCTCAGGCCTCTTGCTTGCTGAATCTGAGAGTGTCGTCTAGGGCGTGGGTTCGATCCCCACTAGGGGAAATTTCATCCGTGATTTTTCCCCCGGTGTGGTCGAGCCCGTGCCCGAGGTGGAGCGGGTACCACTCAAAAAGAAGACCCGGGCTACGTCATCAGCCTCCGAAGCGGTAAAAAACCCCGATCACTGTGCGAGCTGGAAGCGAATAGGATAACCATAAGTAGGAGCCCGAGGCGAGGACACACAAGGCTGGCAATAGATGAAGCACAACGCTCCCGTGATGAAGTCTGAAGTCAGAAGCGAGAACCACACTCACAAGAGGGCGCCGGATGCGGGAGCCAAGGCTCTGCTGGCGCGCATGATGGCGCCTGAAGCGAGAACCACACTCACAAGACGACAACAGAAAAAGGAGTATCAAAAAAAACTCACGGAGACTCAAAGGGTAGCGCCGGAAGCGAGAACCACACTCACAAGATGTAGCCAACAGAGCAATCGGGCCCTTGCCATCGGCGGCAGAAGCGAGAACCACACTCACAAGAGGGCACTAGACAGCGAGTTCTAATACTCAACTCAGGAGGAGACGCCAGCAATGTGTGACCACGCAGTAGACGGCTCTGAAAAAGGGGATACGACAATCGAGAGATGGCTTCGCGCAGGATCGGAGGTTCACCAAGTACAAAAAAAGATGAGTCCCTGAACCCCTAATCGTCGCATATCACTATGCGATGGATGGGGGATGTATGGAAAAACAACGACTAACACAGAAGTAGCAGAAATGCTCAATTAACCCCCCTCACCGAAGCAATGCCTAACGGCGGTTACCAGTGAGTGTCCGAATGGGGTGGAGTGGAAAAAAAACACACACACACACACACACACACACACACACACACACACACACACACACATGACCGAGAGCAAATTCACCAAGCTCGCCGTCCATGGTACGCCGCATAATATAGCTGCTCTCTTCCCTCGTGAGCCTGACGAGCCAGCTCTGCCACCACCACTCCAAGCAGGAGCAATTGTACCAGCCGTCACCATGGAGGAACTTCGAGGAGCATGCAGGAGGATCAAGGATAACACTGCGCCTGGGCCGGACGGAGTACCAAACGCCGCTATCAAGATCGCCATTGCCACGCACCCTGACATCTTCTTGCAGGTGTACACGGCGTGCCTGCGAACCGGTGTCTTTCCCGCGTGCTGGAAAAGACAGAGGCTTGTCCTGCTGCCAAAGCCAGGCAAGCCACCCGAAGAACCATCGTCGTATAGGCCGCTGTGTATGCTTGACACAGCGGGCAAGATTCTCGAAAGAATCATCTGCGACCGCCTCGAAGCCACTACTGAGAGCCCTGGGGGCCTCTCAGATCACCAGTACGGCTTTCGGAAGGGGTGATCGACGATCAACGCCATCGAGAACGTCATCGCCACCACCCGAGAGGCCGTCGCGGGCAAGAGATGGAACCGCGGCACCAAGAAGTACTGCGCCGTGGTCACCCTCGACGTGATGAACGCGTTTAATTCGGCTCGGTGGAACAACATCAACGCCGCCACAAAAACAGCTGTATCTCGGCAACATTAAGGCCGTTTTTAAATCTGAATACGGCGTTAGAAAGGTGAGACAAAAACGTACCAAACGATGCATTCATATTTTTTCAATACGTGATCGTGCTGAGCCGTTTTTTTGAATAAACAAATTCCCGTTTCTCGATTTACACAAAAACCACGTTTTTCGACAAAAAATGGCTCATAACATCTGAAATAATGCACCAATCTCAATTTTTACGCCGGATTCAGAAAGTTGATCAAATTTCGCACCGAAATACATGTCGCTCAAAGTTTTCAAATTTTTTTGGGGTTGGCTCGGACATTCAAAGAGAAAAAATAGATCATCAAATCTTATTTGAATCGGAAATATAAATGCTCGTTGAGCGACCAGTAAAAATTATTTGAAAGGGCTCAAAAATTTTTGAAATTTATTTTTAGGCATATTGAAGACATTAAAATTGTAAAATCGAGGTTTTGAAAAACTTCGATTTTTTTAATCAGTCTAGGCAACATATGGCCAAAGACTGTTGTTTTTATTTCTGCAACATATCACCAATGCATATTTGAAGATTTGAATTTGCATCAATAATCGCAAGCTCTACCTCTTTTATCCATATCATATTATAGGAAAGATTTCGTTAAACATACACAACAGTATGAGCTATAAAAAAGTGTATACAAAATCTTGTTGTATTCGCAAAACACAACATATGCAGAACCCTAGGTATACGACGATTGCTACTACGATAGTCTTTGCGTTATCGAATTGGACGCGTGGGTACGGCAGAGTAGCACGGTACATTACGGATACGGGGCGCGTTTATCGTATACGTAGATCTCGAACATGAGAGAGATAGAAAAAGAGATCGAGAGAGCGCAAGAGTTGTCTCACTCGCGAACCATCGCACGCTTAAACTCATATATTCCTTCGCGCGGCATACAAACTTCACACCGTCGAGCTGCGAGACAAATAAAGTAAGAAGCTTGCAAGAATCGTATAAACGAACAAATTGGTGTTGTCTTACATTATATTTGGCAGTTTTTTTCGAGATAGAATAAAAAACCTTTAAAGTCAAATATCTCAAAAAGGGTAATTTTATAATTTTTCTTAATAGTCTCAATCGGAAGCTGAGGAAATTTCCTATGGATATGCAAGTTTTCAGAGTATGGTAATGCTTATTACTTATTGAAATATAGCGACGAATGTGTAAAAACGTGATATTTTGACCGGCGAGAATCTCACCTTTTTACACTTCAACGTGTTTACGTTAGTCGCTATATTTCAATAAGTAATAATCATTACCACACTCTGAAAACTTACATATCGATCGGAAATTTCTTCAGATTTCGATTGAAACTATTTAGAAAAATCTTAAAAATGCCTTTTTTGAGATATTTGACTTTGAAGGTTTTCCGGCGATTTTTTCGAGGAAAATGGAAAATTTTCGAAAATCTGACCGAACCATCGGAAAGCTAAGGTAATTTCCCATCGAAATAATGTGTTACTTTTTTCTTTTAAGTGCATTTAGGTACTTTTACAGCGAGTTATCAATTGGGTGATTTCGCCTAATAATACCGTGTGGGCCTCACGCTCAAAGACTTGACGTGAAATGACTCATATGACAGTCTAAAATAGACCGAGTCAAGATGTAGAGGCAAAGAATTTGATAGGCAACTGCAGCAAAATGCATAGAGGTATCGAAGAAAGTTGAGAGAGTAGCATTTTTATGACCGAGATGAGTCGACGTGATCAGACTGATACGGTGCTCCTCTCTCTCTCTCTCTCTCTTTCTCTGTATTCAACTTTAATCGGGTCGTGGCAAGTGTTATAGTACCTTTTTTTACAACTTCGTTCGAGTATAAACCTACGGAAAACTGCAAACTCTTATGTGTGTGATATCGCTTTGATTTTCGAATTCAGCTACAGTTTAATATAGTCTTTAATGTACTCCACATACAACTGTGTACTTTGACCATTACCAAATCTTTGGCTGATATGTTTTAGTGCCTCATGTGTAACACGCACTTGCGAGTCAGTTCTGTATTCATAGAACAGAAAAATCCTAAAATTTGTTAAAGAATACGTGTTTCAAAAGTATCTAAAATCTGTAAAAAAGGTAAATTTTGGCGTCTAAAAATAGGTAATTGAACAAAACCATATGGGTCTTTTTTTGAGTAAAGAAGTTACAAAATATTTTTGTAGCCAATCACGGTTCCAGGGTTGAAGTGGTCTCTTTGTTAATAAGTTATCTTTATAAGTAGATTGAAAAACGAAAATTCTTAAAATTCAAGGTTCAAACTTTATGGATCTACAGAGGCTCAGAGTTGTATTTTTATTTTCTAAATGTTATTGGCTTTGATGATGTTTCAATGGAAAAATATTTTAAAAATAAATTTCTTTGTAAAATTTGACGAGAAACTCAAATTTGTTTTAAAATATCATAAATGTATATAACCCCAAAGTCTTTAAAAATTAAAGCAAAGGACTAAAAAATACATTAGTTTGGCTCCTTCGGATAGGCCAATACTGAATAATGCTCTTTCGAAAACAAAAATGCAACTCAATGAATACACAGTTAAACAAATTTGGTAATCGAATAAATATTATTATAAAAAGTATAGAAAAAATCATCTATATGGATGATTTGCAAAATAGTTGCAATTTTCGACTTGATTTTCGTCCCCACGGTAAAAATGAAAAGATTAGGTTAATATCCAACTTTTCTCACTTGTTTTGAACATAGAAAACGAAAACTAAACTAAAACTTATAGAAAAAAAAAATTCATTAAAAAAGCATTGAAATCATATACACTGTATCTAATTTGCGTTACGTTACTGGTGGTTACGGTACTTAGTTTTTCAATGAAAATTAGCTACGGATTTTGTATATCAATTACAATCGTTCTGAAAATTTCAGGGCTCTTTTTCCGCCTTAAAAACCACAAATTCCTGTGCCGTAAAATTTTTTAGATTTAGTCTGTTTGTGGAATAAAGCGGTTACGGTACTGACTTTTTTAATTTTCCTTCGAAAAATAACGTTTAAACGTGCCTATAATTTAGTTTGGTAGGGTTTAGTTTGGTTGAGGGTAAAAATTTAAATTTAGTACCTACGCGGATTTATTCCTTGGGCATTTTAAAATTTAAATCGTCCGTTGGGGGGGGGGCTGAAAATTTTTTTAAAGTTTCCAGGGCCAATAAAATGGAATGATTCAAAATTAGGAAAACGCCACAGTTTGAAAATGATTAAGCTCAGCCGAAGAGTTTATTCTCGATCTATGGGGCCTTTTTTATTACCATGAAAAAAACGTGGAATTCTCCGCTCTTTTCAGATCTGAAATAAAAAAAGGGGGTCACCGTGCAAAAAATCAATTTTGGTTCGCTACAGCTTAGAGGTTATGTTCAAGGTCAAATTCAAGGTTACCATGGGATTCCTCGTCGAAAAATACGTTGGATACGGGGTTTTTGATTCGGAGTTCAATAATTCTGACCTGGTTCTATTCATTAAAAAACCAGTAAAGCAGAATTTTAAGCTAAAAAAGTGCATCGTACAAAAAACAGCTGTATCTCAGCGAATCTTGCGAATTTTTTAATTCTAAAAACGGCGTTGGAAAGGTAAGAAAAAAACCTATCAGATAGTTGTATTCAATTATTTTCATGAGTGATGATACTCAGCCATTTTCTCGAAGAAACGAATATATTTTTCCATTTTCCATTTTTTAATATCGTTTTTTGGGATAAAGTCGTACTTTTTCTGCATTAAAATTATTTTAAAGTGTAAACTAATATATACCGTTGGATTTGTCATAAAAAAAGCCTAAAATTTGGTATTATCAAAAAAATGTTCTAGATTTTTTCTGTTCATTTGCCGCTCGCTCGAAAATGAACTTTGCGAAATTTGCGAAAAAGAACGATCGAAAAAGTGTCTTTTTTTCAATGAAATGGTGTTCCTAGGTCAAAACTAATTACGACATTCGATTCCGCAGACAAAAACACGTAAGAAAATGTATCGTTAAGATTATTTTTACACTCTTAACAGAGTTTGAAATAAATCGAATGGTTTCCCGATTTTGCTCCTTTTTAGGAGCACGTTTTTAAACTTCAAAAATCCATCGACACCATCTAAAATCATTTGTTTGAGTTCTCGTTTAAAGGAAACTCCATTTTAAACCTTAAACTTTCAGATTCCGATGGATCCCCCGAGATACAAAAATTTTTTGAAAAAGTGGACCACCCTAATAAACATAGTACGGTGACCGTTTACGGTACTTGTTTTTTGCATACATATAGGCATGTGACGTTCATGTTAGAGGGCCTTTCTCCGTAGGCGCAATCAGCGCGAGGTCCTCGACACCCCTGAGCTTCCCCTAGGCGCCGCATGTGTGTGCGAGATTGACGAGCGCTCTGATCGCTCGACACACACACACACACGACGAAGCCTGACCGACAGCGACTCTTCACTATATGTACAGCCTCCTCTGCGTACACATATATTTCGCTAGTCAAAAACCAAACAGTTCCTTTTGCTTACATACTTATAAATATATTATTTCATCGAGTACTTCGAGCGTCGAGTTTAAATAATAAGCAGTTATTGTGTTATATAAATATTTCATTGTACGATCCTGCTCCTAATACATCCACAAAAGAAGCATTATTTCCAACAGTTTTGATAAACAATTTTTGAAGTTGGTATTACATATTGTCAACAAATTTAGTACAAAAGAGTACAAAAAAAAACGGTCTAGATTATTATTTTTGGATTCTAAATGCTATTTTAACGCAGTAATACCATAATTGCAACTATTTTGCAAATCACCCATATATGCGTATATACTAGTTATTTACACATCAAGGGCTGGTAGCGGTGTGGATACAGTCGAGGTGTGTTTGCAGCGTTGGGGCGCTGTAGGCGCCGAGGCCGCGTAGCGAAGCGAAAATATCATTTTTATGGGTCTAGAAGTAGTAAATATGATTTGTAAGTACAAATTTGAATTCTACATCAAATTTTACATTAAAAACCATGATTGAACAATTTTTTCAAGTTAACCCCAGAAAATCAGAATTGCAAGCAGAATATCAGCAGAATAAGAAAATTCAACTTTGAGGATTTTCACTTTTCAATGTACTCTTCAAAAGTACATAATTTAAGAAAAAAAATTTTTTTGACCATCGCGCTAACTATGGCTTAGCCCATATATAGAGAATATTACTACATTAATCTTAGTTGTGTCAAATATTTCAAACTATGCCAAATGAACGTGCGCCGCGTTAGACGCAGCGCCATAATGAGCGGTTCTCCCCTATTATGCAAAAATGTAAAAATATAAATATAAATATATTTAAAAGTACTTTTTTTCGCTGACATTTATTTCAAATTAAATTTTTTTTTGTCAAGGAACATATTTTAGCAATCATAGTTTTTTTATAGAAACTCCGAAATTACCGTTTATGATAACACATATGTTTCTATAAGGTAAAGTGGGGGAAACGCCAGCTCGGGGAAGACGAACGGGCAGCTGAACTTTGTAAAGACTGTCGTTGATTTTTCGAGTAAACCGAGCTTGAAAACGAACGATGAGATTTTATTGGTAAAGTTATGCATCCCTTTTATCTCTTGACTTGTTATTTTTGTTTATTGCGATTATAAATAAGTAGATAATTTGTTTGATTGATCGAAAATATATGGAATATAATGAGTACAACAGCAGCTAGAATATCGTCGTGCATAATAAAACTTTCTCTCTCCTCAAGGCACGTAGTTTACATAACTTTACGATCTAAAGGCAAATATCCTGCTCATTTGTCTGCCGTCTCGTGAAGCCGCTACATTGCTCTCTTTTTCGCAGCTCTTCTGTCCTCTCTAACCCTCTCTCACTCGTGCGCACAAATTTTCCAACCATGTTGGAAAGGGCGCGTGGGCACTTCAGGGTAGATGAAGAAAGCGAAAAAAATTCCACAGCAACGCTATAAATAAGTGCGTAGATTACCACGGAAAGTACCCCCCCCCCCCCCTTCTGCGATATGTAATAATAATAATTGATCTCTGACTTTAAAGAATAAATCAGCTCGACGGTAGAGAGGTTGCGCAGAACTCCGTCGTCGAGTTCTAAATATTCATGACATGCCGTTAACAGTATACTTCATCGTGCTTGTTCCTTACTTCTTTCCTACTCCTTGTAAACTGTTGAAAATATTATCTAAACTCATTAGTTTCTTCTCGGCTTGTTCACTATTTCATTGTACAACAATCATTCTTTGTGAACTATTTTGTACGTTTAAATGATAATCAAACATACAAAAGTCTCATATGAATATATTACTAGCGCGGATATTTAGTGGCGCGCAAATACGAGTGTATAGTAAGTTGAGAAAGTGGAATATTAACCTATTGATGGCTTACAACTAATTTTGATGTTTAAAGTTTATAACATAATCTTCGTTTATTTTATTTTTCTAGTTTAAGTATTGAAAAATGGCAAAATAGGATAAGAAAGAAGAGAGCGCGCGCAGCCCGCTGAATGTCGGGCTAGTATGTATTATGTATGATAGTAGTTGCCCTCTATAAGATGTAAGCTTAAGAAATTACTACTAAAAAAATTAATAATTATAACCCTTTTATTTTGATGATTTTTGATGTAAGTAGTGTGCAAAAAGAAAGTTCATCCTTTATTGAAAACTAGAAGTATGAATTTAAAATTCTCAGGAAAGGAAAAAAGTGCAATTCAAGTGCGCTATTAGTATGGTTCACTTATGTACGTGGCTGCCTGAGGCGGAGGCGAGGGCGACAAACACGTGGCTTTGGATTTCCTCTTCCCAGCCGTAGTAAGTGATTAATTTTCATTAGCTATTTTTTGACCCCCAAAAATTATACTCTCAGCAACGAAATGATCGCAACAACAATTTTTATTGGGATTTTGTTAATTTTAATTGAATCAGGACTAAATTCTTTCAGTTTTCTTCGAAATTGTTTCTAGTCTAAAACCATGCATATTTTTTTAGCTAAATTCGAGTTTCCAGTTACACAAACCCGTGAAACTTTAAATGACTGAAAAAATTGATTTACTGACCCCTACCTTATACGTCCGCGTATACACGATACATCGCTCTGATTGCAAAAATAATAATGACTCTTATTTCTCAACAGCATATCAATTATATGTTGACAAAATTGCGACCAGGGTATAATCAAAAATATATAAAACGAGTTCTAAGAGAGCTGCATATATTTGTAAAAAAATAACGTGAAGTGGAAAATAAAAGAATAGAAAAAATTGAGAAAACATTAGAAAATAGAGAAACCCAGGCTCATTATCAATGTAATATGGGACAAGATAAGCAAGCTCTGACTCATACATTCATATATTAATACAGCAAGGTGAGATATCAAAAGCCACATGTATAGACTTGAATTCCCTAAAGG
This sequence comes from Trichogramma dendrolimi, assembly GCA_034770305.1. Classification (NCBI taxonomy): domain Eukaryota; kingdom Metazoa; phylum Arthropoda; class Insecta; order Hymenoptera; family Trichogrammatidae; genus Trichogramma; species Trichogramma dendrolimi. Next base: position 605,887 of record JAPMIB010000014.1, read on the forward strand.
CTAGTAAATGTCGCTTTCAACCCTCGAGGTTTGCAGAATGAGTAGGAGAGCTTACTTGAATATGTGTGTATGTGTGTCGACTGGCAGTAGTGCGGAATATAATGCGTCTAGCGTCCAAGAATTTTTAGCTAAGATTATCCATACTATATCCTTATATATAAGCGGTTGTATATCAACAGCTGTCTATAAACGTATCTATGTGTGCAATCGTTGCTCGATGGAGAATCGAATAATGTACATTAGGGTGGTCCACTTTATTAAAAAAATTTTGTATCTCGGGGGATCCATCGAAATCTGAAAGTTTCAGGTTTAAAACGAAGTTTTCTTCAAACTAGAACTCAAATAAATGATTTTAGATAGTGTCGATGGATTTTTGAAGTTTAAAAACGTGCTCCTAAAAAGGAGCAAAATCGGTCGACCATAAAATATATTTCAAACTCTGTTCTGAGAATAAAAATAACCTTAACAATACATTTTCTTAAGTATTTTTGTCTGGAAAATCGAATGCCATAGTCAGTTTTGATCTAGGAGTACGATTTCATTGAAAAAAATACACTTTTTCGATAGTTTTTTTTCGCAAGTTTCGCAAAGTTCATTTTCTCGCGAGCAGCAAATGAACAGAAAAAATCTAGGACAGTTTTTGACACTACCAAAAAATGATATTATGAAAAATTGAAAAATCGAAAAATATATTAATTTCTTCATAAAAATAGCTGAGTATCATCGCCCATAAAAAAATTGCATTAAACTATCTCATAGGTTTTTGTCTCAGCTTTCCAACGCCGTTTTCAGATTTTTAAAATTCGCATGTTTCGCTGAGATACAGCTGTTTTTGTACGATGCACTTTTATAGCTTAAAATTCAGTAATTCGCAGTTAGATCCATTTATTAAAAAACTAGCGAAGCAGAAAACTAGCAAAGAATGAATTTTATCAGCTGACGAGACCCAGAGACGCGCTAACTTTGACAACAAAGTCCTGAACTCGTGCACATGTCCGTCATAGAAAATGACAGAAAAGCGATCAAACGTTTAAAAAATAATAATAAGATAGACTTGGCGTTACACCCATGAATACCGATTTACGGCGGATTTACTTTTTTGCACATGGCAGCCTATTTGTATCGAGATGATATGTGCAAGATTCCTTTGGACTGCGACTCGCGCGCTGCAAACCCAAGGGTGAATTCATGAGAATTGACAAGCGTCACAAAAATGAGCATACAAATATTAACGAGACATGATACTTACAGGACGCAAATGGTTTAGTGTCTTACGAGCTCCGGATGATTGGGTATTTCAATGTCCCTCCACCTAAAGGAACATTTTCTCTACTTTTTTTCTCAGACGATGGATCATCGAATGCTTTTGGCCTGGAAAATCAGACCTGAAAAACAATGCATTAACAACTGATAGAATGAGTTTTAGATCGGATGGTATGATGATGACATAAATAAATATTGAAGTAGGTGCTGAATGGAAACTTTTTCAAGGCATGTCGAACAAACAACTTATTCTTTTGCTAAAGCTATAAAAGATTTTATTTTTCGAGTCAGGCTATACTCCCCTTCACATAGCGTGTTTTTACGAACAATATGACAATGTAAGCTTATTGTTGGATAAAAATGCAGATACTGATGCCAAAGAAGGAAATTACAGAAACACGCCGCTACATTTTTGTCACGGGGTAGACATTATAAAGAAAATGATTAGTAAAGGTGCAGACGTGAATGCAAAGAATTTTTATAACCAACGCCGGCGCACTTGCTGCATCAAAATTATTTCAATCCCGAGATCTTACAAACATTTCTGGACGCCCTGGACGCCGGTTGCGATATCGATGCTCGAGCTGACAATGATCTATCGCCTATCTTACAGCTAACTTTTTGCCAAATCCACCTCAACGAACCAAAACATTCTAAAATTTCACAGAGTTTATCCAAATGTATTTCTATTGGCCTGAAACATATTAAAAAGCTGATGATTTTGGGAGTACCCATTTCTTCAACGAATAAAAGATGGCCCGATGAAACTAAAATAGATACAAAATGGTATGATAAGGAAGCTTTTGGCCAAGAATGTGCCAATGAAATCAAGCCACTTAATAATTATACAAAATTAAGTAATGGTTTATGAATTTATGACTTATTAATGGAATACTCTGGTAATGTTTTCAAAACTATAAACATTTCGAAAAGGATGACTTCATCAATTTGACAATAATACATCAAACGTTTTCTATTTATGTCCCTAAGTGAGAAAAAAAAGAGGAATTTGTATAATGTTTACCGCTGATAACATATTCAATTCAATGTAAAAGACAATTTTAATTCGATAGCAGTATTGATATTACATTAATTTTTTATATGGTGATTATTTTGCAAATTATATGAGATTAAAGTTTTTAGAAATTCATTAAATTTATCCAGTTCTGTTTTTCCAACAGAATATTGATTTTACATACATACACACACGAGTCTTTTCACATTTTGTGTGCCGAACAAATAATGACATTTTTAAGTTACGAAGGATACTTTGCGTAGCTGAATGTAATGAATTTGATATATCTAATATTGTTGATTATTTTAAAAGGACATCTTTTCTTGGCATTTTTAAATGCTTTTTCAATGTTATGTATTGAATTATGTAAAATTATGTGAAAAATAATTATTAGTTTTTTAGTATCAGATTAGTGAACAACATCTTTTTACTTAGACGCCACAGTTCAATTGATTCTTTCTAAAAATTGCGACACGTGAATAGTATCTAGCCTAAAGTAATTTTTTCATTTTGCTGGACGAGAGTTCAGCTTCTTTCCAAAAAAGAAACCGAGTTTCTTTCGGTTGGAAGGGGAAGGGCAAAAGAATAAAATAGTTACGATATGCATTAAGAACATCTCAACATTCATAAAAAAGTATTAAAGTACTTTATTAAAACTTCCAAATATAATATAATTTTGAAATTATGAATGTGCAACATTTAATCAAAGCTTCATATCTCATTAAATATTCATTACTTATTGATCAGGACAACACACGTTTCGTAAACTTGACGAAGCAAACTTTGATCAAGCTGCAAACAATGAAGCTTTATAACTGTGTAACTAAACACATATTAGCAAGTTTGGCCGCATCATCCAATTGAGAACGTCCTTACAGCCGTAGTGGGTCGCCAGGTCAGAACCAGGGTGGGTATATTTGCGCCACGTACTTCGTTTCCTCCATTCTATAATTAGTGAGACAGTAAGATGGGATTCTTTATCCTAATTACACGCTTAAACATATTCAACCAGCTGTGTAAAGATTTTATTTAGCCTTTTTAACGAACTATTGAAAGCATTAATGAAAGCTGGATCAATATACTTTCCCTCCGACTGGGAAACAGAGCTCCTATCAGCTACTTTTATATAGAACGTATTCAAATATTTGTTATACTCAAAGATGCTGTACAAAAAAGAATCCATATTAAAGAAAGAAGTCAAAATGAGTGAATAAGTTTCCATTTAGAAGAAAAGAAGAGAATATTTCCTTGCTCTCTTTCATTTTATAAAAGACGTTACTTGGAGAAAAAATTCTTGTAAAATTACCCTCCTTCCGTTTCTAGACGATTACGTAAAAAAAGATGCAGGGAACGCAGAGAAATTCACTCATCTTAGGCAGAACTTACAATTTTTTGCTCCCCCACACTCTTGCGAGTCTGCATCTGTGTGTATGTATACTTGAATGGGTCGTAACATGCAGAGTTAGACTTTTGCGGCTAGGACAAGTTTTTCATAAAGTTTCTCGCTTGTGCTTCTTGCTTTTATGAAACGTTTTTCTAATAACTCAACTTTACGAGCGTTATGCGGCCTTGCAAAAAAAGGGGGCAAAAACGTTGTTTTCACATACTAATGCCGGGCAGGACGTCTCTCTTACCTTTTAATTAGAGTGAAGCTGTAACTTTTTTTCTCACCCCATTGCTCGCAAAATCCAGTCGTCGAAAAATGCAATTCCGCGTCGTGAGATCTGTGTCGTACCCAAGCAAAAAAGTCTGCCTGTGCAGGCTTGCACAAAAGAATAGTTAGATAAGAGTATGAATTAATACCTTGAAGCTGCGGAGAGCGGGAGAAAATGATAAATTGGAAATTTCAGGTTTTCGTTAGTGTCTAAAATATACGAGAAAATTTTCAGATTTGAATAAAGTTTCTGATATCCTCGAATTAGCTTGCCTTTTTTGTGAATTGTAATTACTGGTAGCCCATCAACAAGAAGAAGATAGCTCCGAATCAGATAAACGAGAAATCGTAAATGTATCTATTCATGCTGCAATACAATAATTTGTGCAGTGATCGAATTTAGCGACATAATTTTCGTCGTTAAGGATAGTTTTTATGAGCTTTACTCAAAAGTAAACTTATTTAAGGAATATCTATGCGTGTTACAATTCCTCGCTTCTGAACTTTATCTTGCGTAAAAGACCCGATACTACGATATATGCCTAGACAATCGTATAAAAATTGATGGCAATAGATTCGCGTACAAACCCTTGTCACAGTAGCAGCATGAGAAAAAGGGGAAAACTGATAAAATTTCTTTCCCATAACAGAAAAATTTACATTTCAATCCCATAAATTAATTTTATGAACTTTTACCCGCATACGCGACGTGGTCATGTTATTCTCAAGAGGACGAGACTTTGTTCGTGTTATAATAGCAAGCTTTCACAAAATAAGTCCAGAACCAGATAAGAATCACGCATTTACTTTCGCATATACACTCACATATACGGGGCAATGACATTTGGCTAGTTCTCTTGGCTCGCAATTTCACGCGTGCAGCTTCCATGTGTATTGTCTAGCTGGGCTACAATACTTACTGTAATGTATACATATATTGGAGCCATGACTACACTGTAGAAAGAAAAGGCACAGAAGGCTCTTGTCTCTCTTTCCCTCGGCGAAGAGTACTTATTTTCTCAAGTAGCTTTTGAAATTAAATCCCCGGTTGCCACGACGCTCACTTTCCCCCTCCTATTATACATATATAATTTTACAGTTCTGGTCGCTCGTGCTTATTCCGTGGCAAGAAATTATTCGACAAGTGTATCGCACGCCAAGCTCAACCTATTAAGGAAGAAGATACTAGTCGTCCTCTCGCATGCGGCGCACCTTTAACGGAGGGTGGTTGAGCAATTAAATTGGCAAGACCAAGCCTAAACTACAATAGGCTTTTCTATGGTACGTGTAACTATCCTACTATCGCTACAACTACTGCTTACTAATACTATTTCTACAGAAACTGCGGAGGATCTTACCTCCTTCGTTCAAACTTCTAAAGAAGCGATTTTCTGTAGTGAGCTTCATCTCTCTATTATTCCTCTGATTTATCAAAGTCTTTCTCGTATTCCGAAGCTCTCGGGATTTGTAACCTCAAATATGTAAATATAACTACTATATTACAGACTTAAAATAATGACAAGGTACATTGACATAATTAATGTAAGAGAATATTCTTTCGTAGAATTTGTTTTCGATAATTAGGTCATTGCAGGCATATTGAGTGCTTTGGAAAATAGGCTTTGAGGAAAAATTAGCTTAACGAAGAACCGGCTCATAACTGAGACACGAACATGCTAAATTATGTATCGCTATAAAACATCAAGTTAGTGTAAACAGCATTTTGGTTCTCTTTCAAAGCAAATGATTTAAAATTTGTAAATTTTCGATTCGATTTGCTCGCGTTATTTATAACGCTTTGCCAGTAGGTCTGTAGGTGTTCGGGCTCGATATTTAACTTTACTTCACACGTGGCAATAACTCAAATAACTTTGGTAAAGCGTCGTTCGCTCTATACATATTTGAAACTATACATGTACACTCTGCCGCTGCAGAATAGAATCGAGTGGTGCGCAGAGGGTTGAGAACGCGAATATCTGATTTACGAGTCTGGAAAGGGCCACACTCAGTACACACGCAAGTGTATACACATGTAGACGTTGCGACAGGCTTGAATTTTGGATGTTCTGCGTCTGTGCACATGCATGCATCGCAAGCTACGCCATTGTTCTCGATTAATTTTAACATTGCATCCCGTGCGCGTGGCTATATTATATAGCTCACTTGAACGCGCTTATACAAGCTACGTACGCGTACGGGCAGAGATACGACAACCGAGAGCACGGCATCATTTTCCGATGAACCGCTCGCAAATTAATGGATCCATCTCATGCCCGTTCTCTCTCTCTCTCTCTCTCTCTCTCTCTCTCTCTCTCTCTGATTTTCTCTCTCATTTTGTAGCGCATTGTATGCATATGGAAAACTCTGCATTTATAATCTATAGGATAATATTATTGAAACATTGGAAACTGCAGTGAGGTGCAACAGCGCACGAGCATACACACCTTTACATACGTTTGTGCTTTCGATATGACTTATCTGTTAAAGCTCTTCTATATGTATTTAACCTATAGCCGCGTGCACTGCTACAAGCAGCTTTAGGTAGCGTTAAATATTGAAGATGTACAGTATGGCTTTTTTAGAGACAAAGTCGAGAGAGACAGAGAGAGAGAGAGAGAGAGAGAGAGAGAGAGAGAAATAGAGAGAGAGAGGAGAGAGAGAGAAATGAAAATGTGGAAACTCAATCGAGCGTTCTCTTGCTTTTTCCTTTGTATTAGTCCTCGTTGCAATATTATGTACATGCATAAATCTCCGCTAATCAGAGCGCCTAACTTTCCTTTTGTCCTAATTCAAAGTTTTATCGATCACACTGTACCTATGCTACTGTTGTCCCGCAAATTTGTAGGCTGAAGTCATCTTTTTTTCTATCATAATCAGAAGTTTAGATTGTAAATCCCAACATCGATTAGAATATCTAGCAAGGTAAAATTCAGTACATGCACTCAGAATTAAGTTTTTTATATTTTCAAGAAAATCGATGTAGTCAAATAGATGATGAATAAAATAAATTAAAAAGCTAGTCCCTGCTGCAGTAGCAAAAGCTTTCAATTTTCACATTTTTTCCTGGCATAGAAAAGCACTTGTGCAACGTGACAATTTTATCACGGCAAAACAGTGAATCCATATATAGTGCTCAGTAAGCGTAATCTTCCTGGTGTTGAGTTCGCGTTTTTTCTCCACTCATAGCACACATGGCAAGAGAGGAAAGCAATATAATGTACGCAACCATCATCTCTCACCAACTTCGTGTGCTCGTACTATGTATCTTGTATGCGTAAGCTCCCTCTCAATATGATGAATGATTGGAACCTTGCAAGTTGATCTGTGTGTGTGTGTGTGTGTGTGTGTGGTGGGGGGGGGGGGGGTGCATTTGCTCAAAAACTAGTATATTGATTCTGATCTCATTTGTGCCGATTTATTCTCCTGTGTTTATTATAGGTATTTTTTTTATTGATAGGAATTGAAAAAAATTACCCCACAGCGTCAAGATTTGTGGCACTAGCCCAGATAATTCAGCCTTTTAAAAAAACCATTGTTTAATAATCGAATAAAATAGTATACCTACAAGCACTTTTTCATCGGGCGTCTTGAAAATTTGTGCAAGATACCCTTTTTTTAAATGTTCTCATCTGGTCGTAGCTATATCTATACATGCATCATTCAGTACAACCAAAGTGAAACCATAAATCGGCCTATAGCAGCCCTAGTAGCTGCAGCGGTGGCTGTGGCAACAGCAATAGCAACAGTTTTCGCCACTCACGACGAGATAAGAAAGACAAATGGCTTTTGGGCTGTTAATCAAAGTTTTTTAACGCCCAGCCGTGATCATATATTTACCGCAGCCATTGCTCGGGCTTATTCCTGTAGTAGCAAGTAGCAAAAGTACGCTGGAGTGTTTAAAACTCACAGACCCGCCCGTGTGCTTCGTTGTGCCGATGATGATACTTCACTCAAAAGTTAGGCATCGATAATAGGAAGCTGCAAATGATGTGTAAATTGACCAAACATTACAATTTTCGAGCAATTTATACTTAAATGGGTATATGATAACAAGACGAGAAATGTCATTTTATTCATACGTATACTGACGAGGAGACCTTCTCACCTTCGAGTCACGGATCTTTACCAAAATTTTTTGGGGTCTCCAGGAACCTAATAATAAAGCTCCCTACGCTTAGTTTTAAAAGGCCATTTTAAAAGGGGTTTTCTATTTTAATTAAAAATCTTTGAGATTTTCTATATCAAGTTAGGATCACTTAAACAAAAAAATGCACTGATCAAAAGTTTTGAAATTTTTGAAAATGAATTTATTACTTGAGCTTGATTTTAAGTTAAATCGGGGTTTTATTTGAGCCTGTTGCGCCCTTAACATGACCTTGAAAAAAAAACGAAATTCATGTTTCAACGTAAAATTTTCCGCTCTTTTCAAATTTGCAATAAAAATAGGGGTTTGCATTTGAAAAATCGATTATTGAGTCGCTGTAGTTTTGAGGTTGTGATCAAGGTCAAATCCAAAGTTACCATTGGATTCCCCATAAAAAAATACGTCGAATATGAGGTTTTTGATTTTATTTCTCCGCATATTTAGCCCGCTTTTAGGTGGTTTCCATACTTTTGTGACACCCTGTATATTTTAATGTAACAATTCGAAAAAAATTCTCAATGTTAATTTTTTTCATAAATCTTTACGTTTTTTTTCTGTTTAAACAACCGTAGGTTTTGAATGAAGCATCAAATTTTAAATTCGAGCCTGAATTCTGAAATGTCTTTAAATTTTACATAAAATGATGTAAGTGCAAAGTCTTTTCAAGACCTAAGATATGGAAAAAATTGCGCCAATCGCGAACAAAAAATTTTGTGATTATGGACGTTAATGGGTTGAGATACCTGTTCAAATCAATCTCTCTCTTTTACCCTAAGATGAATTTTGTTTAATATTTTTTTGTGATTTGTGATTTTTTTGTGAGAAAATTTATATATTATAAAATTGAATGGGTAAAAAAAAATTTTGATGTCATGATCAACTTATTTTTGACATAAAAAGTAGCAAAAATAGCCATTAGAGGATCACCCAACTCCTTTCTTTAAGGGGGAAAAGTACCTAAAATTTCAAAAAAAATTTTTTTTGCTTATTGACTTTTCCAATAGGATTTTTTCTCAGCTTTCCAGTACCGTATTCAGAATTTTTTAATTTTGATTTTATCGAGAGGTACAGCCTATTTAGTACCGATACTTTTATGATTATTACAGCATAAATGAATAAAACGACAAAAAAAAACATTGCCGTTCTTTCATCAATCTCCGGACTTTCATAAGTCGTTAGCGCCATCTGTTGATACTCGTTTTATTCTTTGGTTATAATACATCTAGCACAAATTTGTTTGTTAACATGACTATAGGTGTAAAGTAACGCCACCACTCGCAGCACGTGGCTTTCGGTATATCTTCTGTCTCTCTTAGTTTTGTACGCGAGCCCGGATCAAATGTCACAACAGTCTGCTGACTGCTTCTTGATTTTCCAATGGCTAATAATTACATTTTTTTTGAAAGTGAAAAAAGTATATGTAGAGTGCAATTATATCTTTGCAACTCAACATAGTATTTCATAATGAAGCTATGAAGAAGTTTTAATAGCTTTTTATGAAAATTTGACATTTTTAGCAGTTCAAATTCAAGAAATACAGTGTACATAAGTAAATTGACATATATCATCAGTGTATGTGTATGTCACTGTACATTATGTATTTTATATGACTGTGATGTATAATTGTATGTTGCATGTGATAAACAAGATTAGTGATAATTGATCAATTTTGAGTGATTTTATTTCCAATTATAGATCCAGTGATTAATGTTTTATGAATGTTAGTGAATAGGTAGAGGACTGGGTTCAAGTTCTAATGTGAGATTGTGCATTTTTGTGTAAAAAGTTGATTTGGACATAATTAACTTACTTACTAGTTTCCATATAAAACCCATATTAACGTATACTAACATTTTAGTACAAATTATAAAATGTAGTAATAAAATTGGCGCATTTGGCTTTGTGTGGCTGTCTGGGATAATTGAACATTGTCCTTGTGGGTCCAATATGATTAAAATTCAAGTTGAATTACTGTTTTTTATTGTCCAAAAAGTTTAAAGCAGCCTCAGTGACCTGAGAGTATCATTATGACATATATTGGTGTATTTTTGTTTTTTTCAACTCTTGGGTTACTTGGGTTACAGTTACGTTTCATCTCAAAATTGCTCTGTTGCCGTAACTTTCCATGTGAACCGTTTGAGCAAATGAGCTGAAATTTTCAGGGATTGTTTTACATAAGAATGACTACAAACCAAGCACTTTCAAAGGTATTGGACTAAATTTGCACTTTTTTCAGACCATATGCTAGCATAATCTGTCATTTCATCTTATTTATTAATGAATAAAATGTACATATGGCTGTCAAATTGTGTATGATTAATTAAAATATCTGAAGTGCTTGCGTTTGTAACCAAACATCTACTGAACAAAATGACACCCCAATGACAATGATTGAATGATCGGTTCTAGCTGGATCTTACGGCACAGGTGTACCTCTCATGACTGTGGTCTTGCTTCATCGAGGAGGGTTCTATGGGATCTGGGACCTCAATTTTTATATTCCAGAGTGAAAAACTTTGGAAAAAGAGTGAAAAAAACAGAGTTTTTTCTGTAGAGTCCAAAAAATTATTTTTCTCAATTTTTAATGAATTTTTTTTAAAATACAGGTTTAAGGTACCTTTCCCCCCTTAAAGGCCCAAATTTGATTTTGTAGACATTTTTACTGATAATTGTCGAAAATTTCAGGAGGGTCTAGGCACTTTTGAAGCTTAGCTATACTATACGATATAGTGGTAACAGTGAAACACATGGAATATAGCGATCTTTCTCTCATGGCAATAGCAGTTAACATTACAGTATAGAGAGGACTGTCCCGTGGGACAATAGTGCACGCCAAACTATCGTATATATAGGTATCATGGTGGCCCGGTAGAATATTCCCGTTTACACGTCAAAGGCTTGACACAAAGGGCCACGTTTACCTCAAAGCTGTTCTACCATCAAAAACTATCTGTCAGAGTGAAGTATATTGCTACGGCTTGAGAAAGTGTGTAATATTTTCTACCTACTGTATGTTTTATGCACAATACACAAACTGACGTTAGACCGGTAAAGTTGATCGAGTTAATTCTGGTTTTTTTGTTATCTGCATGTAGTTGAAAGCAAATCAATTGAAAAGTCAAGGTGAAAAATTTATCTGATACCCGAATCAGTCAATCTTGATAAATCCTCGCTCAGGTATCGAATAGTCAACGTATCAGCGTATTACAGTTCCTCACATATTGAACTCCCCCCCCCCCCCACTCTCTTTCAGCTTGTACTAACTCATGGCTCAGGTTGTACTAACCCCCCCCCCCCCACACGTGTATGGCTCAAATCCAAAATGCCCACGTACACGAAACCGCAGCAACAGCGACAACGGACGTAGACGTCTGGAGCAAAATCGATACTTGCACACACTCACACGAATACGCACACATACTGATGCACATGCATATCCTATGAGCACAAGTAGCAAATTAGTCCCGTGTACCATGCATCCATATGTATAACTCTGCAAAAATATACGTATATAATAGTAAGGAAAACATTATTTTTTCAATATTCTCTATTTCTTCTCTCATACTCCGCCGCTCCTCCTCATTTTTTAACATATTTTTTTTACATATTTTTTACGCTTTAAATGTTTTTTTACGTGTATTTTGAAACTCCTTCTCTTCATTCTCTTTTGTTCCTTTTTTACCTTCTCTGCTACTCTCGCGCCTCCACTGCCTCTTCCTCCTTCACTCCTCCCGCTCCTCCGTCATATTCTCCACATTTAATTATGTTTAATTATGTTTTATATTAAAAAGTTAAAATCGGAAAGATTAAATAAGTAATTACAATCACTTCTTAAAGGGACACATACACAATTATAATCGAAAAAATTTTATTGTAATTTGGAAAAATACTTTGCTTTACCTATTCGTAGCATTATTTAAAATTGCAAAATTTTGTTTTTTCATTGTGAGCTTTTTTCATAAACTTTACACGTTATATTTTCTTTTGCGTTTTCCAGAAGGTTTTGTTTTTGGTAACCTATCGTAATTTTTTTTTAGATTAAAAATAAACTCGCAATTAGCCATAGGTCATTAGGCGAATTGTGATTTCATCTCCATTTAACACTGCCATATATAGATAAAATATTTCAATTTGTCTGTAGCTTTGCCGGTTTACAGTTTGCCATTTGGTAGGTTGAAAAAAAAGCCACACTCATTCACTCAAAATCAATGCCTTTTTGAAAAACTATTTTGGAACTCGAAAAACAACATTTTAGTCGATATCTTCTACATGTAACACACATTGAACAGCAAGATGCTGACGTCATTTGCAATTTCTGAACAGATTTTAATGGAATATAGTCATTTCACTTTGAAATATTTTTAAAATTGACTGATAGCTCGATGCACAAGTCGTTAGATGATTTATATCTTTGAGAGAAACTTGTATGAGTCATTAGTAGTGCCCTCGAATAAAGGTATGAAATTGCTAATCCACCAAGTGCATTGTATACACTTCATTTTCATATTTCAGTATACCCGAGCGCGTTATGATCTACAGCTCGAGGATTATAAAAATTCCAATGTTGCGATACATAATGGAAAAAAGTCTTTCTCTCTGGTGAATAAAAAAGTGTTACACCTTGGTAGTTCTGTTAGCGTGCGTACATATATAAATATACGGTAGAGTGTAATTGCAAGTGCTCTGTGGGGAATTTTCCGCTCTCGGGCGCTGCTGCGAACTCGGTTTATAAAGCAAAAAGTATCAGTAGGGCGCACGCGGCCGTGTATCGTCACGCACGCACACGTATAATGGTGAGTTCGCCAATGCGCAAGAAGTATAACAGCCAAAGCTACAACGGACGTAGCCACACACCAAGAGACACCAAATAGCTAACAGTGAGAGAGGGCAAAATCTCTGAGAGTAGCTCTCATCTCCCCGGATGGAAATAAAAAAGTGAGAGAGAAAGGGACAGACAGACGGACAGACAGACTGAGAGCGAGGAAGGGAAATTGGCTCAAGCGTGAAGATGTATAGAACAATATAAAGGGATTAAAGTATGCTAGTAGTAGTAGTAGTAGTAGTAGTAGTAGTAGTAGTAGTAGTAGTAGTAGTAGTAGTAGTAGTAGTAGTAGTAGTAGTAGTAGTAGTAGTAGTAGTAGTAGAAGTAGCAGATTATCCTGCAGTATCGCAAAAAACTTTTCACTGATGCAACTCTTAGCAACTTTTAATGTCCTCTTCCTTAAGGCGAAATCTCATATTCCTTTTGGCCACCGTCATCACTCACAAATTTTAGTTGAGAAAGGTATTATATTTATTGTGAGATATACAAGTACGAATTAAAAATGTATACATTCACAGAGCTTTAAAGTTTCTCTACGTTTTCTTTGGACTGAGTTTTGAGTGGTTAAGTAATTTGCGGATACACGGTGCCAGAGGCATGAAGTACTATTATACCTTATGGCTTTTTCAATCTCAATTGATCGTTTTTGCTTATTTTGAACCGTTCAAATTATATGCAAGTATCATTACTCAATATAAAATAGTAACTAGTTGAAAATAGTTATTTTAAACAGTTTTCATTAATCAAACATGACCACCACTCAAGCAAGAGCTACCGCAGTATGATTCTTTTTGTCTAGTACTGGTTGAACACTGGGTGGTCAGTACCGTTTTTCATTATCTTGGACCAATACTGGCAAAATACTGGGAATGATAACAAAAAAACCAGTACTGGTTAGGAATACTGGCACAGTACTGTTTAACATTATTGGGCCATATAAAAATTGGATCACATAAGTATACTGGCTATAAATCTTTAACCAGCATTGTGCCAGTATTTTATTAATATTTGTAAACTTGTTTGCTATTAATAATTTAATGTAGAGATTGGATATAAAGTACACACATTCATAGAAAATAAGTTTTTTTATTGTTGTAAACTTATAATTATTCGTCTAAATAATTAAAAACAAATAATTTGGAATGTATAAGTAATTTAAGGGGACCTCCCTCCTCCAAATTAAAAAGAAAAAATGTTTTTTCAAAGATTTATTTGTAATAAAATAAAACTACGTATCTTAATGAAACTTTTGATACATACTTTATTGACCTTATACTATATAAAAAAAATGTTCTATAATTTTTTGCCACCCACAGTCGTCTGCTACAATTGCTTTAAAAGAACACGAAAAAAAACTGCGGTGAGAATGATTAAGAAGAAACCATTAATTTTATCACCCTGCAATTTTAACACAATAATCTGCCCATGTTACTGCTCAGAATGAACTAGAATGGACATAATCGGCATAATATTTTTGGAGATATAAACAATTTTCGAAAAAACGCCGCCATTTCTTTATTTTTTAACCAATGATTTTCATTCTAGTTCATTCTGAGCAGTAACATGGACAGATTATTGTGTTAAAATTTCAGGGTGATAAAATGAATGGTTTTTTCTTAATCGTTCCTGCCACGGTTTTTTGAAATAACTTTATTAGACGACACTGTGTGGCGAAAAATTATAAAAATTTTTTTTTATGTATTATAAGGTCAGTAAAGTATGTATAAAAAGTTTCATTAAGATACGTCGTTTTAATCTATTACAAATAAATCTTTGAAAAAACATTTTTTTTTTTCAATTTGGAGGAGGGAGGTTCCCTTAATACATTTACAGGACATGTTGACGAAATTGATTATCTTATTTTTTTCGATTTTTCTTTAAGTTTATAAATGCCAACTATGTTTGATTTGCATGGATTGCATGGATTTTATGGATTTTGTTTAGTACTGGCCCAGTAGTTATCAAATTCTGCCCCAATACTGTAATTATTTTATTTGAAATACTAGCGCACCTCTGGATCACGGCACTGGGTCAGTATCGGAAACCATAACTGAAAAGATGTTATCATTACAGCACTATGCTAGTATAGGCCCCTACTAAATACCAGTACTGTCAGCGTTGGCATAAGTACTGAGCCAGTACTGGCCCATAATGAGATTCCTACTTGGGCACAACTTGATCTCTTAGTTTGCTCGAAGCTTCGGTCACAAATTTTACCGTCCTCTCAACAGCCATAGTAGGGCAAGGATAATCCAAAAAGCGTCAATCTCTGTAAAGTTTACCGCTCGATAAATTTATAATAAGGTCTTCATTACATATATTTTTAAGAACTACCCATGTAGGAATCTTATCATGTTCCAGTTCTAGTTTTATATGTAAATGATAACAACTTTATTGGCCCAGTATCATATGTAATATTAGGCCAGTACTGAACTAGTCTACTGAACTAGCACTGTCACAGTTTTAGCTAAACATTAAAAAAAACATACAAGCTTTTATTTCACTATTATATTCATATTTATTAACATTTATATTGATATTTATTTTTATTTTTATATAAATATTGATTTTTAAATCACAGGGAAAAACTCTACATAATCTTGGGCCAGTACTGGATACCAATGTTGAGCCAGTACTAAAAAATTTTTTTTTGTTACTGGCCTCATAATGGTATATGGTATTGGTCTAGTATTGTTAACCAGTACTGGTTTTACTATTATCATTTCAGTATCCAGCCAGTACTGTATTCAGATAAAACAAAAACAGTTCAGGCAGCCAATATTATGCCAGTATTGGCCAGTAATAATCGTACTGATGCTTTTTACGCGGGCATTAACGATATATTAGTAACAATTGACCAGTCTATAATTTAATGATAATTTCATAATTTCATGTTTTTACTCTTTCTCCTATTAAGTTGTTCCTGCCATCTCTAGGTACAACCCTATTGGATTTTCAGGGCCTTAAAGTTGAATTTTCTTTTTCTGCTGATATTTTGCTTGCAATCCTGATTTTCTGGGGTTAATATAAAAACATTTTTGAATCGTGGTTTTTAATGTAACATTTGATGTAGAATTCAAATTTGTACTTACAAATCATATTTACTACTTCTAGACCTATAGAAATGATATTTTCAGGCATTTATCATATAGGGGTACAAAAATAAATGTGTTCGTCTCCTTCGATTAGGCCCATACTGTAATATGTTCATCGATACATCAAAATACAACTTCTGATAAATTTTAGTTATTGGCAGACAAACAGAATTCATTATTGAGCTTAATATAAGTCAAAAAACAAGGAAAATTAGAGAAAAACCATGTTTCTTGACTCATATTAAGCTCAATAATGAATTCTGTTTGTCTGCCGATAACCAAAATTGATCAGAAGTTGTATTTTGATGTATCGATGAACATATTACAATATTGGCCTAATTGAAAGAGATGAACACATTTATTTTTGGACAGTGACATGATTAATGCCTGGAAATATCATTTTTATGGGTTTTGAAGTTGTAAATATGATTTTTAAGTACAAATTTGAATTCTACATCAAATGTTACATTAAAAACCACGATTCAAAAATGTTTTTATATTAACCCCAGAAAATCAGGATTGCAAGCAAAATATCAGCAGAAAAAGAAAATTCAACTTTAAGGCCCTGAAAATCCAATAGGGTTGGACCTAGAGGGCTGAAACTTTCAGGATTTTCACTTTTCAATATACTCTTCAAAAATTGCCCATTTTGTTTGTTATTAAATATTAAGAAACCGGTGTGGTATCATTTTTTGCTAGATAACTTATAGTATATTGCGTAAAAAACTCAGGTCAAAATATTAAAACCGTGGTGAGATATTGCGAGTTGAAGTCAAAATTTTATTAAATTTGAAAGCTCAAAATTTCGTCGTTTCCATTGTATGTTCTATTGGACACTCAATTGGATTATATTCTTAAATTCAGATCATGTTCATCAAATAAACTTTTTTTACACAGTAAACATAACAATTCAATAGTTAATGTAGATTATTTCAGATTATTTTACGACTATTTCGTAATAAATTGAAGGTAAAAAACCTCATAGAGTGTATTAAATTGTATAAGAATAGGATGCTTTTCGCAAAAGCTGATAAAATAAATTTAACATTTATGAAATTTTTAATGATTTATTTTTCAATCGGCTGAATAAAAGAACATAAGAAATTTGAAACTATTTAGTTGCTGGTCGACAAGGCAAAAAAGTATCTAACTCGAAAATGAACAAAATTTCGTGGCGAAACGATATGTCGTATCGTTGTTTTGCATATAAACTTAGATATATATGCAGAAGGTAATTAGAAATCAAACAAGCAAGTGGTGATGTCTCGAGCATTGCTCAGCCACTGCGGAATACGATATTACACTCCAAAGCGGCTCTTAACTTAATCAGATAGATTACTCAAGGAGAAAGAGATGAATATATAGACAGATAGACGGACCAGCAGACGGAGCAAAAGAGAGAGAGAGAGAGAGAGAGAGAGAGAGAGAGAGAAAGTTAAGTTCGACACTGTTGAATCCATATGTAGCTTGCTTACTTCCTGGGTTATTAGTAATCGGCACGACTCAGCCCCTTTCCTTCTAGCGCTTTCGATTTTGAGTTCGCGTTGGGAGCTTTTATCGTTTCCAGACAAGCCGAAAGACCGGACAAGACCTCCGTTCCCTATACACGCTTTAGGCTTTCTTTCTCTGTCTCTCTTGGCGTATAGTTTTAGACAGTTTGTGGTTACGTCCATGTAATTGCTTAGAGATCGACATGGTGCGAACTCGTGCGAGGCCATTACTCCATAATTACCATTTTCAGTGAGCTTCTCGGTGCACTTCGTGCCTTTCAACAAGTACCTGTCTAATGTGTATAAATAAATAAGAAAGATAACAAGTTGGATGGTTAATCGAGGTGAACAGAAATTAATTATACTTTAGACATTTTAGCTCAAGCCGATAATTGATATCAAATGAAACTTTATCTCATCGACTACGCAGTCACCAAGGACGAGCACCGCAGTTTGCTAGAAAAAAGTATAAAAAGCTGCTCTGCAAAAATGAAGCTTGATTCATGGGTCTTAAGCAGAACATACACAAGTACACGTAATGTATACATTCGCAAATTCCAGGGCTATGTAAGGGCATCTGTAGAAGTGCGAATGCTCACAAGCCGACGTAATTTAAAAAAGTTGTTTTGATGCCTCGTGAAATTAATACATTTTCGCAAAAAGAGGCACTTTCTGCAATCATCGACAGAGTGTCAGTAGAGAGAGAGAGAGAGAGAGAGAGAGAGAGAGAGAGAGAGAGAGAGAAAGAAAGCAATCTAAAGAGTAATAAGTTGAAAAGTCTATTTTTCCAGAAGAGTCAGTTTTACACGCGCAAGTAAGCGGACGAACCTGCAAGCGAACAAGAAAGAGCAAGGAAAAAAGAATTAATAAGAGAGAAAAAGAGAGAAGGTGACAAATAATTCAAATTTAATTACGACGTTGGCTCGACAGAGAGACGCGTTAAATCTTCGGCAGCTCGTGCTGGTTTTCGATTACGCTCGCGTCTTCGGTTGAAAAAGTACGGTTGATCGAGACGTGCTATTTGTCGCCAAGAATATATATCATATATTGTATAGAAACTGAACATATAATACACAGTAAATGCCCAAGTGTACAGGATAAAAAATGAGACTCTAACAGGATCTTTATAAGCTGTCAATTTCTTGCATTAGCACAAGTCTTTTTTACGAGAGCCCCAACTTGATTTATAATATCGCTAATGCTAAGTACTATAATCCGTTGAAAAATTTTTAAGATCCACCTTACATGCATTTTCTAGTTATCCTCTATAATCAGCCTCTCCTCAATGAATTGGTTGCGGCGTATGCATTAGCTTGATGAAGTACCGCGCATTGCTAATACATTTTAAAAGCTCCCGACGTAATCGAACAACTTTACTTGATGAGAACGGAGAAGGAAAAAAAGGAGTCCGCTACAGTTTTTCTGTAGACTATTTAAATAACCTTGGACACTATACTCGAAGATTCTGTCGACGTAATAGAATATCCATGTATACAGCAATTACAATTTTTATACTTTATTTTTACGCCCTTTGATAAATTTAAAATAATTTAAAATTAGAGAAATGCTCAAATATACTTCAACATGCTTGAAGAGAATCGGCGATGATGTTTGCAAGCTCACCGATTGTTCGAGCTGGCCGGCGTGGCGTATTTATTGCATTCAGCAATAAATTTCTCATTTACGATGAAAACATTGCACTCCGTTGGCAAATAAATTTAGAGTGTGTATATGTGTTTTGAAAGTACCGTGATTTGAAAGTAGTTTAACGCCCGAAACAGGCATGTAGTCGGTGAATTATGGAACCCGAGAAAATTTTCAAAAAAATTCTAGGAGCAATATTAAGCGAGAAAAAAAATGATTAAAAATGCCTGTTTTTTGCTTCAAAAGGATTATTTTAATCCTAGTTGCCATGGAGCTCATGAAGGCGATCGGCTGCCACATGCGATCGATCGATAAATAAACAAACAGCAAAGCCACGTGCTTGGCTAGAAATTGACAGGCTGAGGTTATAACAGCAACGATTATTGGCTGAACTTATAATCATATAAAGTATAATTGAAGTAGCGAGTTGAACTTGATTTGTGAGGCAGCAGAGCACAATGAATGAGGTTATATTAATCCTCTCGTTTGCATACGTGAGCCGCCGGAACTGAGTTGACCGAGATCACGTGAGATTGCACATGGCAACGTGTAACCTCACTTTCTCTCGTCGTGTGCTCGTGCAACTGAGATGCGCTGAATAATCCCGAAAGTTAAGGCGATGACAAAAAGATCCCACCAGGCATGCAGTAGACATTATTGGTCTTCAATTGCAGCCTGGATGGTGTCTTTACCTGGTCGTAAACGTATAAAGCGACTCGCTCAATATAAAACACTAACTGTCATAATGGCGCCACCTACTGTCAAAATAATCTTCTGGAATGCTCGCAGCGTCTCGTGTAAGTTCTTCGAGCTTCAGAGGGCAGCTGCGGAGTTCGATGTCATCGCCTGCGTTGAGTCTTGGCTGAACAATCAAAATCTAAGCATCCCTGGATTGCATACACTGCGTAAAGATCGAGCGCACTCAAGAGGGGGAGGCATAGTTGTCTGGATCCGGAAAAGCCTCGTCTTCGAAACAATCAAGATAAGCCTACCTAGCAACGTCGCAGAGATGTTTGGGCTTCGGCTCAAGACCTGCCGGCCCGAACTTGATATTATGATCTGCTATAGACCGCCTTCTTTTATAACTACTTTACAGGACTGGAAAAATATCGTTCAATGCGTAGATGCAAGCAGAGTGGCCCTGTTCATGGGTGACTTCAACGCTCACAATACGAGCTGGAATTGTGTACTCTCCGACAACAACGGTCTCAACTTCGAGCAGGCCTATACAGCTCGCGGCTTGACACTGCAGAACTTTAATACGACGACTTTCAGAAACCTACGCAGCAATTATAGCTCCAACATAGATCTAATTTTAACCACGCAAAATATCGATCACTTGGTCAGTACGGAGGTCTGCGACGACTCGTGGGGCTCTGACCATCACCCGGTATTTGTTAACGTGAGCATCGAGAGGCACTGCCACTTTCAGCAGAGACTTAAGATCAATTCGACTCGCACAGATTGGAGCAGTGTCATCAATCATCTCGACGAGAACTTCAGCTGCTTCTTCACGACGGCATACGAGTCATCCGACCCAGCGGACAAATACAACACCTTTTACAGCGTAGTCACGAAGGCAATTCAGGCCTTCACTCCAATGAAAGCCAATGTACCCAAGCGCAAGCACAACAACCCAGTGCCTTGGTGGGATGCAGACTGCGATCGAGCAAAGCGGCTCAGTCAAGCAGCATTCAAGAAGTTTAACTTCTCCCTGGATATGGCCGACCTTATCACATACAAAAGGCGATGCGCTGAACTCAAACGGATGCTCAAATTGAAAAAAAAGGAAAGCTTCATCAAATTTGTGGAAAAACTTGACTTTCGAACAGGCTCGGCATACGTATGGAAGAAGTGCAAGATTTTCAAGAACAAGTGGATCGATGCCGACAACAGTCAAATCTACGACAGCGCCAATAACTCCCTCATGCGCCAGAGAGCCACTGAAAAGCTCTGCCCGCCTTGGGTGGAAACGGACCCGGACTTGCTCCCTCAGTGCTGCCCGAATGACTTCTTGGACGACCAATTCTCGTTTATGGAGCTCAATATCGCCCTCGAAAATAAAAACGAGAAGTCTGCACCAGGACTCGACGGCATCGGCTTCGATGTCATTAAGAAACTCCCTATAAAGCACAGACTAATACTGCTCGACATCTTTAACGAAATGTATGAGTACGAGAGCTTTCCTGAAGCGTGGAAGAAGATTCACGTGTTCTTCATAAAAAAACCAGAAGGAAGAGGACTGAGATCAGTGTCCCTCACATCGTGCTTTTGTAAGTTGTTCGAGACCTTGGTGAAAAATCGACTGCAGTGGTGGGCCGAGGTGAATGGATGGATCCCGGCTAACCAGCACGGCTTCAGGCGGGGCTACTCATGTGCGGACAACGTGGCGGGACTGGCGCTGACGGTGGAAGATGCTTTCCTGGAGTCCAGGGACGTACTTACGGCCTTTTTGGATTTGGAGGGAGCCTTTGACAACGTCTTCGTTGACATCCTGCTAGAGAAACTGGCCGCGCTCGGCTGCTCGCGCAGAGTCGTGAATTTCGTCAAGTTTGTCACTCGTGAACGTTTTATTCCCTTGCAGGGCGACTCACTCATTAGACGGATGTTCAAGGGAGTACCGCAAGGCGCGGTGCTCAGTCCCCTACTCTACTCGCTGTACGTTGCTTCGATAGCTGTCAACATCCCACCAACGATTCGCATCTCACAGTTCGCGGACGATGTGTCGATCTCCGTCGTGACGGGCGACCCTGAAAAGGGGGTGCGTGCCCTCGAGGGTGCCATCAGCGAGCTCGAGCGCGGCCTGGATGACGTCGGACTTAACATCTCTCCACCTAAATCTAAGTTTATCCACTTCATCAATAGAAATATTTCTCCGGGCAAGATGAAAATCAAAATCCAGAACCATATAATCTCGTCTAGTGGTAAAAATAAATTCCTTGGCGTCATTTTTGACTACCAACTTACCTTCAAAGATCACATTGCGTATATTCAAACAAGGTGCAACACAGCAATGAATATTATGAAATTTCTGTGTGGTACATACTGGGGATCTCACCCCGACACCCTGCTGAGACTATACGAGACCTATGTTCGCTCGATCCTAGACTATGGTAGCTTTGTCTACTTTCCGAAAAACGCAGGCTTGAAAACGAAGTTGGAAAGAATACAGTTCGCGGCAATCAGAGCGGCCCTCGGATACCGCAGAAGCACACCCACGAACATACTCCTCACCGAGGCCAAGATCTCCTCCGTCGAGGAGAGAGCCGGGATGTTGGGCAGAAAGTACGTGGTGAGGGCGCTGGGCAACAACAACCTGGAAATGTCAATCGCGGCAAAAGAGTTCTACGAGAGTCACAAGTCTGAGCGCCGACCGAGCGGGTGCCTTAGTCGCTGCATCTTTTCGGTGCTGGACGCTGAGTACTGGATTCATTCGAGAGAGCGCTTTGATCCATACAACAACAGCTACAGCACCCTGATGTACTCGGCGGTGCTGAACGTATCACTTGGCCAAGATATAAAAAGCTCACCGGCCCCTAATCGTTTGCTGAACGACTACATTGATGCAAGAGAGGCTACACCGATTTATACAGACGGCAGCAAGGTGAAGGGCGCGCCTAGTGTCGGCTACGCGGTCTACTGTCCTAGGGACGAATATAAGTCGTCGGGTAGCCTGAGCCCGATCAGCTCGATCTTCACCGCAGAGTGCTGCGCCATCATCGGAGCTCTAGAGCACATTGCGTTGACGGACGGAGAGAGGTTCATGATCGTCTCGGACTCTCTCAGCGCACTACTTGGAGTTGGCTCACTCCGGACATGCAGCGGCACAATGGAACAGACGCTGGAAATAAAAAGAAAAATCGCCGCGCTCTCAAGTGGCATTCGAGGGAAGGAGATCGAGCTGCTGTGGATTCCGTCGCACATAGGCCTTGAGGCCAACGAAGAGGTGGACGCCCTAGCGAGGGCAGCTACCCTGAGAGAACCCCCGCGAGCGTCCTTTGTTCGGTACTCGGACCTGGCAGCTGAGTTTTCGGAGGTAGCGAGGAGCAACACCGAGGCGAAGAACAAGAGGGATGGCCAAGAAAAAGGCAGGACCTACTTCGAGTTATTCCACAACGACCGGGCGGCGCCGTGGTTCTGCGGATCTGGGCTCCCCCAAAAAACAATCGTGATGGTGAACAGGATGAGAGCTAACCACACCTGTCTCGCGGAATCGCTGGAGAGAAAGAACATCATCTCTGATCCCCGCTGCAGGTGTGGCTGCGAGGAGGAGAGCCTCAACCATGTCCTGTGGAACTGCGATCTCCTGGAGCCGCAAAGAGAGGCCATGCTGGGGAGGCTAAAGAGGATGCAGCTGTTTCCCCCGTACAACGCGGAGAGCTTGCTGGCGCGGCCTAACATTGCGGCCTGCAAGATCATCTGCAAATTCTTAGACTCGTGCGGAATCCGAGTGTAAAGACGCGAGAGGCGAGCTTTTATACGCGCTATATATTCAAAACTGTACCTTTTTTCTTTTTCTTTTTTTTATTAATTTGTAATCTCATTGGTGTTAAATAAAGTAAGTGCAATACCCTGACGGGTGCAAGCACTATAAAATAAAAAAAAAATAAAAAAAACCTGGTCGTAATCGATGAGCTGACTCCGATTAGATGACCGATGAGTTGCGCCTCGCCTCGATGAGTATGTCGATGAGATGTGCTTGCCGAAACTTCCTTGTTGACCGGCTTGCGCTTGTTGAGATGATCTGATGAGATAAGTCACTTAAAATTCTATTTTAAGAATCCGGGGCAAGTGTAGAAAGCCAATGAGGCATGTGTGAAAACCAATTACTGACAAGTACGATGTTATGGACTCGTCATGACCTGCACTACATTTCTCAAATCATTTTTATATGGTTTTATATTTCAATCATTTCAATCAATTTTTGAATTAATTTATAAATTTAATGAAGTAATATGTGATCAGTAATTAACAGATTATATTAAAGGTGTACCATTTTTAAAGTGTGTTCTTGAAAAATAAAATAACATTTTTAGTGTACGAATGGTAGACTTTATTTTAAACTATTTCAACGCTTTAAGCAACACTTATACTAGAACAGATAATATCTTATACTACATGAAACATTGTATTCTTTTTAAACTTTAGATAAAATAATTTTTCATTTCAAATACAAAATTGGCATGTTTTCAATATCATAATTTGATAAACAAGAGTATGCTACATCTTTTACAGGAGCTACTTCAATATTTGGTTGAAAAGTAGGAACCATCACATTTCTTACATTCAAATTAGAAAAATTGATATCTGATAACACATTATGTGTAGACGTAATATTTATATTTTGACTTAGTGGTTCAGCAATAACTGCTTGCTGCTTAATTATCTATATTTTTTTTTCCTTTTATATTTTTTAAACTCACAGACTTGACTAGCTTTGGTTTATTTTGTTTTATTATATCTCTTCTAGTTTTTTCTTTTTTAATATTAATAAGGTTTTCTCTGTACTCGTCACTGGTTATTTGCTGCTTTTCCTTTTTTTTTCTTTTTGGAGAATCAACAACATTTTCCAACTGTTGTTTGTCTACGCACACTTGAGATTCGTTACCTGCATCGACAGTTAAAGCTGAATTTGAGACTTCTGAGAGTTGTGAAGCTGAATTTGAGACCTCTGAAAGTTGTGAAGCTGAATTTGAATTCTCATTCTTATCTATTTCAACATCTGCAAAGGGACTCTGCAATAGAATTATAATTTTAATTTATTATTTTTAAAAAATAATATGATAAAAAAGTGATCTCTTAATAATTCTTACCAAACAATTTATTAATAATTTTGCACTTTTTACAATAATTTTAGCATTTTGAGCTAGAAGCTTTAGATTAGGATCAGTTGATCCTTGAATACTTGGTTGGTTATTTGTTTGTGCTGTCATTTGTTGCTCAATATTTTCAGTGCCAGAAGTAACACTTTTTTGTGGCTGAGTGATGGCGTTTATTAAACTGTTACACTTTCTCACTTCATCTTGATCTATAATTATAGAGATAGAATTAGAATTAAGTTAATATTAATAGTGAAGGGCAGAAAATTTATACCTAAATCTGGTCTGCTTATGTTGGATTCCGTAGTTGGCTCTGTAGCAAATTCCTCGTCCTTGAACACGGTCCCTTGGTACGAGCCCACATTTTTTGAACGAGTTCTTTGCTGTTTCTACTTTAGAAGCTTTCATGAAAGCTTGCCCAAACAAGCCAAATAACTTACGTATATTGACAGGGTGTTTTAAACGGTGTTCATTTTCTATTATTTGAGTATAATATGTGCTCAAAGGCTTCATAAATCCCACGTCTAAGGGTTGCAATTTGTGGGTACAATGAGGAGGAAAGCACAAAATCTCAATATTGTTATTTCTTGCTATATCTATTACATCAATGTTCATGACGTGTGTAGAGTGACCATCCAAAAATAGTAAAACAGGATTTTCTGCTGATGGCTTGGAAAATTCAATAAATTTGACAAACCATTCTGTAAAAATGTCATGTTGCATCCATCTACTATGATGGAATTTAGCCCATGCTCCAGGTGGTTTGTTTTCAAGAAATTCTGGATTAACTTTCACTCGTGGGAATATTAATAGGGGTGGCATGAATGCCCTAGTTGCTGACATACAGATTTCAGCTGTGACAGTCTCACCACGTTCAGCAGCTGTCCATCCACCAACTTGTCTTGCCCCTGTAGCAGCAATAACACGAGATCTAGACTTAGGTACAATAGTTATACCCGTTTCATCCACATTATAAATATTGTGGTCTTGAAAATTGTACTTCTCCATTAACTTGTCGTACAAGTCAAAAAAATTGTTGACTGCAGTTTTATTAAACCCATACCCTCTGGCTGCTGAGGTAGGTTCAGGTTTACGCAAAGACAAATTGTGCCTTTTCATGAATGGATTTAGCCAGTCGTCTCCAGCCTCCTCTGATAAAAAATAAAACAAATTATTAGCAGAATACTCAATTACTCAGATAACATGATAAGATTAACTAAAAAAGATATTACCTGTCTCTTTATTAAATCTGTGATTAAGTTTTAATTTTTCTGCATATCTAAACGCTAAACATCTCACATCTTTTGCTGTAAGTCCCATTAGTTTATTTTGCATCAATTTTATGTACTGGACCAAAGCTACTTCTTGTTCACAACTAAAAGTTCTAGTGTATCCTCCTGTGCATATATAATTTAAAATATTTATGTGTCCTTAAGGAGGTTAAATTTATTGATTAAATTATAAAAAAATAATTACCTTTTTTCGCAGAATACGATGAACTTCTATTTTCTTTTTGTAAATTTACCATTTTATACAATGTTGAAAGCGGAATCGCTAAATCTTGTGCGACCGATGGTACACTTTTACCTTCCTCAATGACATTTTGGATGGCTAATTTCATTTGGTCTTCGCTCCAATTGAACTTAGTACCTTTTCTCTTGTAATGGCGAACCATCTTCAACTAACTCTAATTAACATAACATGACACAACTAACATAACTAACATTACACGACTAGACCTCTCGCTTTCAACTTACCGGTGCATAAATTAAGACTATGCGCAGTCGCAGGTTATGTTATTTATTGTAAACACGGCGCTCGGGCGCTCTCTCGGTGTAGTACACGCGTGCCCCGTCTGACCTGTTATACATGCTCCATTTGGAATATTTTTTAGATTGTTAATAATTTTTTACCGCTTCAATATTTTGCATTTTGCAAAGTCGGAAATTGAAGTTGAATAGTTATACTTTAACATGGTACTATTCAAATACGCTTAAGTTTTATTTAAGATATTCAAGAATCGATGCGAAAAATCAAGACGGTGGCGTATAATAGTGTAAAATTTTAAATCATTATTTTTTTTTATTAATGATTAATTTGAATAAAAATTATGCATGGGAAAAATTTGTTGAGTGATGTTTAACATTTGTATAAACTCAAATGTTACAAAAGTCATCTGTACATTTGCAAAATCAAGTTCTCCACATACCCGGGCTACACGGCATGCCCCGGTCTTCCCTAGCGCTGAGTAGCGCTGAAAAAACCTGAACGTCAATTTCTAGCCAAGCTCGTGGCTTTGCTGTTTGTTTATTTATCGATCGATCGCATGTGGCAGTTGATCGCCTTCATGAGCTCCATCGCAACTAGGATTAAAATAATCATTTTGAAGCAAAAAACAGGCATTTTTAATTTTTTTTTTTCTCGCTTAATATTGCTCCTAGAATTGAAAATTTTCTCGGGTTCCATAATTCACCGACTACATGCCTGTTTCGGGCGTTAAACTACTTTCAAATCACGGTGTATAAGCGATCTGAATGGGTACAAGCATTGCTGCAAAAGTAATGTCAGCACGATGTCGAATAGACTCTCCGAGCACCCGAACAGTCTATCTAATAATTGAAGTGTCCTACGTCGATTGTCAATTTATATATTTAGTGTGAACGTGAAATTGTCAACGCGCATCAACGTTACGAATCGATATTATAAGTACACAGCAAGCATGTAGTATATAGAAACTTAAAAAAATATTTTGCTGCAATCTTTATTAAAATTAACTTCATTATTAAAGGTGTTCTTACATTGGTAATTGAATCTCCAATTCTGAAAAGGGTCTTCGCAGTAGATTATAGTGGGCTGAAACCAGTTTCACTCTCAGATTCTCCTGTTACCGTAAAAAAGTTTTGTGACACAAAGCTTCAGAGCTAGCAAGCTATACAAAACTGTCCGCTGTAAAAAAAAAGAGTTATAACTTTAGAAAGTGTAATCATAAATTGCACAAAACATTATAACTTTTAATTTTTTATGTGTGACGAAGCAAATAATTTTGAAATATTTTTATTTTGAAACAATTTGAGATATTAACCTCACCCGCAGTACCAGAAAGTGGAACTTATAATTTAGAAATAGTATATTTTGTAAAAAGTGCGCGAAGCAGTTGACTCATCCAGAAGTTGTTTTCACCCAAACGTAGCGAGGGTGCAAAGACTCCTGCGTGAGTCAACTTCCTCGTGAACTAGTTGCGAATGATATTTTTTTACTCTGCTTGCGAAAAACTATGAAAACCCCCCAAAAAGCGTTACTTATGGCACTTGTATCGTAAAGTACTATTTTCCATTTATTCTCGGTTATTTTACTTCATACATTATTAATTTCCTTATTAATTCTGAAGAAAACGTAACTCATCTGGTTGAAATTTAATTTAATTTAATTTAATTACACTGTCATGTAAATAATAAAATTTACTAAAAAAGTAACCCAACCACAGCTCGATCCATGCATCCGAACTCGTGGGACGGTGTCGGGCGTGAGACCTGGTCCTCTCTCACAAGGATGGCCCTAGTCCTGCTTCCAGCGAGCTCTGGCGGGTTCTGTCGAACGTACTCAAGAGGAAAAGCGTCAGCACAAGGGAGAGCACCGACAAGACGGCTCCGGAAGGCGGGAATGACGCTGAATGAGGGCTCCGCGGGGCGAGCGGGGATCACCAACGAGTTGACTCGGTTCCTGAATCCCTAATCACCACGCCTTAGCGTGCGGTTGGATCGGGGATGTAAGGAAATAACCAAATACATCGATGTAGCAGTACTGCTAAAAAGGCACCCACCGAAGTAATGTCTAACGATAGTTCCGGTGGGAATCATGCCTGAGTTCGGAAGGGCCACTGATGCAAGGGTTTACCATGCCCACGTCCTCTCCATAAAAAAAAAAAAAAAATCACACACACACACACACACACATCACACGTCTCCTACGACGCGGCGTACGTGATAGCCGGCGTACCACCGCTGGTGCTACTAGCGGATGAGCGTGCGCGCATATACCAGCGCCACCCCGAGGACGTCAAAGAGGAAGAGAGAAGAGAGACGCTGAACAGGTGGCAGGACCGGTGGGACCGGGCCCCAAAGGGCCGATGGATACACCGGCTAATCCCGAATATCACGGAATGGGTCGAGAGGGGACATGGAGAAGTGGACTACCATCTCACACAACTCCTGTCCGGGCATGGCTACTTCAGAAGCCATAGCCAGCGCTATGACAACACCCTTAGCGCACTCTGCCCGGCCTGCCCAATCACAGTAGAAGACGCGGAGCATGTGTTCTTTCGCTGCCCGCGATTTCACGAAGAGAGGGAGAGACTCCAACAAGTTCTCCAAGAAGAAATCGAGCCTGAAAACATCGTCAGGCTCATGCTCGAAACCGCAGGCAATTGTATGGCGGTAGCGTCTTTCGCGCAATCAGTCGTCACCAGACTTTTTCGCCTGGTGGGGTCGATCTCGGGCCTGAAGTGGTTCGGATTCCACTATAAATAAGGTGGCTCACCAGAAGAAGACTCCGATCAACGAGAGCACCGACAACACAGATCCTGAAAAAGCGGGTACGTCACTTGACCCATCTTGGCGCCGCATAGTGACCGGGAATCGCCAACAAGGAGTTACAGGTTCCTGAACCTCTAATCACTGCACATAACTGTGCGGTGGATGGGGGACGTAGGGAATGACACCATCGATGGAGCAGCAATGCTCGTAAAAGGCATCCACTGAAGTAATGTTTCGCGACGGTTCCGCTGGGGATAATGCCTGGAGTTCAGAGGACCACTGGCTGCAGGGTTTGCCCTGACCACGTCCTCTGATAAAAAAAAACACACACACACACTTGCCCGACAACCGGCTTCCTTGGTTCAGTGGGTATAGTTCTTGCCTGCTAATACAAAGATGTGCCGTAGGGTGTGGGTTCGAATCCCACTGGGCGAATTTTCTAGGCGTGGTTTTTCGCCTGGTGTGGTCGAGCCCGGGCCCGAAGTGGAGCGGGTACCACTCAAAAAAGAAGACCTGGGCTGTCATCAGCCTCCGAAGCGGTAAAAAAACCCCAATCACTGTGCGAGCTGGAAGCGAAGAGGATATCCATTAGTAGAAGCCCGAAGCGAGGACTCACAAGGCTGGCGATAGACGGCGAGCACAACACTCCCATTATGAAGTCAGAAGCGAGAACCACACTCACAAGATGGCAACAGAAAGGAGTATCAAAAACTCACCGGGACTCACAGGGTAGCGCCGGAAGCGAGAACCACACTCACAAGTGGCACTGGGTAGCGAGTTGTAATACTTAACTCAGGAGGAGACGACGACATTAATGTGTGACCACGCAGTGGGATACCACTGCTCTGGAAGTGGGATATAACAATCGAGTGATGGCATCGCGCAGGGTACAGAGGTTCACCAAGTAGAAAAGAGAGCCCCTTAACCCCTAATTGTCGCATATTACTATGCGAAGGATGGGGGATGTATGGAAACGACTAATATCGAAGTAGCAGAAATGCTCAACTAACCCCGGCCTCATCGAAGCAATGCCCAGCGGCGGTTACCGGTGAGTGTCCAACAAAGGTGGAGAAGGAAAAAAAACACTCGCCCGACAGGCCATCGCGGGCAAGAGATGGAACCACGGCTCCAAGAAGTACTGCGCCGTGGTGACCCTCGACATGAAGAACGCGTTTAATTCGGCTCCGTAATAATCAAAAGCTTTCTTTCAGCAGGCATATCACAGGGGTCTGTCTTGGGCCCTATCCTGTGGAAGGTCATGTATGACGCCATTCTGCGCCTCAACTTCAGAGGCGACGTAAAGATCGTCGGCTTCGCGGACGACATCGCCATAGTGGCCGTGGCTAAGCACCTGTGGCAGATTGACCATGATCCGAACTCTGCCATTGCGCAAGTGTGAGGCACGCTTCAAGAGCTCAGCCTAGAAACGGTTGACCATATGACCGAGGCCCTACTCATCACTAGCAGGAAGAAAATTGAAACCATCACCATTACAGTGGGTAACTGCAGTATAAGGTCATCCCCCTGCATCCGCTACCTGGGCCTACACATTGACTCCAGGCTGAGGTTCGACCAACATCTCCGTACCGTCAGCGAAAAGGCAGCCAGAGTAGCCAGAGCCCTCGCGAAGATCATGCCCAACATCGGTGGGCCCAGAAATAGCCGACGCGTGCTCTATGCCCCCGTTGTCGACTCAATTCTCCTGTATGGAGCACCCATCTGGGGCTGTACAACGGAGACGCAGACCTACATTCGTCAGGCAGAGTCTGCACATCGACGAGCCTGCCTGCGCGTGATCAGCGGGCGACTACATGTCTCTTACGATGCGATGTACTTGATAGCCAGCATACCGCCGCTGGCTCTACTAGCGGATGAGCGAGCGCGCATACACCAGCGCCACCCTAAGGACGTCAAGGAGGAAGAGAGAAGAGAGACATTGAGCAAGGGGCAGGCCCGGTGGGACCTGTCTCCAAAGGGCCGATGGACACACCGGCTAATTCCGAACATAACAGAATGGGTCGAGAGGGGACGTAGAGAAGTGGACTACCATCTCACACAACTCCGGGCATGGGTAAAACATGTCCGGGCATGGCTACTTCAAAAGCCATAGCCAGCGTTATGCCCAACCATAATAGAAGACGCGGAGCATGCGTTCTTTCGCTGCCCGAAATTCCACGAAGAGAGGGAGAGACTTCAACAAGTCCTCCAAGAAGTTATCGATCCCGAAAACATCGTCAGGCTCATGCTCGAGTCCGCAGACAATTGGATGGTGGTATCGTCTTTCGCGCAATCAATCATCTTCGGACTGAGGCAAGAGGCGCAAGAGGTGTAACAATGATCCGGACGAAGCTGCAAGAAGCAGACGACGCTTCTGGTTCCTGAACCCTTAATCACCGCAAGGTGAATTTGGACGGGGGATGTATGGAAAAGACACCGATGTAGCAGAGAAGCTCTACAGAGTCCCCACTGAAGTAATGTCTAACGACAGTTCCGATGAGGTGCCACACAAAAAGGGGTGAAAGGGGGAAAACCAACACACTCTGGTACTAAGCTTCTCATTGGCCTAGTAGGTTAAGGGATCGCAAGCTACTTTCTGTCCAGTCTGTGATGCTCAGGGCATGAGCTCGATTGTCACTGAAGGAAATATCATTTGTGATTTTTTGTCTGTTGAGATCGAACTCGGGTCTAAAGTGATCCTTCAAGAGAGTCAGTCCATCGAAACATGAGAACCCCCAATCGCAGTGCGGTGCCGGGTAGCGAGAACTACACTCGCAAAATGGCACCGAAAGCTAAAACTACACTCACAAGATTGTGCAACACAGCGAAAACACAGGAGGCTCACCCACGTAGGAACCCAAGCAAGAAGCTACCAGTATGATTCTTCCGGTCCAATACTGGTTGAACACTGGGTGACCAGTACGGGTTTTTATTATGTTGGACCAATACTGGCAAAATCCTGGTAATGATAACAAAAACCAGTACTGGTTAAGAATATTGGTACAGTACTGGTTGCTATTATTTGAAAAATTCAATCATATACGTATACTGGCTATTAATCTCTAACCCTTATCGTGCCAGTAACTCATTAATTTATATAAAATTGTTTTATTTAAAAGGATTAATCATTTAATGAGAAGATAAAACATATATCACACTATTTCATAAAAGACAAGCTTGTTTATTGTTGTAAGATTGCATTTATTCGTGTAAATATTTGAAATACCGGCGCACTACTGGGTCACGATACTAGGTCAGTATTGAAAACCAGTACTAAAAAGTTGTTACATTCTCAACACATTGCCAGTATTGGCCCCTAATAAGTACCCGTACTGTCAGCGTTCGTCAGTACTCGCCCAGTACTGGCCCAAAATGGGATTCCAACTTTGGAATCTTATCGTGGTCAGTGCTGGATACCAATGCTGACAAATACTGGTTTAATTCGTAAATGATAAACAAAATTACCAGTACTGGTTTCCTGGTATTGGCCCAGTTTTTCTAACCAGTACTGCTTTTGCTGTTATCGTTTCAGTATCCAGCCAGTACTGTACCAAGATTAAAAAAACCAGTACTGGCGCAGCTAGTGATATGCCAGTATTAGCCAGTAATAATCGTACAGGCGATTCTTTCGTGGGCACGTGGTAACGACACCTTATGTAACTATTACAGACACATCCCGCTTTTAAGCAAAACCAGCTTTTGCTTTGGCAAAAACAAAAATGCCTATGATTTTATAACATAACCGCAACGCCCTCAAAAGTTTGGGAAATTCCTAAAATCTTTAGGCAAAACCAGCAATGCCTAACCAACTTTAGGCATTTTCGTGAACTGATACATTTGAAACTCGTGAATGATTAATTAATCCTAAATTTATTATCAATTTAATAGCATAAAACTAATACTAGAGTCTAACACTTGCCTTATTGATACTATATTGCTACTTGCTATTTCTATACTTCTATCTTAGCCAATAGGCCGAGAAGGCCACACATGCAGACATTTGTTGGCAATTCAATGTAGTTTCCAAATATGTAACAATCTTCAAAAAATGGTGAATCGACAAAATATTAACACCACATACAAAAGTTTGCTTTGCTTCTAAAGAAGGCCTTTTATACTCATCCAATAGTTCAAAATATGTAATAGACTTTTTTCTAAGATTGGAAGATTCATTTTTTCTTATCACTCGTACTTGCGTATGCAGAAATAGTAAAACCAACTGCATGTCGTTCATCCAGTTGACTTGGCACGTCGAGTCGCGGACTGCCATCGTAACTTTATAATACGATCATTTAAAATTGGAAGAAGCTTATAATGAAATTTTTTTTACATATGTTCAGTATTACAAAAGCAGTGATTTTCTGTAAAATTTTACGCAAATATCACTTGTGATAATTTGCAATTAATTTTTTTCATAATTTTCGCGTGCTAATTTGTGAATATTCATGTGGCTGGAAGGTTCACCAACTGACCGATAGTGGTGTGACATGTATTGTTCAATCCCCAATAAGTCAAGTAAAATGGTCAGTAACAACGTTGAAGAGACTTGGGCCGGATAAAAATTGTACTGTCATCTAAGTAAAACAATTGTATACATATTGTAATACATATTGTACACTGGCCAAGTATACAATTTTTATACAACTATTTTTTATGAAAATTATTCACAATAAAGATTTATTTCAAAGTGAACATACTGTGACGGAGCACAAGCCGTCTCCAAGCGAGTCGAATACTCGCAGATAATGCGTCACGCTGAGACTGCCGCTTGCGCGTATGTATGAGTGAGTGCATGTGTGTGCACCGTATCTCGTGCGTTGTCAGGTAGCTGATAAGCAGAGGTCCGTTGGAGCGATTATCACGGCAAAACACGTCGAAGCAAAGTCGGAAGTGGGCGATAATATTCAACGAATCCGTCGCACGTGGAGATTAGGGTGGTCCACTTTTTCAAAAATTTTTTGTATCTCGGGGGATCCATCGGAATCTGAAAGTTTGAGGTTTAAAATGAAGTTTCCTTTAAAGGAGAACTCAAATAAATGATTTTAGATGGTGTCGATGGATTTTTGAAGTTTAAAAACGTGCTTCTAAAAAGGAGCAAAATCGGGCAACCATTCGATTTATTGCAAACTTTGCTCAGAGTGTAAAAATGATCTTAACGATACATTTTCTTACGTATTTTTGTCTGCGAAATCGAATGCCGTAGTTAGTTTTGACCTAGGAGCACAATTTCATTGAAAAAAATACACTTTTTCGATCGTTCTTTTTCGCAAATTTCGCAAAGTTCATTTTCGAGCGAGCGGCAAATGAACAGAAAAAATCTAGGAAATTTTTTGACACCACCAAAATGTAGGATTTTTTTATGACAAATCCAACGGTATATATTAGTATACACTTTAAAATTATTTTAATGCTGAAAAAGCACGATTTCATCCCAAAAAAAGGTATTAAAAAATGGAAAAATAGAAAAATATATTCGTTTCTTCAAGAAAATGGCCGAGTATAATCACTCATGAAAATAATTGAAAACTATCTGATAGGTTTTTTTTTCACCTTTCAAACGCCGTTTTCAAAGTTAGAAAATTCGCAAAATTCGCCGAGATGCAGCTATTTTTGTACGATGCACTTTTTTGGGTTAAAATTCAATAATTCTGAGCTGGCTCTATTCATTAAAAAACCAGCAAAGCAGATTTTTAACCCAAAAAAGTGCATCGTACAAAAATAGCTGCATCTCGGCGAATTTTGCGAATTTTCTAACTTTGAAAACGGCGTTTGAAAGGTGAAAAAAAAACCTATCAGATAGTTATATTCAATTATTTTCATGAGTGATTATACTCGGCCATTTTCTTGAAGAAACGAATATATTTTTCTATTTTTCCATTTTTTAATACCTTTTTTTGGGATGAAATCGTGCTTTTTCGGCATTAAAATAATTTTTTGTGCTACCCCAACCTAAAGTAACATTTTGCTCCCGCTGAGCAAAACCAAAATGTTACTTTAGGCTGGGGGATTCACAAAAAATTGTATTTGCACCTATGTAGCGAAAAAAGAAAGTCTCAGAGCACGTGATTATCAACCTCGGCTTCGCCTCGGCTGATAAATTACATGTGCTCTGAGACTTTCCAGTTTTTCCCTCCCTAGGTGCAAAATATACTATTAAAGTGTATACTAATATATACCGTTGGATTTGTCATAAAAAATCCTACATTTTGGTGGTGTCAAAAAATTTCCTAGATTTTTTCTGTTCATTTGCCGCTCGCTCGAAAATGAACTTTGCGAAATTTGCGAAAAAGAACGATCGAAAAAGTGTATTTTTTTCAATGAAATTGTGCTCCTAGGTCAAAACTAACTACGGCATTCGATTTCGCAGACAAAAATACGTAAGAAAATGTATCGTTAAGATCATTTTTACACTCTGAGCAAAGTTTGCAATAAATCGAATGGTTGCCCGATTTTGCTCCTTTTTAGAAGCACGTTTTTAAACTTCAAAAATCCATCGACACCATCTAAAATCATTTATTTGAGTTCTCCTTTAAAGGAAACTTCATTTTAAACCTCAAACTTTCAGATTCCGATGGATCCCCCGAGATACAAAAAATTTTTGAAAAAGTGGACCACTCTAACTGGAGATACAAAGAAGCCCGGACGCGGGCAGTGGCAGTAGCTGGGCCAAGAAGAAGACGCCCAGAGCAACAACAAGAGGGCATCATTGCAGCAGCGAGGCGCCGAAGAACTTGGGGTAATTGTAAGGTACTCTTAAGTCGTTGGTAGGCGCGGCTGCCGGGCCGTCCGTGTGTGTGTGTGCAAGTGTGATAGTGTGAGTGAGGCCACGCGAGTGTCGCAATGGTGACACTGGGCCAATAATAACGGGCGAGCGAGTCTCGGCCCCCATGGGCTATCGCAAAGTGCCCAACGCATGCATAAGCGGCTACGTGTCTATATCGTTAGTTGAAGATTGTAATTGGCGTCGCCGTGATTATTTGTTACAGTTTGACTCCGTGGGCCTTAAATAAAGAGAACTCTCATATTGATAATTGAACTCGTGTCGAATGATTTCCTTCTACCCCGTCACGAATTTTAGGTAACAAACGCCCAGGACAGAAGGTGAGTGAACGGGCCCACGGCTCGCCCGTACTGATGACAGGCCCAATATCGTCTCTGGGACTCGAGTCAGGTGAAACGGGCCCCCATAAATAAAAGTGCAAATTGACTTGACCATCGATCTGACCATCAACCAACTGACTCAACTACCAACCTTACCATCGACCCCAAAATCGACCCACCGACCTAACCATCGACTCGAATGGAAAAATCCACAAATTACCCATAGAATCGTCGCCAAGTTGCTTCAGAGTCTGGCGAAATTGATCAGACTATCGTAAATTTCCGTTATACCCGGTCAATAATGACTGATTTTTTCTTTCAAAGGCAAAATTTCACGAAATATGTATGTTAACTTTGAAATAAAAATTTTATTGTGAATAATTTGCATCAGAAATAATTATATAAAAACTGTATATTATAACTGTATATTATAAAATATAAAAGAGGATAGTCGTCGACAGATTCGGGAAAATAGCTTTTCAGGAAATATGGGCCTTTCAGGAAAACTAGAAAATAGTCATTTGGATAGCGATCAGTCTTTAAAATAATATGTCTATAATAAGAAAAATGAAAAAAAAATTGTAATCAAAATTTTCGAAAAGTTGAATCTATATTTCTCGGATTGATCTTTAACTAAAAAGTTTTAAAAAATTTCCATAAAAATGAATGTTTATTAGTTTTTTATGCTACCCCAACCCTTAGTGCACACAGCGTGCACGCTAGCATGTATACAATATGTGTATTATTTTTTTACTAGGGATTGAACAGCAACATTTCTAATGGTATTTAATCTAACTATAAATAGTAGGGAAGCAAGCTCAGACTTTGCATGCACGTGCACTAATCATGTAAGTTTTGTGCTTGAGTTTATGTGTGAAGTTCCAGCAGCAGCTCTTCCAGTGTCTGGGTAGCTTGGCCCGCAGTAGTTCGAGTATAAAGTAGTTACAATCCATTCGTCGCAGGTGTCAGAATCGCTCGTCGAGAGAGAAAGAGAGAGACAGAGACAGACAGAGAGGAGCGATTTCTATTAAAGCGGCTTGTTGACTACTGGCATCCTAGTAGATTAATGCTTTGCCTAGAAAGTATAAGTAGGTACAGCTAGCGGTATGCCACTTGCAATATTTCACATTGCTACTTGCTCTAGCTCTTCTTGGGACCTGTACGAGCTAGAACAGATGAATCACTTTTGCCTTCTGCAAGAGCTCCTGAGCAGTTATATCGAAGGCGAAGAGCCTTTAGGACTTGACATCTTTACGCCACTGCACTGTATCTTACAGACGTACATGCTTTTACACATATCTATACAAATTTAGTCAAATAAATACATGGAAGAACTAGACTTATATTTTCTATTATATTATTATTTTTACTTATCAACGACATTTGCGATGAAAATGGTAAGTTTACACGTGCGCTTTTCTTGAGCTGCTACTTCTGTAGTACTGTAAGTCGAGTCAGAGCTTCGCAAGTAAGTGCATACAAGAGAGTGCAAAAGAGAGAAAAAGAGAGAGTGCCTTAAGAAGCTCATCAGTGAAACTTCACTCTTTGCTAATAGCAGCAGCGGTGGAAAAGGCGAAATATTACTAACGATCTTAATAAGGAGCCATGAGAATAAGAATTAAAGACTGTTAAGAAAATGAGCAGTGTAACAGCAGTAGCAAGTGTAGCTTGAATTTTCATACAAACGAATGTCTATATGTAATTGATGAGTGTCCTATTACACTTGCCTTGGCTGTCAGTACTTCATACTACTATATTTTTATACAGCTATTTCAATCTCAGAATGCTGGTATTGAGAACTAACAGAGGTCTTAAAATTGAATAAATGCTTTTCAACTTTAGGAAGGGTTTTTTTCTCTTTCTGTGATGTACCACCATCACTTTGAGTCTCTCTGCGCATGCACAGTAGGTAATCACGACGTATCACGGGGCCTGAGCGCCGGGCACGTCGACAGAATCGTCAGAGTGTAACCAGCCGGCTAAAAGTACAGCCGAAAGCGTAGCTGGTTGGGTCCATAGCGATAAGCCGTTTCCGCATTCAAACATTGTAACTTAATATTTATTATACAAATAAACTTATCCTAATTAACTTAATAAGCCCAGTGTCTCATTTCGCCAATACATCACACTTTCCATTGCATTTTTTTCAATTTCGAAAGTTTGATTTTTTGCTGAAATACAGTCATTTTCGCGAGCTTGATTCATGTGTTAAATTCATTTTTATTGGCATTTTCAGGTTTAAAAATGTTTCAAAAACGAATTCACGAAATTTAATTAAAGCAAACCATTTGAGCTGGAACACCAAGGTATTGCACACTTCTTCGAAACATCAATAGTTACACTTTTTTCATATGGTACAATAATTAATGTTTGAATTTGAATTTCGGACCCAAACCCTAAATATTACACATTAATCGTGTAATATTAATGTAACTAATCGGTCAATATCTGCCGGTCTATTCATCGATTTAAAGATGCCTATATGCCCTAAGGTTGACAATGACGCTTCCAACGGAACAGCCGGAATTTCAGTTGTTCTCTCACCACAACACCTAGTCGTTCCTCGCAGATCAGGTTTGTTTTGACAAATTAGAGAGACGTGATTGTTAGGAAACTTCACACTTAACGAGGAAATAGAGAGACGCTATTTTTACTTCAGATTGTAGCGCAGTGATTGCTTACCTACGAACCTATTGTTTTCCATCGGCTTTTTTGCATT
The DNA here is from genome assembly GCA_034770305.1 of Trichogramma dendrolimi. Classification (NCBI taxonomy): domain Eukaryota; kingdom Metazoa; phylum Arthropoda; class Insecta; order Hymenoptera; family Trichogrammatidae; genus Trichogramma; species Trichogramma dendrolimi. The sequence continues at coordinate 645,182 of JAPMIB010000014.1, forward strand.
AATTGAATAGCAATGAAGATGATTTGGGTACAAATCAAATAAAACCCAGCATAAGAACCAATTATATTGAGCACGAGCGAGAGACGCGGATACTAGAGTTTATTACTTGGTTCTCAAATTGTCAAACGTTTATTTTTAAGCATGCTCTCTTTTCTCCGCATTTTCGTCCCTTTTTTCTTATCTAAACCCGAGCAAGTCCCTGAGTAATAGTTGTGATCTATCATACTGACCAAGTTTTTATTTCATAAATATGAATAATGGCAAGACTCACAAATCCAATACGAAAACTAATTGCTTGAATACGCATGTAGCACATAATATTACATTATCGAATAACCGTTTTTAACGGGACACATACAATGTGTATACCCCTGCTCGACCAGTCACAAGCACCCAAGCTAGTCATCAAACAAGAGCTTCGCAACGGAGAAAAAAGAACAAGTCCGCATTGTCGAGGGTGAAACAGAAGTAGAAAGAAAAGCATAGAAACACATATATCTATCCAGCAGGCGTGAGCTACTCAATCGGATCACATACTCAGTCGCGTGAGATAGGCCATTTATCCTTGCGGTTCGGTCGACTAGTTTCGACAAAAAATCCAGTGACACGTAGCGAGAAAAAAGGAAAAAAGATAAAAGAGCTGAAACGCTGCGAGCAGTGTCTCTGTATACCTTCATACGTAAGATTGCATTGGTGCACACTCCACGCGATCTAGTGTATCACTGTTTCTGGACAAGCTCTTAGCACTCAGTTGTGCACACCTCCTCTTTTGTTTTTTTTTCTGCATCAGATACTATGTGAGCTGGACAAAGAAAGAACGAAGAAAAAAGGACTCGATTTTACGTCTGATTAACGATCCACCGCGCGAAGAAAGCGTCGAGCTTTTTTAATTTTCTTTTTCGAGAAAAGCGGCTAAAAAAGCTGACTTAGCCCAGTACTTAATAGTATAATGAGCCTTATTGAAATATTACGTGCTTGCCGTAATCTCTTGAGCCAATTCACGAGTGAACAGTAATCGGGCACTCAAATAACAACTTTAGAAGTACTATTCACTCGAATTTCGTCCTTACCAATGTATGCATGTTATAGATGAAAAAAATAAAGTAAAGTAAAATAATAATAATTGTACGTGTAGCATGATAAAATGAGAAAGCTCTAGGACCGGGCTCAGAGTGCACCAGGCAGCAACAGCGCCTTCCTTCACTCATTGAAGTAGCGCGCGTTTGCATCATTAATCTTTGAAAGTACAGCACAGCCTCATCGTCTCCTTCTTCTAGGTAACGCCACGTCTTTTTCTCGACGGCGCATCTCCTCCGGGAATTTTCCCTAGATGCTTTTATCCTGCTAGCTTCTTGGTTTCTTTGCTGTGTGAATATACTATACATGTATATCACGCATGTCCTAGGCTTGATTCTCTCCATTGCTGGATCTCTCGAACTCTCTATCGGCGCGCGACGACGCCATAGTTTAGCTCTGCACGTTTTATTTATGAGCTGAGCAAAATTGATTTTACCGTGATTGCAATCGATATATACCAGCTATACAAGACCATGCATTGCGAGAGAGGATGTATAGATACGTATTATGAAGGTGCCAGGTTTTCGATCACACGAGTTATACTTCAGAAGCTCTCTCGTCATCTCTTTATTGGTTTACGGGACTTATTTTCTTTGCTTTAAACTATAATTACTCTATCCATGCCCAACAAATTATTTATCTTTTTTCAATTCAATTTTTGAGTTCCAAGATAAAAGTCACATCAAACTATCAACTTCGAAGCTTTTTCTTCACGAATCAATGTTTATTGCAAAAATCTATATAAACAGATAAAATTCATCTTGTCACTCTGTGGTAATAAATCACAGGAACCATTTTTTATTTTCTTCTTCCTTTTTCGTGAAATTTTTTAAATACTTTATTTATATTTAGCAGTTTATTATAAAAATAAAAAGTATGCAAGATAAAAAAAAAGAATTCCATTCGCACGCCTACATTATTTTTCACTAAAAAAGACCATTGATTTTGTACACTTATTGAGTCATTTTTCCATAACATTGTACATTTTTAATAAAAATCAAATATCTCTAATGCTGCAGAACAACAGAAAAAAATCTACTTCAAAAACACTCATGAGCACAAGATCATACTCTGCAAGCTGTAAGAGTTGCTCTTTTCAATTAAACCCGCTTTTATAATACAGTACAACAGCTGCAAAAGATACTTGTGCAAATGTGTCGATTTTCAGGATGACAGTTCGCCAAGTATTCAGCACAGCAGCACCGCTATAGTTTACACATACGCTGCAAATAAGCACGTATTACTGAGTACTGGTTTGAGGTAGTTCCCTAAGAACCTGACCTACAAATTCAGGCATATGTCTAGAAAAAATCTGAAAAAAGTCATACGTTTTCCTTGAAAAATTCTAAGACTTTTTTGTTCTTTTTAAATTTTTCGTAGAGTTCATACTTATTGAGATAAATAATTGCAAAGATTTATTGCTTGAAATGATTTAAATTTGAATCGTTTATAGCTCGTGAAAATAGATTTTAGAGAAAATTTGCAAGAGCAATTTTTTGTTTAAAATGACCCTAAAAACCTTAAAAATTGGGTTTCAGGTCAAAAAGTTAAAGTTTTTATTTTTGCAATGTTTTTACATTAACTTTTCTCAAAAACTGTATGATCAAGTTTGTCCAGTTTTTTAGCTATGTTTCAGAACATACTGAACAATAATCTCCTAGTTTTTGAAAAGATTTTATCGATGCGTTATTTTTATTATCACACAAAATAGCGTCTTTTCGACACGCTAGCATAGGAGCATAGGGATCCCATGTTAAAGTACCGAACTTTGATTAATTATATTTCGGAAATGGTTTGGTTAAAGTTCCTGAAATTTCTCACTCATGTGAAAAGCACTGCCAATAATATGTGGTTAAAATTTCAAGACCCTTTATCGATAGTCATTTTTTTGAGAGAACTGCCTTAAACGGAATCTTAATGAGGCACACCTGTGTCTATTCCTACGAATTGTTTTAAGCGGCATCGTAAGAAAAGATACCTGTGTTATTTCCTGTGAAGTTATAAAAATTTTGAAATAAATTATGATTTTTATATTTGTACTAATTGGCATAAAATTATGTAGGACTAAGTCTTTTTATCTCACAAAATTCACATTAAATACCTTTGAATACACTAAGGGGCGTTTTTTTTTATTAATTTTATAAGTAGGTTTTTCCACGTCAAGCGTAATATGCCAAAAAATTGACTTTTGAACTGAGTATATGGGCTAAGCCATAGTTAGCGTGATGGTCAAAAAAAATTTTTTTCTTAAATTATGTACTTTTGAAGAGTACATTGAAAAGTAAAAATCCTGAAAGTTTCAGCCCTCTAGGTCCAACCCTATTGAATTTTCAGGGCCTCAAAGTTGAATTTTCTTATTCTGCTTGCAATTCTGATTTTCTGGGGTTAAAATGAAAAAATTGTTCATGGTTTTTAATGTATTATACTGCAATATATAATACTGTAATATGTTCATTGATACATCAAAATACAACTTCTGATAAATTTTAGTTATCGGCAGACAAACAGAATTCATTATTGAGCTTAATATTAGTCAAGAAACAAGGAAAATTAGAGAAAAACCCTGTTTCTTGACTCATATTAAGCTCAATAATGAATTCTGTTTGTCTACCGATAACTAAAATTTATCAGAAGTTGTATTTTGATGTATCGATGAACATATTACAGTATGGGCCTAATCGAAGGAGACGAACACATTTATTTTTGTACAGCTATATGATTAATGCTTGAAAATATCATTTCTATAGGTCTAGAAGTAGTAAATATGATTTGTAAGTACAAATTTGAATTCTACATCAAATTTTACATTAAAAACCATGATTCAAAAATTTTTTCAAATTAACTCCAGAAAATCAGAATTGCAAGCAGAATATTAGCAGAATAAGAAAATTCAACTTTGAGGCTCTTAAATCCAATAGGGTTGGACCTAGAGGGCTGAAACTTTCAGGATTTTCACTTTTCAATGTACTCTTCAAAAGTACATAATTTAAGAAAAAATTTTTTTGGACATCACGCTAACTATGGCTTAGCCCATATACTCGTAAAGAGTACATTGAAAAATGAAAATCCTGATAATTTCAGGCCTCGAAAATCTAATTAATTTTTAACTTTAAATTCATTTTAAATTTTGACTATATACTGCGATTCTATGTTTTTTATGAAAACTAATAAAAAAATTATTTACTCACTCGTGTACATATTCAACTACTTTATACTTTCTTATACTTTTTCACAGCTCCTGCTACTTTATTTTATCTGCTTTCTTTGAAGAAGAATTTTTACACTAGCGAGTCATTTTTTATTCTGCGTCCAATGAGAGTTCAAGATAGACTGCTTGTTTTGTAATTGAGAACGTTTATTTAACCAGCTTAGCAAATAATGCGAAGCAATGGACGCGTGAACCACCTCAACGGAGTTAATAATTTATTTTCGATAAAGTTGCAATAACTTGGTTGCGAAGATTAATATTCTTTTGACGTGCATGCCAAACGCTTTCTGAAAATATGTTGACGAACTTGTTTGCAATGTAATTTTTGTAAATAAGGGGTTGAATTTAAGATCAAAAGTTGTAAATCGTAAGCAAGTATTCATGCTTGCAGTTATCCCGAAAAACGAGTCCCCTTGAGGCTGTTTTAGGAAGGGGGAGGGTGGCTTGTTGAAGTCAAAGTTTGTATAGGCATTGCAACTGATTTATTAATTATGCAACGGGTCTATAGGCACGGAAGCGTTTAGCATGGCCTTTCTCCGACGACGTACGAGTTGAGAATTCGTATTACGGCATTATTAAGACTCAAGTTAGTGGAGATTTCTTCGCACTGAATTATGCTAAGCGTTCACTCTAAACCCAAAAGAGTAACTTTCGAGCCTGAAAAGAGTAATCCTGCATCATTTACTCTTTTAAAAAGGGTAAATGACGCAGTTTACTCCTTTCACTTGAACGCTAGAACTTAGAAGAGTAATTTGCGCTATTTACTCTTTGTAAAAGAGTCAACAATGCAAATTACTTCTTTCACTTGAGCGCCAGAACTTAAAAGAGTAATCTGTGTGAATTACTCTTTTAGAAAGAGTAAATAACGTAGATTACTATTTTTCGAAAAATGCTGAGTGGAGAAAAGCGTAATTCATTCCAATTACTTTTTTTGGAAAAGATTACTTCATGCATAAGAATTTTGCGTGCAGATTACTCTCTTTGAATATTAAAAAACTGAACTTAACTTGAAAATAATTTAGAAATATTAACCCTTTAACGACTGAAATGACCATATTTGGACAACATTTATAGCGATGAATTACACCGACTAAAAATTGTTTAAAAAACTTTTCAGATATCATTTCTTACGTAAAATTTAATGTACTTTTCGAATCTGGGGTCAAAATTTTCAACAAATTATTTAATAAAAAGTTATAATCAATTTTGTAAAAAAAAACATGAAATTTCGAGAAAAAAATCTCGTTTAACTCAAATTTCAACAGGGAAAGAAGGTTCGCTCGTGCGTCTCACGCATATAGATTTGGTCAATGGCATGTACACTTTATTGTAAAATAGTTATAATTATGAAATTCAATATGGCGATCATAAATTTGACTCCCGAAGACCTGTATGTCATAAAATGATTTCGACAATTTTTAACTCGATAACCATCAACTTTACGAGAAAAAGTTTTAGAATAAAAAGATTTTTGAAAAATTGGTGTTATCCAGAAATCCATAAATCGTTCCGAAAACTCTGAAAAAAGCAGGCGTGTTCTTTGATAAATTCTAAACACTTTTTATTCTAAAACTTTTTCTCGTAAAGTTGATGGTTATCGAGTTAAAAATTGTCGAAATCATTTTATGACATACAGGTCTTCGGGAGTCAAATTTATGATCGCCATATTGAATTTCATAATTATAACTATTTTACAATAAAGTGTACATGCCATTGACCAAATCTATATGCGTGAGACGCACGAGCGAACCTTCTTTCCGTGTTGAAATTTGAGTTAAACGAGATTTTTTTCTCGAAATTTCATGTTTTTTTTTACAAAATTGATTATAACTTTTTATTAAATAAATTTTTGAAAATTCTGACTCCAGATTCTAAAAGTGCATTAAATTTTATGTAAGAAATGATATCTGCAAAGTTTTTTAAACAATTTTTAGTCGGTGTAATTCATCCCTATGAATGTTTTCCAAAAATGGTAATTTCAGGCGTTATAAAGGGTTAATATCATCTTTTCTAATTTGTTCACAAAACAGTTTCAATCATAAATTATTTCTGTTTGTGGAATCAATTGCCAACCTTCTTTTATTCTTTGATATATAATTTTAATCTAATTTTTTTTCCAATATTAATGCAATCATATTTTAAATTAATTTCATAAACCAAAAATAAATGTAGTGAAAAATCGAAAGTAACGTATTTAGTCAATTTTGGTCCGTTAAATGTATAGTAGCATTGCGCATAGCAAATTACATGACTTATCGAATTTATTCTTACCCAAATAATTACTAGGTTAGCAGCGATGCAGGTACACCCGCCGAGTTAGATACTCGGACCTCAAAAATTTGCGATCGATTAGTCGCTTCCTGCACTGTTTAAAAGCAACAGCGCATGACTACAGTTTCACGATGTACACGTTAAGCAGTGAAGGAAGCGACTAATCTATCGCAAATTTTCGAGGTCCGAGTATCTAACTCGGTGGGTGTACATTCTTAAAAAGTTTAATGAAAGAACGTCAATTCTGATGTAAAGATTTTTCTAATTAATAATTATATCAATTTCTGTTATGTACAAAGAAAGTTAACTTTTCGACGTCTTTATAATTCAACGTATTTATTAAAAATAATTTGGAAATATTAATATCATCTTTTCTAAATTATTCACAAAACAGTTTCAATCATAAATTATTTCTCAACCAAACGATACAAACAAGAAAAAAAAATCACTGCCAATGTATTGGCAAGTAGCTTCCTCATACTTTTTTTTTAACTTAAAAATAATTTGAAAATATTAATATCATCTTTTCTAATTTGTTCACAAAACAGTTTCAATCATAAATTATTTCTGTTTGTGGAATCAATTGCCAACGTTCTTCTATTCTTTGATATATAATTTTTATCGATTTTTTTCACGATGACGTAACAATTAAGGTAGTTCCCTCAAAAAAAAATAATTTGGAAATATTAATATGTAAATTAAAAATCTAAAAAAATTCATAAAAGTATATACCAAAAAATTTTTTTCAGATTTTTTAAGTACTTCAGGCTTTCAGATAAAATAATTAAAAATTGGAAAATTTATATATAGCGATACGAGCCTAAATCAAACTCGAAAATTTTTTTCTCTGCTTTATCGCATTGAAAAACACGACCTTAAATTTTTTTAAGTTGCCTTCAAAGGCGGACTGGCCATTGGGAATTTGGGAACTTTCCCGGCGGGCCGTTACGAATTGGGCCCCCTTGAACAACACTCTGGGCCAGGTCAGCAAAAAAAATTGCCACCTAGCGGTGATTAACCGAAACAGTACCGAAATTAAATTTTAGAAGATGTTTTTTGATAAAAAATTCAGTGATGTTTTGCTGCGAACTAAATGCGGAAAGGAAATTCCAGCTCATAGAGTCATATAAATAAAATCCATTCACCCCAAAAAACCAAATTTCTTTTCAGAATGTAAAACTTGAACCCGACGGTGAATCTTTACCATTTTCATCTTCAATGAAAAGTTAAAAGCTCTTCTTTCAAAATAGTATTACTTTTATTAGGAAAAACCGGTTTATTATAGACAAAATGACAAAATAAAAAAAAAAAAAAAAAAAAAATTCCGAAAAACCCCCATAACTTTTTAAATACTTAACATAGAAGAAAAAAACATGTTTTGGCTTCTTCCTTTCATAATTACGAAGAAAATGAGCCATCTTCAGTAACGATACGACCTCCCGTCATCGAGATATCACTCTGCACAGACATACACACGTACATACACACACACACACACACACACACACACATACATACATACCAACATGTGTCAGAAATTCGATGTAGTTTAAGGATATATCATCGAATTTACCCTACGATGCTTATTTACGAATGCTGAAATTCAGCCCGTCTCAAAGCTTCCTCTATGAGGAAGCAATTTTCCCGAAGTAAAAATTTTTTAAAAATCGAAAAAAAAAAATTTTTTTTCTTTGTTTATCGCTAAATTAAATTTTCTGGCTTCATCCTTACATCATAACGAACAAAATAAGCCCTCCCCCGTCACGATACGTGCTACCGTCAACAAGGAATCAATCTACACAGACATACAGCCGCACACACACACACACATACATACCAACATGTGTCAAAAATTCGATCTCGTATATAGAAATATCATTAAATATACCCTACGATGAATATATACGAAAGCCGAAATGGAGCACATCACAAAGCTTTCTCTATGAGGAAGCAAAATATGTTATTATATATACATAAATATATTAAAGGAATTTATACGAGGTTAATTATATTAGTTTAATATCTATATTATTCAGTAAAAAAGCACCAAAAAGCTTCAACAATTAAATAAAAAATATTCTTGTAAGTGTGGCTAAATTTTTTAAATAATTTACTTTTTATACTTGCAACAATGAGAATATTTTTCGCAAATCGCTTTAGCCACACTTACAAGAATAGTTTTTATTAAATTATTGAAACTTTTTGTCGCGCTTTTTTACTGAATAATATAGATATAGATATAACAGAATATTTAATATAAGTTCTTTTAATGTATTCATGTATATATAATAAAATATTTTTTTAATATTCAAAGAGAGTAATCTGCACGCAAAATTTTTATGCACGAAGTAGTCTTTTCCAAAAAAAGTAATTGGAATGAATTACGCTTTTCTCCACTCAGCATTTTTCGAAAAAGAGAAATCTACGTTATTTATTCTTTCTAAAAGAGTAATTCGCACAGCTTACTCTTTTAAGTTCTAGCGCTCAAGTGAAAGGAGTAATCTGCGTTATTTACTCTTTTAAAAAGAGTAAATAACGAAGATTACTCTTTTGAAGTTCGAAAGTTACTCTTTTGGGTTTAGAGTGTACACGCTTTTTGCGATTGTTATTGCTTCCTCATAGAGGAAGCTTTGTGATAGGCGTCAAAATCAACTTTTGATCTAGAACTCGTAGGACAATTTTGCATACATATTCAGAATCGTCATTGAATTCTGAACAATTGTCTGTATGGATGTGTGTGTGTGTGTGTGTATGTGCGTCTGGTGGGCTGGAACCAGTGTAACTTTGGAACAGAGACACGTATTGAGAAGCGGTTCGGCTTTGTTTTGAAGGATTTGTGTGTCGCATGAAGCGTCAAAAACTTATTTTATGATTCACCGAGTACTTAAAAAGTTATGATTTTTTTTATCGTGTTGTAAACTCGGATTTTTGGAAAAAAAAATTTTTTTAATCTTTTTTTATGTATAAATGAAGGAATTTGTATACTTTTTATTCGGTATAATGTAAGCGGAGCAGCGAAGCTTTAATTTAAGACCAAAAACGTAGAGATTCACGGAATATAAAAAAACCGCTGCCAATTCATTGGCAAAGAGCTTCCTCATAAAAAAAATACCAATTACATTTTTTTTAAATAATGAATATTGTTTTTGTATAAAAAATTAAATATTTATTTAAAAATCACCATAACATTTCCTGTAATCATGGATTCCTGCATTTATACGTGAAAAAATGAAAAAAAAATTTTTTTTTCCAAATTTACGAAAAAATCTTAGTCAAAAGGCTGTGTATACATACATACGAACATTTTGAGAATTCAATCAAGTTTACAAATATGTAAACCAAATTGTCCTACGAGGTCTGGTTCAAAATCTCGTTTGCAAGCCTATCACAGAGCTTACTCTATGAGGAAGCAAAAGTACAACTGTTCATTTCGAGTCGTTAATTTTCATAATATTCGGTGAATCTCTATCTTTTTGATCTTAAATTAAAGCTTAGCTGCTCTGCTTTCATGACGACACAAAAAAATAGTGGAAATTCCGGCATTCATACGTGAAAAAATGAAAAAAAAATTTTTTTTTCAAATTTACAAAAAAAAATTTCAAAAAATTTCAAAAAAAAATTTTTTTCCCGTCTACTGCCAAAAAACCTTTTCTGGCCTCATTAATACTACAAACGACAATGAATGCAATTGAAATTTGTACAATCCACCGTAACATTTTCAAGATTTTGCCTCGGACACACGCACACACACACACACACACACAACACACACACACACACATACATACATACGGACATTTGTTGAGAATTCAATTAAGTTTACAAATATGTAAACCAAATTGTCCTACGAGGTCTGGTTCAAAATCTCGTTTTCGAGCCTATCACAGAGCTTCCTCTATGAGGAAGCAAAACTTAGAACTCAAAACAAAAAGTCTTTTTTTTGCTCCGTTATAGAGCAAAAGCGGTGATCTGGAATTAGTGTAACTTTTGAACGGAGACACGTAGCGAGAAGTGGTTTGGCTTGTTTTAAAGGATTTGTGTGTCACATGAAGCCCCAAAAACTTATTTTATGATCTACCGAGTAGTTAAAAAGTTATGATTCATTGTATCGTTTTGTAAATTGGATTTTTTGGAAAAAAAATTTTTTTTCGTTTTTTCATGTAAAAATGAAGGAATTATTATTTTTATTTTTTGATCAGTATAGTTTAAACGGAGCAGCCAATCTTTAATATAAGACAAAAATCGTAGAGATTCACGGAATATAAAAAAAGTTAGAACTCAAAATGAAAAGTTGTATTTTTGCTCCTTTATAGAGCAAAAGCGGACGTCTGGATCCAGTGTACCTTTGAACGGAGACACGTAGCGTGAAATTGAGCAAGGGAAACTTTTACAAGGGAATCTTTTACAAAATTATAGAAATCTCTAAGTTTTTTTTATAGTTCTGTACACCAAAATGAAATACAAATTTGTCTTTCAACTATCAAACCCCTTCATTAATATCATTTTTTATGAGGAAGCTATTTGCCAATAAATTGGCAGCGGTTTTTAAATTTTCGTCCGCACGTATGTCACCGATCTTGACGCGCTTTTGGTATGTTATAGTACATGATAAAAAAGGGCCAAAACCAAAATTTTAAACCCCCTCCCCCCTCCTACCCCCCACTTCCGGTATAAACGTCTATTGTCTATTGTCTATTTATTCTGAAGCCCTGAAGTGGTTAAAAAATCTGAAAAAATTCATTAAAATATTTTTTGACAATCCAAATAATCTTGAATTTTTTCAGATTTTTTGAATGCTTCAGGCATTCAGATGAAATCATTAAAAATTCTGAAAATCGAAATACGGCGATATGAGCCGATATAGAACTCGGAAATTTTTTCAGTTTTTTATCGCATTGAAAAACATAACCTCAATTTTTTTCAAATTTTTTCAGATTACCTAACACACCTTTTGAAGCCAAAAACCGCTTTTTTTAACGGAAATAATTTTTTTACGACGATACGGAGCTTCGAAAAATCTGAAAAAATTATTTTCTGTTTTTTTTCATCAAAATGCATAAACTAAAATTTTTTCAGATTTTTTCGTTGAAGGCGATAACTTCTAGAGCCGAAAAATGCTATTATTAACAAAAAAGGTTCCTAGAACCCAATGGTTCCGGTAAGAAAATTTGGAAATATTTTTTTTGAATTTTAATCAATTTTGACCGTTTCAAGTTTTCGGTTGAAGCCTTCTAACTCAATCTAGAGCATCACAAAGATCAATGCAAAATTCTGAAGACGTTTCTGAAGCATTAAGGAATGACAAAACTATTTTGATGCTCTAGATAGAGCTAGAAAGCTTCAATCGGAAACTGGAAACAGTCAAATTTTATTAAAATTTGACAAAGAATTAAAAAAAAATATTTTCAAATTTTTTTACTGGAACGATCGGGTTCTAGGAACCTTTTTTTTGTTAAAAATAGCATTTTTCGACTCTATAAACTATCGCCATCAATTAAAAAATCTGAAAAAATTTGAGGTTCTGCTTTTTAATGAAAAAAACAACAACAAACAATTTTCCATATTTTTCAAGGCTCCGTATCACCCTAAAAAAATTATTTTCGTCAAAAAAAAGGGATTTTGGCTTCAAAAGGTGCGTTCACATCTCTGAAAACATTTGAAAAAATTTGAGGTTACTTTTTTTAATGAATAAAAAAAGTGAAAAATTTTTCGAAAAGGTTATTGCATCCTAACGCCGTATATGAATTTTCAACATTTTCAATGATTTTTTCTGAATGCCTGAAGCACTCAAAAAATCTGAAAAAATCCAAGGTTGTTTGGATTGTCAAAAAATATTTTAATGAATTTTTTCAGATTTTTTAATTGCTTTAGCCCTTCAGAATAAATATAGATAAAAAATGAACGTTTATAGGGGGGAGGGGGGTTGGAGGGGGGGAGGGGGTCCAAAATTTTGGTTTTGGCACTTTTTTAACGTACTATAAAAAGCTGGTAAAGATCGGTGATATACGTGCACACGATTATTTAAAAAATTCTGAGCCTTACCCATATACATTGTATATACAAGGTATTTATAATATATATCCTTGCAAATACAAGGTATATATATATATAATAAATTTATTTTTTTTTGTTGAAATAATCGAAATAAATATCCTTATAGTCGAGAATATAGTTTAACTATAACAGTACGTGCAACTGTTAATGACATTTATTATACACTCGATCTATGACTAGTCCAATCTGGCATGGAAGCCACAATTTAATCGACTGATTATTCACTGTATGCAACTGAAAGGACAGTTTTGCTTTATAATATGTGCAGTGTTCGGTACCGCTCATAGCTCTCTTGTCTCTTTGTATCGTATTCGGAGCTTTCCCTGGGGTGAAACTTATACGACAATGCAGTTAAGCCACTGCGCACACTCACTTTCTCGTCACTTCTGTGAAATTTCAAATTCTATTCGCTTAACGCTTGTCGTAAATTGTACTTCTACCATCCGTGGACAATCCATACCAACCCATTAGAAGCCTTTTATTGATTTATGACAATGCCAAAGTGCACGACGCTTATATTTTCCAAAACTATACTTATAACGCCTAACTAAAATCTCGTTCTATGAGTTATACGGAACTTTAAAGATTGCATTAAAAATTGTTTCAGAGACAGCTATTCAAAAGATTACTTTTCGCATTCCCTTAAGCATTATATAAATTTTTTCCTTATTTTTGATAATTTATTTACAAATGAAAAATATATAAAAACCATTATATATTTTCCCTTAAAAACTATTACAATTTTATTGAAAAAACAATTCAAGTAATTCGATCTAAAATTCGAATAATTCGATTTAAAGAATTCAAGTAAATCAATTTACAATAGAAAAAAAAAGAAGCGCTGCGAGATGTGTAACTAAAGTCACATTTAAAGATAAAAAATTAAAAAAATAAATAAAATAGATTTTTGTATAATATGCTTAAACACCAGAAGTGCAACGTCAAATACTTTTTCGTTTTATTTGGTTTATTTTATTTATTAATTTTTTTAATTTTTTACCTTTAAATGTGACTTTAGTTACACATCTTGCAGCGCTTCTTTTTTTCTATTGTAAATTGATTTACTTGAATTTTTCAAATCGAATGACTCGAATTTTAGATCGAATTACTTGAATTGTTTAATGTTCAATTCTATTTTTAATGTTCATAAAGACGTTACACATCTTACAGCTGTTCTTATACAGCTGATTTTTAGAAATGTTCACTTAGAATTGTGAATTCAATTTTTTTAATCGATTTTAATAAAACTGATTTTTCGATTTATTCTGTAGTCAATACTTTTCGATTAATTGTGATTTCGTTTAATGAGTGCCGAGGCCGCTTGCGCGGCCTCTACTTACATTACCTCAATTTCAAAACGAATTTAAGTTTAATTCAAATTTTCGATTTAGTTTTGATAATTTTAAGCTTAATGTTCGGTTGGGATTGCCGAGGCCGAGGAATGGCCTCGACATATTACCATCCTTCACTAACAAATTTGATGAATTTAAAAACTCCTTTACTCAAAATATTCGTTAAACATTGATCAATTTGTAGTTATATTTACGTAAATTTATAAAAATTAGTGTACCAGAATACTACGATTAATGATTTACGGTTGTAGACATGTGCGCGAGGCTATACAATAACTCGAGTTATTATTTGACCGATCAACTCGCATAAAAACGCAATACAACGCGCGAGTGAGAGACAGAGATGCTGAGATACACAACGCTACATTTTATGTTTTGTAGGCTTGTGTATGGTACCGGCTGCCTCGCAACCTAGGAGACGAGGTAGTCGGGCGAGGCAGGGGAAGGTGAAGAAAGAAGACGGGTCTCGTAGTATCTAAGTATGAGCGTTTTATTGAAAGGTGTTTGGAGCGCTGGTAGAGCGTCCGAGGTGTGTGCTCGCTCAAGAGCCGCGAGCTGGGCGCGAACAAATGATATCTTCAGGTGGCGCATGAAGCCTGAAGTTTGAAATTCGTAAAAACAATATCTTTATGCTTCAGTTTGAAATCTTCGACAAATTTTTCGGCGCCGGTTTGACCGATTGGGCTGAAAGTTTCAGGACTTGTTTTACATGTTAACAGAAGTTTCTCTATAAAAGTTTAGCCCGCTAGGTGCCTTAGAAGTAAAGATATAGTCATTGGAAGGTAGAAAATTGACGTTACATTAATTTTTTTTTGGTCTTTTTCTATCTTCGTACAGCTGTACGTTGCGTAATTTTGCTGCTATTAAGGGGACACACCTGTGTTTCGGGTCGAAAAATCGATTTTTTTGAAATATTTTATTTAGAAAGGAAATCTTTTCTAGTTTTTAAGTTTTCAAACCGCGTTTCTCTATCTATTTTGTATAAAAAGTTATTCACAAAAATGTAATGAAACTTCACTGCTTTCAGGCTCATGTTGTGTTGTTTGTGTTGCCCACTATGCTTATTATTTTGACAGGTGGGGTTATGTTTTGTATAGCCTCAAACATCATCTGCTATACACAGATGCTGTAGCAGCAAGATAATGACAAAAAAAGTTAACAATGCATCAATAGAGGGTATACAACTAATTTAATGTCAGTGGTATAATTGAGAATGTTAATTTTAATTGTCTTATTCCGAGACATTGATTTTTTCAGGTTTTAGTAGCTTTGCCGCATGATCCTGAATGCTATTCTTGACCAATTTGAATTCTAGAGGTCTTAAAAGAAAGGTAATTTAATTCTCTACCACTGAAGTGGAGCAGAATTTTTAATTAGGGCTTCAAAAATTGTTTACACACTCAAATCCAAAAAAAAGCCCAAAATAACTATTTCATGAACGCTAATAGCTGTACTTGGAGACTGATGAAGTAAAGAAGTAATGTAGTAAAAATTCTGCTCCACTTAAGTGGTAGAGAATTTTATTACCTTTATTTTAAGACCTCTAGGATTCAAATTGGTCAAGAATAGCATTCAGGATCATGCGGCAAAGGATTGAAAAAGAATAAAACATTATAGATGAATCCTGGACTAATATAAATGATTTTAGGCACTGGAATCATATTTTTAATGTAAAAAGTATTGGAAAAACAGATTTTTACATCAAAAATAATAAATTGTAAAAATATCATATTAATTTCAAGTTTTTTCATTTACAGGGTATAACACAGGTGTGTCCCCTTAAGACGAACGAATAACCAATTTTTTCTTATTTTAAATACGTTTTCAACCATATAAATTCGTGTAGGGTTTTTTAAATTTTTACTGAAGCTACAATTTAAAATGTCCAACCTTTTGTGTCGGGATCGAAACTACATTTGTTATTATTTTTTCAGTTTCTTACGAGTTAAACATGCTTAACAAACTTGAACCTCAATGATAGTTATATGATCTTAAAGGATACAACATTACGTTTAATTTGGTATATTTAAAAACTCTCCAAGTCCTTTACAACTGGAGATATCTGTTTGAAGTTCCACTGAAAATGAAAGTACTAATCTGTGAATTTATCATAGACCAGATATGGTATGATCTTCACAGAATTGAATCTTGAACAATTATGCCGTAATAATTTTCGTTTGATACTTGATGATATTTATTATTGTAACGATCGTTTCTGTTCTATCACTATCACTATTTTCCTCAGTATTTTTCATACTGAGAATATGATCTTGGATCTCATCTTCAGTGATTTGATATGATGTAGGTAATTTTAAATCATAGTCATCCACTCATCATACGAATCATGAGGAATTTCATTATTATTTGTGTCATCGTCCTTACCACTTCTTTTTCTTTTACGGTTTTTATTTTTGTTTTCTATGAAATTTTTTTCAATTTCATATCGGTATTTTAATAATTTACCTAGAAGTGGTTGAGAAATATCCAACTTTACTGCAGCCTTTGTTACATTTTTCCAACTTGTCGTATGATTCTAAAATTTTTAGTTTTTCACCAGCTGAGAGATCGCGACGTTTACTCATAATGATATATTATAAACGTAAGGGACCATGTATGGTTGTAACTTGAAACGACAACAAAGACTGTCAAGTAAGACCCAATAACAATGATCATTGCGAAATTTTTGACCGAATTTGATAACAATAAGCGGTTGATAACATTAAGCGGTACCTACTGTAGTACTTAACAGGAAAGCTGAAGAAATTCGCCACCGAAATTATGACCTACTATTTTCTCCTAGGTGCATTTAGGTATTTTTTTTTTAATTTATAACAATACTCGATATTTTAAAGAAATATTGCTGATACCTTATATTTCTAGATCAATCACGCACGAACCTTCGATGGCTTAGAGTTGGATTTCCAATTTTTGAATATTATTCTGCTTAGTGAGGAGAACAAGAAGAAATATTTAAATTATGATTTTTCAAATAAAATTTGATGAGAAATTTTTTATCGAAAATCATGTTTATAAACCTCAGAACCTCTTAAAAATAAAGTTGTATGTAACCCTTAAATCGGCCTTTATTGAAGTATGTTTATTTGAAGACCAAAATTCAACTTTTCACCAAGTGGCATAATGGGGAAACCAATGAGGATACCCTGCTCTATGAAGTAGCATCTTGCTGATAGGAGGCATCGTTATAGAACTCAAAGATAACCCAGTTTCTGTTTTCCCTTCCCTCTTTTATTGTTGCAGTTCGCTTTTGAATGTACAGATAATTTTTTGCCGGAATAAACAAAATTAAAATGCGACTTGATGCTATTACTACAGATACTTTTTCTTAAGGGGTTACATAACTTTGTAATTTTCGAAAAATCGAAAAAATTTTTATTGTTCTATTTGAAAGTAAATGTCTTTAAGAATATTGTGACAAAATTTCAAGTAGATCCGAGCAATATTCCCAAAGTTATAGAGAATTCAATAAATAAAAATTTGATAATGAGCAACCGCATCATGAAAAGTGTCCTCAGGGTTCTGAGTCTTGGTGTCCATGTCAACGTGCTTCTGCTGAAAAATATCTGAGGACATTCAAGCATGATTATAAACCAATTCCAGATGATGTTTAGCTGCAATCAAACCAACTTATGAAGAGCTGAGCTCTGATCAACTTTTAGAGCGCTGTGTAGGTGGTTTCACGAAGAACAGCAACGAAAGCTATAATCAGCTTATTTAGAAAATTACACCAAAAATACTACCTGCTGGCTAAAAAATAGTTGAAATTGCTGCATACACTGCCGCTTGTATGTTTAATCAAGAGATAGAAGCCTTACTTACAATTATGTACTGTATGGGAATCAAACTTGGTCGGCACAGTCATTAAATAATTTCTAGCTCAGTGTAGAGTGATTCAAACGACAAAGTGCACACGTTCTTTTTTGTTGTAAATTGTCCAAATTTTCAGAAAAAATGTGTTCCAAAGTAATCAAAGTACTCTGGAAACTTGTAAGAATTTAAATTCTACATCAAATTTTACATAAAATAACATAATTTGAACATTTTTTCATATTCACCTCAGAAAAGCAGAATAACAAGCAGAATAGCATCAGAAAATGAAAATCAAACTTCGAGCACCTATAGATCCGTGAGGGTTGAACCCAGACGGCTGAAATTATAAGGATTTTTAGTTTTCAATGTAGTCATTTTGGTTATATATCACGCTCGACGTGGAATAGCCCATATACATATACCTCGAGTTTTGGAAACGCACATAACCTCAGTATCATTTATGCAATAGTCATGCATGCGTGCGATTTATAATACACGCAATGTCAGCTTTACTCGCACACAGTGCAAGCGTAGCTCGGGAAAATAAACGTGGTTGTATTAACATAATTTAACATATTTCCCTCGGTTGACTTTTCGTGTATATTATGTGTTTATGTGAGTGTTTGATGAATAGCTTATAATACGATCTGCATTTTATGTTGGAATTAATTAATAATAAACTTATACTATGCGCAAGCAATTTTTAATATGGCTCGCGTATAAATTATAAAAAATGTTCAATCATAAAGAAGATACAATTTTTAAATGAATGTAATTATCTATCGGTTTAGAAAGGGACTCGACTTGCATATTCATTGTTTATTCAATTGTTTCTATTATTTAGTTAATATCATTATTTTTAGATTGTCTTTCTTTTTCATGCGAATATAATTGTTTTAAAATAATTTCCAGTTAAAATACATTCTTAACAATCACTGTCATGAACGCGTTGTTTTAACTTATCGTCATCTTGATAAGATTTGCTAATTATAAAGCTATGAAAACTGCGCGAACATAATAAACATGTTTGAGCAAATCAATTTAACGAATAGTAACCTGACAGAAAAATCTAGCACTCGCTATAGATGTTTATGCGCTCTAAATTCGCCTACTCGAGCGAATTTCGCTTATTTGTTTTTTTCATACATGTAACTCGCTTGTGCGTTCACGTACTACTTGGTGGGAAAAGCTTGTGAGAACATAAAAATTGTTTTATTCTCGACTTGAATTTTGGAACAATGGTGCCATAAGTTTTATGCTTAAAACAGTTTAAATAGCATGAATCGCGAATCTTACCATTTCTCATATCTCATAAAGACATTTTTTCTTTTTTAATTCAAAACTCAAGGTAATACGAATTTTTCTATCGCTACGTTTATTTTGGTTGCACACCAACGAGTAGATTTTGTCATTATCACCAGACTTTGACACATTAATCATATAAATTTGAGCAACCCCGTCTGCAAGGTAAACCTTGTGTCGCGTAGCGTCATATCAGTCGGCAACAAGCTGGCCGCTTTGTAAAACTGCCTCGACTACTTAAGTTCTACTTCTTCGCGAGCTCCGTGCTTCAGTCATTATTCATCTTGCATTACTTATACTTTTTTCTTCCGCTAAACAGCGTGCAGATGTTAAACACGCCACGCTCGGCAAAAGATACGCGCGCCCGCGCCAGTTGCTCTCAACTGTAACAACTTGACGTAATCAAGAAACTTTTTATCACGAAAAATTGCTGCTGCTTTCTTGTTTGTTGTTTTTTTTTCTTTTTTTCAACACTAACATATTAGTCTCGCCATGTTAAGTCCAAATACCCAGAGCACTTCACTGGCAACTTATCTCACAGAATTTTTTTTGTAAAAAATGATACAACTTAAGGGGTGTGACGGACTGAAGTTGAGAGATGTAAAAGATGGATTCAACACTGAAGTTGCCTAAAGTTTTTTAATTTCATTTTAACCTTATGATATTTTACCGAACATTTTATTGCTCCAACAAACGTCTAAATATTTGAGAAAATTGAAATAATAATATTTGATGCCTATTACTCAACAAAATTGAAACTAAAATTGTGTCAATGTGCGATATGCATACAACTCTTGAATGAAAATTGTGAAAATAGATGAAATTTAATCTATTTTGCTCAACAGGGCTTTCATTTATTTTTGGGTTACAAATGAAAGTTTGAAATTAACAAAGTATGCGTCGTAATGTTTATCGTTTTGCACATACGACTTAGCTCTTTTATTCAAGCAAAGGTTTTCATTTTCACTCCGACAAAATTTAGCGCTAGATTTCATTAGAAAATAATCACCGATCATAACGTACGAAGATGAAGTGAGCGTAGACCATGGCAAGCTATAAATCAAAATTTAAAGTTTCTAATAAATATAGCGGCAAACTTTGAGCAACACCTAGTCATATGAGAATTTAATAACGACTTGTACGAGCAACCTTAATTTTTCGGAAATAAAGCTGCATGCGATAAAATTGATGTTTAATACTCTGGAGCAGCAGGTATGGCGAATTTGTGTGCGTTGTAGTGTAATTACACTTCGTTTTCGGCAATTTATAGGGGAATGCCGTAAGTGAAAATACATTCGCGCGGGATATATCGGGAAAAATCATTGTCATCAAAAAATTGTTGTGCGTAAAAAATTTCAGGCTTCAGAAAAGTAGGATCCGTAAAAAAATATAATACTTATGAACCCATTTAAGCATATATGTGGCCGATTTTCTGTGAAGTCGAACGGCCGAAAAAATTTTTTTTCTACAAATATGAAAAACTTGTTTTCGATGTCAAATTTGTCCCAAAAAATTGTTATAAAAATTAGGGCCTTCTATGATTCATTTTCAGAGGTCCAAAGTTGGTCAGTTTAGCGTTTTACCGAAATTCATTCAAATCTAGATCAGTGTAGAGTAACTTAAGAGTAAAAGTGACGCAGAGCTTTTTTGTTGGAAATTGGCCAAATTTTTAGAAAAAATATATTCCAAGGTGATTGGAGCAATCTGGGAGCTTGTGGAGCCGAAATATCTTGAAAAAAACAAAAAACACGGTCTTTCGTTTCCACAAGTATTTGCAAAGCTTCCTTAAGTTGTCAACTACTGCCCGATAAAGTTTTATAACGGGCGTCAAAGTGTAACGCACTGTAAACAGTAATATGTGTTGGAAAACGTGCAAAAAACGTCGAAAAATGGCTGATGTTGACGATTTTACGCATTTTGGGCCTTTGAAAATTAATCATGAATTAAAATTTAAGTATGGTGAATTTTCCAAAAAATAATACACCATTGGAAAGATAAGGAAAAAATACACAAAATACATGTATTTGTTTTAATTGTTAATTCTATCGCGTGAAAGATAAAGAAGCGTAAAGAAGCTCGAAAACGACCGACCACGCGCTCTTTCCCTCTTCATTGCTCGAGCAAATTGAAAAAGTCCCTTTTTTTAGAATCATTACATACGTTAAATTGCGAAATCTTTTGATCTAGCTATTCAGAAAGTCAATCGGAGTTTAACACTGGAAGTTACAACGCGTTTTAGCTTCAAGACCATTCTTTGAGGTTATAGAAGCATAGTTTGCTTTTTTAACCTCACCGCTAGAAAGCTGAGGTAAAAAACTATTGAAAGCCTATGTTGGTTCATTTTTCTGAATTTTGTTTAACCCTTTGCGAGCGAGTTGAAAACTGAGCAATCGGGCCGTTTTCGCTGCTTGCACGTGGCGCTAGGGCATTATTGATGTTTTACCCATTTATAAATAATGGTGCCTAGTTAATCAAGATAAAAAAAAAAGATATCGAATCACAATTTAGTAACGCGTTACTGCCTTATATCTTTAGCCATTTTTCACGCTAATTTGCGATTTTAAATTTATTGCTTTGGCGGATGTATGTCTACAACAACATACATGCAACCGCTTGCAGTATGCGTACTGCACCGAGCTCGCACAGGCCTAAATATTAATACTTGCTATAAAAATAATATACGATTCATTTAATCACATACAATAAACATTGCCGCCGTTTGTGTGTAACACCTTTACAAATGAGGCATCATAACTTTAAATGTTAAATTAACGTTATTTACTCTTCGCAGCTTTTAGCCAATGCACAAGACCTGTAAAGTTGTTTATTATTTTAATCTAATGAACAAGCTAGCAAGCTGATAAAAATCCATATCTTGACCCAATATTTATGCTTTAAATACATCGCATAACAAAATTATCGCAACAAAAATTTTCATCGAAATTTTTTCAATTTAAATGCTCCTATTTTCGTCTATTTTGATTGTAAATTGGCACGATTTTTTTTGGAATTCTTGAAATTTTTTTGCTTGCTCAGGGGACTCAACCGCCGCATATTGTGCCTAGGAATGAAGAAAAACGCGTGAATATGGATGCATGGGTCTAAAGAGGATATTTTTCAAGAAAAAGTTTGTCATGATAAAATCAAATTAGACGAAGAGAGAAGTACATGTATTTGAAAATTGACAAAATTTCGATGAAAATTTTTGTTGGGATAATTTTATTGCGCAGTGTATATTCAAATGCAATCTTATCATACATCAATCTTTGAAAATTTTCATCATCCAATTTTAGATTTAAAAATTTTATCGTCTGCAATGGGTTGGTTACACGATTTAAAATGTATCGTCGATCTTGTTATATTTTTTCGTGAATACGAATGAGGATACAAAAGTCCAATTTTATATTTAAATAGAAACATTCGCTATTGTCAAGTAAAAAAAATAATATAAAAATTAAGTGATGCGATCAATTTTTATCTTTCTTATACAGGCGCGATCGAAAACACTCGACATGAAGTTTAATGACGCTCGAGCTCTCGCGTACTCGTGCGCATTGTTCAGCGAGTCGAAATTTTTTAATCATCATCGATATATACATGTATAACTTCAGACAAGCTTTTTAAGAGATTTTACAAAGTGTTTGTTGGCCTGTAATGCACTTGATAAAATTTCACGCTTCCAAAAAGTCGTAATATAGGCGTGTATACATGCATCGTTATTTTACACGCGTGAAATACGGAAGGATGATCGCACGGAGCTTGTGCTATTTAAAATATACAACATTTACTCAATGGGACGAAATAAATAATTTAAAAGAAAAGAAATATCAGACTTTTACTTTCACCCGAAAAATACGCACAAGTAATTTGAAATATCATTCGGGTAATTAATAGCAGAAACGTATAAAGATTTTAAAAATTCACTCGACAAAGAACAAGCTGTTTTGTGTAGAATTTGACATTAATAATAATTTTTATTTATTTATTTAATATTTTTTTATTTACTATTATTATTACTATTACTATTACTATTTTTTCGGCAACAATGATGTTTAGCTTATTGTCGCCCCTACGCGGAAGTGGTCAAATATTTTAATGCATTGATTTATCTTAAAATTTTGGTTTTTTGTAAACTTTAAATAAGGATACATCTCAAATAGGTCAAATAAACTTTTCAATACTTACCCCGACGGAAAAAAAAATTGTTCAAGAAAGAGTAAAAGTAGTAACTAAAACTATCATATTAAATTGTAAAAATGTAATAAAATGTAAAATTACTAACGATTTCGGACAACCAATGATTAAAAATGCAGCATAAAATTAAATTTTTTTACACTTTTTTACACTTTTTAAAACTTTTTTTCATTTTCTTACATATGCTATCCGCATGTAATCGCATCGACCACAGCAAGTGATTTACGTGAAAATAAATGTATTGATTTTTATGAATAAATTAAGACAAATTATGAAGGATATGTATATAAACCAAATTCAATCATCTTAGTACTCCTCAGTACGTCTATGATGATGTTATAATGCTTTCTGCTGCATTACAGGTTCACTTTTTTCACAACAATCACTTGCTGTGATCGATGCGATCTCATGCGGGATTGACCGGAATTTCAAACTCACAAGTACAAATTGTAACATTTAAGATTACAGAATTTTATGTTTTTTTACACTTTTTTACATTTTCCATGTAATTATAATAAGCTTGAATTCATAGAGTTTTCATCTCTCTAATGATCGGTAAACAAATGTAATAAACTGTAATAACAAGTAAAAAAGTGTAGAAAAACGTATCACATATCCGAAATCATTAGTAATCTTACATTTTTTTACACTTTTTTAATTTTTATTACGGTTCACAACATTATTAATTACTTTATTTGAAAAAAAAAATTCCGCTGGGGTTTTTCTCATGCAAATGATTTTGTCATTACCGTGTTAACTACTGTAAAGAAGTGAGTCGATTTTCTGGACATTCTAATGAGTTTCAAAGTTATTCAAAATGCCAACATTTAAAATCGTTTTCGTTGTCGTTGAATGTTTAAATAAAGCCGATTCTCTGTGAAGTCAAAAGACCAAAAAAAATTTTTTTGTTGCAAATATAAAAAACTTGTTGTTTTCGAGGTCAGATTTGTCCCAAAAAAATTTTAGAAAAATTGGGGCCTTCTGTGACACTTTTCAGAGGCCCAAAGTTAGCCATTTTAGCGTTTTTTCGAAATTCATGAAAAATCACAAATATTCAAATAATTCCTGGATCAGTGTAGAATGATTCAAAAGTAAAAGTACCCATGAGCTTTTTTGTTGGAAATTGTCTAAATTTTCAAAAAAAAATTCCTTCCAAAATGATTGGAGTAACCTGTGAGGTTATAGATCGAAAGCTACTTGAAAAAAACAAAAAAACGAGAAATCTAATTGAGTTCGAACCAGACTATTTTTCCATAACTATGTAAAAAGCTTCCTGAAGATGTCAACTACTGCCTGATAAAGTTTTGTAATGGGTCTTCTTTCGACGGACTGAGACCTTGACGTTGTCCGGGGAGTCGGGCCTTAGCCCGTAGTCTCCCAGGCGGGTGAGGGGGCTTAGCTAGCCTCCTCGGTGGTGCTCAACCGGTCGCGGGCGTGAATCGCAGGTAGGACCTATAAACGGCACCTCACCTTGAATCAATAATCCTCCCTTCTCCCAACGTGGACGCGATCGGTGACGTGATGGGCACGAGTTCCAGTGGCGCGACGGGCGCGAGTTCCGGTGCCGCTGGGTCGGAGCTCATGATGGTGGACTCTGGAGCAGCGGCGTCGGCCGAAGAAAGAGGGCCCTCGCCCGCTTTCGAACCGTGGGGGGACTATGAGAAGGGTCTAGTTACCTCCTAGATGGCGTCGAGTGGCCGGGAGTTGACATTGGCTGAAGTCAAGAGCAACTTCGCTGCAGTCATGGGATGGGCGAGACCCCCAGGCAGAGGAGTAGCGAGTTTGTGAAGCAGACACTCTGGCAGAGGGAAGTAAGACTCTCGGGGAGTCAGCGATGCAAGCTTGCTCTGTACCGGGGCAGTGAACCGGTACCTGTGAACAAGGTGGCGCCACTGGGGCCGAAGGCCCCATCTGGGACACAGAAGTCTAAAACACCACCCAAGGAGGGGACGCCAGTGTCAAGAGGGCAGAAACGCCGAAAAGGCTCTGGTGATACCCCGCCAGTCGTCGCGCCTGTCAGCAGGAGAAGGTGCACCGATGAGGGCATAAGTGCGGCCAGGGTGGCGGACCCGTTGACCAGGGTAATCGTCGTGGATAATTATCCCGACGACCCGATCACTCAGATGCAGTGGCTGCTGTTGCAGGAGTCAGTCATGGGCGAGATGTATAAAATCGCCGGGGAGTCTCTGCCTGAGTTCGGCGAGCAGCTGTTTCGGAAAGGGGCGAAATCGAAAGTGGTCAGCCTGGAGGCTCTTAAGAAGCCTCATAAGGCTATCATCACGGTGCCTGGAAGATTGGAGAGTAAGACAATCTTCCAGCGCATAGAGCGCCTCTGCCCAGGACTAGGGCAGGTCCCAATTACCACTTGGTGCTGGACCTACCCGAATCTTCCGTAAGGAAGCTCCGAGAGTGGGACTTTACTTTCGCGTGAGGTCTGGGACGTGTCAGGGTGAAGGTTGACGATGAGGACACCGATCCCTCGGAAACCGCGGATAAAACGGAGTAGTTTCCACTATCCACTTCCGTCAAATTAACTTAACAGACCCAAGGGCGTGTATTACTGTTAAAGTCATGAATGCAATTCTGATGCCCGCATGGTACAGCAGGGACCTAGCCGTCATCAAAACAGAGCTACCGGAGGAGGGAGAGGAGTCGTGCAAGGTGGTGATGGCCTTGTCCTACTTCCCTTGCAACTTACAGGACCCCGCACCAACTGCGGAGGCTCAAAAACTCATTCAGCACTGCCAGGAAGCAAGACTGGCGCTGATCATTGGATGCGATGCCAATTCGCATCATATGGCCTGGGAGTACCCTGACATCAACAGCAGGGGCGAAGCACTGCTAGAAAGTCTGGCCTCCTCGAACCTCGTTATCCTGAACCGAGGCAGTAGACCCACGTTCAGGAGTGCAGGTAGGGAGACGATCATAGACTTAACATTGTGCTCCCAGGAAATTTCACATGCAATAAAATAAGGGGATTGCGGGTATCACAGGAACTGTCACTCTCCGATCACAACCAAATTCATTTTGCATGGTCCACAAACGTGCAAGAAGAAGAACCCTACAGAAATCCTAGGCGCACAGACTGGACACTGGATAGGCAGAGTCTGAACTGGCCCTTGGAGAGATATACGCCCTCAATCAAGAACAGAGAAAACTGCGAAGAAGCAGCGGCCACCATTAGGATGTCAATTATGCAGGCCTATGAAGCCAGCTGCTTGACGTTGACACCAAAGGCAAGAGGTAGAGGTATGCCGTGGTGGACTCAGGAGATTCAAAGACAGAGAGCAGAGGTGAGGAGGGCACTTAACAAAGCCCGCTTTACAAAGCTCGATGAGGATGAAGTAAAGCACAAGAAGTAGCAGAGGCAATACAAATACAGTATAGCCACAGCCCAGATGAAAGCTTGGTGGGACTTCTACGAGAACATTGGGGGGGGGCAAAGAGGCCGCTAGACTCAGCCACCTCCTCGTGGGTCGGACCACAAGCTGGATTGAGGCAATTCAGAAGCCGGGTGGGCAATAGGCCGAAGAAGAATGCCTGCAGCTGCTGCTGGACGCAAACTTCTACAGATCAGAGAGGGCGGATGCCCCCCATAGGTCCACCGCGAGGTCATAGAAAGTGGTGAAAGATGTGGCAAGACCAGGCATGGTCGCTTGGGCGATAGACACATTCGGGCCATTCAAGTCCCCCGGGACTGATGGAATTTTTCCGGCTTTGTTACAGAAGGCGAAGGACCTACTCATTGATCCTCTCGTCAAA
The DNA here is from genome assembly GCA_034770305.1 of Trichogramma dendrolimi. Lineage (NCBI taxonomy): Eukaryota > Metazoa > Arthropoda > Insecta > Hymenoptera > Trichogrammatidae > Trichogramma > Trichogramma dendrolimi. The sequence goes on from JAPMIB010000014.1 coordinate 672,230, forward strand.
GTACTCAGGGCCTCAATTGCGTGCAAGTACATACCGCTGGAATGGAGAACGGCAAAAGTCGTCTTCATTCCCAAAGCCGGCAGAGTGCAGCACGTCTCTGTCAAGGACTTCCGACCTATAAGCCTGATTTCCTTTGTTCTCAAGACATTGGAGAAGGTGGTCGATAGACACTTAAGAAATAGGATACTACAGACTCGCCCACTTCACTCCAATCAGCATACGTATAGGGCTGGTTACTCGACTGAGACAGCCCTGCATGCGGCCGTGGCAAAGATTGAAGCCAGGCTGAAGAGGGGAGGAGGGAGGGTACGCAGTCGGAATCTTTATGGACATAGAAGGGGCGTTCAACCATACCCTAGACCGAGAAATAGCACCACCGCTGGTGGACTGGATGGATGAACTTCTACGTAACCGCAAGGTTGAGGCATTCCTTGGAACACATAGGCGAATCACCTTAGTCGATAAGGAATGTCCACAGGGGGGAGTTCTTTCCCCCCTCATATGGTGCCTGGTTGCGGACAGCCTCCTCCGAATCATAAACGGGAGAGGCTGCCACGCACAGGCCTACGCGGACGATGTGCTGTTGCTGACCCAGGGAACCTTCCTGAACACAGCGATGGACAGCATGCAACTCATCCTTAAAAAGGTAGACAAGTGGTGCGCTGAGACTGGGCTGACAGTAAACCCAGCGAAGACCGAGCTTGTCATATTCACTAGAAAGCACAGGATAGAGCAATGCGTGGATCTCACACTTTGAGGCAGTAGAATCGAAGCAAAGGAGTCCGCAAAATACCTGGTCGTCATTCTAGACAGGAAACTAAAGTGGAAGGAATACACGGAGTTTCAGGTCCAAAAATTCTGCATGCCACTGTGGGCCTGTAGGTGGGCCGGCCGTAGGGGTGATGTGGGGCTTAAAGCCCAAGACACTCCTATGGATATACAAGGCCATATACTGATCCCTAGGCTAACCTATGCCTCCGTAGTGCGGTGGCCCAGAGTGAAACTGACATGGACCAGGGACCGGTTAAAGAAATTCAGGGGCCTCATGCTAAGGGGGGGGGGGGGGGCAACAGGGGCCACGAGGACCACTCCAACAAAAGCATTGGGGATAATAATGAATGTACCACCAATCCATGGCGAAGTCTACAAGGCTGTAAACGCAGCACATCCCTTCAGGTCACTCGGACTGTGGAAACACGGGACGAGGCATACCAGGCTGCAGCTGCTTAATGACCCAATCCTCTGTATGCGGGGCGACTGGATGTCGGCCCACATAGCTGAAGAGCCAGTACGGGAAACCATATTCGCATCAAGAGAGGACTGGCTGTCTAAACAGGACATTTTACCGGGCACCAGACAATGCTGGTATACTGACGAGTAAAAAATCGGAGGGCTGTCTGGAGCAGGGTACTACAGTTGGACTGACGGTCGGGGCACTTTAATCCCCCTCGGTCGGCTGGCCACGGTTTTCCAAACAGAGATTATGGCCATTCTGGGGTGTTCGTACAGAATGGCTAAACTCGTAACGGAGAATAAACACATTAGCATTTGCTCTGACAGTCAGGCAGCCCTCAGGGCGTTGGACTCCCGGGCAGTAACCTCGAAGCTGGTCTGGGAGTGCAATGAAGCCCTGGGGGCCCTGGCAGCCAAAAACAAGGTCCGACTTATCTGGGTACCTGGCCACATGGGCATCAAGGGCAATGAGATAGCGGACAGATTAGCCAATCTGGGGTCAAGAAATGTCCCAGAGGGGCCTGAACCAATTATAGGGCTAGCAAAAAGCCAAATCAGGCGCACCATCATGGAGTGGACCGAAGGAAACACAAAGAATGGTGGAGTGCAGCTACGGGCTGCCGTCAAGCAAAGTTAATGTTGGGCTGTGAACCCAACAGCGACAGGCTGCGGCCGGCTCAAAACCGGGAAAGGGAATACACCAGACTCCTGACACACATTATTACAGGCCATGTGCACCTAAGGTACCATGGACACAAGATCGATGTAGGTGGTGCGGGGTGGACAAAGAGATGCCCCTCCACCTGCTCACAGCGTGCGACGCTGCTGCCGAAAGGAGACGAAAATGGTTCGGGGACGCATTCCCGAGCCTAGAGGACATTAGAGGCCACAAGACCAGCCGTCTGATCGGCTTCTGTAAAGAAGTCGTTCGGTCGAACTAATGTTAACTTATGGACTGACACAATGGACTATGAGTATACGTGTCGGAGGGGCAACTGCCCTTCCTCCATTTATTTATTATTATTACTAATGTTTCTTAAAGTTTAACGCAATTTAGACATCAATATGTGTCGACAAACGTGCAAAATAGGTCGAAAAATGGCTGTTTTTGGTGATATAAGGCATTTTGGGTATATTTTTGACCTTTTTTGCACTCTTTTAGACACATATAGTTGTCTACATTGTGTTAAACTTTAAGACCCATTGCAAAACTTCATCAGGCTGTAGTTGACATCTTTAGGAAGCTTTTTACATTGTTTTGGGAAAAAAGTCTGGTTCGAACTTAATTAGATTTCTTGTTCTTTGTTTTATTCAAGTGTCTTACGCTCTATAACCTCACAGGTTACTCCAATCACTTTGAAATAAATTTTTTCTGAAAATTTAGACAATTTCCAACAAAAAAGCTCATTAGCACTTTTACTTTTGAATCATTCTACACTGATCCAGGAATTATTTGAATATTTGCGATTTTTCATGAATTTCGAAAAAACGCTAAAATTGCCAACTTTGGGCCTCTGAGAAAGTGTCATTGAAGGCTCCAATTTTTCTAAAAATTTTTTGGGACAAATTTGACATCAGAAACAACAAGTTTTTCATATTTGCAGAGAAAAATTTTTTTGGGCCATTCGACTTTACAGAGAATCGGCTATATAGAAAATTAATTAATTTCACCATTTGCAATCTCTTTTTAAGCGAAATGTCATTACTAGAGCCCGGATTGTATGCACAAACAAAGCCAAAATATGCATGCAAATATGCACGAAAAATCTTAAAAATATGCTGAAAATATGCAAAATTGGTTAAAAATATTTGAAATATGCAATAATAATAGAAATATGCATTTATGTGGTTTTAAATACCAGTTATTTTTTAAACAGAATTTTCATTAATATTGTAGTACTCATGGACTACCATGTATTTTTCCAAATTTTCCATTGTTAAACTACGTCTTCTATCATTTAAAATAACTGTATAGGCTGAAAATGAACGTTCAACGTCAACCGAAGTGGTAGGGCAATATTTGAAGTTTGGAATTATGCTTGGAGACACAGTCTCAGGCAATTTAATATTTTTTTGAGGGTTATGTTTTGATGTATACAATACTTTTTAAGAAAACGATTTAAATGCGGATTACTTAATTTGTAAAAAGGAATATTGACAATACAATATTTTACCATCATATGTAAAAACATTAGGATATGTTTTGATCCAAGCAAGCGCATGGGTTCTATCTGGTGGCATATTTAATACTGTATAGAGACTTATTATTTGATTATGGCAATTATTAAGATCTGAAATATTTAAAAAGGCACGTGAAGCGGCAAAGCAGTAAAAAACAACCCTCCGCCCTACTTACGTAATGTATGTGAAGAGTGCGGGAAGCTCTTGGCACGGTGTATATCCGGGAGATTAATTTTCCGCATTAAAAGCACAAGAGAGGATAGAAGGGGAAACGTGGCGTAGAGGATAGTATAGTATAGTAACATCAGCAACAGCAGAGAAAGTAGTCTCACGGTAGTGGCAGTAGCACACGTGTAAATTTTCTGCCGACGACGGCGATGAAGACGAACGACCATTTAACTCTCTCACCCTATCCCCTTCAAGCCAACCCCACACATATACATTTATATGTACTATAGTGTATGCATGTATATTTAAATTATATGAGCACCCATACACACACGGATGTTTAGGTCATTCGCCTCTGCTTATTCTGCAGCAAACGAGTTGTACACTGCACGCAACGAATGACTGTATATATGTATGTATATTATATTTGCGTACACGAGAAAATCAGGCCAAGTTCTCTCTTCTTTTTGCATACTTTTTATAAACATGTTGCTCTGTGGATATGCACTAAATGAAATTGCACAAATGAAAGATAATAGATCTTCCCCGTGTGGTTTTTCAAAGCGAGGACTCTTTCATTGACAAAAAAATATGTCAAGCCTACTTGAAGGTGAATTCTTGATACGCATAGATCACGGATCACTCCCGCGCTCGAATGACTAATTACTAGCTGGCGTTCGCTGAAGCTACATAAAGTCACAAATCGAATATCAATGCATCAATGATAATTTGGTAAACAAGAAAATATCATCAAAGTTTTAGGTAGCAGGCAACTGGCCGCAAGCTGAAAGATTAATTATTCTGTGATTAACGATAATTATATATGTTACAAACAGTTAGTATGGTGGCCGTGTTTTATAAAATGGCACGCAGAGGTTATATATATACATATATATAAAACGTGTACAGGCGCGAAGGGAAAGAGCTACGGTAATTTGTATATTATAATACGTGAACTGCACACAAATAATTCATCATTAGACAGCTTTATTATCATATAACATTCAAAACACCAATGGCAGCGATAGAGTGATTATTTTAAGTTCAATGAATTATTATGTATTACGTTACTGATGGTGGAGTTTTTTCCCGAGAATCGAATAGCGTATCTAGATTTAAATATTCTCTGAAATAGTACAAGTGTATATTACCGTTTCAATGAATTAAGCTTATTTACAATAAGTTGTACGAGAGTTTACTCGAAAAATTAGCTTTTACCACCGTAAGAAAACTGGAACTCTCACTGTACGGTAAATGTACTTAGCAAACAAGAGACAATTTAAAGAAGCCGCATTACGCGGACAACGTGAAGTAATAAACAAAAAAAACGTAAGAAAGCATCAACTCAGCACAAGAGAAAAAAAAGAGTAAAAGAACTTCTGATAAATCGAGCATGTACAGTTGGTGGCAGTAGTACGAGTCAACGCTTCGTGAGTCGCTTATTTCACAAAAGCAAATGAGAATCAAGAGTTGTAAGCAAGCAGAAAATGAAGTAAAAAAGACAGTAACAACGACAACTTCGAGAGGCTCTCTCGAGTTTCATGATTTTCTTCCTTTTTTTTTTTATCCTCTGGCAACAGCGGTATGTTGCCAACATTGACTACCAACATAATAACATATTGTACGAGGCGTATTTTATTTTGCAATTTATTTCCTTCTTTCGCCCGTTTGCGCAAGTGCCTAGAATGCATATTGCATTTTTTCTCCAAGCCTTATTTATATACATGTATATTATACATGTATACATGTATATCAAACTTTTATCAATTTTGCTCAAAGGTTGGAGAGGATTAAGGGGACAAGATAGTATTTCGAGCTGATGTTCAAAAATTGTCATATAAATCGAAATAGTTGAAATTTTTTTTTAAAAAGTAATGTAATCGAGATTTTAAAGCTAGGGTAAGAATCTTTTTTTTAATTAACTTCACCTTAAGACTACTTCACAATATATTTCATTATTTTATTTTATTTTAATTTTTTTTTTCTTCGGTGCTGTTGATGCCTTCTCCTTTCTTGTCTCGCTTACTTTGATGACGAAGATGCCGGGTCGCTTCTGTAGTACCTCCCAGGGCCCTCCCCCTGTAGCTTGAGGCTACTACAAGCACTTTCCGACCTTGGAGAGAGGTTGGCTTGAAAGTAGTATCGTCGATGTTCTGGCTTCTTCGGCTGCTACACTGATGGTAAGGTGGCTTAGGACTTCCTTCGAGACGATCAGGGTCGTACGAGACTTTGGCACGTTTCGCTGACATCCGAGAGCGTTGATCTTGTTTCGTGCCGGCAGAGCGCTTGTTGATCATCCACCTGTGGTCACTCCGACGTTGTAGCAGTGAGGATGGTGTGCAGCTCACGCATCTCCTGTGGTCTTCGGACTCGTCCAGAGCTATTTCGCTCACGAGACCTCCAGAACTCCACTCCAACACGTACAGAACTGCTCCTCACCATGTTCGTCTGTGACAGGGGATCACTCGCTTTCCGCTGCCATGTCACCTGCCGTGGTTGCTTGGCAACAGTCTCTCAACCTGATGTTGCGTCGTCTCTTTGGTAGTGCCTCTTCATTCGTGTAGCCGCTATTTCTGCTCGTCAGAGAGTGCCGAAGATGAACCTGCTCCTCGTCAACTTCCTTTTGGAACGTTCTTCTGCAGGCAGTCTTTGGCGAAGTGTCTTCCCGAGCAGTTCCAACACTTTGGCTGAGGCTTTTCACTTTTCTCAGTCCTCTTGCCCACCGCGTTCATCGTTTCGTCTCTCTCTTCCTCCTCGTCTCGCTCTGCGTCGATGGCCTGTGCAAAAAGTGCTGCGCAGTCCTCGACGTGTTGCAGCTTCACGAATCTTCGGATGCTCGGACGTAGCAAGCTCGTGATCGTGCTAATCTTCTCGGTCTCCGTATCGTTTGGTCGCAGTCGCTGGAACAGTTGGTACTTGCTCTCCAGGAACGAGCCGACGCTCTCTGTTGCTCCTTGTTTATCGCCGTACAGTTTCGTGAGAAGTGCTGTACGAATGCTCGGAGAATCCCAGCGGCTGCGTACGAGACTTTTATACTTCTCGTAGTCTGCCTCCATGACCGTGTAGCACATCCACCATTCCTTTGCTTCGCCGAGCAAGCCTTCCTGCAGAGTCGGTACTTTCTCGGGCTCGGCCAAGTTGTACGTTTGCACGTAGATGTCGCATTTATCGACGTACTTCTTCGGATCCTCGAAGTCAAGTCCGTAGAGCTGCGGCACTGCTGGTCTCGTGTTCAACAGCGCTCGAGCGAACTCTTCCCAGTTTCCTAGCGGGTTGTTCATGATTTATTCTTGCTGTAACACAGATTCGAGTGGCAGCTCTTCGAGATTTCCCGCTTGCTGCTGTGATTGATTCTTGATCTGCTGCTGCTCGTTGTCAAGTCCGATCTCCTCGATGGACTGCTGGTTTTCTGTGGACGCCACAGGGTTTAACACTCCCAGAAGTGGTGATTCCTCTTCGCAACTTGCCGCAGCTCGACGGCGCTTGCGAGGTGGCTTCCTCGGCATTGACTCCTTTCTCCGTGGGTTGGTTCGTGCGTCTGCACGACGTAGTCCTCTTCCTTGAGTCGACTACTGCCCCACGTTGGGCGCCACTTGCTGTAGGTGATCGCTCGGGTCGACTCTCGAGGCTGCTCGCTGAGTCGTCCGCCCGTACTTGCGTCTCTACGGCTTGCCGAGGTTTCAGTGGGGAGATGAGGGTTAATGGGAGGGAGGTGAAAGAACAAGTCGAGATTCCCTTTTCAAAGAACTCACGTTTATTTATCCACCTCTCTTTCGCCTCTCTCGAGGCTTCCAAAATTACAAGCTTTCTTAGCTCTATTTAATTCCCGTACTTGATACATTCAGTCGCGTGAATTTCATTTTCGCTCTGTGCCACCTAGCAGCGACACGGCTCACTACAATACACACATCATTACCTATCCATTTGTCGATTAAGGGCCAGGCATTCCCACTCAGTCGATATTCAGTACCTTATTATTTTGTCCTCATTTTTCTCCCACGAATAATTAATTAATCTTGCAACTTCGTAATTACGTTCTGGAGATTTATACGATTATGCCTGTTCTCTTGTTTTTTATGTAATTATCCAGACTTCCGATTCCCAGTTGAAAAAAATTGCATGGATATCCGCTTGGATTATCCACGTGGATTAGCTATCCACGAGGATTAGACATGCATATAACGAAGATCGGACAACGATTCCACGTGGATCTCACATGGATACCACGATCCACGTGGTGATCCACATACATGGATGGAAAAAATTCTAAGTTGGTGGTTTTTCAACTCTTCGAGGATCTTGGACTGGTTTTGCGAGCTCGTTCCAAGTATCCACGAGGCTTTGTCGGCGAATCGTCGTGGATTTTAACTTCTCCACGTTGATAATCGATTAATCCACGAGGGGTTTCGTGGAAATCCTCGTTGATTGTTTAAAAATCGTCGTGGGTTGATCAAAAATCTGCGTAGGTATTATGTCAATCCATGTGGCTTACCTACGTAGGCAATTTTTTTTGAACTGGGTTAAATTAAATTTATTGTTGTATTTTGATTTTCATAAACTCTATAACAAAATATAATAAAAAAAATTAATTCTTGTAATCTTATGAGGCGATTCCGTGAAAACGAGACTACAGGCATAATAGTATCAATCTCCTAAACCGAAATACAAAGTGTTAAGATAATTGATTGATTACTCATTGAGAAAAATGAGGACAAAATAATTCGGTACTGAATACCAACTGAGTGGGTATGCCTGCCCTTAACTCAAAATCCGAAATTTTGGATTTCTCACAAAATACAGCTATTTGTATAGGGCTTTCTTGATACTTGTCGTGTATAACTTTTTCTGGCAATTTTAAATTTCCTCAAATTTTTCATTCATACCTTCTTTTTTAACGATTATCATTTGAGTTATCTAGGCTGTGCACACTTCTTTAAATTCGGGTTAAAATTAAAACCGCTGCCAATGTATTGGCAAGTAGCTTCCTCATACTTTTTTTAACTTGAAAATGATTTGGAAATATTAATATCATCTTTTCTAATGTGTACACAAAACAGTTTCAATCATAAATTATTTCTCAACCAAACGATACGAAAAAGAAAGAAAAAAAAATTTTCCCAAAAAAAAAATTTTTTTCAAAAGTCGAAAAAAAAACATTTTTTTTGTTCGTTTATCGCTAAATCAAATTTTCTGGCTTCATCCTTAATCCATTCATAAACAATGTTTTGACACATCATAAATTTTGAACACGAAACAACACAAAACTAAGAAAAAAGAAAAAATCATAAAAACCAAATTTCCTTTTCAAAACGTAACTTTTCAAACTTACGGTGAATCTTTACACTTTTTATCTTAAATCAAAGGTTAAAAGCTCTTCCTTAAAAAAAGTATTACTTTTATTAAAAAAAACCAGTTTGTTTTAGAACAAATATGACAAAACTAAAAAAAACATGAAAAAAATAATTTTTTTTCTCGAAAATCCCTCATAACTTCTTACTTAACGCAGAACTAAAAATGATGTTTTGGCTTCTTCCTTACATCAAAACGAATAAAATGAGATATCTACAGTAACGGTACGAACTACCATCATCGAGATATCACTGCGCACATCCCAACACACGCGCACACACACACACAGATCGGGCACCTTGGCTCAGTGGGTATAGTTCTTGCCTGCTGATACAAGGTGTGCCGTAGGGCGTGGGTTCAATCCCCACTGGGCGAATTCTCGAGGCGCGTTTTTTCGCCTGGTGTGGTTGAGCCCGTGCCCGAGGTGGAGCGGGTACCACTCAAAAAGAAGACCCGGGCTATGTCATCAGCCTCCGAAGCGGTAAAAACTCCGATCACTATGCGAGCTGGAAACGAAGAGGATAACCATAAGTAGGAGCCCGAGGCGAGGACTCACAAAGCTGGCGATAGACGGGGATCACAACACTCCCATGATGATGTCAGAAGCGAGAACCACACTCACAAGACGACAACAGAAAGGAGTATCAGAAACTCACCGGGACTCGGAGAGTAGCGCCGGAAGCGAGAACCACACTCACAAGATGAAGCGGCCCTGGCAACCTGGTCCCTTGCCGGGATGCGACGGAAGCGAGGACCACACTCACAAGATGGCACTGAGCAGCGAGTTCTAATACTTAACTCAGGAGGAGACGCCGGCAATGTGTGACCACGCAAAAAGGCGACTCCGAAAAAGGGGATACGACAATCGAGAGATGGCATCGCGCAGGATCGGAGGTTCACTAACAAGGAGAGCCTTTCACCTGCGGGTCACAGATCCTTACCAAACTTGTTTGAGGGTCTTCTTGTACATAATAATAAAGCCCCCTATAGTCACTTTGTTCCAATGGGCCCTGGAAACCATTATAAAGCACCATGAAGTATATGACAGACTGAGAAGTATTTATACTTTGCCTTTTCAATGTCCAAAACACCTTTTCAATCAATAAACAATTTAACTCAATTGGTTTACTGAGAAAGTCTTAAAGAGCGAACCAATTCGAGCTAAAATTTATGCATTTATCAACTAATATTTACATTAAATCATGTAAAAATGTTTTCATTTGTAAAACTTACTGTTCTTTTTTTCTCACCTATTTCTGACACTCATCTGGAGTGAATCTAAATTCAGATGAGTGTCAGGAATAGATGAAGAGAAGGGATTTGTGAGTTATACAAATAAAAACATTTTCATATAATTTCATCAATATTTGCATCAATATTTATTTGATACGTTTTGTTTTAGCTCAAATTGGTGCGCTCTTCAAAACTTACACAGCAAACCAATTGAGTTCAATTGTTTATTGTTTGCAAAAGTGTTTAAAATGCATAAAAGTTCATGTACAAATATTTTTGAGGGAGTTAGACTTGACCGTAAAAGGCCTGATACCAATAAGTGGTATTTTTTAACATTATATTATATTTAATACTTTTTTCTGCTCTATAACTCTTTCCAGGGCCCATTGGAATAAAGTAACCATAGGGGGCTTTATTATTATGTACAAAAAGACCCCCAAACAAGTTTGGTAAGGATCTGTGACCCGCAGATGAAAGGCTCTCCTTGTAAGTAGTAAAAAAGATGAGTCCCTGAACCCCTAATCGTCGCATATCACTATGTGACGAATAGGGGGATGTATGGCAACGACTAACAGCGAAGTAGCAGAAATGCTCAACTAACCCCGGCCTCACCGAAGCAATGCCTAGCGGCGGTTACCAGTGAGTGTCCGAATGGGGTGGAGAAGGAAAACACACACACACACACACACACACACACACACACACACACACACACACACACACACATACAGACGTGTGACAGCAATTCGGTCTAGTTTAAGAATATATAAGTAAAATTACTCTACGATTATTAATTATGAAAGTCGAAAATCGGTCCGTCACAAAGCTTCCTCTATGAGGAAGCAAATCTTGTATGAGGTAATTGATGGATTTAATATTCAATCCGAGGTTATGTTAGTATGATAGCACAACAATTTTTTCGGGTTTATACCTTTCGCGACCCTTTAGTAAATTGAAAAGTATAAGTTTATTTTTATAATTTTATTATAATTAGTGGCAAAATTTTTGCTAAAGCTGAGCGAACAATTTATTTTAATAGCTGTGATTAAATACTACCCTTATATATAAAATAATAAACTAATTTAATCAACTTACGTATATTATTTAAAGCATATAGAAAAACAAATTTTTCTTATCTTACCGAACATTTTTATAATCAAATTTGTTAGAATACAACAATTCCAAATGATTTTTTAATGAATTGTAATATTTTTTAATTAATTTAAATAAATTAGCATATTTCAATCGACAAGTAATAACTATACAAATAATTATTCTTTGAATTTTTCCGTATTATCATTTTTAATTGTTCATCGCGAAAGATTTCATACAATTGAAACATAAGTGTTTACGATTGAATTCAATATTTAGCACATGTTAAATGTTGAATACGATTATTATTTTCCAATTAACCCAAAGCGTTTCTTATTCTCCAAATAAGCCAAGGATTTTCACAATAGCGAATTAGAAACTAATAACAGTTTGAAATACTTTATTATTTAAAAATTGAATAATATTTATGTGAATGAATTTCCAAAATTATACAGGATACTTTTGTAATAGCGTCCAAATGTCTCCAGATAATCTTTTGCGCTTTAAGTTTAAACAAAATTCTGAAGACATTTCTGAAGACGATAAGGGATGATAAAACTATTTAACGCATTTTAAATCGTTTTGTTCTTTGCATTTTTTTTGTGTACACTGGGTTAACATCGATTCTGTCCGACGGAACGCCGGAATTTCCTATGCTTAAACACGTTCCACCACTCTGTTGGACCTGACAGAATCGTTGTTAACCTAGTGTAAGTGCTTCCAACTCAATCTAGATCTAGAGCATCATATAGATTTAAACGCAATTCTGAAGAGATTTCTGAAGACGTTAACGGATGATGAAACTGGTTTCTAATTTATTTAATCCTCCAGATACATCAATCATATGATTTAGGTGTGGGTTCAATGTATTAATACAAAAACTCTGATGAATATACCGCGAGCATCCATAAAATAGCTTAAGGGGTGGCAGAGGGGTGAAAAATGATCGTATCGATTCCCAAATGTATACAGCCCATCTTCGGGTTTCTAGAAAGGCATCATAAAAATTTGGACGCAATCGGTTGAACAGTTATTGAGATATCGTGTTTACAAGGCCACTCTGTTTAAACAATAGTAGGACTTCGCTTCGCTCAGCTGAATAAATCTGAAATTGTGATTGACACTTTCATGATTTCAAGCTAGGAACATTAAGTTGAGCATTTTTTGATACTGATTATTAACTGATTGAAAGCAGAAGAAAAGTTGAACGATATATCAAAACAAGAAAATAACTTCGGTTAACACCTTACCAAAGTACATCCTGTTGTCATTTGTAATCTAATTGTAAGTAAGAATCTATACTATCGAATCGAGTTTATAATAGCCACCCTTTTCGCTCGAAACGGTATCGCAATGAACCAACAAAAAATTGTCATTCTTCTTTTTACTTTTATACATTCCCAGCTCACATGTAAGTATATACATAAGTTGTAGAACTCATAATCTTTTGAGTATCGCCGCGAGCATGAACGCGAGGTTCACGGTGCGCAGCTTCTTTACGAGCTTAAAGCGTACGGGCATATCGAGTGTCTTCGCCATTGTACGGACCATGTTCAGGTTTTCTTATGACTGTGGTGATGGTGGTGGCCACAATATAAATAAATATAATTTAGTATGGCGGTGCTTCTGCTGTGCTATATCGCGGCAGACATCGCATGTATTAACCCGAGGATATCCTGATGCCTCGCAGAGAGAAAGTGCAACGATCCTTCATATATACGTCGTAAAAATATTTCCTATTTTAGAACTATCTAAATATAAAAAAAAATCTCTACTTCACTTTCTTCTGTCAAAAAAAAAAAAAAAAAAAAAATGAAAAAGCTTGCACAAACACACGCACATTCTTCATGTGGCAAGATTTGATAGGAGAGAAAAAGACAGAGAAAGAAAAAACTAGATGTGCTATTATCAGTTAACGTCGTTGAGCAGCACGTTTGGCAAAACGTTAAAGCTTTTCCGAGTTGGCAAAAAGAAAAGCTCTGTATATAAGTTCGACACTCGAGGCTCGCGCAGCAGTACTCGGCTTTCCCTTCCCCGCTCGAGCATGCAGCTGGTAAATTCAAACGAAAGGAGAGAAAGAGAGGGAGAGAGAGAAACGTTACAAGCCTGTACACGCAGCATGAGAGCCCGGGGAAGTGAAAGCACAGCAGAGCTGCAAAGTGAAGAGCGTGCGGGGTTTGCAAAGCACTCGGTGCCTTAGTACCGCAAAAACCGAGAGCGTCGCACGACGAGTATCCTTCAGTGAATGTATATAGAAGCTACGTTGGTGCTCCAAAGAGCGAGCGAGCGAGTGAAAGAGAAGAGCCCCGTTTTCCGTTAGCAGTTTGCATTCCTGCTGCCACTGCTGTTACTGCTGTTTTGTAGAGCAACGTATCGTCTTCCGAGATGTCTACACGAGCAACAACGGCTATGCTTGTAGTGTCTGCGTTATAACGTGCGAGCATAGAATTCTTGAGTCGTGTGAAAATTTTCTATCCTTCTCCAACTACGCGCTATGGTCATTGTCGTTAAAGCCATGGTCTTGGAAGACTCTATTTATATGCAAACAGTTAGGATCGCCTCCTGACTACAACTACGCTTATGACAATATGACTTCCACTTTGCCTCACCTTATGTACAAGATGGACCAATATATACTCAGACACATTGAATTCATAGCTCAACGATCCTGCTGAAACTGCTGCTTCTGTTTTTATTCTGACACAATCTGCTATTTTACCACTCACAAAAAAAAAGAAAGAAAATGAGAATATGTGAGTCAACTCTTTGCTCTCGGTGAAACGAAATTTCACCCTACCATCGTTGTAAATATTTCAATACGCATAACTTTTAAACGCTATTAACCTCTTTCATAATACAGCTTGGACATCATATAGAATTACACGTATCTAAGGCATCGTCGTGCAATTTCATACGTTTATGATCTAAGCAAGTACACAACTCGTGCATAATTTTTGTTATTAGAGCTCATAACACGAAATTATGTCAATGAAGCTCGGCCATAGCGTTGTTTTAACGCTTGAGCGCGTCAAACTTCTTTGTCATGCCAAAGTCGTATCTCTTTTATTCTTAGCCAGATCCCCGGAAGTTGGACCGAGTTCTTTTGTGCACTTGGAACGAGCTGAACGATGAAACTACAGCTTCATGCGTCAGCTAAGTTCGTATAACCATGAGCGACTCTTTTTAGACAGTACTTTATTTGCGGCTTGTGACTTTATTCGCTGAGTTTATAAAGGCTACATCGAGCTTGGTGCACTTATATAAAACATCCCATTCAACATTTTAAGTAGTGTATTATATATAAGTATAGGGAATGAAATTTCGAGGTATACTTTTTCATTCACCAAACAAAAAATTTTTTAATCAAACTGCCTTTGCATTTGATTGAATCTTCAATTTAAAAAATTCCAAGTTTTTCCATGTTTCAAGCTTGAACTAACGTGCACGTCGTATAAGAAAAGTCAACTTTTAGGATCCTTTGTCAATAAGCAGGCAGATTTTCTTCATTTTACTGCAGTGCTTACGACGGTAAGAGCAGGGCTCGTTTCGTCTTCCACCCTACTAATCGCATTAGAAAAAGCTCTCGCGTGCCCAGCGCTCGCGAGCCCGCATATCATCGTCCTTCTCTTCTTTACTTTCTTATATGCTTCTCCTTTTTTGCCTTTTTTCGTCTACGAGACGAAAATAAAGACCTTCGGACGGAGATAAAAAGCCACTTTGTTTCCCCCTTCTACTCCTCCTCTTTTTGTTGTTGTTTCTCTATTCTTCCCTGCGAGCAAAGTTACTTCGAGTAGCAGCAAAAATAGCAGGGATGTATATATAGCTGCTGTTGGTAACACAGTAGCAAATCTTGTCTTATTACGCTAGCAATTTTGCTGCTTCTGGTGTCAGTACCGTAGCTACCACCGTTCTCTTATCGTAGCTTATTCGGGTTTTCAAGTAAAAGCACGCAAGAGCTGAGACTGGTAAATGAGATGAGCTAAAGAGCTAATCTCTATTATTGAGATGATGCAAGAGAAGTCGAGTTATGTTGCTTGGTGTACGCTCCAGATTTATTTTTTCTCTCTTTCTCTCTCTCCTTCTCTGTCTTTTCTAGTAAGCTCAACGTTAATATGCATGTACGATCAACAGCACACGAGTGGAATTTGACCACTAGATAAATGTATAGATACGTATCAAACGTAGCCACTGAAAAGGCTGAAGAATTTCATTTTTTTCCTTCGTCTATGTCTTGGTTAATATAACTGCTATACAACCACCTAATACGTACAGAGGAAAAAAATTAATTTTCCTCGGACTGTAAAATTATGGTGGACTCATTCAAATGATGTTTTTTTATAAAATTATTATAAAAAATACACCTGAAAAACACAAATTAATCCATCAACACGAATAAAAGCTCACTTTCAATTAATGAAGATGACAGCCTAATTACTGGAGCTCATTCCGCATACGTATATGAGGCACGCTGAAAGAACCGAGACTTGAGAACGTGAAAAAGCACTTGCAAAATGCACTTTCCTTCACTTACTCTTTCTCAAAGCCCTTAGGTTTTTTCCGTTAAACCTAGAGCTACATTGGCACGGTTTATCCTGGTGTGTACGAACACGTGTGTGTGTGTGTGTACACACACACAACGCAAGGTATGAGTCCAACGCTTTGAACGGCTAAGGTAAAGCTTGTTTTGAGAGTGGAAGGCATATATAGTAGCACAGTGGCAGTAGACACGGCTAAATTAAGCAATTATGGCGTAAACTTTGGAAACTGTGCACATAATGCAATGCAGCAGTAGCAGCAGACGACCGAGCGAGGGAGATTTGATTATGCTTTTGGTTTACAAAGTTTCCCATGAGCTCTGTAATTTGTCTTATTAGACATTCAAATCAATCCGTTCGTCAGCCGCAGATTTTCAGCTTGAACGCGGCTTAATTGAATTTGTTTAAGGATTTTACAATAAAGTGGATTATAATTTGTACGTATAGAGCGCAGCCTTTTCCCGACTTGACAATGAATTGAGTACACTTTTTTGTTTAGCCCATTCACGCTGACTGTACCTTGCATGAATATATGCTTGCTCTCGTTTGTGCGTACAATTCGAACAGCAGCATTTATTTTCCGCTTGGATGCGCGAGCCAACGCATACTTCTCCAGCGGCACTAATTTAACATAGAAAATCTACACGCAGACACTAACTCTCCATTCCAGGTGTCGCCGAGCAGCCGTGCTGGCGGCTGTGCGCGTCGTGCGTCCATTTCCAGGGCTCGTGTTATGTTCCCATGCCATCCATCCAACTCTATATATCTGCAGCTATATTCGCAGCTCTTGAGCTGATGCGGCTGGTTGGTGCTGTTTATTTTGTCACGAGCTTGCAGCTCTTTATATATATATATACACCTATATAGCAGCAACAGAAGCAGTAGTTGCAGGGCTAAAAAAGCAGATGTAGTCCATTAAAGACGTACTCGCGCGAGCGTGACTATCCACTGCAACGCGCGAAAAAGCCATCGGAGAAAGACACTGATGTACGTGGGACTTGGAACGTGATGATGATTTAGCTGCGCGCAAAAATCCCAAGGCGTTTGTAGATTGCTGCCCTTGCTTTTCTTTTCTCCAGACTTTACTTACGCGTAATATTTTGCCACTCGAATCGACCATTTCACTATACGTTTTTTCTTTTTCTCATTTTTTTTTAACTATCAGCAATATTCTGCTGAATATATCGGGAAAATCACAATAAAAACAGCAAAAGACAATAGAAGTATACGCGGTATAAAAGTGCGACCCTCATTTTTAATCAAGTAGTACTGGCAGCAGTGCACGTGGCAGCAAGAATCAACAGAGTAAATTTACAAACACCGAAGCTGCAGAGCTTGGCAATTTTTAGATGAAATTTTCCGCGTATGTACTTGGAAAATAAACCAAGCAATTAATCTATGTACCAGAAATATGAGTTTATTTAATGCATAAATACGTTTTGTCTTGTTTTCTCATCGAGTTTGAACAGTATGTTTTTTTGTCATTCTTAAATAAAAAAGCAACCAAAAAGAAGAAGAATAAGAAGAAGAAGAAGTAGTAAGAAACTAAAAGCCAAGACAGGTGCGGGAGTAATACTGCCTCTCTCCCTCTCTCTCTCTCTCTCTTTGTACGAAGAATATAAACAATGCGCATTTTAATTAGAGCCAGTGCCGCTGCTGCAGCCCTGCGATGAATTCACAATTACATTTTATACTTTAGCTAGGCAGCGAGAAAAGGCATTCAGGCGAGCGAGGCGCGCTTCAACTACTGCCGCTGCTATCCAACCTATGTATACATCCATGCCAGGCCAGTAGTGAGCTAAAACTAGACTTTCGTTGCTGTTTGCTACTGCTGGCTCGTACATAGGATTTCCTGGATACGAGAATGCGACTCGCACCGACTCTTGGCCTAAAACTGCTACTGTACATGACCAACCACTAACACACAGGACGCACACACGCTTATTTATTCGCTCGCTTCGTGTTTTCTCCTGTATATCTGCGTACGCACTCATTATAATGTGGAAGCTTATTATCGTGCGGACACGACAGGAGCTTTAATCATTCGGAGCGGCGCGTTGGCAACGATGAGCTCTCGCGACGAACTCTACCTCTCGAGCTTGCACCAGCGGAGCGCGTCAGCGATTTAATATTCCAAGTAGGTTTCGTGCTACTGGAATTGTGGCGCATTTTTTCTTATCTCCCCCGTCGCCGCTGCCACCACGCTATTTTATTATACTTTACTACTCTGCGAAGAAGCAAAGCTATTTTATTTTGATTAATCAACTCGCACCCGTTCACTAACCCGAGGCATATATACCTAATATATATAATCTATTTATATCTGATCTGGAACAGTCGAGTAGTGTCAATGATCGATTAAATGGCTATTAGAACTCGCGAAAACGCCGTACTTACCTACATCATCTCGAGTACGCACGACGCAAAAGACTTTATACGTATGTACATATATATGCATATACGTAAGTTGAAGATAAGGTGAATATGAAAGTTTTACGATGCAATTGTAGTGAGAGTGTGTCTTTTACGATCATCGATCGGCTCAGTTTATATAATATATATATGTATCGCATATAAACGTGGCTGTATGTACAGCGTTTAATCCAATATCAAATAAGCGCGTAAAGCGCCTGACGCACCGTGCGACGCAATGTTATTACTTACGATATTATATTCGCATGTACATGCGATTCTTGCATCTGTGTATGAGAAGAAACTTGGCCACTTTTTACGCACTCACACTTCACTAAAATTCATTAAGTTACTTTGACTAGGCAAGCGTACTAGTGGATTGGCATTCCAATAAAATTATGCTCTATTTTGTATTTAGAAGTGCACGTATTTGTAATCTCACGCTATAATGACTTGTTTTCGATCATACGATTCACCGTGCTGCTTAGGGTTCTGCGCCTTTAGCGATAGTCTGCGGTTTTTTATCGAATGAAGCAATAATCGTAGCATTAAACGCTCGTTGTGTACTTAGGATTATATTCTTTTCCCACTTGACTTGTTTTAATATTACTCCGCTCTCTTCTTCTTATAACACAACACAACAACTTACTCTTTCGTATGCACCAATCATCAAACAAATGAAGAAAGATACTATAAGGAAATCACATTACTATACTGCAAGCTCAAATTATAAATGTCAAACGATCTTAAAGCTATGGCTTATCTCAAATGGCGGATGAGCAAGTTGCTTGGAACTTCATGAATATCTACTACAGATCCTTCATAAAGTTAAGAATATTAATTATATGTATGAAACTGCTGTCTACTCAATAAAGTTATTGCATTGGTTAGAAAAAAAAGATATTAAATTTTATACTTTATATCATGGTTTTACTGAAAATATAAGCTTATCACGAAAGGTGATTCCAGCATCTCATTGTCATGCAAAAACAAGAACTTAATCAATTGTTTGTTGTGTTAACAGGGGGTTGGATTATGTAAAGTCAATTGTGTCCTAATTATCGATTCTAATCATTTCCATTTATAACTATATATTACGTATAAAAATTATATTGTTAATAAAAATCTGTAGTGGAAAGGCAAAACCGACTTAAGTCCATTTTTTGGAAATCTATATTATAATGAAAAACGTGTATATTTAGTTTCTTCTTTAAGGTACAAAAGTCAGAATACAAGAGTATCACGTATATCATTAATTAGAGCATCGTGCACAACGACTCAAGTCCATTTCGTGAGAAGCGAGGAAAGGCAAAACGACTTAAGGAGGCTCAAGCGAAAATGCGTTTGTAAGCCAAAGGACTGAAATTTCAGGAAATAATTTTTTACAATCATTCAAATTGATAGCAAAAAAGAAAATTATGTGTTAACGAACTTATTTAAAAGATATATCAATGTAAAGTTGATTAATTTAACAATGGGCTCTTATGACAGCAACTAAATTTTAGTCAAATTTTAATCCCTCACGACCATAAACCGTAAAAATTTAGAAATTGTATTATTGCATTGAAAAGAGATAAATATAAGCTTTTGGATGGCAAAGCGTAGGTAAAAGACCTATTTAAAAAGTTATTGTAAAGTAAAGAATTGAATCTTGGATTCTACAAGTTTGCGCGATAAGGCCGCTGTGCACAACATTGCGAAATAGGCAAATATACTTTTTTGCTTGAATTTATTAAATTATTTAATTAGAGAAATAAAAATGTTATCAAATATTTAAACAAAATTAATAAATTTCTAAAAAATCATTTCCCGAAGTTCAGTCCCGTGGCTTATAAACGCATTATCGCTTAAGCCTCCTCAAGTCCAAATTTTCAACTTGGCTGTCTTGTCCCACTATTCCCTGCATGAAAATCGGGCGTGAGGACATTTTTGGGTCATATATTACAGAAACTTTGAGAAAAAATCGCTAAGGTTAGTGTTGCACTAAATTTTTTTTCAATTTTTTAGCTCTTATTTTAAAATTATTCTTGAATTACTCATATATACTTGACGTTAAATAGATTGCAGAATTACTTATTTTTATATCATTACAAGTATCGTGCAAAAATAATATGTTAGTAAAATAATATAAAAAAAATCTCTTCGCGAAGATTTAAAAGTTGCCGTCAAATTCGTCTTTAAAACCTTATTTTTGAAACTTTATGTACATTATTGCAATATTAAATTTTCTGGATGAATGCGTTCCAGCAACTCTTTTGTTTTCAGTACAGATAAATGATGTAGCAAAAACGTCACGCAGACGAAAGTGAAAAGTATCGGGCATATAAAATCACTGCAAAAACGAGAAATAAGAAGCCGAGGGGATAACGATCCCCGCGAACAATTGGAAATCTTTTCTAGGCGGCAGCAGTTTCATCGGAGGAGGTAAGTGTACGCATGTGCATATAAATGCAAGACTATCTCGCATGTACGTTGCTCGCATTTGGCAGCACCAGCATATACAAATACGCTATATACATAGATCCATCGATGCGGCATAGTATGAGGTTCACCGTGGATACGCCGCACACACATACATGTACGGTCCAAGTTCTCGAGGGAATGCGCTCACGTCGATTTACACGGATAGATGGATTCCATCACCTGGTCGCAAGCACGAACGATCACTAGCGGTATATAATGCTCCGGGGGAGACATGTAAGTGTATGTGTTAGTGCATGGGTGAGGCGACTTCTCCTCGCACGTTACAGCTACTACAGTATACAACTCTGATGGACTGTGAAGATTTATCATATAGCTGGATGTGGCTAGATTTCAACTTTTTTTCTTTCTCTCGAGTAGAGCTGATTTATCGACCTGAGATTACATATAGAATTGGATAGCGAAAAAAGATAAATTTAAAGTAAAAATTCCATCAGCGAGATAAATATTCATTCGAAGTCTCTCACGGATACTGCAAAGTTGCATATAGTTTATTAACGCGCATTTTTTGCAAAATTTATTATGGGTTGGGGTAAAAAGGCTGATGCTCGCTCGAAGGCAGTGTTCGTCACCGATTACTTAGCTTCAGTTATTTGAGCTTGCACTCGTTCATTCCTCTCTTTCTTTGAGTTTCGATAATGCGCAGAAAGCGAGACGCAATCGTAGTTGAGGCTGCAATCCCTCCCTCCCACACACTCGCCAACTTTCTTTCTCTGTTATATGGGCTCTCCTTTCTATTCGACGTCTTTAACTCCTTTATATCTTCTTTTACGTTTTTCGCAAAAATGGGCTTTTTCACGCCAGACGGATAAAGAAAACCGTTTCAATTTCCTTAATGCTGTAGCTAGTGCATTTTTCTTTCTTTTTTTGCTCCTGTAAATCGTTCGCGTCTCTTATTCTAAAGCCAGTGTGCGTAGTGACACATAGACGCAGATTTTTATATGTATCAGGTCGAGCTTTTGCCACCCAAAGAAAGTCTCATCGCATCTGTACGCGGTCTTTCTTCTTCTCATCCACCGCCCCCCCCCCTTCCCCGTCTCTCTCTCTCTCTCTCTCTCTCTCAATCTCTATATCTCTCATGCTCTATGCCTTTATCTTTTCTTTCAAAGAAAATCTATAAATCATGCGTTATAGATATAGGCGTGATTCTCGAATCTATTCGATTCGTTGCACACGAGTTTTGCCTCGTTCTACATCTGGTACTTTGTTCTCAGATAAATAAATGTATATTATACATTTTAAAAAGAGCAGAAGTCTGTGTTCAAGAAAGGAAAATAAATCACCTTAAATACGTTGCATCCGAATAGTATTTTTCTCTCCTATTTCACGTGTATATGTATTTTTATTCTTACCTATATTCTTCGATGAAAAATTCTCGAATGAGCTTTTTTTTCTTTCTTTACCATTTGATCGAAGCTTGCATTCGCTCGATCTCTCATGATAAAGCTCGGTAAAGGGCACTTTCTATGCTTTCTCTCTTCGGTTTTATATTTCTTTGTATACAGGGTGTCACAAAAGTATGGAAACCTCCTAAAATCGGGCTAAATATGCGGAGAAAAAATCAAAAACCTCATATCCTACGTATTTTTTGATGGGGGATTCAATGATGACCTTGGATTTTACCTCGAACATAAACTCAAAGCTACAGCGTCCCAAAAATCGATTTTTCAAATGGAAATCCCTATTTTTTATTGAAAATTTGAAAAGAGCAGAAAATTGTACCTTGAAACATGGATTTCGTTTTTTTTCAAGGTAATTTTAAGGGCGCTACAGGCTCATATAAAACCCCGATTTAACTTAAAATCAAGCTCAAGTAATAACTTCATTTTCTAATTGTAGCGCCCCGAAAATGATATTGGAAAAAAACATTAAGGCTTATTCGAACGTAAAATTTCTTGCTCTTTTTGACGGTGACCTTAAATTTGACCTAGAACATAACCTCCAAGCTGCAGCAAATCAAAATCGAGTTTTTACATGGTAACCCCAATTTTTTATTTCAGATTTGAATAAAGCGAAAAATTTTACGTAAAAAAATGTATTTTTTTTGTTCAAGGTAATTTTGGGGTTGCTACAGTTAAAAAATGAACTTCTTACTTGAGCTTAATTTTAGGTTAAGTCGGGGTTTTATTTGAGCCTGTAGTGCCTTTAAAATGACCTTGAAAAAAAATGGAATACACGTTTCAACGTAAAATTTTCCGCTCTTTTCAAATTTGCAATAAAAAATAGAGGTTTGCATTTGAAAAATCGATTATTGAGTCGCTGTAGCTTTGAGGTTAGGTTCAAGGTAAAATCCAAGGTCACCATTGGATTCCCCATCAAAAAATACGTCGAACATGAGGTTTTTGATTTTTTTTCTCCGCATATTTAGCCCGCTTTTAGGAGATTTCATACTTTTGTGACACCCTGTATAATATACAGTGTATATGTATATAAGTATAAGAAAAATCGATGTCAACACTGTGACTGAAGATAGACGTTACTAGTGAAAATATATGTAAAAAATGTAGGCTAGATGAGAGGAAGAATGAGTTAGACATTGTAAGAAATGACTAAGTGACATGAAGAAATCTTCGATGCGTTTATTCAAAATCCAAGTGTCTCTTTTAATCGGCAACGAATCGAGTTCGCTTACTAATAAGATTTTTACTTTCTGTTAAACGCGATAAAAAAACAACGGATTGAAAGAAATTGAACATTGATCGTTGAAATTAAAAATTTCGATTTTCTCATTGAATTTTTCCATCATTTTTAGTTTTTCGGCGGGACATTTTATTTTACTTTATTTTCTATTCATCGTCCAAATCAACTTTATGATCTGCTTGAGATGTAAATTTTGTCGAGTAATGACTCTGAAGTAAAAGGAAAATTCAAAGGTTTGATCTTATAGGGATCTCTCAAAAAAAGCTCGGAGAGTATAAAGATATAAGTAGTAACTTGAAAAGTCATCGAGTGGAAAAAGTCGTATTGACGTGAACTGCAAACTGGGAGTATATACAAGTACGTGCAAGCTCACTGGATGGTAGACTCCACTGAAAGCACCACTGAATTTACCCAGGGAGAGCCGAAAAATTCTTTCTCACACACATATACATATAGTACATAGCAGTTGGATAAAATGATTGATCTCAAAACGATAAGTAGTTGGCCTACCTATATACATTCCGAAAGAGAGAGTGCGAGAGCAAGAAATGATGAACGAGCAGTGCAGTTCCCTTTCCAGCCTCTCTTCTCACACAGGATCTCTCTCTCTCTCTCTCTCCCTTTCTCGCTATACGAACTTTGAAAATAACGTACGTTTGACAAACGATAAATTACGAGTCATTCGCGGACACAAGAAATAAGCGCACACAATCTAACGCGTACACACAAGTATGGGGGTGAAAGGATCGTCAGGACTGCGACATGAATGAATGAGTGTGTGTGTGTGTGTGTGTGTGTGTGTGTGTGTGTGTGGGTGTGGGTGCGTGTTTGTGTATAGTCAAGCATGTATGCAAATATAGGTCGTCGTCTCTTCCTTCGCTTCGGCTCGCAGCTCCTTTCGCGCCGCTTGCACGAGGATATAATGAAAAGGATATATCATAGATAGTATAGACTGCTACTCAAGACGCTGCTGCCACTGCACGCGTGCCATATCCTACTCATATTATACTCGCTTCTTGTACTTGGTCCGTATGCTGCAGCAAAAGCCGCCCTGTAGAATCGCTCGCGAGAGAGTGGCTTAATCGCTACCGGCGCGAGCGAGGGTAATAATATCCCTCCCTATAGATATCTCTCGCTCACAAGTTCTATTTGCAGCGTTAAATCTCTCTCTTGTCGAGACTACATATACATATTTTACATATATATATATATATATGAGCTTCGATGAGGACGAGAGCCGAAGATACGGTGCAATTTTAACGAGCTTACGTGCTCGCCGATCGAATGATGTATTTGCCTATCACGCGCATACATATACACACACAGAGAGATTCGATCGATACGCTACGGTCTTTTAATCAGCGGGACTGGATTATGTCCGATGCACGAGTTATACGTACATATTCGTTCGTAATCACACGTTTACTTTTATGCGCCTCGATACGTGATTGGATTACGAAAAAATTTGGATGTATCGTTCGTGCGTTACAGAGGATCGCACCTGCATACATTTAGGAGAAAAACATCAGAGAAAACCCACGCCTATGTTGATCATTTGACTATGGAGATTCGAGCTTTGATGCAAGTTGCGTGAGAGAAATATAAAAAGAGGAAAAAACAGAATGGTTGTGCCAATATTGATTATGGACGCTGAAAAACATTATCGAAACGCAATGCAAGCCGAGTTTTCCATCAGGCTGCGCTTACAAAGAACAACCACAAATAACATTCAACTGTATATATGTGTAGATTTGTATGGAAGAGAGAGAAAGAGAGAAATGAAGGGAAAGGGAGATGGCGTCCCACAAATTTTCTAGCTTTTTAATTAAAACAGTGTGGGCGAGAGCTAGTGGTGGTGCGGCTGTTACAGTACACGTTTCCAAACGGCCAAATTGCCAAAGTCTCGTTGCACGAGCTCTAGCTTTATACATATATACTCTGGATATAGCCGAAGACCGACGATTGCACCGACCTACCTATAACCCTTTATCTGAGAAATAAACAGCGACAACTTTCTTTTACCGTTTTACTTGTACGAATCGGTCTTCGTGCGCTGCGTTGCGCCCAAGTTACGCGTGCTTGAGAAAATGGAACTTTTCGTTGCCAGATTTGATTTGGACTCACTACACAGCGGCAACAGCAGTAACAAAATTATTTCTTCTCGTCTCGTTGCATTTACCAAAAGCCAAAAAATTAAATCAACTGAAAGTTCACAATTGATCATAAACTTTTGCAACGAGTATCCATGCTTTAAGTACATCTATAGGAGCACTAATACAAATTTTGCTTTGGCTAGATAATAAGCTAGATATAAAGATTGGCTTGCTTGAGCTTATACATGCCGGCTCACAAACTAAAAAAGCATTTAATTATGGCTTGTGCAAAAGACAAGCAAAGCGGCAAGCCTTGTAAACGATGGCTCGCTTCGTACATATCGATTGTCAGGTGCGCTTTCCGTCTCCGATTGCTTATACTTAATGGTCCATGCAGCTCTCCCTTTTGCATTACCATATGAAAAGCCAGAAGTAACAGTACTACGGCAACGAGAGCAGCCAAAAAGCATGAAAATTCTCGGGCGTCGGGCGCGACTGCAAAACCATCATGCGAGCGTGCACGCTATATGAGATAATCGAAAGCTTTAGATATGGCTATATACGTAAAAGAGAACTCGAGGCTCAGCCGTGCGCGCAAGAGTGTCTAATCGTCCGGGGGATAACGGCTGAAGAAAATCCCACCAGAGAAGTCGTCGCGAATTTTAATAGCAAAATTAAAGAACACTCTGGCACTTTTTATTTTTCTCCTTTTGATACCTCTCTCCTTTGCTGGCTGTTTTTTTTTCTATTCTAGTTACCTCCCTGCTCAGCTCACGAATATACGCCGTTGCCGCGAGAGAGCGAGAAAGAAATCGGCGTTATGGGATTTTAAGCTAATTCAGGCGGCGACGAGCCACGATATAAAGCTACTAAGAGATAAGAAGAGAGCAATTTTTCTGGCTAATTAAAAATCTTGAATATGCAACCCCCGACTCGTCGTGCATCTTTCTCTCTCATCTCTATATCAACTGGGGAATATAACGTGAATTGCGCGCGCAAGTAAGAGAGACAGAGAGAGAGAGAGAGAGAGAGAGAGAGAGAGAAAACGAGGCAAAGTAATATACGACTGAAATTTTATAGTTGCGGTGTTGAATTCGCACGCGTGCGACGTCGTGCGGGCGAGTCCATATCAGGGTCCATTGTGAGAATTTTAATTACGTCGCGAGCTCACGCAGCGCTGCCCTTCCTAGTACATATTTTACAATGAGCTTTCATTAGCTTTTTCTCATAAGCCACGTGCAAGCATTGTCAAGTAGATGCGCCGCGTTCGCCAGTCTTGAGTACGAAATTGCTCGTACAAATAATATCGTGCGTGATTCGCTCCTTCCACTCAGCAGCGAGTCAAATATATCTGCGATTGTGCACTGTACAAGGTAATCGGTCGAAATGCTCATTAACTCGTGCGTTCGAGTATGGATTTGTTGCAAAACACGCGTGCACGCCAGGGTCCTGCCTCTGATAACGAACAAAAATGCAAACGTGACCAATGTTATAGTATATTGGTAGCATATATATAACATTTGACATGCATCGACACGCCCGAAAAAAACCTGATGTTTGTGCATGGCCCATATGATCCTTGATCGAAGCGAATTGAAGCTTCAATCATGGTTCACGTATTTGCTCCTGCAGACGTTTTTCGCCGTCGTCACCGCCACCATTATCGCCGTTGGAGCAGCCCCAGACTGCTAGCGACCAATTACACCCGCTTGTCCTGACGCTTTGATGGACACTCATCCGATAGCGTTCCAATTCTACTGCACACCGAGGTCCACTCACTGGCCCTTCCTCTTCGAATGAAAAAAATAAAAATAAATAAATAATAGATCATCGTCTCTCTGTCTGTTAATTAAAAAAGATAACGCAGCAAGAGTCACCCTCTTCAAAATAAATTGCGAATCATGGCTTGGCAGTTTGCTACGACGACGACGATGACGACGACGACTTGACGCAAACGAATGTGTATGCGCGAAAATGCTTTATTATATATGTAAAATAACGCAAATTTTTGCGCTTCGAAAGCTTATGGACCAAAAAAAGACTCGTAGTATACAACAGAGCTCTAGGAGATTTTTTTGTACTTCCGTCGCAGACCTCCTCCTCGTCATCTGCGCGTATAAAGCACCAGGCTGAAATCTACCGTGTGCTACAACGACTGCTGCACGAGCACAAATTTTGCAGAAAAGGCGCTAAGATAAGCTCTGCTTTTGCTTGCTAAGCTTCTCTGTCTTTTTAATATAATACCATCATCCTCCTCGTAATCCGTCCATCTCGTTAAAACAATGCTGTTGACTGCGCGATGACAGAAGTAAAGGACATCAGCCGCTCGCGCGCAAAGTTCATTTATCTATACACATACCTAGGTCTCATGCACACAGCACACACATATTAACACATCTATTTGGCTTGACAACTTTATTAGTGGAAAAAGATGTAAATGTGGTAAAGGTATAGAAGCGCAAGCGGATGAGCTTTTTTCTTCTTTTTTTTCCTTTTTTATCTCTTTCAGTGGAGCGCGCGCGGAATGAAACGAAAGGTCGGATTATAACGAGGTGATGCTTCAATGCATGACACGAGGCAGCCACGAGTCGACGAGCTAAAAACTATAACGTGCGAGAACGAGCAACAACAAACTTTATGTGTATATCTATATCATATGTAAATACAGGGTAATGCATGGAGTATACGTGCAAGAGCAGCATTATTATATGCGCCGAGCGTGGGCCAAAGTATATGCTGAAGCGAAATGTATTTTTCATACGCGAGCGAGCGACGACTTGGCGCGAGTATTAACGTAAACTTGCACCTGGTCTCGTCTCTGGGTATGTCTCAAGCGTCTTTGTATACTTTGAGTTAAAAGGGACGGAATAATAGGGTCCAGGAAAAATGTATACGCAGCTTAAAGCGGCAAGATAACTCAATTTGAAATAAAACTCGAAAAGTGTCCTCTCTGATTATGGCAGGTTGAGACAAATGGTTATAAAATTAATTGAATTCAGTACAACAGACGCAAAGTTCAATGACTCAGAGTGTACTACTCCTTCAATCTTTATTCTTCAGTGTTCATGATTGCTCAATAGGATGCAATAATATAGATTACGAGAAATTTACGTGGAGCAGACAAAACTAAATGCGATACTTGAAGAATCAATCACTATACTCTGTACAAGAGCCAAAAGCCGCTAGTTTCAGCTAAAAACGAGAAGAAAATTTTTCTCTCTCTTTATGTCTCAGCAAAAAATGGCAAGCAGAGGCCGGCCACTCGAGACAAGCTTTGCAGGGTAGGAGACAAAAAAGTCACACACGCAAGCGTGCAGCACGTCGATTTTCGTAAATTTAAACCCTAGTATAATACAAACCCCATACAGACTTCTCTACCTCACCCCCCTGATGCGATTGCAACTATGTGATAACTACGCAGCCCGTCCGTTATCGCGCGAGCGGCCTTTTTGGTTTGCACGTATACGAGCTGTTGCTGCTGCTACTGCTGCTGATGCTATTTTGCACGTGACAATGCGCCATAGCTGCTGCGCGTATAAATATGTATGTATATTCACGCGGCCACGCACACATACGTACCCAATGTGCGAGAGTAATCCCCGATGGTGTTGCTTGGACGAGGGAGGAAGCTATCGCGAAAAATGCGCTACTCGGGGCTTTCCGGTTGAACGCGGAAAAATTGCCAACGGCGAAAAACCACGCTCGCGGCTATCGAGGCGCATCGACAAGAGAGAAAGAGAGAGAGACAGGCAGAACTGGGATATTTTTTGTTTGTTTCTCCCTCTCTCTTTTTTTCCATGGCACAGAAATGTATGTACGCCGGGCAATCGTAAAACTGGCTATGGTCAAGTGCATATTCCTATGCAGCTACTGCAGCTTGTGCAACTTGACATTTTTCGATTTGAGAAATGCTCGCAGAAACGCGTACGCGCCCGATTTCACATTTATTTGCTTTTGTTTCGCCTTGTCTCTCCTTTGAAAAATATAAATATAAAAAATAACAATAAATAAACATTTTCTGCCGAGTTTAAATATATGCAATACTCCTATTCTTTTGTGTATATGCATTGGGAAAGCCTTTTTATTTACATCCGCTATACATAACGCGCATTTTCAAAATAGATTTTTCCGTATTTTCTGCCATTATTCTATTGTTTGCTTATATGTATAGTCTTACTCGCAACTAATTGAGAAAAAAATAGTGCATTTTTTCACTCTGCCAGGGACAAAAAGAGCAATGAATATCGTCATCTGCAAAATCAAAGAAACAATTATACACTTTTATAGAGAAACTCAGAAATGCTGAATGAAAGGAGCGTACGAAAGGAGATGATTTCAACTAGCAGTTGTAGGGTGATTGATCTACACATTCAGCAGCAGAAGCTGCGATAGACATTGCATAGGAGAGAAAAAAAATCATAAAAAGTGGGATAACGCGTCATCGCTGTCTGCATATACCTATACTCAGCCCGTTTTGTATCGACTGCTTTGAGATAGATTGCCGTGAAAAATTGCGACTACATTCGCGCGTGTGACTCTACGCGACTATGAATAATGAACGTTGATGAAACGGAGCGAGACGCTTCAAGCAGCGAAAGGCCACGTGAAAGAAAAAGCACGATAGCGAAAGAAAGAAACTTAATTCGCGAAAAATCACGAGTAGTGGAGGAAATACGCGCGAACGAGAAAAGGAACAGGACTTTCTGTTGGCAAAATTGACCTCGTCTATTGCGACTGCTGCACTCGACATACGCCACCCTGTGTAAATTCAACGAACAAATGATTTAACGAACGTACTTTTTGCTAGTCCACGCCTTGCACTCGCCAAATGTATAATACTCGAGATATACATATATTCTAGCCTTATATCCATAATACTTGCAAAAGAGACGAGAGGCAAAATCGTAGATTATTATGTATTTCAATGACTGATCTCATTTTCAGAACCTCCATGGCGATCGATCTTCGGGCTACGATTTTTTTCTCCTCTCTGTATTTATCGACAAGTCATTAAGGGGACCTCACACCTCCATACTAAAAACATTTATATTTTTTTCAAAGGTTTATTTTCAATGGAAGAAAATATCATATCTTGATGAAACTTATTTCACATACTTTGATAGATTTAAACTTTATGAATTTTGTTTTATTTTATTAGCTTTATCGTGTCTTCTGCTGCAACTGTTTTCTCGAAACAACGTTTTTCAAGTTGGCCTAAATAATTAAAGAAAAAACATTTATTGCATCGTAAAGTTCTGTATGCGTAAAGGAAATTTTTGAAAAGATGTGAAAAAGAGGGAGTTTAGAAAATGTCATGCCCATGTATATATACATGTGTGTGTGTGAGCGCGCGCGTTGTGTAGCATGTAGAATAGAATCGGAACCGAAAGCCGAGAGACTTTATTTCGGTAAATTATGTGCCTCACCGGTATACTGCTGTTGCTGCTGCAGACTGCAGGTCGCACACAGGATGGCCGGTGTGATATACGCCAGTGGCAATTAATGGCCCTGCAAGCCGCGGAAATTCGTCGTAACAGAGCGTGTATATATAAACGTATATGTGTACCGACACGTATGTGTGTGCGGCGAGTAAGACTATATGTGCGTCTAAATAGCTATAGTTATATTTATAAGCAGGCGCATGCACACCGATACAGATAGGGAGTCAAAGGGATAGATAGGTACTGCCGGTGGCTTCTGTAGTGGTGATGGCAGCAACGGTGGCAAGTAAGCAGAATTGGATCAAGCAGTTATACCCACAGCTTGATGGTGCAAGACGTAAACTATTGGTCTGTACGCCCGCATCCTCTGTGCTATACAAACCATATATATATACTAGCTCGACGCTTGAATGATACTACCTGATACGGAATATACGAGCTACTCGTCAGTGAAGCTCCTTGTACGTAAATAAATTGCACTGACTGAACCAACGGATGAGTGGCCAATGAAACGAAACAAAAAAGCTATCGAAAGCGATTCGTATTAATCGAGCTCGCTTCAAAGGGATCGACATAAAAATCAACGCATCATTATTAATGGTGATTTGCAGGTACACATGAGCATACGACGTGCGCGCGCGAACACAGCTACAAGCGATCGCGACACACAAAAAACAATTAAAAAAAGGCATAACATGACAGAGGCTATTGAATAAATGGAAAAACCACGCTTTTGTATTTATGCATTGGGCTCGTTTGCATGAATACTATAGCTGTGCGAAACGCCACGTATTACCATAAAATTTTAATTCCGAGCATGGGGGTAATCTTATTTCCACGCTCCTATGGAATTACCGTTCTAATTTTATCTACCAGCAAGCGTTGCTTTTCTCTCCGCTCCTCTCTCTCTCCCTCCCTCTCTCTCTCTCTATCTCAATATTATTCAAGATGAAATGAAATATTCATTGCATAATGTACGATTTGCATCAAGCAAAAAACATATGGCAGTTGTACGTGTTTTAATAATCGACGCGTACAGATAATAATATAATACTAGCCTGTAGAGCTCGAAGCTCGAATAAAAATAAATCTTAACGAGCAATTTTGTCGTTCCTCTCAATATTAATACAACAAAGCTTTTCGTCCGATAACTTGTCTACCTGACACGCAGAACAGCTGAAAAAGATTTCATATGAGTATGTACAAGTTCGT
Organism: Trichogramma dendrolimi; assembly: GCA_034770305.1. NCBI lineage: Eukaryota > Metazoa > Arthropoda > Insecta > Hymenoptera > Trichogrammatidae > Trichogramma > Trichogramma dendrolimi. The sequence goes on from JAPMIB010000014.1 coordinate 704,300, forward strand.
GGTCGCTTTCTTGGCCCACGTCTCGGTCTTAATTGCTTTAAATTTGCTCTATTTTGATAAGCAGCAGCACTAGCAGCCCGTGTAGTATTTCGTATATACACATGTCGTGCTCTCGGTTGCGAGCAGTCGAGTCTCTGCGGCTCATGAATAAATATGCCTGTATTATGTGGAGAGTGCAGAGGACTCGTTGACGAGTGACGACGACGAATCAAGCTCTCGCCTTGCAACCCTCTCGTACGTCGTACGTACACGAATGCTATAAATAATTAATCTCGTCAACTGGTGTAATACGTACTTTCAACTCGCGCCTCGAAACTTTTATCTTTTTCTTATTTTGTTGTTCTATTCCAATTGCAACAATATGTTTTTGTAAGCTTGGCAGTTTACCTCAGAACTTTTCTACTTGCACCGGCTTACTAGACGGAAAAGCTCGAGGCCGCACGTGACTGTATATTCGTGTGTATGTTCATTCTTAATGTTCGCAACTGCTCGTGCTAAGTTTACTTTTGTCGTATACGTACCACATTGAGCTAGTATATTGTAGCTCCTCCGGTATATTTTATATCGAACTTTCCGACTGCGTGTCATCTTTACATTGTAAATTCTCCTACCGACTGAGACTGAGCTGCGCCTCTCCTTACCGCATCGCAATCCCAAAGTCGAGCACTATATATTTTTCTCTCTACTCTCATACTCTCTTGATTTGTTCTCTCGGCTTCGACGAACAGTTTTTAAACCTCGAAAATTTTCGCTTTTCTTGAATAACTCTCTGTGCGAATATTGCATGATTTCTTATAAATCAGAATATCCAATTTTTTCACTGGGTGGACAACATTTCTATTGTCTATTGCGAAGATTGCATCGAGAATTGATACGAAATCTTACAAACGCTTGTCGTATGCATGCGTGCCGCATCCAATGCTAGGCAGTTACGCTGCGGCACCAAGATATTTGAACGAATGCGCATTGTTGGAGCCATGTACAGTCAAGAGAGGCACGGGCAAAGAGCTGATGGCAAGCTCTGCGAAACGGAATAGCAAACATTACCACGAAACTGAAGGAAGGACGCCGAAGCATCGACGACAAGACGTCGGTTGAAAATCGATTAAGAATCCAAGTGCCGGATACAATTGCCGGCGAGTTGGAGAATAAGAGCGAGATATGCTAGAGCTTGCACGAGTCTGCGCGGGCTTGCAGCAGTTGTCATCCGACGAGGGACTTGAGAGTGTCGCACTGCGGCTGTCAGCGAACTTGTGCAAGCGTGATGTATATTGAGCTAGCGCACATACATCGCCGCAGTAATTGCCTGACCAGACCTCCGTCATCCACCTGCGTATACTCGACGCATGATTTATTCGATCTTGAAGTGCACAAGAGCCACAGCTGATGTTTCAGCTCGGACAAGACGCCTAGAAAGGATGAAATTTTCTGTACTATATGCATAAGAAAATTCACTTTTTCAGGTGGATAGTCGAGTTCGAGTCGCTTAAATTTTTCACGCGATCGCAACTATACACAAAAAGAATAAAAGGCAAACGTACAAGCATCCATGTGCCACGACGATACGTTTGAAAAAAATATTAGAAAAAGAGAACACGGCCCTAGTGTCAGAAACTCGTCGAAAGTCCATTCGTTCGCTCACATATCGCACTGAATATAAAATGAAAATTATCAGCGGCGCAAGATCCATAAGCGCAAGCTCCAACGGTCTACGGGGACGAGCACATCGACTATCTATCTATATGTAATATAGCTGCTATACGTATAACACATCGTACGGCGTGACGGTGTAATTCTTATTTTTTCGCATCGCCCTTTAAGCAGACGCAACCCCATTATCTCGACGAGTCTTGCTGGCTCTCGCTATCTCTCCACAGCTTTGCCGCCGCACTCGTGCCGCCACAGCCAATACTGCGACTTGGTAGTCTCGCTACGCTCTCGCTTCTTTCTCTGCTTTTTGCCTTCTCTCCGAATGAGCAAAAATGTCCAGTCGTGTGTATACAAGCGGTAGCGGCGGCAGCGTGACGAAATATTTTCGCTACTTTTCGCAGCTAAAACCAGCTGGCCGCTGAATTATGATAATAAATATAAAGAAAAATAGCTACCCGTACATGATATGTACGTGAGCAAGCTTTTCCATATAAAAATGTTCAAAGAAATGAGAGAAGCTCGCAGGGTGCATTCCTGCTCTGTGCATGTATGTGCACTAGCTCTGCCATCTTTCTTCAAGCTCTTATTTTTGGGCATATTGCCAAAGCGAGACCTTTTCGCTCTCTCTCTCTCTCTCTCTCTCTCTCTCTCTCTCTCCTCTCTCTCTCTCTCTCTCTATGCCAACAACGTTTGCCATTGGGCACGTATATATACCATTACTGCAACTACTACTACCACAACAACTGCAGCTACGAACTCTTTTCTTTCCTTACAACTCCTCGTCTTTACATATAATACATTGCAAACATTACTTGTTTTTTTATACGCACTTTCATAAAAATTACTCAGCTGTTTTCGATCAATGAGTTCGGTTTTCACTCCAAAAAAATGAACACTCGTTGGTTTTTTTATTTATAAATTTAGTTCGTTCGAGGACCGGCTACAACGTAGAAGACAGCCGCAGCGTTCAGCCGAGAAAATGGGTAATTTTCTATATAGTTTTTACCATTTCTCAGAAGCAAGTGGTGCACTGATAGTTTTTTCATTGAAATTCAAATAAAATACATAGAAATTGTGAAAAAAGAGTTGGGTGCTTGAAGAAAAACAGTGTCCGAAATATATATCGGTTAGCTCTTAAAGCTGAGGAAAACTGCAAATTGATGGTACTTGGAAATATCGTTTAGACTACCACAAAAGTCCTGAATCCCAATAATCTCAAATGTCAAGATTTCACGATGCTTCTACCATTTAGTGTCTTAAGGCGAACCAAATAACTGAATCAAATATCGTTTTCAATGCGAGCATTTTTCTATCAGCTTTTTCTATAGCGCGACAAGTTAAAGTGATTTTGATTTAAAATTTTTTGTCAATGTGCTGACCGTCTCGAGCGAGACTCAACTTATTAGACGTCGAAAACTCAATGGCTACTGTATTGTAACAAATTGAACAATAAGCCGATGCCAGCTGCCGAAAGCAAAATGAGCAAAAAGTGTGGGAGATGCTGTTTTGTGAGCTTACAGTTTCGAGCTTATCAATTAGTGCGTAGCGTGGGCCAAGCGAGCGTCTTTCGTTTTTGTTGTGTTACGTCAAAACAGTATCGTTAAAGCGATGCAGCGACGATCAAACGTTTTTTTAATTAATCGCGCAACGCTACGATACGCGCTGAAACCCGACAGAAAAAATAAAAAATAAAACAACGGGATTGGCATTAGCAGATAGACGCGGTAAAAAAACTCGAGCGTTGCGGTGCTTTCGCATTCATCCACCGCTGCTGCGTCGACATCCGGTGTACGCAAAGGATTCCGATATTTCAGAGTGTGGCCCTCCCCTGCGGGCCACCTATGTATAATATACGAACGCGTTCGATGCCCTGTGCAATGTGTATAGCAGAAAAGAATAAAAATTGCTATGCACCACGTGCGGCGAGTATGCGGCCACATCCTTTCGATTTAATGAATTTTTAATATCCGGTGCTGCCGTCGATATCTATATGGCGCATAACATAACGGTGGCGGTAGCAGCAGCGGCACGCAAGCTCCGATATTCTTTCACGTGTGCATAATTTATAAGGAATATCGGGTGCATCTGTGACAGTATGACGGGGTTAATGGACTTACCGTGAATGGAAGACTACCGATTTTTTTCAATAAGTTTCGCCTGGGCCGATGTGATACTCCTCCGTCATACTTGACTTTGGGCTTGATCAGCATCTGGCATACCTGTAACATACGAATACTGGCACTTGCGCGACTTATAAACGTTGAGTCTAGCCTTCACACTGGCACAAAAAGTTTTCATGATTATTTTTCGGAACGCACACGTGCCGCACACCACAGCGCTCGATAACATAACCTGCTCACGAATTTTGATTCGAATTTATGTTTAAGAAACAAAGCGTGCCTGAAGAAGAAAACAAAAACAGAAACAACACCAACCAAAAAGTCATTGTTCGCAATGATGCTTAGAATTTTCTAGACACACATTTTCCAAAGTTTTCAAACGGAGCTTTCTGCCCCGGAGAAAAAAGCTCGTCAGCCGATCATGACCATAGCCTGAATGCAACTGAAGGGTTGAAAGCTTTGCCCTGTCTGCGCTGGTGGGTGCAGTGGCCCCAGCCGAATGTGCGATCCTACTCCTCGTGTATTAGAGGGGAGAGACTACCGAAGGCTGCGTTGCTGCTGCTGCCGCCGAGGAGGATTCAGCTCTCTCGCGCCGGCGCGCACTAGATGTGTCAGTGGCTTTCTCGCTATAATATAGATGGACGATTCTCTGGCAAATTCAAGGTCCTAAAAAATTTCTGTTCACTTAGAAAACTTTGTGTTTTTTATCTCATAAAAGTCCCACAATTGTATTATATTACTTCAGAAGTGACTTTTACAAAAAAGTATCTCGTAGAATTTTCAACTAATTGTTTAAGTTTTCAGGAAAAAATACCTTAGATGGGTCTAAGTACTCTGGGACCTAGCTAATTAAATGAAAATTGAAACTTAAAATCAAAGCGAGTTCTCTTTGGACTTCTATCGCCTAAAAATTGAGCTTTTTCAAGCAATACCAAGACAAAGGCTTAAGTATTAAAAAACGTTCGAAAAATGTCAACAAAAATTAGCAAAGTAGTTTTTCATATCATAAAGTGAAAAATACTTTTTTGGTGTTTTCCATTTCACAGAGACTCGGCCGTATGTTATATATGTATTAAATTGCTCGCCATACGTTGGTGTAGAGCCCTACAAAGAGTGGTGGTGGTCAGACTATTGCATTCCCTCTCTCACTCTTGCGGGGTGTCACCCTCGCGATTCTCTCTTCGTCGATCTAGGACGTGTGTGTGTGGTATATGTGTATAGAGCGCATGACTGTTTCGCGCCCTCGCATACCTATCCTCTTTTAGCACACCAAAAAACGACATCCCTCTTTCGCACATACATACATACATACATATATACATACATAATATATATATATATACGCACGAGCAAAGTTTCTCTCTTTCTCCCCTTCTCTCTCTTTCTATCTGTCTCTCTTGTGCACCATACATTTCGTACGGCGCGCCCCGTGCCAAGGCGCATGCTTGCGTGGTCAGGGTTTTGAGAATAAGTTATGAATTTTTTCCACAAACGTAAAATATTTTGAGATATTCGTGACGACGTCAAACATCATTTATCAACATCGTGGCGTATTTTTTTTTCTTTTGTTATTTTATTTTAAGTTACATTAATTTTGAATAATTAATACTTGACGAACTTTCACTTTATTTTTTGACTGTTGCGATGATTATGCTATATGATGAAAAACTTCCATTGAAAATTTGTTCGATACGAAGCAAATATCATCGGGAGATTTATTATCACGCGGTTAGCCCTTTCTTTAAAAAGCTCGAATCGCATAGGTAGATTTAAAATAAGACCAATCTGAAAGGTATTAATCTTCAGTAAACAAGACACATATTAATTCATCGCATTCATTGTAAAAGTCGTTGAAAGCTTGTTAAAATATACGTTCAGCTGAAGTTGAGATGATTTGATTGCAAAACGAGCCCTTCATATGGCCCATGATGAAAGCTCCTTGCGCAGTGCGAGCTCGAAGATGTTTCATATGGCAGGAGAAGATGCGAAGGCTTAGAGCACGCGCGACCTGCTCGTACGCGACGCGCAGACTCATATTGTATAGAGGTACGCGTTGTCGTTGCGCACTTGAATCATATAAAGCTCGGCCGAGGCGTCGGAGCGAAGGCGTCACAACTGCATAACAGAGCTTTGTCTCGGCCCCGCGTAGATTCACCATCTCATCCTTGCGCCAACCACGCCGAGATGCTACAAGCGTCGCTGCGCTGCAGTACCTTACTCTCGCACACCAGGAGAGAAATTGTGCATAATAGCAAAGCCGTCGGAGCTGCTATTCGCCCCGTCGACGTTTAATTGCGTTCAATTGTCTCTCAGGGTGGCAGTGCAGCAGTAGCACAGAAGCTCATTATGTTTCTCCGTGGTCTCTCTCGCGCGCGCGCACACACACACTCGCACATACATATATCAACTATGCGCGGGCTTTTCACCGGCTCTCGTGTGTCGCATTAGAGATCTTTTTTCCAGCCCTACCCTTCACAAGCTCCTCTGCTCTTGAGTCTGATGATGATTAATAATAAAACTAGAGTGGGCTTTCAATTAAAAAGAGCACCAACCGAGATAGTTAGCGCGAGTGAGAGAGACCCAAAAGTAATTAGTCAAATCGGATGCGTGGAAGGTACTTTGACTCTTGAGCCTGCAACTTTCGAGTACTTTTTAAGAGTATGTCGGCTGAACTTGAATAAATTTCGAATTTTCAAACTTATCAGCTCAAGTAAAACTATATGCTCCCATTACCTATTTTAAAACGAGTAGTGCGATGAAGAAATACCAGCAATTTTTGCGATCGTGAAATCGCAAAAATAATTGTGTAAATTATTATCAATCACAATAAAATAAATACATGAGGTATAATATGGAGCAAATACACGATAATATTATCTGGAAAAGTCCATTTGCAAAATGAGATGGAGAATGATAAATTAAAGACCAAAAGTTTCTCTCATTCACGTCGAACAATCTTCGCGCAGTTAGTACCCTTGCCTAGCACTCGCAGACTGGCTTCTTCAAATTAATCACCTCGTTACGAGTTTATAATATATATATATATATATACATATACATTTACGCTCAGGGGTGCAGTATATATCTCCAAGTATTTAACCCAGCAAATCTCTTCTTTCTCTCGCTTTTGAACATCTTCTCTCATTCTCTTGCGTCTCGACTTAATCTCCTCTCTTTCTTAGCAGCCACTGCCCGCTGCGTACACCACTTGAAACAACAACACGCTAAGCGTTGCTTGAGCAATTTTTCGTTGTATTTCGAAAGTTTTGACCCGAGCCACAGAAAGATTAGACATCCGCGTGCCAAAAGTAGTTATAACCAAGCACGTATATATACAAACGCAGCTGTAGGTATATAATAATTTTATATATATATATATATGTCTCCCAGACCGTGGCCTAAATGAGCCGCGACGAGAGGGTAGTTATCATTTGGCACGCATGCAGCTAATTTTGCGCTAACTAGCCCGACTCTAGTTTCCTCATGTATGTGTGTATGAAGCAGCGAAGGGGGGTTAACGCACTCAAAACTTATTTTATCAACTAGATTGACGCACTTTATTTCACGCCTAGTCATGGCTACGTGAGATAGGCAGATATGGTTGTTGACTCGATGATTTTTGGTTATTTCTTAGGTGGTTTGGCAACGCGCACTGATGCCGTTGATGCCGGTTGTCCCTTCATATTCCAGTTATGTAATTTTTTTTGTACCATCAGGATCTACAGAACCTAAAAAAAGACTCATTAAGATTATTTGCAAAGTTTCATGGTGCATGTAATGTTTTGAAGGTTCCGATAAGGACAAAGTTACAAATAAAAGCTCGAAACGAGTGTAAAGAGAAAAAAGGGTAATAACACGTTTCCCAACTGCAATACAGACGAGTCGTTGGTGTTGGCCAAAAAGCCGTCCCCCTCTTCCCCTTGCACACTCAGTTAAATAGCATAAAAGCTCTCGCGCAGAAAACATAGGAATGCACGGGACACGACAACAATTGTTTCAACTAAATAAAACTGACTGGCTTGCTCGCATTTCGTTGACGTTTACGTTCGGGAAATGCATGTGTGCGTGTACGCTTGTGTAGACGCCTGCGTATTTGTGCGATCCCTTATCGCTCGGCAGGCAGGCGGGTCAGGTATACGTATAAGTGTATGTGCGTGTGGCTGCGGTATGGAATACACGCACGCGTCCAAAGAAACTTTTCCTTGCCCTGCTGAGAAAATACAAGGACAGCTGTGAGCAAAAAGTACGTCTGTACTCGAATAAAAGTAGAGAAAAAAAATGTGTTTTTAGCAAGAGTAATATAGATGAATTTTTCTTTGCTGGTGCAACTGATGGAAGTTCATGAAACTAATGAAATGCCTATGTAATTCGAATTACGCTGCATTTTTACAAATTCAATAGATTTATAAAACTCGGTAACATTGTTACTGAGTTTGCGAGAAAATCGAATCAGCAGCAATGAGTGCAATACCTCCAGAAGCTTAACGACTGTGAGTGCGAATAGGCCAATTACAAAAGCCCAACGAAGCACGACAGAACTATACACGCATCGGGTAAAAGCTCCCCTGCTGAAAAAAATCATGGGAAAAATCATATGATGTTTTGGCATGGTTAATCATATGATTTTTTATATGATTTATCATATGATTTTTCCCAGCAAGCGAACCAAACCCTTATTTGAATATAAAAACCATTGAAGGGGAAGTGCCAAAATATAATTTAAAGTCTGAATTTATTAATGTCATTGAAAATGAAGAAACTACTTTTGAAAATAGCTAAAAAAATGTACATTTAGAGCACAACAATCTGATCAATTTAAATGAGTTTGAAGTGAATTAAAAAAGTAGTAGGCAAGAAAATTTTGTAACAACTATGCTATCTTATCATCAAGAAAATATCGATGCTAATCTTTTACATTACGGTACAAATTAAGGCAGTTTGATGATTCAATAGTTCGGCAGTTTTATAATTCACTTCAAACTCTTTTAAATTATTCAAATTGTTGTGCTCTAAATGTACATTTTTTTAGCTATTTTAAAAAGTAGTTTCTTCATTTTCAATGACATTAACCCGTTAACGCCCAGACGGACAGAATTTTTATTTCTTTTGTAGTGACCAATAAAATCATCTTATCAGGGCGAGAAAAATTCTAGAGTACTCATTATCGATTTAAAATTTAATGTCCTTTTCGAATATAAGTTTATAATTGACCTACGATGCATATTAAAATAGTATATTTTGCACCTAGGGAGTGAAAAACTGGAAAGTCTCAGAGCACATGTAAGTTATTAGCCGAGGCGAAGCCGAGGTTGATAATCACGTGCTCTGAGACTTTCTTTTTTCGCTACATAGGTGCAAATACAATTTTTTGTGAATCCCCCAGCCTAAAGTAACATTTTGGTTTTGCTCAACGGGAGCAAAATGTTACTTTAGGTTGGGGTAGCACAAAAAAGTTATAAACAAATTATTGCAAAAAAACACGATTTTAAATCCTGAAAAAAAATTTTGATTCAAATTTTTTTTTATGAAAGAGACTTCGATCGTGGCCAATAATACCCAAAATTGTGGAATAACGATCTAAAGTTTAAAGTACCGTAGGTGGGATTGGAAAATTCAAGATGGTGGACACCAAAAAATACACTTTTCCAGAAAAATGTACTCAAAACCTTTGGTATTTTTTACTCGTAAACGATCAACTTTAGGAAAAAATGTTACTCTACAAAAAGTGTTTAAAATCATTCAAAGATTACGTAGGAATTTTTTCAGAATTTTTTGAAAATTTTTGAAAATTTTTGAAAAATGACCGAATTCCACTATGAACAAAAACATTTTTTTAATTCGTAAACGAACAACTTTAGAAAAAAATGTTACTCTACAAAAAGTGGTTAAAATCACTTGAAGATAACGTAGGAATTTTTTCAGAATGTTTAAGAATTTTTCGATTTTTTCAAATTCATTCATTTTTCAAAAATTTTCAAAAATTTTCAAAAAATTCTGAAAAAATTCCTACGTAATCTTTGAATGATTTTAAACACTTTTTGTAGAGTAACATTTTTTCCTAAAGTTGATCGTTTACGAGTAAAAAATACCAAAGGTTTTGAGTACATTTTTCTGGAAAAGTGTATTTTTTGGTGTCCACCATCTTGAATTTTCCAATCCCACCTACGGTACTTTAAACTTTAGATCGTTATTCCACAATTTTGGGTATTATTGGCCACGATCGAAGTCTCTTTCATAAAAAAAATTTGTATCAAAATTTTTTTTCAGGATTCAAAATCGTGTTTTTTTGCAATAATTGGTTTATAACTTTTTTAATATGCATCGTAGGTCAATTATAAACTCATATTCGAAAATTACATTAAATTTTACATCGAAAATGAGTACTCTAGAATTTTTCTCGCCCTGATAAGATGATTTTATTGGTCACTACAAAAGAAATAAAAATTCTGTCCGTCTGGGCGTTAACGGGTTAATAAATTCAGACTTTAAATTATATTTTGGCACTTCCTTCTGATGGTTTTAACATAAAAATGAGGGTTTTCCTTCTTTGTTGGGAAAAATCATATGATGAATCATATAAAAAATCATATGATTAATCATGCCAAAACATCATATGATTTTTCCCATGATTTTTTTCAGCAGGGTCATCTAGTGATACAGTGCACCGACATTTACCGAAATTATGATATGTAACGTAGGAAGATCTAACGTAGGAGGAAAAGCCATTTATTGAGATTTCAGCTCCCGAACTTTATTTACTGTACTCACGGCGTGTTAATTGCATTTCTCTTCAAGTTTTAATAATATATAACACGGCAGGTATTAGATTTGAGATGAGACGTTGTTACGATCGATAAAAGCTCGAGCCACCAGCTGCGATGGCGTGTAGAGCCAAGCGTTACATAGCCGAGACGAATACGCCTAGATCATCGTAACCATTTAATGCGTTGCTTGGTGCTCGTACGTAGTGGTGCCCCTCGCGCCCAAGACGCTCTATTACCTCGCTAGCGAGGTTTTAGAAGATTAGACGCGGGATAGCCCTTAGACTCGCTTATCTCGGCATTTGCTGGTGCCAAGTCATTACCATACCTATCCAACGCACCTACAAACGCCCGCGTATTTCCAACTATAGAAGCTCGCACTCGAGTAGTTTTGCGCCTACGAATTGTATTACGTATATCTCGCGTACGCAAAGATTAAGGGATAGGCCGCTTTACAACTGCACGCATGCAGTTATTTATTTCTAATTGATGCAGACGACACAAAAGCTCGTTTTACCCGCAAGCTTTCCAAGTATAATCATCTAAATCTGCAAAGGAAGATTGATGAGTCCTACGCTCAGAAGTGTGCGTACCATGTTAAAAAGTCATAGGCAATTCGCCTTACTGCATGAGCTTTTTTCCATCGCTCACCTTGATTCAACTATGGGTTTTCCAAAACTATGCAAAATCAAACTCCCATCCGAAGAGCGAATCAAGTTTCTTGCTTACTGGGCCATCTCAACTTTGTCAAGACATCAGGCGTGAAAAAAAACTCATCTCCGGACGTTTACGCTCGCAGGTGTGTATATCCACCTTTACACATGTATATAGACCAGTCAGACTCCAATAGATACACACATACAGATATCCGAATGACATTTACTTTGGAATTTTTTCAAAGCTTGCAAATATACGCGTACTCGCAAGTGAGCGTGAACTTTTCCTGCAGCTCTTCTTTTTGTTTCTCTCTTCTTCTTTCTTTCTGGCATATATACATACATCCTCAAACTCAAAAGCGTTGCAACGCAAAGAACTCCGAAGGTAGGCTCCTACCGGTCCTTTTATACTTCCCCAAGCTACTACAAAACTTTTCTCTCATCTTCTTTCAAAGAAAAAGAAGGAGACAGAAACAGAGACAGAGAGAAAAACGTAGAAGCAGAAAAAAAGTTTCTTCTCCTGGACTAATTTCTTCGCTTATGCAACTTTGATTCTTAAACTCGGGCTCATTTGCTGCCAAGCTGCTAAGGGAGAGGCGAATCTTCTTTATATTCAATGAGCGAATTTAGAGGTGAGTTTATGTGCGGTCGAGTTTTCTTTTTTTATCGTCGTTACTACTTCGGCTTCTTGTCCAGTTTGCTAAGGTAGGCGGGCACAGTTTTATTTTCTTGCCGGATCTTTCTTTTAATTTAATAAATTTGAATTTATGGTGTAATTTTGTTGAAAAAAAGTCTCCACCTAATTTATACAGAACATTAGATGCAGTAGAAATTGAGGCAAATTAATTGCTCTCAAAGCTCGAATAGAATCTATAATAAATTTAAAACTGAATTTAAAAAAAAATTTTTGAAATGAAAAAGTTTGCCCAATGAAAATAGAAACATGTGATAATTATCATTATTTTTACGAAATAAATGTATACATATTTTATTTACTTAAGTACATAAACTTTGAAGAAATATTCAAGCGTTGTATGCGTGACATTGTAAGTCCAAATGCAATTTTCGCAAGATTGACTTACACGGGCTTAGGTAAACAATGCGATACATTAATAATTATTAGCAACTATTTTACAATAATAACAAAGATTACAGATTTTTTCGAGTCTATTTACAATAAAAAGCTCACACAATTATTAGCGTTGCCGCCAATTTTGAATGAATATTAATGAGTTTATCGTTTTGATTTTGTATTAACAGTAAATTTTTTTAATTTATATCGATTACGTCAAACATAAGCACAAAAGATTACATAAATTTATATAGGGACTTTATTCGCGTGTAACCATGATCGTTTAACAATCACCACTGCTAAAAAAACCACTGACCTAAATTACATGAACAATAAAAATCGATACAACCTTTATTGAAAGGTAATTACGATGAAAAGGTTATTATCACAACGCGCTAGAACATAAAATTAATTTTCTTATACGAATAATACAACGAATGAGGCACTTTCTCGCGTTTTGCGCGGCTTACTTGCATATATTTACAAGACTGCAATTAATGATCTCTCGATATGTTGAATAACATGTCGGGAAGAGGAAAAATTGAAACGTCAGCAGGAATAAAACAGTTCAGTTTTTAAATGTTTAAATTAATCGATCCTCATTATTAGTGAACGTGATGCAGAGTAGTTGTTCATTCTGCGACGCGTCGGAGTTGTCATTGTTGCTGGAGTTTAGATTGGACGACTTCGTACGGTGACGTCTTCGCGGTGGAGTTGGCACGATCAGAGCTGATGGCTCCTCTATCAAACTTATGCGTTGAAGACGACTTGGCTTCTCCGGCGCCTCGTCTGCTATTATCGATGCCTTGTTGTTCTCTTCGATTTCGAACAGAAGGACGAGAAAAAAAATCATTATTGTGAATGCACTATAGGTAATATCGGTTGTATATAAATACAAAATGTTTCTTATTTTCCTAATTAAAGATTTTCTTCTCGGGACATCTTATATCATGAAAAATAAAGTGAAATATTATTTAGGATAAAACAATTTTTACCTCTGTTCGGTAAACTGCTAAAATTCAATGAATATTTTTTATTTAAAACCACTTTTGCAATATACAGCAAGGTATCAAGATAATTGTAATCCTAATTTTTTTTCAAGTATTTTCATTTAGAGTTTATTTTACTAGTACTCACAAATGAATGTGCATAAGTGATTGAATGAAATGGTAGAAAGGCAGTGTACGTTTATTATATTAATGAGTATTATTATTAGTTTTACAAATGAAAAACTAAAATTTATAGTTAAATTACAATTGTTTTTATACTACTACAAAAAATGCGCATTTAGAAATTCAAAAAAGTATACATTACAGCCAGTTTTTTTTTAAATTGAATGAATCGAAAAATTTCAAAATACTAGTGCCCAGAAGTAGTTAATATAGTTGACAGTTTTGTTCAATTTTTCTACCTCGTGAACTAATTACCGGGCACATACAAAATAGGAATAATTATTTATTAAAAAAATTCCAATTTGCAACAAAAAAAAATAGCCTCAATTCAACTTTTTCATTTCAAATTATAGTTTCGGACTTTATTTTTATGTCATAATAATAATAATATTTATTTTTTATGGCCGAAAATGTTAGATTTGAGAAATAGAATTCAAACCCACCATAAATATATTTATTTCAACTACGCTAGTCGATATTCATAAGAAAAATTAGAAAAACTATATAATACTTTTCGCTCGAAACGTAAAATCACTTACTGATCATAGACTCGACTGTATTGACGATATCGTTGGCGTAAAGCTCATGTAGGGGCTTGTTCCAAAGTTGCTGCTCGGTCATAGAATTTTGGGCATCGATTCTCGCCCGATGTTTCTTTTCCTGCTGGTCGAGAGCAGCTTCCAGTTGATCCAGACACTTATCATCGTCCATCTCATCCTCCCTTTCGTCGTCTTCCTTTCCTTCGGTCTTTCCATTCGCTGACGAAGCTTCCGCCTGAACAAACGCCACGATGGAGTTGAAAAAAGAGAGAAAGACTTGTTGAATACACAGGCACGTAGGAAACTCGAGAATAGAATGAGATAGAAAGAAAATGTCACAGTAGTCTTTAATGAGAATCAGCGAGTGGTGAGGAGAAAAAACGATTTTATGGATTCGGATGGTAATTTAATTATTCTGGCTTCTTTGTGCTAGTTCTGATGCCACTGCTTCTGAACAAAAGTGTGTGTGTTTGAGAGAGAGACTATTATGAAAGTCAAGGAAGTTTTCACTTTTCAAAATCGCGCCAGTTCTTGCACTCGTCTACAGTCGTAGAAAGAAGCACCACGTTAAAGAGGCTGCAAACTCTCGACTTTGGTAGTTGTCTTCGAGTTGCTACAATTTGACCGCACTTTACACTCACAAAATATGAATTATTAATGTGGAATCAAAGTGAAAAGCTTAACGATATCTTAGCGTTATAGTGATCGCGCAAAAAGTGTCAATATTGACACGAGACTTTTTGATGGTGAATTGCTTGTAAATTTAAAGTTGCGATCGAAGTCAAAACTTACAAATTTCTTTAGGATTTCTTGGCTGTTTTTTTCATCGTACTTGGCTTCAATCGTTGCATGCAAATCGTCCACACGCTCGACCTTATTTTCGTAAATTTCTCTCTGATTCTTATCAGGAAGCTTTGAAAAAAAGTCTTCGAAATTTTGCTTTTCGGTTATTGAGTGTTCGACATTGTTCTGGCACTTTTCTCGGCAGCGTTTAATGAAACTTCGCTCTTGCTTTTGACTTGTTCCGGAATTTCCAGTTGCTCGATTTCGTCCCCGTCGACTTTGAGCATTGCTTGAGGTAACGATTCTTCGGATATAGTTCGTTGAATCCCCGAAGGACATTCGCTCAGAAGCGATGATTCTATTTTATGCGGTGTCTCTACACCGACTATGTCTGTTGATTACGAGGCATGATTGTTTATCCAATTGATAAACATTTGACATTTGTATACATAACATTAAGATGAGGCTTACCTTGAGGTACATCAGCGTGCTTCGTAGGCTCGTCCGAGGTGTCAACGAGCACGCGGCTTTCGCTCTTCGATGCGTAACCTGCATCTTGGGACGGTCGTTCGACCTCTAGAGGTAACTTTTCGGTGAGCAACGACTTTTGTGATCTGCAAATACGAGGGTAAACAATTAAAACCTACAAATCAAGCCGTCTTCGTGCTGACTTCAGTAATATGAAATGCGACAGTAAACCTATTTTCCTCGTTGCCAAAATCGGCGTCGAGACTGCGCTCAGATTTGGCGAACACAACTTGGACCATCGATAAGTCGTGAATATCAGTCGGCCCACGTTTTCTCGGCGAGTCGACAGGTGTTGAGGATTTTGGCTCGTTGTAAAATTCCAAAAAAGAATCGACGTTGGCCGGATCGATGCTCAAATCTGCCTTATCCACGCTGGATTGCTCGAGATCAGATGTCTCGCTCTTTTTTCCATCTCCGTTTTCCTCGTCCTCTCGCTCGGCTGGCGGAACAGTCGGAGCAGCGACTAAGCCCGGTGTCGTTCGAGCGAAGAATAGCCTCTCGGGGGCCTATACGCGAACATATACAGACACACCAGATGGGAATATAAGGAATGAAAAGCAGATTTAAATTTCGCAGGTATAAAACTTTTTCATTGATCCGAAACCACTATACGCGGCTATTGAGAATATAATACATATATTCGCGTGGCACGTGAAACTTTTTATCGAAGCCTTTTCTCCGAGTATTACTGCTCTCGAGCTGGTACGCTCAAGAGCTCATAGAGCATATATAGCTATGGACATAACGCCTCGTGGATATCTCGATTCTCGACTCGGCTATATTGGCTTTTGCTTTATCTTAGGTGAACTTGTACAATATTTTTCCTTCAAGCGCTATCGGGTCAAATAAAACACAAGACTCGTGTATATATAGCTGAGCTCTCAAGAGAGAGAGGCAAAGAAATACGACGTGCGACCAACACGCGAGATTCATCGATCTATACCCGTAATCAGCTAAATAATAAATCGATCAATGCTAGTACCTTTTGCGGACTGAGAGACACGTCGCGCGGCAACGAGCTCGTTTTGACGTGTCTCGGAGGTCGTTTGGCCGCCACCGCCTCCTCGTCGTTCTCCTGCTGCGGCTGCTGCTGCTGCTGCTGCTGCTGCTGCTGATGTCGTTGCTGCTCCTCATACTGCTCGAGTGATAAATCAGTCACGTTGGGTAAGCTAGTTGCTGTAAAGCTGCGACTAGTTGATTTTGAGCGCTGCTCGTTGCGCAACATCTTTTCCAAAATCGACGCTTCCGACGCTGTGGCATTTTCATTCAGCTCCCTCTCCAGCTACAACATTTATTTGACCAGTTAATTAAATTTAACTGATTATTATTTCAAGTTGCGGTAGGGATTTGCGATTGCGTGCTTACTCACCGCTACAAACTCTTCGTCGGATTCGTTAGCCAATGTAGAGTTCTGCAGGCCGCTTGTACCATCGCCGCTTGATCTGCTCCTGTCGGTCAGCTGACTATAAAGTGGCTCGGGCTCCTCGTCCGGTTTCGGTGGCAACGGACGACGATCCCTGTGACGTCTTCTACGCGGCGGTGGAACCGGTGCGCCGTCCGATATAATGCTCGTATACGTTCCATTACTGCTGCCGTTCAATCCTGTAAATAATTCAATGAGATCCGTCAATAAGACGATGCATCAATTCAATGCAGGCAAGTGATGTATACATGCACGAGCCTGTGCGCTCGAGAACATTATTTCCGTTACATTTGACGCGCATCATTATTTTTGCTGGTTTATACAGCGCTTATACATGCGTATAAGTGCGTGCAAGGGCCATACATATAAACATCCATTGAGTCGTGCGGTTTGACAGATTGGACAGCTTATAGGGCGAGAGAGAGAGATTAGGATGATTCTGTTTGATAAATGGACTCGGAACACGAAGCTCCGGACGTAGCTTTCCACGTGATGTACCTCCTGATCCTATGGCTACGTGAATGCATACATCGCACATACGAACGCGTCCTCGTATTGTTTGTACGTGCCAAACGCGCGTAACAGCAAAATAGAAAGTAAAAATAATGCGACGATGTGTGCGCTGTACTGACCGTTGGACTTGTTAAAGTCGTAGCAGGCGCTACGCTGCTGCTTGGCGCTGTGCACCTTCAGAATGACACTGGATCTGGGCTCGCACGGAACCTCGAGATTCACGTCCACCCACTCGCTCGGATGGAACGGCCTGTCGACCGAGTCGATGCTGTGACCTCTCAGAAGGAAAGAAGAATGTGGCGGCGAGCTTGAATAATCCATCTCCGAGCTGGAACAAACGGATGGAAAGTGAGAATTAAAAAAAAAAGGTAATGTATTCTTCAATAAGACGAAATAAAACTGCAGCGGCAAATTCATTGGCAAAGAGCTTCATCATAAATAGTAGATTACGTGTCTAGGGATTAACGAAAAACTGGAAAACCTCAGAGCACGTGTAATATAAAATGCTAATAAAGAAATTTTTCACGAATAAACCCTGTGAAAAAAAAATTTCGAAAAATATAGATAAAAACATCTTTTTTACACGATGTAACTTTTAAAGTAATCAATGAGTTCTTACGTTTTTGGCTAAACATCTCATCTTTCTAAACTCACTGCTCGAATATGTTAGAACAATACTTTATTCCTTGAAAAAATCAGGAAAAATAAGATGAAAAAACAATTTTTCATAAAAAAAATGAAAAAGCGTAATAACTTTTAAAATATCAATCAGATCAGTATACAACTTTTTGGGACTTCATCCTTAGTATAATCGACAATAAATGCAGTTTATTCAATAGGTTTTACCGTCCCGTTTTCGAAAAAAACTCATTCTACACACATACACATACCCGATACAAAAATTAACAAAAGTCGATTCCTGATCCGTCGCAGAGCTTCTTCGACGAGGAAACCAAATTAAATTTGAAAAATTATAATAGTTATTCACTTAGACAAGTATATACAACATGCTTTCTCAAAATCTTGATTTTGTCCCACTAAAGAATTAAGGAACGTACGTATGTGGATGCACGCGGCAGCTTCTATTGCAGCTTTAGCCAACAATAATCTACATTGTTTTTTAGTGGCTCGTTTTTTGGCGAACGAGTCTCAACGAATATAATGGATCAATTTCATGGTTAGAATAATCGATCATTAGTAATTCTTTTTCTTATGTGCGATGATATTTGTATTTTGTATCGATATGCTCAGCCTAGAAAAAATCCATCTTATAAAGTGTTCATTGCTAAAAGTCATGTGCTGTCCACTGTACCGAAGAGCTAAAAAAAGCTATTGTTTTAACGTTGCCGCGTGGTATTGTCTAGAGCGCCCGCGCTTTATATATTTTTAATCAAGTCCATGGAACGAATAATTTGAATACGTGATCTCGATATCCAAAGAGCGGATACATCATAAATTTGCCTATAAAGTCGAAAAACAATCCATTGTTATCGATAAATTTCCACGGTTGCGCACAAGCGGTTTGGCTCGGGTTTGACTCTATTCTACTCCGTCAGTGCATGCACACCGACGTCCATATAGATTATCGCAGCAAGTATGTTATACGCAGCAACATAATGGAATCGGCCTGCTCTAAAAGCGTGACTTTATACAAGGTAACTTTTTTTTTATTTATAAATATCGCCCCGTGAATTACGAGCTCGCGATGACGCTCTCTCTATCCGCGCAATGATATAATAACGATGCGTTAAATTTTGGGTCGCGAGGCGCGCGTGAAAACGCGCTACGAGCTGCGTGCACGGAGGAAAATGAGCAAACAACCCGATAAACAACGTTTTACGTACATACATCGTCGCAAGAGAATCGATTATGGCGAACGAGTTTTACACGCGCGCCTATACTTTTTCTACGTTTCTCTAGTTGCATTGCTAGCAACTAGATAACTAGATCAAATTTCTTGCAACCATTTGCGGCGAGCCATGTGCGCGCGCACTACCGCAGCAGCATCGGCAACAAAAAAACAACCAAATGCCAATCAACTTTCCAACGGATTCCTGCATGTGCCCACAATGAGCTCGTGTTTAAACGATCAAAGTCAAAGAAACTAATGCGTATGCTATGGGTAAAGGTATACTTGCAGCTCGCGTATCTGCTCGAGTATCGATCCGCGAGAGCGCAGCGAGGAGCGTAAAAAAGCCGATAAATGTGGGTCGTACAAAAAAAACCGGACTTCTCGATTTTCTACGAGGAATCTCGTACGACAACTTGGACGACTACGGTGCGCAATCCCCGGACTTTTCACTGCACGTGCTTGGTTAAATATATCCTTGCTGCAGCTGAGCTCGATAACATTTTTCACCCTAATCTATGCATCATGTCAATTTGCCGATGAGTCATTGCATCATTTTTACGAGTACTTATTAACATTAAACGATATTTGTCTTGCACCTGCGTAAAAGCTCGAAGCTTTGTCATGCTTTGGTTTGCTCATTAACACACTTATAATATACGAAATGCACTTGGATGAGTGCTCCAGGCTAATCTGTCGTTTGACCATGCTCTCTCTCTCTCTCTCATCCTATGTGCACGTGGACGCTTGTTATCGTTAATTAAAACGCCTGTAACTGACGCGTACCTCCAATATACATGTATAATATTCACACGCACACACAATCACATGCAGACTGTTATGTTTTCCAATATCACGGCCTGATAAAGTATACGTATACATGTACGTGACGCGAGCGAGGGCAATCTCCAACACGTATAAGCAGTATTCACGCGAAAGGTTCCCCGCACGCGGTAATGGGCCATTGGCCAGAGACGTATATACATTCACCCACATAGACGTATACGCGTGCTATTTATCGTAAGCACGCCTGTAGCTGGACGTTACATTCAATCGCAGCTGCATTATGTATACACATAATATCTACTTCACATGCAACTACCCCTTACAGCACGTGTGTTCGTGTTTTTTGTTCTTTCAAATCCTTTTCCACTTTTTTACTTCGAAGCTCGAGCCGTAATTTGTCTCCAATAGCCATGCAGTTTTTTATCTATAAATGAAAAAATTAAAACTTATATCTGAACGTACCTGGAAACCCTCTGAGTTGCTCCGAGAACTGAACCTTCTTCTTTGAGGCTGGGGTATATCTGTAAGACATTAAAGTTTCATTTATTATTAATTCAGTCAATGTATTTTCATAAAAATATCAAAAGAAACAATAGCTCTTGAGCTTGTGTTATGCAATAATACAATATAACATTAAGAATATTTTTTTTCTTGAAAGTTGCAATCGTAAAAGTGATTTACTCGTGCAAGCTATGCGTAAATTTATGTGTTATACGTTACTACCAAAGGTGCGAGAGAGAGCTGCAAGTTGCATAGAAGCAGCTCAGACTGTACAGATGCGTGCGCAACATATAATAAAGAGGTTTCCTTATAATAAACAGTAATCTTCATTTTTTACGCACAGCCTCGTATAATTGAATAGGCATGTCGCGAATATCCTATACCATATAATAAGACATTAATGTTCCTGCTCAGTGGTCGCAAATGTGAAAATATCAACGACCCTTTGCCTTTTTTAACTTAATTTCTTTAATTTTCGTTTGTCAAATCGTCGATCGATCGTTGTAACGTACTGCTCGAAAGAACGCATTTCTTGTGTACGATCGAGTGTCTGCAAAAAAAGAAGAAAGCATTCGACGTGCATAACGATTAATAACTAGGTAGCAGCAAACAGTTTTGCGATGCCTCACTCATTCACACCCAGCCGAGGGAGAGAAAGAAAGAGAGAGTCAGAGTCTACTATTACCTATAAAGCAACGTTCTCGCGAGACGGCGCAGCATCCGTGTAGGAATACTTACTGCACACAGGGCGCGACGAGCGCTAACGAAACAAGCTAACTGCATTATATCTCGCAGACGCTCTTCTCTCCTTGCTCGCTTTTATCGCCTAAAGAGTCTCTCGAAAATTGCTTCGCTTTCCGTACGCCAGCAGTTTCGCCTACCTCGACTCTTGTTCGGCTACCGGCTATACATATATTCATGTCCGCGCACGTATATGACGCGGCGACGATGATTATATTCTTTTTTTCTCTTTTTTTTCTCTCCTTTTTTTTGTCAAATTTATTGGCCTGATCTCGTACTTTTTTACTTCAATTTCTTATTATGCAGTACGCGCAGTTCGCGGAGTCAAGTGCAGCTCGGCGATCTATATATCCCATAATTACTCTACGCCGCTACCGTATCCATTATTTCGACTTTTTTTATCGCTTCTTTCCTTTTCATGCCACTTTCACTTTGCTCTTTTTTACTTCTTCCCGTTCTCTTCACTTTGCTGTACTTGTCTGGTCACACACTACATCGAATTGATTTGTTAACAGCGATCTTATTAACGATTTACGATATCATTCTCGCTACGCGAGAAGCTTGATCGTGATCACGAGACACTATACTGCGAATTTACATGCTACTCGTAGTATCAAATAAAAACAGTTTTTAAGTATGTATATAAATCAATTTCATCTATAGCTTACTTCAACAACATGCTGAATGCTACAAATGAAAAAAGCAAAGAAAGCTGAGCTCTTTCAGTAGTAAACTAATACGTTGTCGGACAAAATACCGCTGTCGATTCATTATTTCATACCCCATCTAATGAAAAGAGGGTTGCAAAGAGTAAATTGCATTATTCCGAGTACATACCTAACTCTATGAGAAAGCAAAAGTATAACAACTTTTTATTTTGAGTCTGTAACTTTCATATTATTCGGTGAATCTCTACATTTTTGGTCTCGAATTAAAGCTTTACTGCTCTGTTTATGTAATAACTATGAAAAAATTCTGAAAATTACTGACAATATAAACTAAGAATGGAATGTACTCTCAGTACATCCTCTTTTTATTAGCTTAAATAGAAGAATTATATTTATTATAATTAGTTTATCAATATTAAAGATTCAGTTAGTTTATATTAGTAGCTATTTATAAAAACGTAGGGTCTATTTAGAGGAAACTTACACGAAATTCTAGAGATCTCTAGAGTTATTTGACGTTTTGTATACGAAAATGAAAAATGTCGTGTACGAATTTTCTCCTCAATAGAAAAACCTTTATAAAAATATTTTTCACAAGGAAGCCGTTTGCCAATGAAATTTTAATAATGAAATTGCAAAATCAGTGGACTATGTATCTATAAAATAAAATAATAAATGATGAACAATCGCGTGTAATTTCAAGCAATAACTGAATTCTTTAGAATTTCGATCATCTAACTACTAGTAATCTTTGTCTTCTACTCAAGTACGTTTCAACCGATTTGCAAATCCATTCTCAGAACGTGACTGCTCGTAAAATCATTCAACGTGCAGTCACCGCCTACCTACACATCGACTCGACGTACCATACCTCGCCAATTACAAATATATGCTCGCAACTTATTTGCTCATCATTTTGACAGTGGTTATCTCGATTTTGAATTTTTCTTGCGAAGGTCCAGCATATTTGATTGTTTGAAATACACAAAACAAACGAACGGACACGAAAAAAAGCTTTTTACCTTACTCATTACAAAACAATATTTTATCAATTCAATAGCGCATAATAAATCAATGTTTCTTGAGCTGTAAAAAAATACTTGAGATTCTCAACTCTCTGACAAACGTCGAAAAAAGAACTCCTGAAAGAAACTCTATACAGTAAAGCATTATGTAATATTTCGTTAAACAAGCTTAATTTAAAAAAAGTGGCTAACTCTTAAAATGATTGTCGCACCTTTGTTTATATACAGTGAACATTATTCTATACTTTGCTACCGAATAAGGAGATTAGTTGGCCCACGCATTTAAGTCAGCTTCAAGTTAAACAAAAACAGTATACACATAGCACGAACACGAATAAAATAAAGTTGATTTCGTACTCGATGTGCGTCGAAGATAAGCTCGGTCTGCAGTTAAAAGACTAGTAATAAACCTTGACTCCTTTTTTTATTTTCTAACTCGAATTGTTGCCCTTTTTCAAGCGAAGCGTGTTTTACAGGCACGAATCTCGTTGCTGCGAAGGTAGACATGAACCTACATTAAATAAAATGTGGGATATTTTTTCGTTTTACAATTTTTGCACACTTTATTCTTCGAGACGTGAACTGCACTAGAAATGTATAATAAATATAGCACAGTTCGAGACACTTTTTGCGCTTACCTACTTGTAATACATATAATACATTAGCTAGGAGCGATGCCAATCGAAATATTTCGAAAAGACAGCGAGGGAAATTTTAAGGTAACGAATTCGATTGGGATTCAGATAGTGCGATCGCAATACTCATGTTCTGGCATGTATGTGTGAGAGTAAAAATAGGGGGAAAAATCTAGAGGGTATCCACTAGCATGTGGCTATCCATCCGTCAAGCTATATACGCAACGATTTATCGTCTTCGAGCGTTACCTATACAACCGGGCATTGAATTTATTGCATTGAAAAAGTTTTAGGCAAGAAAGTGGAAGAGAGAGAGAGAGAGAGAGAGAGAGAGAGAGAGAGAGAAAGGGAGCAACATTTTCCACCTAGGAACTTTTTCGACATTTAAATCTGCAGATGAAAATGTTAAATCCAAGCTGGAAAGTGGAAGAAGAAAAAAAAAGATTACCGAACGAATCGATACTCGTTGACGTCACTCTAAACGTACGAGCATTAAAATTGGCATTAAAGTGTCACTCACGAAGTCTTGACTCGAGTTCTCGGCGCGTAGGTGTCGAAATTCAGCAACGGTTCAAGGCAGCAATGAAACGCGCTAACTTATCAGCCACAAAACCGAGTCATTGTGAAGAGGCGAACGTTTTCTCGCTCGGTGTAAAGGTCTCGGAGCTTAGACTGGACTATTAGTCCGTGATTAAGATAACTATGCCTATACACACGAAGTCGTGCCGCGGCGATTTCGCTGTAAGTGCGCTGCTGCGTAGCTCATCGTTAATAACGAACGGCTCGGGGCGTGCGCGGCGCTATCTTTTTTATTCCATCATTTCTCGATAGTTTACGATCGCAGCACAGGAGTACGCGAGTGCCGTGAGCTTTTTTTTATATGAACTTTCGTGTTATTATCAGCTTTATTGCGTTGCGTGATGAGAATTTCGAGAAAATGTTTACTCGAATTGCTCAGGATGTCGTCAACTTTGGCATTGTGTATAAATTCGGGTAAGCTTATTATAATACTCGCGCACGAGCTGCTCGCAGAGCTGCAAGTGAATAGATTTCGCAGTCTCTCGGCTCACAGCTCGTCGAATCGTCGCATTTTAATTTTCTTTTCGCTGCATTTCATCTTCCGAATAAAATGTAATTCATGTATTACGGTACACGGCGACTAATTAGCTTTCTAAACTCTTGAAGCGTCTCCATCAACGTCGTCATCGTCGTTGTCACCTTAAGAGACGATATCATTGCAATTATCGGTGCAATCACTAGCTTGAGTATTGCGCATACATAAGCTAGACGCGGACTAATAATTCTCGGTTTGCTACGATGTGGCCATTCATGAACGTTATTATACACGTATACGTATAGCGAAAAACAAAAACAACTTTCCACATCGACGCTGGATTATGTGCATTATGTGCAGCAGCCTATGCACATTGGCTGGTTCGATACAGCTTATATCCCTTCACCTGCTCTCGCGCATATACTGTTAGATACGTATGCAGCGCAGTCGCAGCGTCTATATGTACTTGGGAGTTGGCTCGACGAGTTCTCGTACACGATATACGTATAATACGTGGTATTGACGTAACCATCAAAATCCGCTAATCACCTCCCATATACTTGAGTGCACTTTCGACAAAGGCTGATATCGCAAGTGTGCCTGGGTGTATATATGAACGCGCGACTGCTCATACGCGTATGTATATGTATATGCGCACGCAGTCCCATCTCGCGCGCTATCAGCCATTATAATACCATTGGGAGAGAATCGAATAATCGACCCCACGAACGCTGTTCGAGGCCTACATAAGCGTACACATTTGTACGTGTGTAGGCCAATGGCTTGCTGTTGCTTTTCGCGAGCGGCAACGATCGAAAAGTACATTTTCCTCGCAGTTCGTACTTGACGATGCATGACGCGAGGCAGGTGCATTTGCATAGCGTGAAAACCGAAACTGCCCTACGTTGAAGCGAGAAAAACCAATGAAACAAGCAAAACAAGTCGTTTTAAACGCACACCTATAAAAAACTTGAGCGTATATATACACAAACGTCTCTCTCTCTCTCTCTCTTTCACGGAGAAAAAGATAAGGAGAAACGAGCAATGTACTTGCAGGCACGCGATTGCAAGCCATTATTATCTACGACGTAGCTGCATACGCGTTACAGTCCTCGTATATAGCAATAATATCTATTCATTCTCTCTCTCTCTCTCTCTCCTGCTTGCGACGACTAAATGGAACGCTCATCTCTGCACGCTGCAGTATGGAATATACCTAGACCGCGCTATTTTTATTTCCGATGCGCGTGCGACACCCAGTACTCGAATATTTCTTGCCATTTTTTAATACGCTCCTTTTACCAAGTCGGTAACCCATCGGTAATATAATGTAATATGCTGCATCGCCCGATTATTTCATAAGAAAATCACCTTTGCTTCATCACGCTAAGATACTCTGAAGAGTATAAATATTACTACCAAACTCGCCAATCATATAATTCCGATAATTTGACGCTAAAATTATTTAATATTTCACACTATCGACTGGCTGAATATACAAACACAGATCTCTACTAGCAATTACATTATATTTATACTGTAAATTATACGCTACGTGCATTACGGTTTTAATAACGAATTAATGACAATCTAGTTATATCTCAATTGCAGCTTCAAATTCTTATGCCACCTTCGTGTGCATCACATCAAATAATATATTAATATAATATATCTATTCGGTGGCAATCACTCATAAATTATATGCATTAATTACAATACAAGAAAAATGCGCGTGAGCAATGTACGGGAAAATTAATGTTACATCGTCTAAAAAAAAGAAAGTGTGAATACACTCCACACAAGCAATTAGAAAGTGCAACGCTATTTATTGATCCTAATTTGCCACAAGATGCTCGCGCTAATCGCAAAGAATCTTTACTTTTTTTCTCTTGCTGTAAAAACATTCTCTTCTGCCGAATTAATATTATTTTGTGTCATGTGTGCACGCGAGATATGAGCAATTCTTAAAAAAACGCATTTTTTAGGTATAATCGCGACAACATTTTTTTCACTTGACGCATGTACCCATAATTGGCGATTGTTTTTGGTGGTCCCGGGAACAAGCGATATTTCAATAGGTTTTCTTATCAGATACTTTTTTGTTTTAAAAGACGAAAAATCATGTTTTCACGTAAATACGAAGGTTGACTCAATTTCTAAGTCGCTGAAAATGTATCAAAATTTACCTCGAAAAAATAAATAATTGGTAAAATTAATTGAGGTTATACTCACGAATTTCTATTACTCTGTTCTTTGTGGACTGTTCCCGAACTGTTTTAAATGTGGTCATACACTTCTCAATGGTGCGCAGTTCGCTATTATCTACACTCGCTCGTATAACATTGCAATTCATCTTAAAAAATAAACCGATCTATGGTTTCGATTGGAAATTTTCTCAATTTTTTCGTAGTGCAGACAAACTTTACGATTATTTTCGTTTTTACATGAAAAAATAAAAAATGAACCTTTAAGTTCATTTTGTCCACATCACGTTTTATGAAACATTTAGCTCTAGCTTTAAGTGGGGATTTTCTCGGTGAAAATTGAATACTTAGAAAAATCTAATACCATCATCGGAAAGCTGAGGAAATTTCCTATCAAATTTATTTTTTATTTAATTTTTTTAGGTAATTAGGTAATAGTTTTGATACTTTTTCAGGGACTTAAAAATTGAGTTGATCGTCGTATTTGCGTGGAAACATGATTTTCATCAAAATATCGCTTGTTCCTGGGACCACCAAAAACAATCCCCAGTCATGCGTCAAGTGAAAAAAAAAGGTTGTCGCGATTGTACCTGAGAAAATGCGTTTTTGAACAGAATTGCTCATGTAACGTATGCACATGCGCGAAATCTGCAAAATTTTAACATATGTATGGCGTTGATACGTAACGCATCCGACGTGTTGCACGGATTCTTTTTACCTCTACAGTTTCGTGCGTCCTTCAATGATTTGGCCGTGTACACAAGTACGGACACGCGGATTCTCTCGATTAGGTAATACCAAGCGCAGATTTCATACATCTACTATAGTTTGCAGTGTAACTTAGACGGTAGTGCGCCACTGCATCCTTGAGCCATTGCATAGCTACTGGAACGCAAGCTCTGCAGGAAATACACAAATTCGCATGCGAAAGTACTCGCAATAATTTCTCAATAAGTTTAATTTTCAATCGATAGTTGCCGATCGTCTCTTCGTAATCCAGACGCTACCATTAGTACGCATAAATACAATTACTTAATCCAAATTTCGAACGATAAATATAAATATTAACTTTTGCTTACGCAGGCAATTATGGCTTCGCGCGATTTCTCGTCATTATCATCATTCACGAGTATTTAATCTGGATTCGTGAAAAAAAAGAACAAAAAGAAGGAAAAAAATGACGACGATGATAATAAACAAAGCGCCTCTAACCGAGGTATTCGTATATAATATATATAAACGGGTACAAAAGAGCGCATATATGTGCGCTGCCCATGAATGCAAGGCATCAATCCGTCAGTTTATTGCCTTAAACAAAGTGCAGTTTCACATGAGTATACATTTACGTCCAACGTGTTCGCGTCTACGTGTACAGTACCATGTTTATGAAAATAATACTTTTTTTCTTTATCCCTCTATAGCACATTTCTAAAAACGAAATATATGTATATATTATTTATATTTATACATATATAAATATTTGCACGAAAAATTCGTGACATTGCTTTTATTTTGTTGTTTCACAAAGAAAAAGCATCGCATACATCCTGCTTGTTTCAAACTGCCGAAATAATACGAGTGAGTAACGGAATTTCGATCGTGCATCATCCTACCACGGGTAACATTTTTCAACGCGCAATAATTTCGCATGACGTTAATCATCGTTCCTGCCGTATTATACGTATATAGCTCCCAATGGTGGAGAGGGAACAAAGACCTGAACTACAGTCTCGAGCTTGTAATCATTTTTCTTCGTCGTTATACTAAACAGACGAACACACACTCACACACACACACACACACATGAGCTTCGAGCAATAAATGCTTCTTACACGGTATATCAGTAAGCTCATTGAACAGACCGTGCTTCGCACACCTATTGGCCGTTAGAGCTTCGTAATAATATTACTTACATACAGGCCGTTGCCAAGCCGCTATACATCGCCTACGTGGCCTGCTGTAATTAGAATCAATTGACAGCGCGCAAAGATTTATTATGATTGTCACGTGCGCGATCGAAGCGACAGCAGCAGCACGTCGGGCTTCGCTAATTATTGACTTTGGAGCGAACGCAAAAAATTTAAAAAAAACAGCGAGAAA
The DNA here is from genome assembly GCA_034770305.1 of Trichogramma dendrolimi. Lineage (NCBI taxonomy): Eukaryota > Metazoa > Arthropoda > Insecta > Hymenoptera > Trichogrammatidae > Trichogramma > Trichogramma dendrolimi. The sequence continues at coordinate 733,080 of JAPMIB010000014.1, forward strand.
GAAGCTTTCAGATTCGTCCTACCACCAAGCAAGCCTAGTCACATGAAAGAGTTTATTCATGAATTATTGCACTGCAAAAATTACTTTAAGAGTATAATAAAAAGCTACTATATATACTTACTCTGTGGGCGCATCGAACGAAAACTCGATCGAGTGGTGATTTCGAATCTTGAGCCTTGACAGATTTTTCTTTGCACCAAGTTTGACCCATTTCCATACACGTCTGAGCAGCTTGTTGTTAATCTTTTTCTTTCTTTTTTCTCTCTTTACTTTGGGGCAAATTTTTGAAAGTATTGTGCGCTAACTTTTGATGCACTTAGCCATGATGATCAGCAAGACCTGCAAAAATCAATTTAAAGAATCAGCTCAATAGTCGATCAGATATCTTATATCGGTTATAGCAAATCAAGCATACGATATGGTGGTATATGTGAAAATCCATCTTATTTAACAATCGATCAGAAAATACTTAGAGAACATCGATGGAAAGACTAGGGTATAATCGGTACCACAGATTTACTCCAAATTTTTTTTAATTCAGAAAATGTGGCTTTTAATTTCACGGATCTTAAGGCCTATTTTAAAGATTATTTTAACTTTATTAAAAATAATTATAAAAGAAATTTAAAGAGAATTTCATTATAAAATATTATAAAAGAAATAATTATTCCAAACCCTGCTTATTTGAAACCCATGGAGTACAACTGTTCAAATAAGAATTATTATAACGCGTACGAAACTCTATAATATGCATCACATATGCCGTGATGCATTATTATGCATTATTATCCGTCTCTCTGTGTTTTTTTCTAGATACTCTAGATTTTATTCTTAATCATTCAAATCTCATATAATTCCTCACATATTCTGATTAGCAGTATTTTTATGTATAATACCAAGGGTGTATTGTTTATTTTTTTATTTTCCTTATCATATGACAAATTAGTTTACCAAAAAATAGTACTGTCAAAATTAACTATTATACGCCTTGAAAAATCCAAATTTGTTTATAAATCTCATCTATTTTACGTACAAAAAGTCCAAATCTTAGTTCACGTATGCTTCAAACGGACGCATATTATAATATCCCCAAATAAAGTTTGTAAAAAACGTATTAATTATTAGATTATGAAAGACGTTATGGTTTAATTTTGAACGGAATTTATCTAGTTTTCATAATTTTTGCTTACTGACAAAAATGACGATAGTTAAAACTTCTTTGATTTAACGATGAAGCCAATTTTATCAAAAGTTATATTTTTGTCTCTCAAAATCAGAGGATATCGGGACATTCAATTTGTATGTATATTGCTATTTTTCGTAAAAAAGACTCGAACGTAGGCAAAAAAAATAGACAATGCTTCGGTCAATTTCGAGAAATATAATTCGAAACGGAATTGAGATTTTTTCTCAGTGTGTCCGGTCGTGCACGCGCGTATTTCAAATGGTTACGCTTGGCCGACATTGCGTTACACTACACGCCTGCACGCGTGTACCTATGTACGTATATAATATCATTGAATGGAACGTATCAGTGATGTGTATCGCCGCGTGTATTGGATTTGTAAAATAAATAATTTAGCGTATCGGTCACGTGAGTCATATTGGATAAGGATTATCTTAAGACTGAAATACGCACTAGGTCAATTGACCGAGTATCATTAAATTGTTGACAAGTCCAAAAAGTAAATTTACCAATTTGTAGAATATTTTATAATAAGACGGCAGTAGAGCAGCGAAACTTTATTGTAAAAAGTAAAATTAAATAGCAAAGAAAGGAAGATCGTTTCATTCTCTTTGTGCGGGATTTCGAAGAAAGTTATTTATCATGGGCGAAGATGAAATAGTTACGGGTTTTTATAAACGCGCGAATTTATATTGCTACTTTATTTATCATGACAACGTCGAATCTCTAATGCACGCCTGCGCATGATACACTCGCATACGTGAATGCGTTAACTACAAAAGACTCGTAATTCATAAAGATGGACTGAAAACTCGATTCGTTGGGGATTGCAGTATAATACGCCGCGAGAGCTGTGCGTCCGGATCGTGCGTCGTCTTTGTAAATTGTTATAAACAACAATGTATCAGCAGTGTATACATCTCACGCTTGCGCGAACACCAATTCGTTTGTATGCAGAATGCAGTGACGATGTAGGTCAGAGATAAAACGTTGCAATTATCGGAAATACTTTGAAAAGACAATTTTGTGCATTTCTTATCGGCGTTTCGTGTTTTCGTTAAATTCGATATATAACTCGAGTCAATTTGACAGTTATAAGTAACTACTATATCAGGAGAGAAAATAACTCGTGTCTATTTTTGCTTGAAATTTACTCGATACGACTCGAGCGGCCAACGTTCAATTGCTATTTAATTACATTATATAACTGATCCGGGACCACATAGAAATTGAATAAAACTCAATCGTTTGGTATAAGCAAGTGACAGGCACAGGCATGCGCATAAAGAGATACGATACTCGTTACTAGTCGTTGACAAAAAAGATTTTTCAAGTTCACTCGCTCGTCGCGTATAAAAGTTTTGTCGACGATGTACGAAACAACGAGCATGTCAACGAATGACGAAGCAGAAAATTTATACGTACACACAGTGCACATAGAAAAAAATGTATAGGATGTGATAGATAGATGCTAAATTGTGCACAGCCAGTCATATAAGCGCTTACGGCTCCCAGTGCTACATGCAACAGTAGCAGCAGCTAAGCAGAAACTCGCGACGGATCAACAGGTTAAAATAGCAAAAAATAAGGTCTCGTGCGCCACAACATGCAGCACCTAACCCACATTCATACCCGCATTCCCGATGTAGTGTTCTCCTTTGAACGTGTGCCTGATGCGCACATACACTGAGAGGAGCGAGTGCTCGATTCTCTATACGTATCCTTTTTTTGTATCGTTGTTCGGTTGCTTTGCAAGACTCGGTAACATTGCGTGAATCGTCGATTGAATCGTAAAGGACCGAGTTTAACAAAAAAACCGATTGTTCTTTGCTGAATTTTCTCAGCGGTAGCTCGAGTACGCTCGAAACCTTGACCCTTTGGTCAATTGCGTCCGGTGCACTCAATTGATTGCGAGACAATAAAGAAAAAAAAGTATCGAGATAAATGCACCGATAGATACGCCGATCAACCATATTATTTTATGTTCTCTGCACATTACATAGCTGAGCAGTAAATAGAGTGAAAGTTTTTGCGCGAATCGACGCGACAGCGCGCATCGGGCAAATAACGCGGCGATCTCCGCCGCAGCATGTAAAAGACAACATTCGCGCGCGCGAGCCGCGAGAGAAAGTATCTTTATACAAATGACGCGCTTTCGAGCTCTCTGCTGAAATATACACGCGCGCAAAGGCAGCTCAGGTCCGCGTATTATACGCTGTGAGACAAAATCCAGCGGTGTCTTTCATTTTCTTCCGAGTAACTCTTTACTCGTACGACAAATAACAATATACCTAGGTAAGGAAACGACACTCGTAATTATGCAGCGATATCTAGCCTATGGAGTTGCGCTGCAGGCGCGATTCAACCTGTAGCGAGGCAGTCGTGTGTTTTACTTTTCCAAGCTGAATACTGTATCTATACGTGCACCTAAGAAGAGAGCATTATCGAAAAGCCAATTCGTTGTATAAAAATGACGCAAGCCAAACGAAAATAGTCGAGCGTGTGAGCTAGACTGCCGTCATCATCGTTGTCGTAGCTTTTCCGAGGAGTTAGCAAATAATCAAAAGAAGCGCGTGGGCACGTGTGCTCCGCGAGACGATAACTTGTGCGAGAGCAACGCGGCCCGAGTGGCTTTTCTCCTTCGTCTGCCGATGCATCCGTATTATGTATAATGTGTGCGTGTCTCTGTTTGTACATGCAAGCCAGCAAGAATAAACGAAGCATTGACGAAGAAGAGAACGAGCAAGAGTAGAAAGAGAGGAGAAAAAGACCAAGATGACGAGGAAGAAAATGGAGAAGAGGAGAAACGAGAGATGCTGGCTACTTGCTACAAGCAACAAACGGAGACATTGACCATGGCTCTATTACACTGCGGGATTTACCCTCGATCGTGCATTTGCAGACAGATAGAGCATATTATATTCCCACGTTGTATGTATTCCATGATATAGACGTAAAAACGATTCAAATACCAGCTTGTAAAATCGGAGCAAAGAGACAGTCGCGCTGGATCGGTGAATTCTGCTAATGTTTTGGTTGTCGTGCAGCACCTTCATAAGTGAACAGACCTTCCTCGGCAGTGAATTTTACACACTCACAAACACTTGCAATACTTGATATTTTCAACACAAAAAGATCAAGTGCGCACAGAAACTCGAGGCACAGAACAGAAAAACTCGCGAGTCATACGCCTAGCTGTGACTTTACGCAGCATTATTCGCACAAGAAAACAATTGTGTACACGATCAGCATGTGACATGCAGAACGACCTACGTGTAAATATTTATAATATCGCCGTCAGAAACAAGACTTTTCTAAACATGCGCGCGTGTGTATAATGTAGGATCGGCTCGGTTTCTCGGCTTCTCGAGACTCAAAGTACAGCAGTCAGAAGCGGTGTAGCAGCAGCCCAGGCGCGAAACTCTCGCGCGCCGCATTCGACCTACAGACTCGTACTGCTCTGGAGACCGGCTCACCTTTCTTCGTCTACGTCCTCTACCTCGTCGTCGATATATTCTTCATTCTCGGATCGCGCGTGAGCCAGACTCGGCAGCTCTCCATGCACAAATGTACATTCGCGTATAAACACACACACACACACCCACAGTCGGGCACATACACAGTTACACACTCGCATGTACAAGAGAGCAGCAGCTTGTGTCGAGACGATATTTGAGAGCGTGTAAACATACGCGCGCACACACACACAAAGCCCCCACCTTGTGTCAGACTCCGGGTCCCTACTCCAATCGCGGACTGCTGCCGGTCTTATAATTATTATATATACTTACCCGTACATCTGTTGCATGCGTAAAGTATACAGCTTGGCTCACGAACACTTAGGTCTTTTTCAGGCGTCTAAACGCTGACTCCCGCGGAGATAGCCTACCGAGCTCTCGATCGCTTCTGTTTCATAAGAAACAGCTTTTGTTTATAATAATTTGTTTCATGTCGCGCACAGATATTTAATTACACAGCCAGACTGTCTGCCATATTTTCAAGTGTAATAACTACTTTTTTTCTCTCGAAATTGAAGTAAAGCACAAATCGGCACAATACCGATCACGTAATCGCAATGATCGATTAAAGTCTTGGACGATTCTTATAAGGCTATATTACATCACGATTCTTAAGGCATATAAAATTCTCCGTGAGAAGAAAACGCCTATTGAGCTCGAAGAGAAAATAAAGAATTAAAATCAAGGGGCTCGAAATCGTCGGCAAATCCGGTGTTGTTTTTTCACCTCGTAACGTATAAACTCGCGCACGACATGCGACACGACCCGCACCAATTGCTCATTATAAAATACAGCGCAGCATACGTACGTCGTGGCTCCGATGCCCGGTAACTCGATCATTGCAACGTTAGCGCATTGTGCGCATCCTACCCGGCCAAGTCTATTTCCCTGTCAGCTCTTTTTCACGATCGCTGCCTTGCATCACTGAAAAATCCTATTCTATGTATAAACTCGTCTGCTCGCTGAATTCGCAGATACGATCGGTATGTTATGCGCGCGAATTTCTCGTCCGATTTTGCTACCGGTTTTTAAACTAGTCGTGTGTAAGAGCGACTCGCCGATTTTCTGCATGCTCGGAAAAAGCCCGTGCGTAAAAACAGAAACATTATCATTGGATTAACGGTGTGTGCATATTTAAATGAAGCGGTCAATCGTCGCCTGTAATTTATATTCTGCGCTCAAGCATAAGTTAGATCAATTCGACGAGCATGTACAGAACGACATGCTCGTGTAGAAGAAGCCGATCGTACATACGACACAAGATAAAACGACTAGAAGTCGTTACATTTTTCTGCAGACTTGAGTCGAGGTATTTCTTCTACCTTACCTATGTTGATCTCTCGTGGCAAAAATAGATACGCGCGAGCCTCGCCAAACGGGTCCTATAATGCGGGATTATCGAGTCGTATCATCCATTGCATTCCATCAGCACTCCAGTCGACCGATGCATATACAAAAAGATAAACGATTCGGCAATTTTTTCTGTTTTCTTGCTTCTGCATTCAAAAAATTAACAAAACATTTAATTTGGTCTGGAAAGATCCGGAATGAAAGTCGAAAGGAACTCTATAGCGAAACGGATGAACGCGAGAAATCAATTGGTTAGTTTGACGCAAATTTGAAGCTGCTTTTGCTACCGTAGCTGTTGAGTCTCGCGCGCATTACAGCTTGGAAATGCACTGAGCTGACGTTGCTCGTAGCACCTGCTACACCGCCGCGACTGCTCGTGTACGTGTAATAATTTATTCTTCCGCTTTCGGAGTTTACGTAAGAGCTCTTTTTTTCTCTCGCCCGCTTGATGCGACACAACACAACTATTCGTAATAATATCTGCACTTTTTCACTCGCTCGTACCAGCCACCGGTATATACGTTACATACGGTATATAAGAAGCGTACGATATCACTGTTTATGTTTACTGCGCGTGGAACTCTTATGAGTATGTAATTTAAAATATGGAAATATTTTGAAAATAATAATCAAGATATGCCATAATAAGGATGAATTGGTATATATTGAAGTGTGCTATGAAGGGAGTACATTTCCATTTGAATTGCACATAAATATGCTATTCTTCGTGGTGAGCGTCGATATATTTAATGTGATAATGAATTTAAAATAAATAATTATTATGTCAATTGTTAGTTTTTTGAAATTTAGGATGATTTTTATATAAATAATTCTTTGTAAACATAGTTTTTGATACTTTTTTTTTTATCATTTGAATATATTTTTAATGAGCTCCATGAACGTACTCGTGATAAGGCAAGATTAAAACTGACCGTGATTAAAAACTTCTTTTCTTTAAATCTATACCAATTTTTTAAAAAGCAGGTCCTTGAGCTTTATTTATTGTTATTGCAAAAACTATTTTTACAGGAAAATGTGTTCTTCCAAAAACAATTGGATAATCATTAGTTGATGAATACAATGTAATTCGATTTATAAAAGTTATCTGGCCTTTTTTATCCCCTGTTAATATTTCTCATTTTAATATATTATTCAATAATTCTAATACCATTAATCTTGTACCATTACATAGTCCTTCACTTATATTTAAATTTCGTATCAACATTATAATGCAATAAGTTCGTAACATTAATGCGTGGGGAGGAAGAGAAGGAATATTTATGCTATTGAGAAATTCTAGTGACAAAGTACCATCGAATCCATTATTATCGCAATTATCTGAACTATATTATACTTGAATATACTATTTCTGTCGTTTCATCAAGTAAATTAACATCTTCATTATTAATATCATTAACGTCATCGTTTCTAGCAGATAATATAGCACAATCAATTGATTTTTTATAATCTTTCTTTTTTATTATATCTCCATAAATATCGTTTACTAAATCAAAATCAGTAGATACTATTTTATGTGGAAAATTAACTAAGTCAAAATTGTCACCTGAATCATTCATTTTTCCGTCTCCAACATCTAGTAAAAACTTGGCAAAATGTTTTTCATCAGGCAATGCTCTCATGTTTTCAGTCAATGAAAATTTTGTAAATTCTGACCAAATTGAAGTTTGATTTATACATAAATTAATTGTTTCAGTTCGAGTGCCATTAACATTTACTGGAAGTAACTGTCTAAAATCACCACCTAATATGACAGTTTTTCCACCAAATAACGTTATAATTTTGGAGGATTAGAGATGGAGAAGAAGAAACACCTGATGCTCATATATCATCATCGTCAAACAATCATCAAACAAATCAAACAAATGAAATTAATGACGAATAACGAATGAACATTATTAGCTACAGAGGGCGTATATAGATGACACTAGAAGATTTCTTGTACTTACATGAAGTTGACTCTAAGAGGGTTCAATTCGATCTATAATCGCAATGGCTCTTATATATATATATAAGTAATAATATAATAATAATAATAATAATAATAATAATAATAATAATAATAATAATAATAATAATAATAATATATAATAATAATAATACAGATAGATAGATAGATTAGATAGATACGCGCGCCTCTGTATGTATAATTATGGGAGAGCGTCAAGAATCGCGCAGCGAGTACATTTGTCCATGTTTTTTTTCTTTAGACAGTGCACACACCGACAAGAGGTCGCAGCTTTCGCTCCGACATTACTCACACATTGGGACTCGCGCACAAGTCGATACGCCTTCACACCATAAAACTCTTCAATTTTTTTTTCCTGCTTGTATATTAAACGTTTACGAGCGTACATGCAAGATTATATTAAAAAGATACTTAGATACTGAGTTTTTACAATTAGGTTTCAAACATAGCCACATATTTCAGTAATAAGCAGTAGAAATTTCAGAAGGGTCGATCAAGTGGTTTTTGCTGTAGGGTGACCGCCAATTAAAAAAACGTTAAATCGAGGAAAATGACTTCAAAGTTTTCTTCTGACATCAAGCTACTTGCTTGCTCTCAATTCTGAATTTAACTGACTTAGAATTCGAATTTTTGTATCAAATATTGGGAGATGATTCTTAAAAGAATGAGTGATTCAATAATGCAAAAAAATCGATTTTCAAAAAGTGGTAAACCAGAATGCTCCCTTAAGGTGGCTAGTTGAAATTTTAAATGAACTTGGAATATTTCTATAGGGCATGAGTTCTAGGGGGTTTTAGGGGAGGGCATTCTATTTTAACAAAAAATTAGAAAATCCATGTGATATAACACGTTGACAAGACAAAAAGAAGAACACAGTATCCTAAAAAACCTTGTGGCAGAACTGATTTCGAAAATATCAGAAACTAACGTCACGATTACTCTGCATTATAAGAAAGAGAGAAAAAAGAAAGATGGGAGGACCTGAAGCTACTGCCACTGTATTGATGTGTATGTATTAACGTGCAGCAAATGTAATTTGCTAGGCTCACCCGATACAATGTCAAAGAGAGAGAGAGAGAGAGAGAGAGAGAGAGAGAGAGAGAGAGAAAGAAAAGAAATCAAATATCTAGCTTTCAAGGCTTCACTTGCTTTGATGTGTGCGCCAGTATACAACGTATCGCATACATTTAGATTCGATTTTAGGTGTATATTATATTATTATAAATTACGAATCTGATGGGCTCATCACGTGCGAAAACTGGCAATATATGTATGTATCTCTTGACTTAAACATTCTATGTATTCGCAAAGTTAAGAACTTTGCAAGATGTATAATGCGGCAAAACTAGCTCGAGTTCTTGGCAATGAGAGTGGTAAATTTAGAAGAGAGAGTGCTTGGCGCTTGCTGCGCGAGCAATCGTCCTCCTGACTTGATTCCCACAACAGCTCGGGTGGTTGGCGCTCTCTCATTGAAATTCTACTTCTATAATATGTACATCTATTGTTTTTCACGGATTTTTATCAACATAAAATTATTGTACTTTTCTATATCATGAATATTTTATAAACTAAATTTGAATTCATTCAATAGATGGACTGTGCACACCTTACATCCATTCAATGCTATATTGTATATAAGTAAGCGAAATCAAACCCCTTTGTATTATGTTTTAAAATTGAATTTACTCAATAGTAAAGCACAAAAATGTTTTGTGTCAAGTATCAAACAAGACAGATTTGATCAAAGGTTTAACGAAGAATATCTTTTAATCCATAAAAAATTAAAAGAAAACTCGATGGTTTTACAGCAGATGGAAAATTTTACTCTTTAACGTCTCTGTAAAGAAAGTATACTTACAACGTGTTGACGTACACAAATTATTTCTCGCCGATTTCTTAGATGAATAAACAAGAGAGAGAGAGAGAGAGAGAGAGAGAGAGAGAGAGAGAGAGAGAGAGAGAGAGAGAGAGAGAAAGAGCAAGAACAAAATTCCGAGGCTGTCGATAGAATATATGTGAGTATATATATATGTTAAATTCTCGATGCGTATTGAAGCTATTTATTATCTCGCACAGGCGGTCGATCAAGCGAAAGCTGTCGAGCAAATAATGGATATAGGCAGTCTAACTGAACTACAAAAGCCGCCGAAACGTTATAGGAACAGGGAAATCCATCGGAGCTATTGGGCGTTTCATCAATGAACCGGAACTGTACGGTGTCCGCGAGCTCTCTGCGTATGGCTGTTTACGGTGCGCAGCGGTCGGTGAGCTCTTGTTCGAGTCCAGCGACCAGCGCACGTATATACGTATAAGCGCAGGTAGGTAGCTCGAGTGTGGGAGGCGCAGCGGCGCACGCAGGGGAAACTCAGTCTTAAAGACACAATATAATAACACGTCTTTTAGCTGTCGACTCGTCGAAATTTGAGTTACGATGGGCCATAGCGATAGAGAGCAGCAGCAACAGCCGCACCAATAAGTAGTATGTCTGGTACGCATAAGGCAGCTGCGCCCCCGGTCCGATCATTAAGTAACGAGACCATCGAGAGCAGTCGAGCCCAGAGTTCAGTTCGGAGAGCAGCTCGTATACATACACATCACATATAGACTCGGTCCAGCCCGTGAGCAGCTCAGTAAAAGTACGAGCAGTAAAAGTTCTCTGTGTTTTGTGAATTTTGTGTATTAGTGTCCAAACTATATCCAAGTGCGTAGGCAAGGAAAATGGGCAAGTGTTTGTTACCGGGAATTTGGCTGCTGTTCGTGGCGTTGAGCCACGTACACGGCATGGATCTGACCTATTTGGGAATGATGAAGGACAGAGACGCGAACATCGAGGTGACTCGCTACGCCCAGCCGATCTGCCTGGTAGTGCCGGAAAGCGTGACCGCCTGCAAACCCGACGATCCCCTCTACCCGATCAAACTCACCGGACGATCCATGTCCAGCAAAGCCAAAGGCCAAACCAAGCTCCTCGTGTCGGACAATCGAATCAAGCTCAGTCTCGGACTGGACCAGCTCGAGCCGTCGAGTCTCGTCGATAAAGACGAGCTGCACGTGTCGATGCCACAACAAGCGCAGCGAGGCAACTACCGCATAATCAAAGGTGGCCGGTCGATCAGCTTCTGGCAGACGCGCAGGCCGATCGCCATTAGCCGAATCGTCGAGTCACCGGTCACGGCTACTCTGATCGTCGCCGAAAATCAGTGCCTGCCCCTCGACTTGGGCATCGAGGCCTGTCCCGGATCAACTGCCTACCGAGGCCGACTTGCCACCAGCATCCAACGATAAAACCAACCACGAGGAAAATCTACGCGTCGACCTTGACGTCGACGCGCCGATTCAAAACTATGAGGAACTCGCATCTGCCCTTGCTACTGCTTTGGAACGTGACATCTTCAACAATAACAAAGTAAGAGCTCGAATCGCTCTAGCTTCTTACTATACTCCAGCTACGATCGTTCGATTAATCCTGCGTAAACAGAACTCGTGATATTTATTTACTATATATAATACTAATAATAATTACGGTATACTTTGTCGATATGTGGCCCAAAGTATCCAATCCGAGTACGAGGCCTTACGCTATTTGAGAATTGAAAAAATGAAAACGCGTGAAATTCCGTTCATCTCTTTTCTCTTTTCTTCAGACACGCCACGCCGGCCTCTCTAATTACTTCGATATAATGATCGTCGCAACTAATAGCTTCGTGGAACGCAGCGAGTACACGAACTCGAATTCAAATACGAAAAATTAACGATGTTATCGACTCTTTCAGGTGAACACTGCTCAGCCCAACCAAACGTTCAACATCATCGGCAGCGTCGTCGACACTTTGTTCGGGCCTACATCGAAAGTACCAGAAGCACTAGCGACCAATGACGAAGAGTCGGACAAGTCCGAGTCGTTCTCGTCGTTCTTCGACGATGCTCTAGTCGACGACAATTACGAAGCCCACGTAATAAACACCGAGGAGACTACGTCGATCCCAGAGGGAGGAGAGAAAGTCATCCTTACGACGACGGAAGCAGTAATTACGGAAACCGAGTCAGGAATTATCGCCGATGACAGCTGGAACGAGGCTCAACTCGACGAATTTTCCATGAATTCGTCCGTCGAGGTATCGCCTACTGCCGATGCGACCAAGAGCGTCCAATCAGATCCATCAACCGCGTCTATCGTTCAAGCGACGACTGCTCTACCTTCGCTCGGCCACATTCAGAAGAGAAACGCCTCTGCTGCAGAAGTTGTGCTGGCTGACGAATCGATGGCAACTGAACCGACTCCGAAATCCATAGCAGTGGAGAACGAACCGAGGTCGAAAGCAGCAACTGTCGATGACGAGCAAGAGCCCGAATTCAACATCGATACCTTCGTCTCGGAACTGCTGACCAATGCCGACGAGCCCAGCTCGGAATCCCATGACGAGAGCGTCTCGAAAAATCTCCAAGACGAGCTCGAACGCAAAGATTCGCCAATGACTGTCGAGGAGGCTATAGAAAATTTCATTAGCGTGCCCGACATGGCAGATGTCGTGAGCGACGAGAGTTCCGCCAAGGAACCGAAGATTGCTTAAACTCGCCATGCGCGCACTCTGAATCTTTTTATTATCGTCTGTAAATAACTATTTTTTAATTTGTGATTTTTTATTATAATTTGAATACAAGTTGTATAGATGCATTTACCCTGCCTCGCTCGATGACTTGCCGCTGACTCCGTAATTTATCATAACGACAGGAGCATGATTACTCTGAACATTATTCCGTTAATTATACGCACCTCGAAGACGTGCGTTTTTACTATTAATTTTGCATAAATAATGTACGAGCGAGTCAGAGTCAAGCATATCGTACTTGTTAGATATCTTTGTACTTAATATAATACATTTAATTTTAAGATTATTCTGTGTAAGACAATGACTGATGTAATGGAAAATAATAAATAACAAACTATCCGTAAATCAGGTGTACAATATATATCCTTACGGAAACAAAGCGTGATTTGTGATCCATATTTGAGGTTATTTTGAAGGATTCTGCCCATTGTAGCCCATTAATAAAAATAAATAAAAATATAAATGAGCCGGGCAATAATTGAAATAACGCACATATCGTCGTGCGCCATTTTCCAATCTTCGACAAACATATGTTAAATGTATATATGTTTAATGGGAAATCTTATCTGTCGCCTGCGAAATGACGCATCGAAAATAGAAATCGCCTCTAGGCAAGTTGCATTTCACACGTGTACACTTTTATATACATAATATATACGTATGAGGTCTATAGGAATCAGGTAGACGAGCGCGCAGCTGTCATTTCGGAGCCAAAAAGCTAGCATAAGCAAAAAGCATATCCTCTCTCTCTCTCTCTCTCTCTCTGGCTTTGTGCTACGTATACGCGAGACATAATACGAAGCAGAGTCGGTCAAACGCCGATGAAGCCGCTCTCGGGCAAAGGTGGGACGTTGCTGCAGTATACCGAAGCGGGGTGGCATGCGAGTGTCATAGAGCACATATGCAGCGACAGCAGCTACGGGTCAGCAATTAATTCTATAGAGGGACGCGCGCGCGGCTGGCCGAGCTCCAAGAGCGATGCTCGATGCACTAATCGCTCGTGTGGGTTGGCTATATTTGCCGATCTCCGTTGCCAGTGCGATCGACGAGTCTGCTGGGAGCCGAACCTTATTATCATTGTCGTTGCTCGCTCGATACTCGAAAGCTTCGCTATCGGACGCTCGCAACGAGCTTTTTTTGGAATTTCAATCGATTTCGCGGCCGCAAGCCCAACGAAGCACAGCAAAATATTGCGCAGCCGCTGAGCACGTAGCTGGTGCAACGCACGGTCAGTTGTACGTAGCTCCACTGCGTCTGTGCGTATGCACGCAACAGCTGCGTTAAATTGAGCTCGTGATTATTCGAACGAACGTCAGGGCGCGGGCGCAAAATTTTCGAGCCCCGAACCGCTCGATTCCACGTAAAATCGTTCAATCAGCTCCCTCCTGCAAATCGACGTGCGTGCCTGTGTTTGTTTACCTACACGAGCGAGCGCTTACTTATAACGTTCACACGAGCCACGCATATTAATTCGGGAAAACTCGTTATTTCATCCGCAGTATGTGTATCCCACATACCTGTAAGCCATGCAAAGTTTTAATTTAGTACGCCCCTACGCGCGCGCCTAGCTAGCCCGATCGAAACTTCAATGCATGCGCCTCGCCGAATTACAATCACGTGTGAGAATATCAACAAAATTAACGAATAAATACGTATCTGCGAATCGTGTGCTTGTTACGATTGCTTTTTTCAAAGATAAAGAATTTCAGACATATCGAAAGCATATGCAACAACGAGAGTTTGGCAAAGCGCGCCCTACGCCGACAGACGTACAGGCCGAGCGAGTGACCAAGCCGGCGAACGAGCGAAAGAAAGAGAAAGATTGACACGCGTAAGCGCATCGAACTCGAGACTTGATTTTGCCAACGTCGACATGTGCTGCATCGAAGCTTCGGTCGAACGGCAGATCTGCGAGCGGAATTGACCGACTGTCCGCCCAATTGTGTCTGCAGTGTGCAGTGTGCGTGCAGCGCATGTCGCATCGTGCCTTCTGTCTTTGCGAGCCATTTCTTTTTACGACTGACCCGGCTATCACCGCATACGCCTATAGTGCGACCGACCGATATCTCGACCATTTTACCCCCTTTGCGATCGATCGTTTGTCTTGATCTACGCCGGAGCTCCGATACACCTACCTATTTAATATCTGCAAAAAAAAATGCAACAAGTCGCTAATCAGGTAATGAAATCTTCATCTTCGACTAATTAAATTGTAAAAATTATAACGAGGTGCACGATGACAATTGTGATACTTTTGCTCTTTCTGATAATTAGAATATCAGATCGTTATGTTTCTTTTTTTTGTCACTGAAGCAAAACATTTTATTACGTAAATAATTCAACTCTTTCGCATTTCTCCATTTATAGGTCTCGATGTTTTCCACTCATTTTACAAATATTCATACCAATTCTACGTATTATTTCTCTTACTTATCGCTATCTTTTTTCTTCCAGCAGAATAACGTCACTTTTTTTATGCATGCAAGGCGTTAATCTTTTTTTATCGTCGAGTTAAAGATAACAAAAGTATGTGCGCAAAACTGGCTCACATAAGCACGAAGCTCTGTAACAGTTCATTCCAGCCTCATCTGCGCATACTTTCTTTCTCTAATTATCTAGGAATACAATTAACAACTTTTCTTCCTTTTCCTTTTTGTTATATTCAAGTGTGACCTACATCTTATCCCAAATTAATTGTATATGCTCAACAGCTTATAGAGTTTATTTTCTAGTGCATCGTTTACATATTTGTCGTATTGGCTCTGCTATATCCAAAAAGCTTTTAAATTTGCTTCGCTTCTTACTTTACTATTATTTCTCTTAGGATAATAATGGTTTTCTTAAATTTCCTCACTTTTGAGATGATCATAAACGCGTTAAGGTTCACCCTTTTTATCATTTTCTAAAATCGATTTATCGTTGCTGCATTTTCGAATTACCTAATTTTTAGAATCACATCTTATAAATTTTGATACAGGAATTCATATTCAGAATGTTGATGAAATTTGGACTACCAAACCATTTCTCTTTTAACTTTTAACAGACACTCTTCGTTGATACAGCTATGGCACGAGACATTTTCACAATCGTTACTACTGGCCATTTTTCTGATTTACCTGGAGGTATAAAAACAAAGAAGGTATTGCGGTTTAGTTAAATGAGAAATATCCTTTGCTTTTTATACCTACAGGCAAATCAGTTACGTGGCCAATAGTGACGATTGTGAAGTAAGCCTACTGAGCCTTTTTCAAAATTATGATACGAAAAAAGGTTGAAAACAAAACAGGTTTTCTCCAAATTAAAAAAAAAATTCCCGTCATTTTGTCAGTTTTGTAAAATTCGAAAATCGCTCCATACGTGTTAAAGATAATGTTTTAGTAGGACAGACTGGTGTTTAAAGCTAAAATTAAAAAATAGCTATATCTATAGAAATAGTTGAAATTTATTTATATGGTAGTAAAATATGTTCATACTACACCTGATTGACCAAGACAACTCTTACCTAAGCTCTGAAATCCCCAATTACATTATTTTTTTCACAATACCAAATATTGTTATTGGATTGACTTGCCACGCGATTCTGACGCGAGTTCTTCATCTCAACAATTTTGATCTATGGGGTCTAAAAACCTTCAGAAAAGTACCCTCTTCTGCTATTGCGGAATTTTGAAAATATATTTTTTTCCTCCTCCAAGTGCTTAAAAATGATGAGTTATTGATTTTCTTAAAATTTGTTGTAATTTAACGTGTACATAAAGTTGTAGGCAATTTTTCCAAATTCTGCTCCGTTTTCCATTATTCCTCGGGACACGGGATTGACTGGAAGTAAATTCAGAAAAATGATGGGCTCGTTCATTAGAAATAGCAAATGACTCAAGTTCACGGACATTTTGTTCTTCGAATAATCACAATTTCTTTGTGCTGCTGCAAAAGAATGTCCAAGTTTAGTTTATATTAAAAATTGATTGGCTCCGGAGCCTTTTGAATTATCCAGAGTCTCGCGTGCGAATATGCGCAATCTCGAGCGAGTGCAGCCATGCAGGTGAGCGCAAACAAAGAGATCGACAGCCACAACAAACATTAATGACATATCTGCCGTGCTTATCGTCTCGATGTGCGTACGTCAATGGTACAGCTGATTAGCCGATGGCTTAGCGAGTGCTTACGCACTTAGTTTGGCACTGATAAGTCACGTTTGCTCTGAGCATACAGACCATATAAGTATAATGATCAACTTTATTCAGTAAAAGTTTCGTTTTTGTTATATTTTTCATTGCTTCGTAAAAAAGAAATTCAGACAGGCAGGCAAAAGAGATGTTGAATGTAAAATTTCTTGGAAAATGATGGTGTCCTCAAGTGCATAACGTCGCCCCAGCGCAGGAAGGTATCGCTTACAATTCTGCAGCATAAAGGATACTTACTCGCGCGAAGAGGGAAAAAGGTAGCCAATTCGAGCGCGGCACCAAAACAGTACCTTGTTCAAACGCAGTGTCAAGAAAGTTTTGGCTCGCTGAATTTAGGTTGGCAACGCAGCCATAAATGATAAAATATTGTTCTGTATTTGAGCAAAAAACAGAAAAAAACAAGTGAGCTAGTGTAAAGATTTTCATCTATTTGTAATGCGAGCAAACAATTAAATCTCACCATGATATCGACTGAATTTGTCACTTATGGAGAATTTCGTAAGTTCTGAGAGGAAAATAAAGTGATCGTCTTTACCTAACTTTGAATTAAATGTTGAATGTTGAAACAAAATTGTATCATTTACGGCTGCGTTGCCAACCTAAATTACGCGAGTCAAAACTTTCTTGACACTGCGTTTGAATAAGGTACTGTTTTGGTGCCGCGCTCGAATTGGCTACCTTTTTGCCTCTGCAAGTATCTTTTATGCTGCAGAATTGGAAGCGATACTTTCCTGCACTGGGGCGACATTAAATATCTCATCATTAATTGACAACTCAATCATTATAGTCGAAGAAATAAGTGCGTTTTTCGTAAAATTGTAATTAAATCAACTCAAATCATTATGGTTTTTCACTGCGAAGACCTAGACATCTTGCGGTTTTATATTAATCTCGAACTAGGTCGCGAGAAAAGCAAAGTTTCTGCCTTATGTATACCGGAACGAAGAAGATATACATGAGTATAAGCGTAGCGAAGCGACGGGTGGAGAATATTAGATAAATTTGAGTGCGCTACTTGCGGCGTATACTCAAGCTAAAGGAGACAACAATGCGCGCGCTTATTACTTATGTGGGATGTATGGCAGACTCTCTGCCGCAGCTAACTAAACTTTAGATATCATCATCGAAATTTCTCATTGCTCGATGTATTGTATACGCATAGGTGGGGATAGATTAGTGTCTCGCCGGTGACGAACGAAAGGGTAGCACAAGCGATTCGCCTATATCACCCAAGACTTTCTCCACGGATCGAGTGCGCTTTAATTTACCGTGACATTAAATTTATTGTTTACGTGTTTCACGTGTATAGGCATTAATGCTAGCTGAATCTGAGTCGCGATTTAATCGTTCCGAAGAATGACACCACACTGACACATGATAAAGCCCTACCTACTCGTGAATCGGATTCCTGTACCGACCAACTTGTCAGTTGAAAAGACTTATTCACATGCGTTTTCAGCAACTATGATATTTTATTTGACTATTATATCGAATTCGAGGATAAAAAGTGAAATTTTTCTTTACTAAACGCGGCCGAGCGTAAACAATGCGTCAGAATTTTAATGCTAAAATCGAATAACGTGAGCTAACTGCGAGTAGCTCCTTTTTACGTTTTTTCGCTAATTTATCCTCCCCAACAATGAATAAAGCAATAAAAGGCAATATTCGTTTCCGCAAACGCATCGCACACCTCGTTCCATTCTCTACTTTAAATACTCGCGTATGAATTATATACTGCATGCGATTAATACAAATTTTAACTTTATTAGCATAACAATTATAATTTTTCAAGTATAATTATATCCGTGTGACCTGGAATTGCTAATATAGTTGGAAAAATAAATCTTGACTTTGGATGATCGATCGTATTTTGTGTTAAAAGTACTAGAAATAATCCCGTTTTCATTGTTTTTATTTTGACCACAGTTTGAAAAAGATGGCTTTGTCGTACTGGAAAATTTCTTTAAACCCGAAGAAGTTGACGAACTCAAGTCGGCCGGAGAAGAATTCACTACAAATTTACCGTCCGAAAAAGACCGCAAAGTCTTCGATACCGTTGATCAGCGACAGGTTCGTCGATTGTCTAATTTCTAATTCTAAACAACATAATAAAAGCTGCAGAAATCTAAAGAAATCTAAATTCATTCTTTTAGAGCAAAGATCAATACTTCCTGGAAAGCGCCAACAAAATAAGCTACTTTTTCGAATCAGAGGCATTGGAAAGCGATGGGAAGCTGAAAGTTCATCCAAGAGTCGCTCTCAACAAAGTAAGAATTATTATTCAAATACTACATAAAATGATTTTCTAATTTTAATTAATACTATTGTAAGGTTGGCCATGCTCTGCACTGGCACCATGCTATTTTCAAGAAGTACACATTTAGTGAAAAAGTCAAGGAAATTGCTTTTCAATTAGGGCTAATTGAACCTGCAGTTTGCCAGTCAATGTATATTTATAAAAATTCTGGAATAGGATCTGAAGGTACATATAGTAATTCCACGTACGCTTATTTCTTAAATATATATACATAATAAACTTTAATTTTATTATTGTTTTTATTTTTTTTTAGTATTACAGAAAAAAGTTACATTACAGTTTTTACTTGTAAATAGAATTAAATAACCCTGTACACATTTTTTTTGAGATAATGATAAGGTACACAAAATTATCTCCGCAGTTATAAAATTAAGTATTCAAACAAAATAGTATATTCTACCATTAGAGAGCGAAAAACTGGAAAGTCTCAGAGCACATGTAATTTATCAGACTTGGTTTCTCCTCAACTGATAATCACGTGCTCTGAGACTTTCTTTTTTCACTAAAAATACAGCTTTTGTGAATCCCCTAGCCTAAAGTAATATTTTGATTTTGCTCAGCGGGAGCAAAAATGTTACTTTAGGGTGAGAGGGTGGCACAAAAATTTAGTTTTTTTTGAAACAGTAATAAATTGTTACATCTTTAGTGGAAACTGTACAAACGCTGCACATAATCTAATTTTTTATATCTTATAAAACAATAATTTTCTAATCAACAATATATAAGACTAAGAACAAAATTGATTGAAAGCGAACATATACTTCCAAAATTATATCTGATCCTTTGCAGTGGTAATGCATCAAGATGCAAGCTACTTATATACAGAACCAGTGAATCTTGTTGGTTTCTGGATTGCGCTGGATGACGCCACAGTCGAGAACGGCTGTTTGCACATAGCCGCTGGTTCGCACAAGAGTGGGGTACACAGACGTTATTTGCGTAACAAGGACCCATTGGCCCAAGAGCTGCTGATTTACGATAAACCACCAGCTTATTATCAGTTGAGCACATTTCGACCGATCGAAGTGCGCAGAGGATCGTGTGTGCTCATTCACGGTCAGGTGGTGCATTATTCCAAGCCAAACAGAAGCGAGACCTCAAGGCACGCCTACACCTTTCACGTTGTTGAGACTCAGCACGTTAATTACTCGCGTGACAATTGGCTTCAACCACCAAAGGCAGGATTCCCCTTGCTATATATGAACCAATGTCAATAATACAATATTTTGTCTCTCTGTGTCTTAATCTTGTACGACATAGAGGCTGTGCATTTAACATAATTTCCTCTCTTTTTTCTTTAATCAGAAATTGACAATATGTCAACAATAAAGCTTATTTATTAATATGAAACACTTAGAAATTTTAACTCATTATTTATCTACTACGATCAGTCTCATTTTCGAAGTAATTTTGCGTTTATAAAATAAACACTTATTTTCTATAATCATTTATAAGATTTACACTGTGCATTTGCTATTTGGCAAAAATGAAGTTTGAGAGTTTGCAGTTGATCTCTTCCTTTTTCTAGCTTGTCTTTTTTCAATTTTACGCAATAGTAAACGTCAAGAGGAGTCAATAAGCGAAGATCTTCGATGTTCAAATCCGAAGAAAATTGCAATAAAACTTCAAAGAGAGGCAGTATTACTCGATCGTTTATTAACAAACCTTCATTTTCGTAAGCAAGAGCCCTATTTATGTAACAAAAAAATTAAAAACATATAAAAATCGTGAAAAAAGTTATAAATTTTGTATTCTTCCTTACTTTTCAAGAGCAGATAGTAGCTTATTTACGTTGATACCGACATCTTTTTGTTGTTCTACAGCAATTTTTGTGGTAATGAATGGATGCTTTTCTTTGTACTCGAATGATACTTTTATACCATAAAAACTGGAAGCTATACCACTGCGAAAAATTTGTATATTAAGTAACAAATTGTTTCAAAGTAATGAATTTATTTAACATCATTTATTAGGTTAACCTCTTACCATGTATCTCTAGCATAGTCATAAATTTCTTCTAAAATTCTGAAAGCTAAATCAGCCCTAACGTTTTGTTGATTTTCAGCGAGTTCCTCACCAACAGAATTTTTAAACCTGGTTTCATTGAAATTGTTGATGGATTCATAACAACGCTGTTTTAATTCCTGAAATTAAACTTTTCTGTTATTTTAGCTATGTACTACTATGAACTAATAATGAAGTCAAAACATACATCAATTTTTTTTATCATTTGCGGTTTCAAAGCAGGATACTTGGAGCTACTTATTGTTTGGAATATATCTTCACATTTACCCAAAAAAAATTGTACATCTTTCAACTTTCTACCGCCTGTTGGTATTATCTTTAAGCAATCAAACAACTCTTTTAATGTAGATTCAGTTTTTCTAGTAAAAGATTCAGAAACTGCAGCCATCCAATGTTTCAGAGCACATTTTAAAGCATCTATCACGGACCAAGGTGGTCTAATAATTACATGTGATTCCCAACCATCACCAAATAAAATATTCATTTCTTTTGATATTGCCTGAAATTAAAATTATTCATTCATTTCAAAATTTAATTATTATTTTAACGTCATAATTACCTCATCAAGAACTTTCTTCAGCAAAGCTTTGCCCTCTTCCATGATATCTTCTGCTTCTAACAATTCTTTTTGAACAGAATGACAATCATCATTTTGCTCGGTTTCTAGAAAACAATGAAGACTATTTGCTAAGAAATCATTTTCTGGTGATGTCTTTAATTCAATTTTATCTAATGGTTCATCTCTACTCAAAGTTGGTATATTATGCAATAAAGCTTTGTTGCAAAGATTTTTATCATACGATAAAAGAACCTGTGAAATTAAAAGTATCATTTAAATATACTTCAATTAATGTTTTTAATATGCAATGTCAACAAAATAATTACAACAGATCGAGAATAATCTCTAACTTGTAAGCAGGTCTGAAGAATTCTGTCATCAGGGCAATCAATCTCAAATTTCTGATTATTTCTTTGAACATCTTCTGGTGTTTGTCCTAAAAAACGAGGATGTTTACTAGAAAAATGCTTATTCAACAAATCAACAGCTTTCCTGGCTTGGGATCTGAGCTGATGTGACCTATTTTTATTTTCTTTGATATAATCCAATTCCTTTAATAAAAAATGATTTTAAATTATTAGAACTTGATTTATTTTTTTTATAGATTATTTTATAGATGGAAAAAATACTAACCTCTATAACTGTCCATGGTATAATTATAAATGGCCTACCAAATTTCTCAGAATTTGAATCTCGAATTTCTTCAATAAATGATAAATTAGATAAAAAAACATTGGTATCCACAACTATGTACAAAGAACTTTTTTGTTCTGGACAGTTTATGGATTGTAAAGTGTTACTTGGGAGTTCACTTGCATTTTCATTTGGTTTTCCAACAAGTTCAGATCTTACTAAATGAACCTTAATAATAAATATTTTCAATGTTGCAATTTTTCTGAATTAATAATCATATACAATTATGTAATACTTACTTCTGACATAATTTTTTCATCTTCAATTGGTTCCCAATCCATATCTTCCATAAATGATTCATTTTTATGAATTTTCTCAGCAAGTCTCTTCGAGATATCAATTTCTTCTGGATCAATATCTGATTTATAGTTTTTAGTTAATTGTAATAATGTATTTTTCTGTATTCGATTCTCTATTGAGCACAATCGAGCATGAGCATTGCGTTTTAATGTAGTTTCTGGTTGATTTAGTAACTTACTGATTTCTTCTGCAAATTCACAATCATTATTAATCTCTTGAGGTAACGATAGTCGAGTACGTTTTACATGAGGCGTAGATTCATTATCAGTACTGAGACGTTTTCTAAGATTTTCTAATCTTTCACTTGCACAATTTCTTTTTAATGATTTCTTCAAGGAATCAGTATCTGTAAGAATAGTTTCAATTTTTCCACTTGATTTAATATTTTTTTCTTTGATAAGTTGTTGTTTATTTGATTGATTAATTTTTTTTATTTTAGGAAGTTTGTTAATCTTTGGATCAGTAGCATTGATTATAGATGATCTAGGTACAGCTGCTGCTCTTATTTTTGATCCTAAGCTGGATACATCTGAAATTGCACTAGTGTTTGATGCTTGGGAAGATGTAGAGCTCGATCTAAATTTTTTCGATGGACATTGTATGGAAAGAGTGTCTTTACAAAGTTTAAGATTTTTGTTTAAATGCACTTTTTTGGAATTTATTTTTTTTGCCTCTATTCTTTCTCTAACTGCTTTCATGGCAGGGGTATCATTCCCTTTTTTACGGCTAATGGAAGATATTGATGATGAATTTGATGAATTTTTATTTTTTTTATTGTATGGATTGATAACCATTGATGAACTACTTCATCACAGTGAAAATGAATTTTTATTTTTTTTGATCCATTTAGCGACTTGTGACCTTCGAATTTGTCCTAAAATAACTTAGTATTAACTTTTACTGTTCTAAACAATTTTTCTTATAAAATTTCATCAGATAATTAACTAAAATAATTTTACGTACCTCGCCAGTTTTATCAACTGGAGGAAGCCAGGATGATTTTTTCGTCTTTTTATTATAATAATATGGTTTATCTGGATGTTTTTTGGAAATACGTTCTTCCCAGTTGGGAGGTAATGGTGGTTTCATTGATTCCTCTAAATCATCCGAAAAGGTAGACATTTTTAAGCTTTATCGGTGCTCACTATTGAGAATTCTCAATATCTACTGTGACTTTGAAACCTTCAATTTAGAATAAACAAAAGCAAGACAGGTTTTGAAAGGTTGAAAAGGACGATTCTTGAGATCTTTATGGTGTTTAGCAATTTCCCACGAAAGCAGACATGTGCGCGTTCACGAATTCGTTTCGGTGACAGGCTAATCTGGCCAATTCTTGTGTGTTGGTAATTGGTAAATGACGTTTCGTTTTCGGATTTACCGAACGTGCGCATGCGCCAGTGATTTTTCACTTTCAAAATTTAA
Source organism: Trichogramma dendrolimi (assembly GCA_034770305.1). Classification (NCBI taxonomy): domain Eukaryota; kingdom Metazoa; phylum Arthropoda; class Insecta; order Hymenoptera; family Trichogrammatidae; genus Trichogramma; species Trichogramma dendrolimi. The sequence continues at coordinate 757,231 of JAPMIB010000014.1, forward strand.
AAAAAGAAAGTTGTCAAGATAAACATATGCTTAAAAATTAATGTTCTCATCAACGAAGGAAATTTATGTGAAATGATAGACTAAAAATTAATTTTTTTATTGTAAACAATGTATTTTACATATATTACTCCCAGAATGTAGTGTGATAGACATCGAAGTAAAGCTGAGGTGTAATCTTCGTCAATACATCAGTGATCAATTATCGCTTGGAATATACAATAATATATCTTTTGCGATGTATTACATAATCTATAATGATAATAATAATAATAATAATAATAATAATAATAATTTTTATATTATCATTATTACAACTGCAGTCGATAGAGAACACGCGACCTTCTGACGCATGTTTTTTCATAAAATATTAATTCTTTGTAGCATATACAGGCTATCAATTTAGTAAATATACGTAAGAAATGTCGTGATTTATGTACAAAATTCGCACTACTCGTTGCATTATTATGTAATATTTTTATTATTACCATAATTGTGATATCGATAATATAAATTATTATATATATAATATATATTCATGATTAAAGTTAGTCCCACTTTTCTTTTCGAACCCTGCGCTTGTGAAGATTGAACGTTACATTTAGAGTTTATTCAATCTGATAATACTTTGTGGAAAACAAATCGCTTTACAAGTTTGATTGCAACGTAAAATTCTCCATCGTTGCGTATCTGTTATTTTCTGTACATAATTATAATTGTCTTATGTGAAAGTTAGGTATGTTTCTTCTCCTCTATCCCTCTCTTCTAGTAAATTGTCACGCGATTATATTGATTGCATTATTTCGAGCAGACAGCATACATTTTCTAATTTGGTATGTACATTTTGAAATTTATGATTTTCTCAAAAATTTTTTGTTTAGTGATGACGATTTTTAAAATTAAAATTTAATTACAATCTACGGGCTAACTTATGTGATAATTATAACACATTAAAATCATACATTGTGACCAAATTGGACAGACCGAGTCGTACCTTGTTAAATTAAAAATACACATTGCTCAATGGTTTTAATTATTAAATGCAATTATAGCAAAATTACATACCATCATGTTATGCTTATTAGGATTTCATTTAAGCATTTAACATTTTAATATAAATTTAAACTGTGAAAAATTCAATATCTAAATCAAAAGGCATTGTACAGTCTTGCCAGCAAAGTATACATAAAACATTTTGATTCTAAATAATTTTCATGTTAATGTTTCAGACTTCCGAGATGTTACGCCAAACAAATAAATCCTTTTCTTTATGTTAAAAATCATAATTGAATATACAGCAAAATATTTGTATACCAAATTTTTGTGTACAAGTCATGTTTTATATTGTTCTTTCATCGATACAAAAACTAATGAAGAATCATTTTTCTTAAGATTGTCGTGTAGCTAGCTAAGTAGCTTTAAAAGATTCAGATTTCGGAGTAAAGCGATTGAAATCATTAAGATATTCTTTTGTTAGTTTCCTACTTACAAATTACATATTATAAATGTAATAAGCATAGTGATTAATAATATTATATAGTAATTATACGATATTACACTTTTTACATAATAACAACGGATGATTCAAATTAAAACGGAGTTACTCAAAAATTATTTAAATATATTCAGATTATACGTCATTTTTATATTCAGGAACGCTATAGTATGGTACTAATGTTATTCATAAATCCCAGTTTTTTTAATGCATTATTTTCATTTACAATATACAACTTTATTAAATGTCATTCGTACTCTCATCTGCTTTATGGTATAATGATGATGATACTTATATTAAAAATCACATCATCGGATACTCACATTATTCATTTACTCAAGCCTTTGCTATGCACCTTTTCCACTCAAATGAATGTTCGTACAAACCAAATTCTACTTTCATAAGGAACAATATACACAAAAGCGCACTGCTCTCCTGACTGATAGACAAATTAGAATTATCACAGAATCTTGAAATATAACGCTGTATACAATAGGCTCGTTAAAATTTCATTGCATTTTGTTTTTATTACATTTGTAAAAACATACTACACTCAATCTGTATTTTTTTTACTTTAGTTTTGGTTTTTCCTTTTTTTTTCTTTTTGATAACATACATATGTCATATATGTGTATATTTATCAAATTTTTTTAAAACTTGTAACATAATATACGATTTTTGTTACTGGCAGGCTAAGAAATTTATGTTTTAAAAGAATACTGTTTTAACGTACGTGATAAAATTCACATAACGGCTTTTAATGAGCAACATAATATCTTGCACTATGTATCAAAAAATGTCCATAACATTATAGTTGAATAAGCTATTTTATGATAATAATTTGAACATGGTCAGATCATTCACAAGTAACTTTCGAATAAGTTACAACAAAAAAAATTCTAAAAAGTTATATATTTCAATATGTGTCTATCGATATTATTCGATAATCTATACTTTACATATTTGCTGATTCAAAGTTACATTGAATCGTCAATAACACGTTACTAAAACTCTGATTGAAAAAAATCGTAAAAAATTGTTTTCTAAATTATCCCTATAATATACAATAGAAAACTTCAATGGAGATATTTATACTTCCAAAAATTTTATAAATAGTAGTATAAATGTAGCTTTATAGCCTGAATTAACGATCGCTTATAAAAGTTTTTAATAAATTGCTATAAAGCTAGTTTTCAAAATATAGCTTTTTTGGAAAATAATGATAACAAAAAGAATGAGTATAATCAGAAATAGGAGTATTGTGGTCATGTATCTAGTATGACTCGGTCTTCCGTTTTAAGACAAAACATTCACACACAATGATTGCACTTGGTTGTCTATAATCAATACAAATAACTATGATTAAACGATTCAGGAACGCACTTGGGCCTAAGAAACTACACTAAAATGCCTCTTTATGAAACTGAATTAGTTACAGTGCATGGAATTATTCACTGCTATGTTTGAAATACTTTCACTGTTTTCTACAGTTCCAATTATCACAAACAAAACATATCTTCAAGTTTTACTAGAAGACGAAGACTGAATTATGGAGCCGGGGGTTGAGGCTCAGTAGGCACACCAGGATTTGAATAAGTTGGTAAAAACGAATAATTTGGATAGACAGGTGAAGCTGGAAAGGGTGAATAGTAATTCGTTGGATGTCCTGGTGCTGAAGCTGGTGGTGGGGGCGCGTAACCTCGATACGGATCAGGCGCTGGTGGAGGTGAAAAGGCTGAATATACGTTATACGCTGGACTACCGTATCCAGGATAGCCCACTGGAGCTGTTGAAACGAACAATCATTTTTATTATTCTCTGGTTTTGAACAACAATGTTTAATTTATGGAAAAAATTATTGTTAAATGATGTAAGCGCAGACATTTTATCACTAACCAGGTGGTGGATAAGATGTTGAGCTTCCAGGTGCAGGTGCCGATGAATAATGCTGCGAGTACGGATCGTACGACGGCGGTGGATATGGTGCTGGAGGATAAGCACTTCTCACACTAGAAGGATGACTAAAAGCAGTCGGAGCTGGCTGCTCTTCCTTGGCAGCAGTTTTTGACTTAGAAAGTGATTTATTGTCGACTCCAGTTGCAGTGTTATTTTTGCTACTTGTCACTTTTTTTTGAGGTAGTGCACTGCTGACTCTGGGATAATTTGGTGGTTCAGCGCCGGGATTTGCTACCTCGTCAACGGGTTTACTAGCCGGTGCCGAATAAGCTGAATAGCCGTAAGGATCATTAATTGGAGGTCTAGCACCATAATCAAAATACCTCGGATAAGGAGCATAAGGGTAAGCAGGATGCGCAGGAGTTTGTAGAGGTGTTGACAAAGCCATATCAGATTCTGCAGCTTTGGCCCTTACAGGCATTGTTGTTGTGGCTGACGGAGATGTCAAGCTTGTTTGAGAAATAGAACTATTGACATTCTCGTGAGGCTTTACTATACGAACATCAGAAGTGACTCTCTGTGAGTTGCCAGAACCTCTTTGAATCATCTGTCGCGGAAGATTACGTTGGGATGGCGTTAGATGCGATTGGTGCTGTGGATTAGTTTGATGTAGAGACGATTGACGAGAAAGAAGGTGTCGGGAAGAATCATCCATATGAATATCATCTTTACTGTTTGTGTGCTTATTTCTTGAGTGAGATTGAGACAAAGGTCGATGATAGGGATCAAACTTTTTTTGTTCCATATCTTGAACGTGTCTCATAGCCGATGGCGGTCTGCCTAAATTGAAATTGGCTACCGGTCTTCCTTGCATCATTGGTCTCTACCTTCCATGATGGGCCTTTGGATATTTGAATCTGTGTCAGAATTGCTACGGCGACTACTTGATGGACTGTAATCCATGGAATTAGATCCGGTATCGTGCATGTCATCTAAATGAATTTCTTCTACTCTTGGACGCATTTTTTGGCTATCGCAAGAGTTCGAATTTTCGCCAATTGAACCAGTTTCGCTTACGTTATCCAGATGTTTTGGTTTATTAATTCTTGACAAGCTTATTTGATTTGTTTGGACTGGATTGACGTAAGATTTCGCAGCTGTTGTAGCTTTCGTTCTTTTATATACTTCTTTTTCTCCGTAAGGACGGTAATTCACTCCAGTTCTCATAAGAAGTGGTCGTGTCGGTGCTTGTTGCGATTGGTTATTACTTGTATTTTTCGGAATAATAGATATTGCTGAGTTGTTGCGCAGAGGAAATCCAATTTCTTCTTTGTTACTAGTATTTCTGTTCATCTCAGTGACAACACCTTTATTTTTAAAAATGTTTAAAATCAATATTAATATATTAATGTTTCATTTATTTTAACTTGGTATTTGATTGCGTCATTACCTTTTTTAGCTCCCACTGGTTCATCGTCTTTCTTTTGTTGGTTCATTTTCAAAGCAGTTCTTATAGCTATGATTTTGCCAGATTCTAATTGCATGTAAATGCCTTTAGGACTTTTTAGAACCATAACTCTTTGGCCTGCTTTGAGAACTATGCTGCCTTTGTCCGGAGAATTCGTAGGTATGACGACATCTAATGGTAGAGTCATTTCTTGCGCACTCATACCCTGTCTCTGCCAAACTTCAGCGGGAATCCATTTGCTACCACTGGAATTTCGCGTACTCAAACCATCAGATCCACGTTGCTGCATTGGTCTAACAGAAGCTACGGGTTTGCCAATAGGGTTGGCAGCGTCACGAATCTGACGAATTTGTAAACTGCTAGCTGGCACAGTCACTAAAAACAATTATTATTTCAAAAATATTTCAATAAAATAAAATCTTTATCAGAAATCGAATAAAAATATTCATTACCTCTGGGGGCTGTATTTCCGGGTATATAATTGTAACTTGGTTTAGCAGTATTCGCAGCCATCTTTTCAAGCTCGTAGCCTCTTCTTGCCAGCCTCTTTTCCGCTTGACTCAGTTTTTTATCTTTGCGATCGATTAAAAGACTCTCATGATTAAACGGCTTTTGTTAGTAGAGCCGAAAATTTTTCTAATATCAGACCTACCACACTGTCATTATATTTATCTTTCAAATCGGAGAAATCTTGCACTTCGCTTCTTCCCATTCCCAAGAAAGAGTGGTAGCTTCTTTGAGTGACAAATGAGCGTCAGGATTACATTGGTCAACAACACGATCGGACATTCCTTGTTTGCTAATTTGACGGTCGTAAATTTTCCTCTCTAAACAATTATCTGTAACTAGTCTGTATACAAAACAACTTTTTTGTTGACCATAACGGTACACTCGGCAAACTGCTTGAGTATCGTGACAAGGATTCCATGAAGCATCAAATACAATTGCTCTATTGGCTCCAACAAGATTAATACCTAAAGATCCAGCACGGGTTGAAACGAGAAATAGATGAACTTTTTTATTGGCATTAAACTCGGTGATGAGTTTTTCACGTTCAAGTGCACTAGTTGAGCCATCCAAACGAAAGTAATTAACATTCCTAGCCCAAGATTCTTTTTGTCCTTCAACATTTTCAAAATCGTTGTTAGCCAAAAAATCTTCAATAAGATTCAATGTAAAAAGAGATTGTGAAAAAGTCAATACGCGATCTCCTAAGCGTATAGCTTCTTCAAGAATTACGAAGAAAATTTTCATTTTGGCTGAGGCTTCTATTAAGCCTGGAACGTAATTTTTCATCAACTCATAAGCCCAGTCATATGGTATCCCAGGATCTCCATCTTTCAAACTGTTCATTAAACTGCTACCAATCTTTTCCTTTTCTTCATCTCTTGACGCGGTCTCGTCATCTTCATCTGCTTTCTCTTTATCAGTATTTTTCATATCTTTATCCTTCAAGTCTGCTGTAGTTTTTTCATCTTTATTAGAAGTCTCGGTTAATACTTGTTCGGCACTTGACTGAGAATCAATGGAAGGTTTCAAATTCGATTGTTGTTGAAGCGAACCAGAATTCGTAGTCATTTGAGTAGAGTTAACTCCATTAGATGGATCAGTACTTGGGATAGATTGATTGAGTTGGGCAGGCTTTGTGTCAATCGTCGAATTATCACTGTAATTTTGGTACTGATTTGATTGACTAACTTGACTTGAATTGGTTGGTATTTGTTGGTTCATTGGGTAGTTATTTGTCCCAACAGCATTATTCTGATAATTATTTTGACTGTTTTGATTTTGATAATAAGATTGATTAGTGTTTTGATAATTTTGTTGCCAATATTGATTTTGTCCAGGTGCAGAGGATTGTTGTTCTGGCGGAGGAGGCTGTTGCTGTGACTGAGAGTCAAATTGAGCTTGGTTGTTTGATGGTAACTGGGTATTTTGTGGTAAATAATTTTGCGAAGGATAAGTGTCTTGTTGCTGAGTTTCGGTTTTTACATGAGTACCTTGAGAATAGTTTATTTGCTGATTTTGCGTAGAGTCTGGTGGTTGATTTTGTTGATAACTGGGACCTCCTTGAGATGTAGGGTATGTTTGTGGCTGTGTATGAGAATATATGGAATTTTGGGTACTATAAACTTGTTGTTGATAAGTTGGTTGTTGCTGCTGATTCTGAGGCGTTACTTGGGGTTGTTGTTGATAAGAGGTTTGCGGTGTTTGTTGCTGTTGTTGCTGATGAGGTACTTGAGATTGAGATTGGTTGTTAGTATAACTTGATATTTGCGGTTGGTTGCCCGAAGTTTGAGATCCATAATTTTGCACTGAATTTCGTGAAATACTATCATACTGATTTTGATAAGAGTGTTGAGCAGGTATAATGCTGTTGCTGATGATTTGTATATCCGATTGCTGAAGATGAGGTAGCAGGAGGTGCATTAGATTGATTTTCTGGGCAATAGCCTTGGTTTTGTACTCCGGAAACGCTTGAATTATTTTGTGCTGAATATGATGAATGAGGTTGTATGTTATTATTTGGCATTGTCTGTTGATAGTTAGAAGAATTAATAGATGATGGTTGATTATTAGGATATCCTGCATTTTGTGTACTCGACATATTTTGAGAATTATTTGAATAATTATTAATTCCACTTTGGTTTGAATCTGTCCCGGTGTTACTGTAGTTTGTATTTTGTTGATTGGTCTGCGAATAAGTGTTGTAATTTAATTGATTTTGTGGATAAGACGTTTGCTGAACAGGCATTTGACCATCTGAATATGAGTAGTTTGTCCCAGATATTGTACTTGAAGCTCCAGCAATCGGTTTAGCGGACGGGTCAGGACCCGTAGTCGAGAGTCCATATTGGTTTGAATATTGTTGTTGTTGTTGTTGTTGTTGTTGTTGAGATTGGTGACCTGAATACGGTGCTTGAGGCGGTTGTGTTGAATACTGCTGCTGCGGTTCAGCGTATTGCTGCTGATGCTGGTTTGGCTGGCTATGTTGACCAGAATACTGTTGCTGTTGCTGGTGTGGCTGGCTTTGTTGACCAGAGTACTGTGGCTGAGATGGCTGCAGTGGTTGATACTGTTGCTGAATTTGTTGACCAGGATACTGTTGCGGTTGTTTTTGTTGTTGCTGTGGCTGTTCAGAGTAAGGTTCTTGATTAGAATATGGCTCTTGAGTATGTTGTTGACTCTGATCATTCTGAGAGTAATTTGCATTTTGTGGGTAAGCCTGATTGCTCCCAGGCAAAGGGTACTTTTGCTGTTGCTGATTTTGATTATTGTAGTAATTATATTCATTGTTTTGATAATTTTGATATGTAGATTGAGGTTGTTGCTGCTGCTGATAACTTGTTTGAGAATTTAAACCAGTAGAATTACTGGTTTCTGTTTGTGAGGGTGGGCCCATATTTTGAAAAGATTTTGGTTTATCAGGAGATTTCGAATTTTCATTAATTGATGAAGGTAAAACACTAGCAGCTGGTTTAGGTTTTGCTTTCCTTCCTCTTTTACCTTCACCTTTGGGAGCTCTTGGTTTAGCCGCTCGCTTAACACCGACTGTTGAAGTTTTATCACTAATCGTTTCTTCAAGATCAAGATCGTCTTCTTCTTTTTCTTGTCTTTTCTTTAAAAAGTGATAAAGTACATCTGGATGATTCCAAATTTTGCAACAGACAGCAAAAGCTTTTAGCGGATTTGGTACAGCTCGAGTTTTCACCACTTGATTCATGAAAGTGTCATAAAGTTTACGTTGATGCGGAGTCATTCTTACTAAAAGAATGTATTCTTCCTTACGCGGTAAGGACTGTTGTAACACAGTATGAGAGCGTCGTTGAACAAAACCAGCTAGAAGATCATGAAGAACGTGGGCGCGATAACGCATCAGTCTTATATCTTGAGGAGTTGAATCGATGCACTGTCCATTTTGAATGGGACGTTCAAACATGTTGCAAAATTCACTCTTAGAGCCTAAAAATAGAATAATAGAACATAATTAATGAATAACTAAAGCATTTAACTTCTGCTTTTATCTTTTTTTTTAAACTTAAAAAAAATAATAGCATACCTAAATAATTTGGCCTCACAAAGTCCACCATGCACCAGTACTCTAGTAAATTATTTTGAAGAGGATAACCAGTTAACACAATACGTCGCTTTGTTCGCATTTGTTTAAGAGCCAAACTAATACTAGCGTGTGAGTTTTTAATTCTGTGTCCTTCATCACAAATAACCAAGTCAGGGCCAGGGCTAACCAAAGCTGAATGCATTTCATCAAGCAATGGTTTATTTTTGTCATCCTCTTCCGCGTCAAGTGATGGATCTCTGATGGGTTGCCCGCGTTTGCGTTTTGCTTTATTAGCTTTTTTTAAAGAAAGTTGACGATAAAGCTCGTATCCTATGAGTAATACACCGCCAATTTTTTGCCATTCTCGAATAACACGAGCTCTTGCTGCCATCGTTTTGTGAGAGTCGTTCAGTATATGCAAATGAAAATGACGAGGACGTACTCCCAATCCTTCAGGTGCATCAACACTGAATTGCGTTTTAACTTTTTCTGCGTTTTTAGATTCACCCACAGTTTTTTCTTTAGCGGATTCATCATCCAACTCTTTTGATTCCGATTGACTTTTATCATTTTGAGAAACTTCAGTTTTTTGTCCTGCAGATATTTGCATGTTATATTTTCCACTATCCTGAGCTGGCAAAGGTATTTCTTTAGATTGTTCATTATTATAGTTTGGTTGTGTTATGCCCGAATTGGTTCCGTAATTGGAATAAGTAGAATTCATATTATGAGGAGCACTTGAATCCATGCCAACATAATTGGTTGGTGGATGTACGTTAGATGGTGGATAATGACTATAAGGGGGTATATTATATGCATCTGAATAATGAGAATTATATTCGTGTTTTATCGGATTATATGAAGGCATTGCACCAGTATAGTTAGTCCCGAATCGTGAATCATAGATGGGTGCACCATAAGGTGATGCTATGCCTGGATTAAATCCAGGTTGAGATCCATAAGAATTACTTCCAATTGGTTTACTTTCTGGAGGTAGTTGCTGATGTAAATTTGAATTCATAGTGCTTTGAGATTGATCAGATTTTTCATTTTCTTGATTTTCTTCTTTGACAACCTCTTTTTTATCGACCTATAAATTTGTTAAAAATATAATTTTTGAGCATAAGATGTTGTTCTTTGATTCTTTCAATTATAATGAAATAAAATTATACCTTTGGAGCATTAGGATCTTCATATGGCAACCACATGTTAAATTCAGCCAACCAATTTTGTAACGTGTTGATAGGCATTATACAAAGTACAGTCTTAGCATCAGTGCAACGGAAAAATATATCACAAAATGTTGCAACTTGTAATGTTTTTCCTAAACCCATACTATGAGCCAATATACATCCAAAACCTGAGCTTGACTTGAATCTATCAATACTTTCAACAATATTATCGTACAAAAAACGTATTCCGCCAATTTGATGAGGTTTAATAATTTTTGCTACTTGTGGTGCCAAAAATACATCGGGTTCGTTTTCAGGATGACCTACATTAACTGTAACAAACACATTAGATGGTAACTTACATGTAATTTAAAATTTTGAAATAACACAAAATTTTGAAATTTTAAATACCTAAAACTCTGCCTTGTTCATCAGGTACATTATAACGATCATTAGTATGCATGCCTGAATTGGAAGGATCTTCATCATCAACTTCTTCTTCTTCTTCATCGCTAAGTACAATACAGTCATCATCACTGTTCTCGCTTGAACTAGATATTGTAACAACATCTTTGCCTTTTTGTTTTTGCCCAGGCACTTTAGATGCTCCGGTATCAAGAGGAACATCAGATTGTGAAGTTTTGATTTCTCGTGAAATAACTTCATCGGCTTCAGCCCCATCAGATAGTTCAGAATCAGTATAATATTCTAAATGCTCTACTTCTTCTTCAATATCATCTTTTTTTGAAACTACTGGTAATATACTGACAGATGGTGTCATCATGCGAATGCGTTGCTGAAGTTGATTTGCAGAAGTACGAGTTGGGGAACGTGAGGTTTTTGAACCTTGCTTATTACTTTTATGATGCTGAGAAGTTCCACTTTGAGAAATTGAAACTGCTTGTCCACTTGGAGGATTGATTTTCAACTGTACTGAGCTTGGTAATCTTACCTAAAATTTGAAGCAATGATTCAAATATCATGAAGCTAGTATTAAAACAAAATGAATCAAATATTACCTCTCTTATAATCCTTTGTTGTTCTTGAACACGCCGCAAACGTTCCATTTCTTGACGTTGAGCAGCCAAGGTAGATTCATCAAGTTGAGTTTCATCCATCACTTCACGAATGTTTTTCCTCATATTGGCTTGTTTTTTATCAGCTTTTGATTCTAAATCGTTGTTTTCATTACTATCATCTTTTTCTTTTTTTTGTTTCTTTCTTCCTTTAGTTTTGTTTTCTTCGTGCTCCATATGATGTTTTCCTACTTCAAGTATATTTTCTTCATCCATTGACTTTTCATCTTCTTCATCACCATCGCCATCTATTTTACCAAGAAGATCTGCTTCAGATACTTCTTGCCCTTCTATAGGTGCACCTGCAAAAATAATATTATAATCATATATTACTAATGAATGAAATAGTGCTCAAAGTAACAACTAATGAATGTTATGCAAAACACATTTAATACATACCTTCTAATGGTAATGAGTCCAAAATATTTACAGGGTTTATCTCAATGTCATCTTCTTCATTTTCTGCAGTACCTCTTAATTCAAGGGGGTGCATTTGATCTCTTGGAGCTTCCATTCTTAATCTTATTTGTGAATCAATAGTTTCATCTAGATCCATGTCGTTTGGTGAACCTTCAGCTTTAATCTCTTCGATTCGTGAATTGGTATTTTCAGTCTTGCTTTTTTTTTCTTTTTCATTAACTTCACTGCTAGAGTCTTGAGAACATTCATTATTGCTGGCCAAGTGATCAGACATGATTTCTTGAAGTTGCTCGACAATTTCTGTATTTTGCACAGTTGAGTCTGGAGCCTTTTCCTTGGCGGATGGCTCTACGGTGACATTTTCAAAGTTATTAGAACAATAAGGATTACATTTATTTGACATAACTTTTGGTGTGTCCAAGTAAGTTCATTGTGTGATAAAAAAGTGACTTAATTCTTATAGGAGCATTTTGAGGCATCTTCACAAAGTAATTTTCTCAAATTAATTAAAGTGCAATGCTTGCAGTTCTAAATATCAGTATTTTCTTCTATGCATTGGATCGTCGTAAATTAGAGTTAAATATCAAATTTCATCAAATGACTTCGAAATAAACTACTGGCATAGTAAAGTAAACAAATCAAACCAACCTCAACATGTCAATGTTCCAGTCTAAGTGCTTGTTATTTTTGTATAGAGATTTCAAAGCTGTTAAAATGGCTCAGCATAAAAATGGAGCGTCAAATATTTTGGCAACAATGACATACACAGGCACGTCAAAGTCTAAGTGTCAAACTAAAATCTTGTGCGACGTACAATCAATGCGAGATCCAATGATTTGGTTATTTTGTGGCCCTAGGGAGGTACCTGGAAACGATACAAGCGTAATGTTGCTGAATAGCATAAAATAGGCGATCGTGCGATTTCAGTTCCCACGCACAGCCGCGAGCGATTGTCTACACTATTTCTCGACACGATGCGAGACGAATCAACTGCAGCTTGTCGTTGAGCACAAGGAATAGTTGAGCTCTATGGTACATGTCATTCGCAATGTAGATAGCCCAGTAGAGGTAGACGTGGACGTCGGATGACAACAATAGTCACACACGCACCCGCACGCGACAACACCCTTGATTACAAAGTGCAAACGACGTCGAAGCAACTTTTGGCGACCGTCTTTTTACTGCTCTCTGCAACTCCAGTGTGTAAAGTGTTCACTGTACTGTACTACAGTACTACTACTCCTACTCACTAATACAAGTATTAAAGCGCACCAACACAACCACACACGGACGCCGCCGCCGGGGTAAAACAGATCTGTGCGCGCTTCTATTTGCATGTATAGGTATGACATAAGGGGCATGTATAATTAAGGCCCCTATCAAGCGGCGGCTCACGAGAATCCTGCGTTTCTTTTATTTTTCTATAATAAACATCCCATGATCTGCGACACTCACACACACAGGCAAAAGTAGTCAAGCTCGTCTCAAACCTTACAAGCAGTATGTGTACCTACGTATGAAAGTGTCGAGAAGAATCCGCGTGAGTCCCTTAGGCCTCTTTTCTCCTTAGGTGCAGCCAATTATTTCTCGAATCAGAGGATAAAAGATGAAAATTGCTTCTTATCTTTTAAACACTTCGTAAAATCGAAATGATTTATGTGGTATACAATTTTACGCATAAAAAGCTTCATCGTACAGCTATCGTTGTCCTTTCTTTTTCTCTAACATACATGAGCAGATGTGTATAAGTGTATGTGCATACATAGCGAATACACGCGATTAAATATATATATATATACATGGTAACATGGGTATTTTCTATTTTGCGGCCATTTTGTCTGGGAGAGGTAATTCGCGCAGGTGAGCAGCACATAACTGTAGCGCTCACCACCCGGTATGATATATGTACATAAATATTCCTTGATGGTAATTACGAAAAAGTTGAATGTAATCAAGAATAACAGTTGAAAATTTGAAAAAATTGAACGTATTTTTGTTCTACTATTTATAAGATGAAATAATAGAACGTAAACTTGGATTTATATTCATAGAGCTTTATTTAAAAACAGAAATACATGAAAATTCACTATTCAAAACATTGTATTTTTATAGACTATTAGTTTCAATATTCGTTTTTTTCTAGATATTCACTTAAATTAACTCAATATTCATATAAAGTAGTGAACTGCAAACCATGTACACAACTTAGAGCAATGAAAAAACTTATCCAAGAATTTCTTTTAACAGCAAGGTACAGTCCAAGTAAAATCAGCAGTTGGCTCAGCAAATTTATGTCGCACCAAAAATGTAGCAACAGCCTCTGCGACCTTATCTGGTGCATCCTCATGAATAGCATGACCACAAGCTGTTAGCACTTGAAGTTGAAACTTACCCTGCATTTGACCAACAGTTAGTTCTTTATCAAGTCTATCTACTCCAGCTAGCAAAAGCATTTTTGGAGCTTCTAATTCCAAAAAAGCTGATGATAGTCCATGAAACCACTCATTCCAATATTTTTCAGTTTGAGCAAGATTTATTCTCCATGTGTATTTTACTGAACTTAATTCTTCTGTAGTAGATGATATACTTAATTCTCCCTCCACTATTGTACCTAAGGGTGCTGGAAGTGTACTAGTTGCAGAATTTGATTCATCGCTAGGATCAGGTTTCGGATCATGCTCTAGGTCATCAGCACCTAAAGTATTATTTTCAATATTTTTAATTTGGCCAGGCACAGAAACTTTGGCAGAATTAACGTTGCGAATTTGACCACTACGAACACACCATTCTACAGCTTTTGAAATTGATGAAAATTGAGCTGGTCGAGATCTCAAAAATCCCTGCATTGATCTTAAAGATTCCATTGCTGTTCCTTCTACAACATCAATTACTATGACTCCGATTACGTTAGGAATAAGTGGAGCTGCTCTTACAGCTACAGCACCACCTAAACTATGGCCAATCATTATAATAGGTCGATTTTCAGATATAGCTTCTAAAATATGAACTACATCATTTGCCAAAGTATTAATTGATAAATCATCGTCTTTTTTAGTTTTGGAACTGCCATGCCCTCGAAGATCTACGGCCATAATTTGACACGTAACTAATGCAGTTACAGCTTTTGTGAACTGGGCCCAAGTTAATCCACTGTACCCACCACCATGTATTAAGACAAGGAGTGGTCCTTTATTTCCTTGATAATAAGCATAAAATACATCTTCAGCTATAGCTATAGATTTTCTATCTTGAAAATATTGCGACCAATGAACAGGTTCATAGTCTCTTTTATAATGTCCTTTGTGTTGCATTAACCTTGAAGAGAGAATTGCTGGATTAGGCAAATTTTTTGCTCTTGATTTAACAACTTCTTTTTGTAGAGAAGACATTTTTGAATGACTTTTAGTGTTACGTATAAAATAACAATACAAAATATTGAAAAAATATATTCACAAACAATTTTTATACTGTACTGTATAAAAAAAATGATGAATTATTAATTAAAAAAATATTTTTCAAACACTTTCAACACCACAATTTAATTATTTTTCTGATAAGTTCAGTTCTTTCAGTCAAAGTTTGACGAAACTAATTAAGTTCAAAAGCCTATTTCAAGCACTTCAATTAGCAGTTTCACAAGCGTCGATCCAGTCATTGTAAACATCAAGAGGCTCAGAGAGCATATTTATTGTTGTTTGGAAATCTTCTAAGCAGACTCTGCAGGTAATTCTCGCTGTACTTCTTGGCTTATCCCTGAAATGTATTAAAAATTAATTCGTGACCACGGGGAATTTAACCTAACAAATTATTACCAACAATTGAAAGTTGTCGATAAGTTTTATAAAGATGTTCGAAAGTGCAAAATTCTAGTCTCAAATGAAAGAAAAAAAAAAGAATCAAGTTCTTAAGATTTTTGCGAAGCTTATTATTGGCAGCTGATTTTCTTAAGAGTAAGTTTCCATAGAGGGAGCGAACTGACCACGTGAGAAAGTATTTTACGAGGTATATTCAAAGTATTTATTGAAAAATGCATGAAAAAAATTAAGTACCGACATTTAGAATAAGTAAAATAAAGAGAAAATACTTTACATTTTAACTTCGCAGGACTTCTCATGATTGCAAAATGGACAATTGAATTGCGTATCTAAAGGCTCAATGGCCTTACGTTTTGGTGGTGGCTTCCTTTTACTCTTTCTTCGGCCCATTTGTCAATTATAGTATAAAAATGTTACGATATGCAAGCAAAACAAATTGCGTCGTATTAAAGAAAAAAGTTGATTCAAAATAAGTTTAAAAAGTACAGTATCAGCAGTACACAAAGTCGAATCACTATACTATCGAAATCGAATGCTTGACTGCGTCTTGCATGGTATGTCACAGCTTACAGCGACTTTCATTAAATACCAACTTTGAAACTCAAAGCGTTGTCAGAATTTTTTTCAGATCCATATAACATATTTCTGTCGCGTACAGCGCACCCTAGTGGACTTGAAAATAACTCAATATCGCTCACAACTACCTACAAGTCACAGTCGTGTATAAGCACGTAGAATAAGGTAAAGTCAGCCATACCCTTCGTTTAATTCCCAATTCCTCAGTCCTCTAGGCTCTAATTATTATGAGTGAGGGATCGTATAATTCCTCACAGGGATCCGAGCGAGATGTAAAGAGAACAGCTTAAAACTTCGAAACTACAACATTTGATAGCTTATCTTTATGAACCGGCACATAATTTAATATGTACAAGTAAGGGTCGATTCTCAATGAAGTCGAAATGCGAATATTTGTAGATTTTTTTAGATCACTTATCGCCCTTTTTTACAAGTCCAAGCTAGCCAATTCTCCTAAATTCATGATTATTGCAAATATTAAAATAATTCCATGTTCAATATACAGTAACTTGAACGAAAAAGTTCAAGAGAGCTTTTTTGTTGGAAATTGTCCACATTTTCGGAAACAATCGCTCTCAAGCACTCAAGAGGCTTGTTTCGATAAAAAGAAACACAAAACTCAAAATCTAATCGAGTTATACGGACTTTTATCTCCCAAGAATCGAAAATCGTGTCCGCATCTTATTAGAACCCATATAAAAAGTTTTTTTTTTGTTTATTTAATCAAGTATCACAGTGAAACATTTTCATATCAAGTTCGAAAACAAGTTCCAATGTTCGTTGGACTAAACTGTCTACATTTTGAACGAAACCCTCGAACCTTCCCATTTGTTTACATATTTTTGTTTATTTTTTTATATTGAAGTGAAACTTCTATACGCGCGTTGGGTATGGGAGGTCAAGCCGTGAAAAACGAGCATCCGTACGGGCGGTCGGGCGTACGGATTGAATGTTTTCAGTCTCAGTAGCGTCTGTATGCTTAGCGCGCTATGATTGGCTGGCGTTCGGCAGTGGCAAGATGCTGCTAGTCGGAGTCCCCCTCTACTGCGGCACGTCACAGCAACGACTGGTTGTCAACACGCTCATGCCTTTGTAACGTCTATGCGGCGTTGTGTAACTCTGTCTCTCTCGCGCGCCAAATTTGAAATAAATCGAAAAGTATCTATTAAAATTGATGTGGAAATTTTGATTCAAATCAAATTCATTATTAAGGCTGCGTTTTTTGAAAATTAAATTAAGAAGAATATCTAAGAAATTTGAGTAAATCTAAAATATTAAGTTAGCTTTCTATGGACAGCCATCAGAAGTGAAACTTCAAAAAAGCCTCAATGTAATTGTCAAAAGTATGTAAATCCAAAAAAGTCAAAACAAATCAATAGGATAAAAAAATTAAAGTTCAAACAAGTCACAATGTAATTTTTTCAAATAACACTTATGAAAATCGTATAACTTATGTCGCATACAGAAAATTAATTAATTGTATTAAATGTGTTCATGCAGTTTAGTGTACAACAGCTAATTTCAAAATTACTTTATTAGTTTTAAAGTGTACCTAGTTTATAGGTACTAAATCCAATTCATAATCACTCTCCTTATCTGATTTGGAAAAAAACGGCTGAAAACAAGATAGTGGAGCATTTTTGGAGCAGCTCGTTTTCATAAAGACAATACCGATAGTTTGGTCGTCAATCATATTCATAGCTGTTCTGATGAATTCTAAAAAGTGTGATACTTTTATAAATATCGCTGGCAATGACTGACCCTTCGAGCATATAGGGCCTCGGCTTAAAATTCCAATCACTTCATTATCTAACTCTAAAGGACTTCCACTGTCGCCCTTAAAAAAATATATTCGGTAATGGTCACCAAAAATGGGTACCGAATAATTAATGTTTACGGAATTTACTTACAGGACCAACATTTTGCTTTACGTAGGTGCAAATGTCATACTTTGGAAGGTCGACTTTTGCACAAAGTAATTTTTTCGACATTGGGCAATTGATGTCGCTGAAAATTGTGACAATTTTCATGGGTAAAAAATAGCGCATTTCAGGCAATATAGGTAACTCAACGGATTTATTCATTGACTTATTCTGGAATTTCGTGTAGCCTACCGCACCAAATCCAGATATCATAGCGCGCTTATTTTTGAATGACTCTATTTTCGCATTCGTAGGTAATGAAATAACTTTTATGAATACGTTGCCTAAAACATTCAATGGAGTTTCAAGCTAAAACAAATGGAACAAATTATCTTAATGCAAAATCAGGATGGATGAAAAAGTTGTTACGACCACAAGTTGTTGGCACATCACCTTAAGGAGAGCGATATCCTGCGGATAAGGGTTTTTTATGTACTTTTCTTTAACGACGACGGCTTGCACAAATACTGCTTCGCCATGATTGGAATACAGTTTATTTGTCCCAGCTACTACTCTCAATTGTCGATCCGCAACATTTATGGATTCTTCATCAGATTCAACAATGAAACAATGTGCTGCACTCAAAATAAAATATTCCGAAATTATAGCACCACCACAAATGTGTCGAAATTTCCTAAAAGCCTCATCTCTCAACTGGACAGACACTTGATATCGGAACATATTATCTCTGTCAATATTATTACGAGACACTTCCATACACGTAACTGAAATTTTACAATGATTTAATTTTTATGTAAATGATTTTCTATTTAAAAAAAAATGAAGTTACCTTTTTTCATCACGAATAAAATTGAACAAGTGATAATAAGCATTTTTGTTACGTTTAACATGTTGTCAAATTATGATGCAAATGATATGTAAAAAATTCTGGATATACAATGAATGTTTAAAAAAATCGTGATACCCTAAACTCATTACACATTTTTAATTTTGTTAAATGAAATGTAAAAAAATTTATGTTTTACGCTATAAAAGTAATTTTTCGTTGTCTTTTAATATTTTAAAAATTGTAAGGATGAATAATTATGCATCAATAATGGTTTTCAACATGTTAATTATTGATAATCGAATTTAATTCTCTTTTTAAACTTTCTTAGATTTCCCTATTCAATTGAACCGCATACAAGAAAATACGGGACTACCACCACATTTAACGATGCCTCTTTTTTCATTCGCCATGGCTTGTCGAATAAAATCCAAAAAAGTTGAAACTTTTATGAAAAATCCTGGATCTTCAGGGGTCATATTTTGATTACCTCTGCTAAGAACGCCAATAATAGCGTTTTCGTATACTAAGGGGCCACCGCTATCACCCTGTTAACATAAACGTTACAAGTAATAATGCATAATTGTAGGATTGGAAAAATATATATTGTAATTTAATACCGGACAAACACGTTGATGCGTTGAACAAGGGAATGCGTTTGCATTTTCCGCGACACACAAAATTTTATTTGATCTGCATACAATATTTCTTGGCGCATCAATGATTTTCACGTCAATAAAACGTCTCCAGGGATCAACTTTCGGAATGAGAACTTCTTTTCCATTTGCGTCTATTTCACGTTTGTAGCCATTCAAACCAAATCCAGTTACCCTAGCAAGGCAATTTTTGTATGATTCCGTACTGCCCGTGGGTAGATTGATCTTACTTAAGTATTTTGAATTTTGTTTAATATTCAAAGAATTTTTTAACTGCATAAAAACTATATTAATGATTATTCAAGCATATTTGAGAATTCTAAGATCGGATAAAATATGAATACTTCGATCACAGCTATGTCGACATGTAGTTTTTTCGGATATCTACGATCTATTACAACGGAATTTATAGATCGAACTATTCCTTCTGCATTCACATTACTCGTTCCGGCTTTTATCTGGTAATTGACTAGATCAGCTATGTAATCCTCTCGAACGAAACAATGAGCAGCTGTTAAAATATGAAAATTGCTTATGATAGCCCCACCACACATGTGGTAAAAATACCCATCCACTTTACTTCTTTTCTGGATGGAAATTTGGTACTTATATTTGTTTTGATAGTCATACGTTCCTCCTTCTATTCGTAATTTTTTCGAGCTGACTGCAAAAAAAATCACACGTTTGCAAGTGAGAGCATTTAAGTAGTTATACAATTTTTACCTTCATAGAAAAATAAAATAATGCTGAGAAAATGGACAATCTTGAAAGTTGCCATCATGATTCGTATTATGAAACCAAAACTACCTCGTTCTGCTTTTTTTGAATGTTTATTTGTAGAAAGAAACGCAAGCATTTGAAGTATAAAATTTTTTTACAGCTTATAAAACTTGTTACGTGTTTGCTTTATTTACAACTTAGATAATGACTAATTTTTTTAAAGTCATCTCATAATATTAATTCCAGCTAAATAAATTTAAAAAGTCGTCATATTTAATAAATGAATGGAGATGAGGTATTCAATGAAATTATTTACATGCTAGAAGAAAAAAATTTTTCCAACAAATGCCTGAGAAAACACATCGAATTAATTACCAAAAACAATGCATATGATGTATAACAATGAAAGTCAGAATTTCTTTTCAAAATATGAATATTTTTTTTACATAAGGTCTATTTCTTTGTGTAATATTTTGTTTTATTAAAAAAATAATTTTTCTAATGTTCATTACCTTTTTTCATGTTTCTTTCTATCCCGAAAAAATTGAGAAATATTTCAATTAAAGTGAACATTTTTAAAAATTTTAAACTTATTGATTTAGATTTTTCTTAAATTTGTAGATAAAAAAGTCAGAACAGAATTCATAGATTCATTGTGAGAAAAAGTTTTTTAGTACTTATATTTCTTTAATCGTCTACATATAAACCAAGTTTGTTTAAATAATTATTCATTAAATTGCCTGTAGCATTAAATACTTCGTACCATACGAATGCATAAACTCTCCGCCAAAAATTTACCTTATATGCAAAGGCATCTTGCATCATAACTGGTGTAATTTTACGAATTGAAAATAAAATATTTGTAAACTAAGTAACCGATAAAAAACAAAAAGGCTTTTCACCACTAGTCGATGCATAAAATGTGTTATTTACGGGCTTGTAATGCAGGAATAAATCGGCATTTATTCCCATCTCAGGACAAATCAAACTATTGCACTCGATCTTCTGAGCTGCTTTAGTTTCTTGGGGTGTGCTATACAGTCGCCATGGCACAGCATAAAATTGACACTTTTTTTGCATCGCTTGGTGAATTGTTTCGGTGAATATTTCCAAAGCTCTATTGTGTTGACAAAGACCATTTTTAGCAGCTACAATAACAAAGTTTTAAATTTTTTTTATTTTTTTTTTATTTTTGAAGATTCGATTTATAATGCAATATGAATTATATAATTACCGTGAATCAATATTTGCATATAGTTTATATAAGATTTGAATTTTGGTTTTGGGTTTGCTGCACAGTTTGGTTGATTGGAACCCCCATTAACGTAAAAATCAACATGTCCTAAAATACGTTGAGATTATACCAGAAAGTTTTAATTTGATAATTGTTATGATTAAACAAAAATTGCATCACTACCTATCGGTTCTATTAATCCAAGTCCATGATTTTTTTTCATTGCCCCATCGGTATGTATTACATCGACAAAAGCAGCATCAGTTTTAGTTAGTCTTAGATCCATATCCTGGTCTTCAAAACATGGTTCAGCTGGATCCAGAGCTGTGATTCGTTGAATTTTAAATTTGTCTTTTCTTTTCAGTAATCTACCTATTTGGCCAGCAACATGAGCACCCAAACTGAATCCCACTAAGTGCACTGGAGCCCAATCTTTTGGTTTCACGTTGTAAGCAATATCCCAATACTGAATAAGTTGTTTGAAAAGTCTATAAGCATCGAAGCGTTATAAATAGTTCTAAATATTTTATTGACCTTGCATAAAAACTTACAATCTGATGCGTGAAGCCACGTATTCAGTATGTGCTACAGACTCGTGGTACGCAAAAATGTCAGAAACAGCTTTCTCCCACCCAACTAAAATAACGTTTCTATTTTTCTGGAAAAAATTTAATTTTGAATCAAAAATGTTTATTTGATAAATGCACTTCAAAAATTTGTAGTCTCTTCTCAGATTCTTGCTCACTCACTTAAAAGAACGAGACCTGTCGAAGAGTTACCTGTGAAAGAAGTTGATTTCTTAAGAGTCTAAATTTTGCTTCCTGCGGATTGTTTAAAAAGCCATGAATGACAACAGCAGTTGGTCGACGTGGATCAAAATTTATCGTACTTGGATCATAATTCGTCCGAAGCCGAACTTCTTGATTTTTAACTTGTCTCGTAGAGAAATAAGCTTTAACTTCGAATGATTCGTGCTTAACTTCTTCCTTTGGCCAACATTTCCAACTTTTTGATAGTTTCACGCTTTCAGCAAGAGAAAATAAATAAAGAAACAACACTGAAACTAAAATGAATCGTTTTTTTCTCATCGCGAAATATTGATGAGACTTGATTTCAATAATCAAGTTTTACTACAGATCCAAATTAAAGTAGAAACCCGTTACGCGTGCACGACATTCATCAGCGCCACAAAGCTCTATTAAAAAATAATTAAATTTTTTTTTACAATTGAGTTCAACTCAGTGATTCATTATATTACATTCATATAATTTATAAACTTCCATTATTACTCGTAAAACAAATACAGTTGATTGGATAATTTCGATAGATAAGCTTCGAGCTACGTGATTTAGATTTGCTTTCTCATGTCTTTCATGGTTGAGCATGTGACGTTTTAATTTTTAACTAAATAAGGATATGATCAATTCTCTATGAAATCGAATGGCTAAGCATTTTGTCTTTTTTTTCATGACATACCTGTCGCCCGATTTTCATTTTATTTTCAAACCATCTATCAGAAACCGGAAGTCAACGATTTTCTTAAATTCATGTTCATTTCCCTAAATCAACTTAAAGTGATTTTTGAAAAATGTGCTAAAGCATCTTTTTACCAGAAATTCTGAGAATTTTTCGAAAAAACAATCACTGCGTGTGGGTCTGAAAATATTGGGAGCCTGATTCTATAGAGAGAAACATAAAAGTCAAAATCAAGATGGATCAAGACTTTTATTACAAAAAAATTCACAGAACTTTACCTCCTACATTTTTATAGACCACTCTAATAGAACCCGAGAATGTGGAAAAACTTGAAAAAAATCTCGATAAATTGCTATTTTTACTATTTTCCACCTACTCGTTTTTTTAGTGAGAAAAACATTTTTTGTCTAATCGATTTTATGGAGAATCGGCCATATACAAAAAATTAAAAATGGCAAAAATATTATCATTTGGTTTAATATTTTTTTATTGCCTTTACGTCAATCATTATGATTTCTCAAACGTTTCAGTAACAGTCACGATTATGAAGCAGTGAATATACAATTCATGTATTCCAGACGGTTTTTCATAGTTAACTTTTTTCATGGATTCCTGAATAAATCTCAAGAAATAGGAAACTCTAGTCAAAAAAGCTGGTTTTTCACGGAGTGTGGTACTTTTATCTGACTGCCCAATAATGTCTATGACTTTATGATCATATATCAATGGTCCACCACTGTCACCCTGAAATAGCGTTTAATGAATTTGAAAAGTTCGAAATCGTGAAGAGCTCTTTTTATTTACTTACCTCAGCAATTTCTTGCACAATTTTGCTGTATTTATTAGCTCCGATGCAAATGTACTTAGGATTATTTTTATTACAGTACACAACAAGTACATATATGGTCAAATCCCAGAATAAAATGTCGTTTCGTTAACAAAAAAAGGTGAAATTTTTTTTTGGGTGCCCAGCGGCCCGGACTCCCGCAAATTGTTCCTAGGACCTCTAGGAGTGAGAAAAAACGCGTGAACATAAAATTTGAAAATAGTTAATTTTTTTGGTCACTTTTGTGTTTTAGATGCAGAAAAGTCATCTTTTCACGCAAATACGACTTATTACTCGATATCCAACTCGTTGAAAAAGTATCAAAACTCATCTAAAAAAAGTATCTGACTACTGTATTCGATAGGAAATTTTCTCAGCTTTCCAATGGTACTATTAGATTTTCCGAAATATCCAATTTTTTCCCGAGAAAATCGCCATCGAACATTGAGGGCTAAATATGTCGAAAAATTCAGTACGGAAAAAGTGAACTTTTTGGTTTATCTTTGATTTATTCTTATGAAAATTAAATATTTCGGAAAATCTAATACTATTATCGGAAAGCTGAGGAAATTTCCTATCGAAAGCATATCTTCATTTATTTTTTCCGTCTAATTACGAGCGAATTTCGATTTAGCGAGCCGCGCAACGCTGTAAACCGTGCGACCGCGCTGAAAACAGCTCGGGATTAGAAAATAGCGAACACAGTAAAATAAATTCGCTTGTATAAGATTGTAATTCGACGGAAAAAATAAATGAAGATATGCTTTCGATAGGAAATTTCCTCAGCTTTCCGATAATAGTATCAGATTTTCCGAAATATTTAATTTTCATAAGAATAAATCAAAGATAAACCAAAAAGTTCACTTTTTCCGTACTAAATTTTTCGACATATTTAGCCCTCAATGTTCGATGGCGATTTTCTCGGGGAAAATTGGATATTTCGGAAAATCTAATAATACCATCGGAAAGCTGAGGAAATTTCCTATCGAATACAGTAGTCAGATACTTTTTTAGATGAGTTTTGATACTTTTTCAACGAATTGGAAATCGAGTAATAAGATTTGCGTGAAAAGATGACTTTTCGGCATCTAAAACACAAAAGTGACAAAAAAAAATTAACTATTTTCAAATTTTATGTTCACGCGTTTTTTCTCACTCCTAGAGGTCCTAGGAACAATTTGCGGGGGTCCAGGCCGCTGGGCACCCAAAAAAAAATTTCACCTTTTTTTGTTAACGAAATGGCATTTTATTTTGGGATTTGACAATATATGAATTGTCGAATCCCAGCGAATTTCGGTATTTTTGAGATATGATTATTTTCGTCGACGACTGTTACATACTTAAATATACCAAAACCAGATGCTACTGTTAATTTTCCATCGCAATTCTCTGTTTTAGTATACCATATACTTTTATCCTGTTCAGAGTTCAATTTCTCTTCCAACTTAAACGTGGAAAATGATATAATTCATAAAGAGTACTCAGACATAAATACAAAAAGATTTTACCTGTATTACCGCCAAGTCATTATTCCAGGGTTTATAGCTAAATCTTTTCTTAATGAATACATTTTTAATGGCATAACGTTTGCCTCTTCCATCTAATTTATTTGATCCAAAATAAACCACAATATTTCTAAGTTGACGTTTGGTTCCGTCTCGCAATATGATACAATGAGCTGCCGTTAATATATGATCATCACTTATGATTACACCGCCACATCGAGATCTAAATTTTGAGTCCTTACTTCTTCGTATTAATAACGCTACTTGATATGAATGGGCATTTGTATTATCTGAATCACCACCAACTATTGCATCAACTAAAAATTCAAATTCGATACGGCTTTCATTGTTTATTTCATACACTGAAAACCCAAAAGTAACTTGCGCAGTTTATACTATTGAAAAGTGTTTCGAGCGCAGATTATACTTTTTGAAAATGTTTACTTGGAAAAAGTGTAATTTGCGCCTCTTACACTTTTTCTGGTGTGTCGATTTTCCAAAAAGTGTAATCTGTACTTAAAACACTCATAAAAAATGTAAACTGAGCTCCTTACACTTTTTCCAAATAAAAATTTTCAAAAAGTATATAATCTGTGCTTGAAACACTTTTCAATATTATAAACTGCACCAGTTATACTATATCACGGCAAATTTTATACTTTTGTGTTTTCAGTCTATAATATGTTTTAATAATAGACCGGCAGATGATGATAGATTTTGCATAACGATCATCTTAGATTGTATAAGTTATTAGGCCTCGGGGCAAGCCCCATCTGGCACAAAATGATACAAAAAGGCAAATACATTTTTAATTTTCTTACACATGCCTCTTGGAGTACTCAAAGTATGTCAAGAGACAAGACTAAACCCAAAATTTTAGCGTGATCCCATGTAGATATAAATGTGCAAGCGTACTCGCGTTTGCAATAAATTAAGGCCTTGGATATTTATTTTTTAACTTATGCCTCTTTCTTGTTATGATTGTAAAGTATTAGCTCAGATTATCTTGAACAAGGAATAAGTACACATAGTAGCCTTAATCGAAATGTAAAAAAAATAATTCGAGGATATTAATTTTTTAACTTATGCCTTTGAGCAGTACAAAATTTATTGACTAGTTGATAAAAAATATTGGCATCAGTGCAGGTAGTAGCTACCCAATTTAATGCGCTGTAAGGATGAGCATTTCTCAAAAGTCGTTTTTGGGATAACCATTTCTAAACTTATGCCATTTCTCTGAGAGGTAGAAAACGATAAAATAAACTTATTTTGAAAGAAGCATAAGTTCTGTGTGTATAGCTACCCAAAATAACGTCTGAGGGTACCATGAGAAAATTATGATAATAATGATTATTTATCTCGTGGTACTAACTATGGTAGCTACACACAGAACTTATGCCTCTTTCAAAATAAGTTTATTTCATTGTTTTCTACCTCTCAGAGAAATGACATAAGTTTAGAAATGCTTTTGAGAAATGCTCACCCTTTCAGCGCATTAAATTGGGTAGCTACTACCTGCACTGATGCCAATATTTTTTATCAACTAGTCAATAAATTTTGTACTGCTCAAAGGCATAAGTTAAAAAATTAATATCCTCGAATTATTTTTTTTACATTTCGATTAAGGCTACTATGTGTACTTATTCCTTGTTCAAGATAATCTGAGCTAATACTTTACAATCATAACAAGAAAGAGGCATAAGTTAAAAAATAAATATTCGAGCCTTTATTTATTGCAAACGCCCAGGCGTCAAGACATTTTTATCTACATGGGATCATTTTAGGTTTAGTCTTGTCTCTGGAAATACTTTAAGTACTCCAAGAGGCATGTGTAAGAAAATCGCTTTGCAAAATTTGTCATTATCTGCCGGTCTATAACTCTACCTTTATAATTTAGTAAAATGAAATAAAAAATCTGTGCAATAAAAATAACTAATGATAAATTCATGTTGTCAAATACTGGTATTATAAAAATACTTTCTTCAGAATCATTTCAACAATATTCAAAGACCGAAGCTTTCAAATTAAACAAGGTATCTTTCGGCACTTTTCATTAATTTGAAAATGCTCATAATTCAAAAACTCTCAATTTTTAAAATATTTCAACTAATTTTAAAAAAATATCGATCTTGTCATTCTTGTATAAAGTTATTTATAAAATCGTGACTTCTCTATTGAAAGACGTCATTTGAAAGCAAAATGTAGTAAAATATAAATAGAAAATAATTTTATTGTTTAAAATATATGCTACAATATACGTTATTAACCATTCTGAGTACACAATAAGTTTGATTTTTAGCTGTTATTATTCTGATATATTTTCTAAGGTTCATCTCAAATAAAAAATGTACAAATAGAAATATCACGTTTTGATATTCAATATTGGATTATCCTAAATTATATTTATTTTGAGAGAGCTCAATAGAATTTATTTTTCTCTCAGCTCTCTCTTCTCTTTAAATTTCAATCTAAATTTTGACGACTTTGGTAACTAAACAGACCAGCTTGAAAGACCCTCCAATGTTGCTGTAATTATAATATAAATATCTTTTTGAAAGCGGACACTTTTTTCGTAGATTTCAATCATTTTCATGGACACTGGTTGATCAGATATTGAGAAAAATACTCAAAAATTTTGAAAAATCACCAAAAGTGAAAAAATATCAATTTTATATGTTATTGATCATTAGCACTTATTTGTAATTACAGCCATACAGTGATCGGGGATGTTCAATCAATAATTTTTATTTGTTATTAAAAATAATATCTTTTTCCATTTTAGTTGCCATTGAACCATCCGCAATTGAAGTTCTAATTGAAACATTTAGACAGCATTATTAAGAATTCTTTAGAAATTCATTCAACGTTTCATCTGCTCAAATGGTCATATTTACGGAAAAAAGAAATGAATGTTTAGGGATGATAATTTAAAAAAAAGAACAAGAGATTAAAATTTTTCAAATCGAATTTTTCTATCTTTCTCATTGAAAATAAAAAATGATGATATATTTAAGTTTACTATCAGTATAAATGCATTTTGATACTTTTATTCGCTAGTTTAAATTGAGAATTGTCTTGTAATGCACTAAAAGATTACATGTAATTCGTTCTAAATGTACATTTTTCTAGAATCAAAGAAATAGAATAAATCGTCCTTAGGTTTTGTAATTTTTGGTGTATTTTTTTTCATTATATTCTTATTTAATAATTAAGACAATGTATGCCACTTGAAAAAATATTTCAGTCGTAAAATAGTTCTCTTTCAAACAACTCAATAAGATTCATTTCTTTTGTTATTAATCTTGGCTCATAAATTATTTTTTATAAAATAATGTTTATAAAAATCGAATACCGACGTAATGAGAGTAACGAGAACTCATTGCCTCTTTAATGAAATTCAAAAAGTAAGAAACTCGCGTCATAAATGCAGGTCTGACTGAAAGTTTGGCTTTTTTATCGGACACGCCGACTACTCCGACAACGGCATTGCCCACAACGAGAGACCCGCCGCTATCACCCTGTAATAATGTCCAACGATCGATTAAGGAAGCAAAAATAAATGTAAAACTGTTCTGAGTCTTACATCTGCTATATGTTGTCTTGTGTTCATGTTATCATCCGTTGATCCGACGCATATAAATTTTGGATTCCGTTTTTTGCAGTCAACAACCTTGACGTTAATTACATGCCTGATAATCGGGAAAACCGGACGCTCGATAACCGTTCCTGTAGCCTCATCTTGCTGCATCTGATATTTGTAAACTCCAAAGCCCGCGACGTAACCTGTCTCGTTTTCTAGCAAAAGTTCAGTTGGTTCAGGCAGTGCCATTTTCTCGAGAAACAAATCGTTGTCGACGCTCAGCGATTTCTCCAACTGCGTGAATTTCATTCAAGTTCAGTAAAATGTTGTACGTTATGAAAGAAAGTTAGTTTGTACCGTAATGACTGCTATATCATTATTCCAGGGATCGTAACTGAACCTCTTTTTAATAATAATGTACTGAATAGACACATAACGACCAGGAGTGTCCAATCGGTTAGAGCCAACGAAAACGCGCATGTCGGAGATTCGGCGGAGCTGTTTTTCGCGCGAAACAAAGCAATGAGCCGCGGTCAGGATGTGATAATCACCGATTATTGTACCGCTGCAGCGATGTTTGAAAACACTTGTGGCATCTCTCCTTCTTTGAATGGAAACCGAGTATTTGTGAATGTTGTACTCGTCGGCGAATCCACCGACTACTCTCATTTGCCGGTTTTTCCCCAATCCGGATTCAATAAAATCTTTTGATCTTTTTGCCTCTTCTCGAGATAACAGCTGTTTTAAACTCAAATGCTTAGGAATTTTCAGCCCTGCGAGTATTATTTACTTATTATGAAAATAATATTAATGTAAAATATTTACATGTGAATATTTTATGAAAATTGGCTTACTTTGACAATTGATCAAAACATTCTCTGCAAATAACGATAAAATAAAAAAAAGGCATATTTTAAAAAACATGATGGTTTGACACAATTGTAAATTGAACAGTAATGAGAGAACAATTTTTAGCGCACTTGCAAAATTTGAAGTATTCGAGATTAAGACAATTAAAATTTCTTTAAATATTCAGCAAAGCCATTCCATAACTAAAAACGTGACAGTAAATTTATGTGCAAATGTGTAATTAATGTCTTTCAGTGACAATATGTATACCTTCATTATGACGTCAAATATGCACTAAAAAAAAGTATCCTATTATAATTAAAATCAAATAACACCAAAGTAAAAACTATTATTTTTTAGCTGAAAGATTTATAATTTGTTTAAAGTAAATTACAACATTTCCGGTAGGTGGATAAGGTCAAGGGCCCGTGAACAACCCGAATCAGTGACGGCCGCAGCAAGAACCAGGTGATCTCATCTTTGGGGATGATGCTCGTTTAATGGTAGGAGGAAAAGAGCAGCCATCAGTTGGCATTTTGGACATGCAGCAGGCATCGACGCAGCCACGATCATTCACGCATACCCCTGGACATGGACCGCGAGGACAGCCCAAAGGTGGACACCTAACGTTGCAAACTTCCGGTTCCATTTGCCTGTGAGATGTCAAAACAGTCTGTATGTGCAGCTTAAAAGTAGAATTTTCTTGTGAACTTAATTTTGAGCTCAAGCTAATCGATACGATAAGCAAGTGCAAAATCGAAAAAATAAAAATGATTTTTAATGAACTCACACCGACCGCAACCTGCACATCAGCTCCTTCAGCTCAGTCATGTAATTGCGATGTTTTTCTTGATTTTTATGACTCATTTTGTTTATTTTTTGGTTATTTTTAAGTTTTATTGCTTATAAAAGGTTTATCATGAGATTATTGCAAGAACTCGGAATTTAAATTCGTTTGGTTAATTTATAGACGGTGAGTCCAGAAGTGAATGTCTGTGAAGTTGAAAGCGCATTTCGCTTTATGAATGAAAACAAATTCCTATCGATGCATATCATTTTATTCTATTAATTTTGAATTGATAAACAATGGTGCGATACTGAACATGCAATTTTTGAAAAATAAGTTCAAACAATCTTAATAAGTAATAAAATGTTAAGTTTTCTTAGAACGTCTTATTATAGTACTTAATACAATTACATATTTATGACATAACTTGCAATGTATTATTGAACTGAGAAAAACATTTTTAGTAGTTAAAGTCGAACGATTCTAATTTTTCGCGCGCCGCACATTTCTGTTTTGTGTTCGATACATCGATATTCGATACTCGTTTGCGCGTCGCGAAACTTTTAGCCAAATAATCAATTGGATCAAGCGTTGATGTAACGAAATGATTTAGTTAGCGGCCGGCACAACACAACATATTTACTTGGTGTACAATAGTACAACTCAAAAACATAGAATATAGCCACACGCGACCGGCGAGGTCAAAGAGATCCGCGGTTAAACATTTTGCTATTCAGAATTTTCTAGTAAACTCTCCGAGCCTGAACTTTTGTGCCTCGTATTGGTCTACATATTAATAATTTAGTTACCGTACTGACGTGCCGAGAGACGCATCTTTACGTAGCTAGTTACCCTTTACGAGAGAAGCAGAGGGAAATTTCTGGAATAACGCTCACTGACTTTCAATAATCAAAGTGAGTTTTTGAATTTTTTCTTCACGATTGAAGAGCACTTTTGAGTTTATACAATACATGTATTTTTTTATATAAAAAATTATATGTACGTTTGTTCAAATATTAAAATTACTTACTTAGATGTAATTTACAAATAATTTTTATCAACAATCAGATCACAGAACACTTTTTTCTCATGTTAGTAAAGTTTTAAAATGTAAAACAATTTTTATTTTTCATTTGCTATGAGAAAATGAGAATATAGTTGTTTTTAAATTTCATTTTTGCTTGTTTTATATGATATTTTTAATGTATAATAATGATTTAAATCAATGCCAATTTATATTATAGCAAAATGGCAGTAGATATTACTCCATCCAAAGATGGAGGAGTACTGAAGGAGATTTTGAGAGAGGGAACTTCAGATAAAACTCCACAAGTTGGGGCTAATGTCATTGTTCATTATGTCGGAACACTTTTGGATGGGACAAAGTTTGATTCAAGTCGAGATCGGAATGAAAAATTTCAGTTTGATTTAGGGCTAGGACAGGTTATTAAAGGCTGGGATATTGGTATTGCTTCCATGAAAAAAGGTGAATTGGCTGTTTTAACTTGTGCTCCTAATTATGCGTATGGTGCTTCAGGAAGTCCACCAAAAATCCCCCCTAATTCAACTTTAAAATTTGAGGTCAGTGAATTTTAAAACTTGAATTTATGAAAATTGTTGACAATGAATATTGTATCTTTAAAGGTTGAGTTGTTTGACTGGGTTGGTGAAGATCTAAGTCCTGATAAGAGTAATAGCATTACAAGAGAACAAATTATAGCTGGTACAGGATATGCAAATCCAAAAGAGGATGGATTAGTTGATGGTATTTATAACAATTTATTTAAAAACTAAAATTAGACAAAAAAATTAAATTATATCAAAATAATTTTTTTATAGTTCATTTGACTGGATTCCACAATGGTCAGCAGTTCGAAGATAGAGATGTAAAATTCACATTAGGCGAAGGTGAAGCTGAAGGTGTGATACGTGGTGTGGAAATAGCTCTTGAAAAATTTAAAAAGGGAGAAAAATCCAAAGTTTTCATCAAGAGTAAATATGCCTTTGGTAAAAATGGCAAACCTGAATTCAATATCCCACCAAATGCTGATATAGAATATATTGTAGAACTCAAAAATTTTGAAAAAGCACTAGAATTGTGGTCAATGGAAGGGCCACAAAAAGTCGAACAAGCTTTTCTATTCAAAGACAAGGGTACTACATATTTCAAAAATCAGAAATATGAACTAGCTATCAAAATGTACAAAAAAGTTGTAGAATGTGTAAATGAGGATATTGATTTTAAAGAAGATGAACTTGCCATAAAACGAGTAAATCTTTTGCTTTCTGCCAATTTAAATCTTGCTTTGTGTTTCTTGAAAGTAAAATCACCTTTGGAAGCAAAAGAAGCCAGTGAGAAAGCTATTGAATTAGATCCCCGCAATGAAAAAGCTTTGTTTAGAAAAGGTCAAGCACTAATGGATCTAATTGATTATGAAGAAGCTGCAAAAATTTTTCAAAAAGTTCTTGAAATTGAACCAAAAAATACTGTTGCTATGAAAAATATTCAAATCTGTCAAGAGAAAATCAAGAATAATTTAGCTAGAGAGAAGAAACTATATGCCAATATGTTTGAGAAATTTGCTAAACAAGACCAACAGGTTGGTAGATAAGCTATCTAAAAAATGGATGTGTAGACAAGGTCAAATGAAAATTTCATATTTAAAAGCAGGAGATTATCAGTCTAATACAGTTTTATCTATATAAAAACATTTTATTTACATTGTAGAATCTGTATTACTCGATTTTTATTCTCTATTAAACTCATAATTAATTGCTATGAAAATTATTATAGTATTATAAATTACACAAAAATAGAAAAAATATTTGTTATAAAATTTCATTTGTTGAAACTCTAAATACTTTTTTAATCGTTATCATGAAAAGAATAAGTCAGACTTTATATTTCCATGGATTTGTTACACTTTAATACTGAAAATTTCATTCTGTAGATAATTGATGTCTCAGTACTGTAAATAATAAATCATATGAAAATGATTAAAATAAAAAATTTTGTTCATACTTTCATTTTCATCTATTTCTATCTCATTTCAAGTTTTCTTTAAATTTTCCTTAGAATCATTTCTGATATAAATATAAATGATGAATATTTTAAAAATTATCAAGTGATTGTTGGCAGAGACTCGAAGAAGAAGAAAGAAAGAAGCCTAATATTATGCATGGGACTTTGGGTGAATGGGGTCAAGAAGAGCGCCCGGGTGGACGAGATGCAACCGCATTTGAAAAAGAAAATCCGAACATACTCATGCTTAATGCTAATGGTAGTGGAGAGTTCAAAAACATGTAATTTACCTATGTATTCAATGCAAAATGCCTGTGTATTAAAAATTTGTAGTTTTGTTCAAAACAACCACTCTGCCAAGTTGATTAGTCAGATATAATTATTGTCTTAAACATGTGTAACTACTTTAACATTCAAAATTTGAATGAAGAAATTCTTATTTTTTTTTAAATAAAGCTCTGAACTTTCATAAAAATAATGTTTTACCAATGACTTTATCTTAAACTGTGATGGAATAAAATTTTTATTCATTGAATTTGGAATAAAATCATTTATTAGTATCATTTATTAGTTTCGTTGTTTCCATAAATTAAATTTTCCATGGTTTTTGTAACACTTACTCACTCACTCACATGAATCATTCAAAATAAAATGAGAATTGGCAAGACTGCTTTTCTAAAGCCGCGGCTGCATACATTATAGTAGTTGTTCCTTATAACTCTTACTATCCTTTCTATAACTTATGAAAAACTGCACTGGGTTTTAAAATTTTCAGTAAAAAAAGTAAAAAAGTATAAAGATATTAAATTAATAATGCTCTCATGTAGGTTTCATTTCGATTATGGCCGTTAAAAATCATTCAGTTGCTTAAAGGTGGTACTATATTTGAATTTTATCAAAGATGGTTGCTTGACATTTCAGACCATAACACAACAAACGGAGCGCTCCGTTTGTCAACATTTTCAATTGAATGGATACTTTTCATTCCTTTTATTCATTATTTCTAGTTGTAACAAATTGATATTAAGATTATAATTTGTTACTATTAACTTCATTTTTTTATCCAGTGATATTGTTTATAATTTCTTTATAAAACGCTTCTGCTACGAAAATATATAAGTTAACAAGTTCATTTTACAAATTTTATTATAAAATGTTTTGAGAAAAAAGTTAAAGGTTTTCATTGAAAAGAGACTTTTGTGTAAAATGCAATGATTTGTGTTGAATACTTGATTTATTTTGATAAAGGATGAAGGTTATACCTTGTTATTTGAAATGCATTTATCATAATAGTACTATTATACACATGGTACATGATTGTTAAACTACTTAATTACAAATTAGACAAATTTTAAAAATTTAATCAATTAGATAAATAAAATAAATAAAATGAGTTCCATCAATGATAAATACAGTATTGCAGGACGATACCGTACTGTTAGAAAACATTTAGATACTCTTGGATATAAACAAGCTCTGTCGTTAGATTCACTTCCTTTGATAGAGCTTCTTCTAGTTGATCTTGCTGAAACTAGAGAAACTATGAAACATTATCAATCAATAGCTCAAAATAAAATAGATGTAAGTAATATAATCTAAAATATCCAATTTTTTTCAGAAAAAAACATTAATTAATCCTTAATCTCAGATTATATTTTTTTTCATTATTGTATTTATTCATTTATTTAATTTAACCTTATTTCATTATTAATATTTATTTATTTATGTTTTTAAATGACTAGGCATGTGGTGATGTTCATTCGGAGATAGATCCTTATAAGTGTAACAATTCAAAATTAGTACAAGAATGCAATCAACTCCATTTAGAGTTGATAGAAGCAAAAGAAGAAAATCAAAAGCTTTCTAATGATTTCAAAAAGAAAAATCAGACGATTAGAATGTGAATTAAGTGATTTGCAGGCATCGTTTGTGAAAAATCTGCAGAGAATAAAACAGTTAGAAACTGAATCTGCAGAGAAAAGTAAAAAAATTTTAGAACTTACTGGAAAATGTTGCAAACCGAGTGTTAGTAATGCTAATTTAGGTAAGAAATCAAAACTTTTAACATTTGAACTTATATTTCAGAAAATTAAGCTTTAATTTCAAATTAATATGAATTTGCAAATTATTTTACAGCTGATAGAAAAAGATCAGTTTATCCATTGAGACGGCCAGTTTTACATGCAGACCCTCTTCCTCCATCGCCTAAAAAAAGCATCAATTCTTCATGCACCACATTTACTTCAAATAAAGTTGAACCTTACATGGTAGATTTTGTAAGTATGGCTGATAGAAGAATTAATGATATGACAAAACAAGTATCAGATTTGAAGGAAGAGCTATATGATAACTCTGAAATTATTGAATCTTTAAAATCCAAGGTAATAATTTATTTGTTCACTTTATCTAGTTAAGCAGAGAAAATATGACGTATGAATGTTCAAAAGTAAAGATATAATTTTAAAAATTCTATTTTTTTAGCATTCTTCTAAGTAACATTAAATCTTATAAATGTTTTTTTAGTTATCTTGTAAAGAAAAAGAAATAACACGTTTGAGAAAAGTACTTGAAGAAGGTAGACCCTACACGTCAGACAGTAAAAAAAGATCATGGCTACTTGGAAAGTGAAAAATCTGGTCGGTACAATAAAGAGCAGCTACTGTCAGAAAAAATGCATTTGGAACATCAACTTAAAGAATCTCTAGAAAAACAGCATGAAGCTATGGCTAAAGCACTTAAAATGGCCAAAAGAAATGAAGAGTTGGAAAATCAACTGAGATGTGCAGATCGTATAGCTTTGAATGCTGAAGCTGATTGTAACTCGACTGTAAAAGAAAATAATAAAAGAGTTTGTAAACTACAGGTTTGAATCAATTAATATTTCTTTACTCACTCATAATTAAAAACATACTAACATCTCCATACTTTTCAGAAAAAGTTAGAAGACCTAATGACTCAGGTACATACTTTAAAAAGTGAATTGACCATTCAGAGTCGTGAAGCTCAAGAACTGAGAGCGGATCTAGAAGCTTGTCGATTAGAAAAAACCAATGTTCAAAGAATCTTAGAAAACACTTTGGAAGAAAAGAAGCAGATGACGAATAAATTTAACCAGTTAACTATGACAGGTATTATTGGGTTTCAATAATAATTTTGTATATTTATCTTTCATACAATTGATTTAAAAAAATGTAAATATGCAAATGCGTAATGAAAAATATGTAAGACAAAAATAACTATTACGTGATTTATAAATGAAAAGAAAACAATCCTCAATTTTGAAATTCAGGTAAAAATTATCCGGTTAATACAAAATCTGCATCTAAAATTAAAACCTGCGCATCAAAAAAAAAAGAAGAGAAAGCTGAAGCAAATTCAAAAAAACAAATGAATAAAAAGTCAAGTTGTGGTACCTAAACACCATGTGTTTTACGTTACCATATTAATGACCGAAATAAATTTTCCTTTTTTATAGCTGATAGACTGTCATCTGGATCAAGATGCTATAAAGAAGTAAATCAAAACAATATGCCGAGAGAATGCATGTGTCGGAGGGAAACTGAAGATGGATCTAACGATAAGCTTATTCATGAAAAAAATATTATAATTGATTCGGTGAGCTAATTAATATTAATTAATATGTTCTTACGATTTTTGAAAATGTTTTATAAATTAAAGTATTTTATATTTAGTTGCAAACTACAATAGAAAAGGTAGAATCGGAACGTGATCATTATAAATGCGAATATTTCAAATTTAAAGAATTATTTAAAAAGGACGCGGATAAAGATGACGTGAGTTTTTACTGCCTGAATAATATATGAATCAAAATTTATTTTATTTGTGACTTTTATTAATACTGATTATTAATTTCCAACGGAAAAGAACGATTTGTGGTCTCAGGTTTGTGAACTGCGGGCACAAGTAAGCGAGAAAGAACACACAATATCCAAATTAACGCGAGAGAAACGAGAATTAGTAAACGAGAAGTTTGGCCTTAAAAGCAAGATTCATACATTAGAAAATCAGCAAAATCGAAATATATCGCCAACCAGAACATGTTTCTGCGATTCTATAGCTCATGGAGAAAAGCTGAGTACTAGTTCAAACAGTAAAGTTAGTGAATTGTTAAAAATTGTTCAAAACTTCCCACATAGATATTGTAAATTAGTTTTCCAATTTTTCAGTTAGAAAGAGTTGAACGGGAAAGAGATATCGCAAAAGCTGATGTGGAAAGGCTAATACAGGAACGAGATTCTTTGCGTGAAAGATTGCAGGTGATATTACGTGACGTTTCTTGAAGAATTTTAATAACATTTTGGAGTAATATAGTTATCAATCGTTAATTGTTTCGTGAATTTTTTTATAATTATTAACAAATTTATATCAAGTATTAGTTATTAAAATTCCAACTAAATATCAATTGTAAAAATGTGCCTGACTAATTTTATTTTAAAAATAGTTTATGTTTGGTGTAACTTATTATTGTTCAATCAAGTAAAAATTAGAATAGTACTCTAACGTTCCCTCATAAAAGTCTAAACCATGTTAATGATCTTCTTTGTTTCGGAAAAATGATCTTACCTGTGCCATACCTGTATGTGATTCTGCAATGCTACTAATTTTTACATGTCTTCAACCATCTGTCCATCATTCAATCATTGGGAAACTTCTGACCATGCATGCGACCTATGAAATTGTGATACAAAAATAAACGATCTCCGGTGTAGATAGCAAGCGCATCTCAGATGTCGGAAGTACGTCGAATGTGCACGAAATTA
This sequence comes from Trichogramma dendrolimi, assembly GCA_034770305.1. Classification (NCBI taxonomy): domain Eukaryota; kingdom Metazoa; phylum Arthropoda; class Insecta; order Hymenoptera; family Trichogrammatidae; genus Trichogramma; species Trichogramma dendrolimi. The sequence goes on from JAPMIB010000014.1 coordinate 795,351, forward strand.
ACCGACACCGAGACTAGACTTGAAAATTGCGAGCGCGAAAGACGTGAACTTTTGATTGCTCAGGGCGGAAGAAAGGCCGCACTTCAAGGGATGGATGAAAAATTCGACGATTTAAAAGAGGAATTAAAAAGAACCAAACAAGAGCTAACTGAACAGCGAACGCAATATTTCCAATTAAGGTAAAAAGTAGTAAAAAAAATTTTTTTTAAGTTCCAACTTAACGTCTGGACAATTACAAAATAAAGATGTCGAAAAAAAGTATTCGTAGAAAATCTCGAAAAACGGTGCTTGAAAATGTGCATATTTACTTTGATTTGTGTATCTTCTTATTGTCTGATGTTCATCCAAACTTTTTAGAACTCTGCAAGACCAAACGGATCAAGCTTTGAGTGACATTCAGGGTCAGCTGACACAAACCGAGGGTGAACTCAGTACTGCAATAGAACGTTGTAAAAGTTTTGAACGGCAACATCAGCAGCGCGACAATCAAATAAAAGAATTGCAACAAGAAATATCGACGCACAGATCACGTATGGCACAAATCGATCGCGATAAAGATCAACTTTTGGTAAGTTAATTAATTTGGTTGCTCTATTTAATATAAAAAATAATGCAATATAATCGTATTGCAATTCAGATGGAGCTGGATGAAAAGACGGAGAAAATAGCTGCTCTGGAAAGAGAAATAGTTTTTAAAGAAACACAGGTCAACAGTTTAGAGCAGCAGATCCGAGATGTTTCACACAACAAACAGTAAGCTAATATTTATTTTATTTAACTTATACTTGTGACGTTGATTATCAAAGCGCAACATTTTCCGTTTGAATTTATTAGTAACTTGAAGAACTCTGAGTAAAATTGTTTAATAGTTGTTTATTTACATTGGCTTAAAAAACCTCGTTGCAAACATATTTTACACATACATTTTCTCTATTAATTCTCATAAATACAAAATTAACATTAATTTATAAATAATTATTTACAATTTCATAAATAGATTAAATTAAATATTTAAATATTATCACACTGTAACTTTAAACACGCGTCTTAATATCACTTATTTTTCGTAAAAATGATATACATATGTATATGTAAAATGTAGGTGGAAGTGCCTATTGAGGGAAAATTCGTGCAAAATTTTTTTGATTCTTGTATACGAAAATGACAATTTTTCAGGGGAAAACTAGGGTTGTTTGGAGTTTCGTTTACCAATTTTTGAATTTCGTATACGAATTTTCCCTGAATAGTCAGACTTATTATATCAACAAAAACAAACTTATTCACTCTTATAAGTATTTGAAGGCGAAGGTATACCTTACACAAATGAGCTAAATGACGAAATAAATACCAAGTACATTTTGAACGTTCCTAAGTAAATTATAAGTGTCATACCTAGTATGGTATAAATAGAATGGCGTCAGTATTTTCCAAAGTGTGCAATTTAGCGCGAGCTAAATTCATGTGTTCAAGACTCGGAACTTGTAATTGTTTCATATTTACACTTAATCCAAAAGGATATATCACAGCTTTTAGTTTCGAGCACTAGAGCTTAATGTGAAACTGTTCGTTGAGAAATCTCGCAATACCGACGCTCGGGGCTTGACACTTGCCGACCGCCAAGAGGTTATTGCTCTCGATCTCGTTGGTTCTCGTGTATCCGGGTTTGCACTCGCACCTAGCTTTAGGCCCGTTGCCGACGAGCTCTTGGCCAGACCAGTCAGTCTTGGCTTGTCTTCGAGAAATCAGCCACTCGCCGTCGCCGCAAGGTCCTCGAGTATAGAGCTTGTGGCAGACTTTGTCAATGAGCACCATGCCCGGTGTCTCGTCGCATTTGCCCTCGAGCTGGCTCAGGCCTTCCTGGCACTTGGCGGCGTTCTTCATTGCACTGGTGCAGCCGCACACTCCGTTGTAGCTTATACCGTCGATCGACGGCCTGGCGCTGTAATCGTAGAGGACAACCTGACCGTTGGGACAGGGTCCGCGCGAGCCGATCTTGTAGCAGGTGTCCTCGAGCGGAAAGTAAAGCCGGCCGCGCTTGCACGGGATCGGCACGCAGCTGGTCGAGTTGAGCAGCATGGAGCCGGCTGGGCACGGGCCCTGCGTGTACGTTCGATAGCAGAGTCCGTCCTCGTACGGCACGTTGTCGGCTTTGCACTGGCAGCTGGCGTGGATCACCTTTTTATGAGCGTTTTTTGTCCCGTTGCTGCTCTTTATCGCCGTAAAGCGATGACCTGCCGAGCAAGGACCTTGTCCGCCTGCAATTCAGGACAACTTATGTAAAGCCCAACCTAGAAGATAATCTATCGATTTTCGTGATTTTAGCTTACCGAGCTCGTAGCACATATTGGTCTGCTTGTGGTACTGCGTCATCTTCTCGTTGCATCCGCATTTACCTCCGGGCAGAAACAATTCCCCGGGCTCCTGGCAAGGTCCTCTCGTGTAGAACTCGTAACAACCGCCGTTGAGAACGAAATAGTACTTTCCCATTTCGCCGTCTCGCGAGCACGAACAGGCGCCCAGTCCATCCTTGTCTACGCTCATCAGCTCACCCTTGGCGCACGGTCCGCGTGAAAATTTCCGATAACACTGGCTGTCGCGCGGATAGAATACATCATCCGTATTGATGCAAGTCTCAGGATCGCGGCACATACCCCAGCGTTTTTTGGAGCTGCTGAAGCATACCAATACATGTAGCACGCAACAATGTAAGGGAATTTTCATTAATGAAGATGAGATTGAATGATATCATCTCGTTTTGGCAGCATAATAAAAGCTTATTTTGTCTATTATCGAACAATCCGAGGTATCGTTTGGAAAAAAAATTTTACGTTCAGCTCAAAATGTGCAATCATCTTTGACTCGCGCAATCGACATAATCTAATCTTAGCATTGTTTCATTGCTTAGCTCGTGTTGGAAATTTCGTATTTAGTTTGTCGTATTTGGCCCACCGCATTTTTTTTAGACATCAGCTTTTTTCGAGCTGCTTATTTCATTTGCAAAAAAAGTATGATTCTTTGGTGAACTATTTCCAGATGGAAAACGAGGCTGAAAATCGTGCTTACTTGCGTATATATATAACTTAATACTCGAGATAATTGCAATTGTGCAAGAGCGATGAATTTTTGACCTACTTCGTTCTTGTGATGTTCATGACATTATGCAAGCCGTAAAATAAGGAATTAAGAAGTTTCAAATTCTTAATTCGCTCAGAAGAAATATAATTTCACGCGTGCAGCACATGCAAAAATTTGACTCTTACTTTTTATTTACGTAAACACGAGCGCGTGCACGCAAAGCGATGTAAATTTTTTCGGATGTAATTCAATGATATCATCGGTGTTGTTGTTGTTGCTGTTGCAAAGACTCAATAACGAGCCACTTGAAAAAAAATTAATTAGATCCAGTTGTCGACATAAAAATCAGCAAATATCGAAAACGTATGGTTTGGAAACGTTCTAACGTGCTCATTCTTCTAAGTATGCTAATTATTCAAACTTGCAAGAAAACCCAATAGGTAACGAACGTGCTTAGATCTTTGTTAAAGCGGCAATAATAACATGTTTGTATATAAAACGGCAGTGAGAAACTTGGTGTAGTTTTTACGCTTCACTTCTGCTTCGAGTTTTGGACATGTAATTTTCGCGCGCTCGTTCAACGAATTATTAGTTTCGCAAAGTCCGCTCATTGAATTCAAAGTAACCGCTTCAGCGCGAATAATACGTCCTTGTCCTTTACTGCGCAATTATCTTTCAATAAACTGGTTTAGCCAATCTGTTTACGTATAAATTTATACATGTCAATAGTTGTTCCTCAGTTTGGAGTGATTTGGGGAAACCTCTCTTGCCACTTTACGACGTAACGGGGAAAGCGAAATTTCCGGATTCGAAATCGATACACGGTACGCACTGTATACAAACCTCTGCTTGGCGCTTGGCTCCGGTATGGGGGCGAAAAACTGGCCCTTCGAGCAGGAAGCCCGCGTGAAGATCCGATGACAGAGAGCGTCTCGCGGTGATTGGGCCGTGCCCGGTGGGCAGCGACACTCGGCCTTCATCATTCCGCCGCTGCCCACGGCCGAGGGGCTCAGTTCCATCGTTTCCGGACACGGGGCGCCAATCTGGAAGATTCTGTAGCATTTGCCGTCGGCTGGCCAGTACAGCAGCTGCCAACCCCGGGGTTGCGAGGCGCACGGGTTGTTGGCTGGATCCGCCCAAGGTGGTGGCACGATTGCCCCGCCGATCAGTGACAATGACATCAATAGTAACAGCACCGAGGACGGACTAATTTCGGCTGCGGTGGCAAGGTTACACCGCCAAGTTCTGTGGAAAAAAAAGTAAACTCATTTTCTTTCTCTCTCTCTCTCTCTCTCTCTCTCGCTGGATCATTTAGAATTGATTTCTTTCAATTTATAACGCTTCGTTTACGCTCATATAGGGAAAGACAATCAAGAATTTTCTCTTCGACCGACCACCTATTTGCTCACTTTACTTATTTCATATTTCGTATAAGAGAGTTTTCAAGATTCCGCGGAACAAAGAAGAGGCGATTGATAGCGTTCAAACAGCAGGAAATGCAATTACATACAGAATTTTCTATGGACATTTAATTCAAGTACCATATTGGCCATGCTTTATGTATAAAGCCATATGGCATTATGTATTGTCTATAACGTAGCCAAAATATAAATTAATGCTCAAATGTGCGAGCATAAAAAAAGGTTCAACGTGTGCTCAAAATATATAAACAAGCTTGACAAATAAAAGAATGTCAAGTTTCTCAAAGCAATTATATCGTTTAAGTGTTAAGTAATTATACTATACACTTTCACTACTTATAAATTTATTTCTAATGTCAATGACATCGTCCCGAGCTTTTGAGTAGATTAAACTGGGACGTTTCTAATGTGCGCGTATCCAGAGAGCAGCTTCATTTCTTAGCGCTCAAAGCTAATAACAGTAGTGAAATACAGTAACAATTGTAATTTTCATCACTCTTCCCTCAACATATTAATGCTATCTGAAACATACTTGTATCTACTGGTCAAATTGTAACGTATATCTACGCGCTATATAAATATGATTATAAATTCATAGAAAACTAGGTGGACGATAATTATCGTTAATATATTTAATATTTATTACATAATTTTAATAGGATCATGTACATGTACACACACATTTATATTTTGCCTCATAGTGTATCAAACTTTATTATTATTGCGACACGCTGTTACATTATACGCGCAAGGAGCCAAGTCGAAAATCTTACATCATATTGTAAATTCTTCGAACGGTACCCGTGTGAGAGCAGTGACTTTAAAAAAATATATTTAAAAGCACAAGTTGATAGATGAACTGCAGCTCATTATAACGAACATCACAGATCACCGAGCATCCGTGCATGTGATGTATATATGAATGTATGCGCAAGAAAACCTTGAAAACCCACATCTGAATATGCACGTCTATAATACACCTAAATCATAATTTGTATGATTTCGTTTCATTATATTTACGTACTTTAAAAACACGAGCCTTATAGTAATCTTTCATAAAAGCTGTTCTTTCTTCGAGAAAAATCTTACGGCGTATGCGTCTGTGTTCGCGACACCGCATGATACAAAGGCCGCACGCAAGGTCTTTATCGTAACTCAAAAAGTGATCCTTAGTACAGGGTAGTATACATATTACGCACACATGATCGATACATTTTGTATATGCGTGTGAGCGAAGCGCAGACATTCTGCGAAGGTCAGCCAGGCATGTATGCGATAGCCAAGAGTGAAAGTGATATAGCATATTTGAAACAGTAGTGTACCTTCAGAAGTTTATTTTACAAAAGGGCAATTCTTGTCCGCGACTTTGAACATTTTTTAAGTCTTTGCAAATATCTCATTTGTAATTTATAATCAAATTAATCTTAAAAAACGTAGTCATTGCCGAAAGTACTATATCAATACGTGACAACAATCGAGTTGTGGTAATTCAAAAGTAAAATTTTTCAGATATTAATTGGATGGCTCAAGTAATTTTACGTATAGCTAAGAAAAACCCCGTTCATTATTTGAATTTTCTGCGGATAGATATATAGACGACATGTCGACTTTCAGCGATTCCCATGCGCATGTACCGCGCGTACATGTATCGAAAAAAATATTAAGCAATTTAATTTTATATAATATGCATCTCGTTTGGGTCTACCCTAATGAGAAGAGTCAACGTACGACAAGAGCGGCTGTAACAGACATACTCTCTAATTACAACTGAACTCTCGTACGGAAAATAACGAGACTTTGGAAAAGAAGATGAAGAAAGCGAGTGCACCGAATCAGATGTCTATCCACGGCAACCTGTACGGTAGCTTTATTAAAAAATGTGAGTCGCTATTTAAATTCAAACCCCGATTATCGTAAGTTTTCAATGTTGTGGGATACTCAGTCCATAAAAAATTGTGTAATTGGCCTTCCTATGTACGTTTATGTGGAGGTCGTTTTTGGCAATTAAATTTTATTATGATTATTACGATTAACGTGACTTATTAAAACTTAACAAATATTGAATGTACAATAATCAAAAAACTGTCCGTCTCACTATTAGAAAATTAATCAATTTTTAAAATATCATTAAAAGTAAAACACATCGAAGGACGCAAGACATAATGATATAAAATCGTTTTCCAATGCGAAATTCATTTATGCGCAACAGCACTAAAAGCGGCGCATCGACACTTCTTCGTAAGTAGATCCTTTACAATTTTCTCTTCCTTTATTACATAAGTTTCTCGCTTCATTTTCAGTATTTCTCATCCAAAGAAAGTTCGCATGCTAGTGTGCGCCAACTATTATTCACGCGCGTACTTTTTTCCTAACTTTTATAGAAAACGTAATGCTTTCGCTGTGTGCGTGTATGTATGTGTATGCTGTACAAGTATGTGTGTCATCAGGTGTGAATTTTCCGAGTTACTTACAAATGAGAGCATTGTGTTGTAAACTTCGATGACGAAATAGTGCCCGAATTAATTTTTTTCTTCCACTTACCATTTTTTTCCTTTTTGTTCATTAACAAAGTTTTTTTTGATACGTGCGAAGATTTGTGGAGACGAATGAACACGACAATATACTTGTTTTGAAGCTAATGATTTCCAGATACACTTATCAAAATATATTTGAATTTCGTAATTCTTACCGATAAATAAGACTCGCAAAATTTCTATGGTAATAACCAAAATGAAATTGTAATTATTGATCAGTAATGCGTTAAAAGCCGTTACGGCTAATAATTAAGTTCTTTATGCAAAATCTTGGAATTAAAAATATCATTCAAGTTTCGTGAATTTACAATCAATTTTACGAACGCACATTTATCCTCTGCATAAGTTAAGACACATTATTCGACGTTGCAAAGTCACTTGGCATTTATGGCCCAACATATTTTCGTAACAAAAGCCCGATTTTTTCAACTATCGGTGTATGCAAATCACATAATTAGTCGATACAATACGACCAATATTGTGTAATCGAAAACTTTTATTTCTAAAATCAGCTCAATCCGGCATATATGACTAAAATTGTAGCGCAGATCTTGTACTTAGTGATTTAGTATTTTTGAAATTCGGACGCTGCAGTTAAGCAAAATCAATATCATGTATTATCTGTATAAAAGCATCTTTCAGTTGTATTAAATTGTATTCAAGTGATGTTTTTTACAGTTTATTTCCACAATGCATGCTCGTGTAAAATGTTGAATCTTTAATATGGCATTTATAATACATACTAATCATAATTTATTACAACACGATACTTCACCAATTGACCCGTCATTAATCTCAATTTTACATGATCTTATCGTGAATGTAGTACGGGAATGCGCAAGAAAACAAATTCATCAAAAATACATGTTACGCCGAATAAAATTTGACAGTTAAAAAGTCACAAACTTACGTGTTTCTTCTCATTCTAAAAAATTTCAATTGATATTTAGTCAATAAAATCACACAGCATTAGAAGTAAAAAGCAATCCATCACACCAATCACTTGAAAAATTTATTGGTAAAATCAACCGAACATTATTACTCGTTCTTGTTTACTTGCGAAAAGTTTTTGTCTCCACATACAGATATTGTTCTGAAAAATGCGACCGTACTACGCGAGTCACGACGAACGACTGGGCCGGCACGCGTGCATTGTTACTTAACTGAGACTTGAGCGCGCGCTCGAAATTGAATCCCATACACCTCCCAGACCGCCGTAGTCGTCGCCGAACGATTGAAAGAACCTTCACTTTTATACGTGTATATATACGCTCACATTAACACTTGCTCCGTGCAGATTCAAATTCTAACAGATCCAGTCTCGGCATCCTCGACAAGCACCTAAGGTTTATCTTCGATTCTCTTGTGGTAGGAGTATACGACATGAAGCGCGTCGGTTGTGGAAGTAAGCTTTTTTTTACATAGAATTCTTTGCAGTGTTCGTTACGCGCAGTTAGCGCAATATTTTTGCTACGTACTTACGGATAAAAAAATGTGGGGATTGCAAGCAAAACCTCTGACTAATTGCGAGCGTCGTGATAATTTGTAATTAAAATGATGTAAAAATATATGGCTACAAGTGTATCGAGGGGAAATCGAGAGAGTAGAAAATTTTGCAATAGACAATTTCGTGCCTAACGCTTTGCCAATGAATTCTTGGGACTACTTGACTCCTCTTCCTACAACATCTGGTGAATCGTATACTTTTCAATTATACGCGTTACGAAACTTTTCTGATTAGATGACTGTCACCCAAGGCGCTTGCGAATATGTTTTTCAGCAAAGAAATATCGAGCAATTTCAATAGGAATCGTTTAAATCAACTTCAAAGAGTCAATGACTTATGTAAAAATCTTGTAAACTCCGATTTTGAATGTATTATAAAATTGGATATTTTATAATATGAAATTCTGTTGGCAATCGTTGGATTCAAGAATTGAATAAAAAATGTCTGTTATTAAACATCTTTATAAATTATTTAGTCACATGATTTTTTTTATTACTTTATAGCACTGCGGGGCACGCATAAGTTCACATCTATGGCACGCTTTTCTGTGGCATAAGTCGCACATTCTGGCATCGCATCACACTTGCATACGCTCGTGCGCTAACCTCACTTCGCTCTACCAGAAAGTCTGACTTATGCATCGGAAAAGGGGGCATAAATGTGAACTTGGCACAGTGCTATAAAATGTTGTACGATACTCGGGCCATGGAGACACTTTTTGGCCCAGCTATTAGGACCCTTGCTGCGCTCGGGCTCTAAACTACGCCGTGCCAAAAAGTGTTTCTTATGGCACTTGTATCGTAAATTACTATTATTCTAGTGCACTTCATCTCATCAGAGAAGAGAGTACATGTATTTACACAATAAATTTATATAGTTATCAAAAAGCGAATTCATATCTGATTTTAATAAGCCATTATTAAGAAAGTATTTTTTCAATTTCCATTCTCTTTTATGCACTTTAGATGAGCCAACATCGTCAAAGTGTAGTGAATTTTTTTCAAATTCAGTCATAAGACAAAAACTGAAAACGATTAAATGATAAATTTTTTAATCGCCTTACATCGATATATTGTCAATAACAAAAAATCTGTTTTATTGAACGCTTAGAAAGTTTATAAATATTTTTTTTATTGAAAAATTGAAGAGATCAGAATGAAGCAGAAGTCATTGATATAGACTTGCATAATTTTATTCATTCACAATCAGAGTAACATTCAAGCGCCCTTGGCGTACTGGTTGATTACTCATCATTAACAACCCCTTCATCATTGTCGTCATCATCATCTCAGAATACTTATGAGAACTTTACAGGGGGCTTAAAATCGAAAAAAATGTTATGTCATTTTCGAGTAGGATTTTTTGTTCCCTTTCCATTGCATTTTTTGAAACTTCAAAATTTTGATTATTCACTGAGATACAGCAGTTTCCGTGAGCCATTTTTTCGTATACTTTGCGTGTTAAATTTTTTCTTCTATTGAGTTTTCTGGCGTTTTACGTTTTTACAAAGTGCACCTCGATTGTCGTAACATTCAGAGCGTACCGATTGAGTTACAGCACCAGGGTCACGTACACTTCTTCAGAACATCAATGGTTACGGTCACAACCTCGGGCGAGGTGATCGAACTCATAGGTCACTTTCAATCAGTAGACTCATGAAGGAAGTCACAAAAAAAACGTAAAATGAAAAAAAAGTGTGCTTCAGTGTTTGTGCAGGGTGCCTTAAGGGTCAGATCGGTACGCTCTGAATGTTATGACAACTGAGGTCCACTTTGTAAAAACGTAAAACGCCAGAAAACGCAAAAGAAGAAAAAACTTAACACAAAGTATACGAAAATAGCTCACGGAAACAGCAGTATCTCAGTAAATAATTAAAATTTTTGTAATTTGAAAAATGCAATGGAAAGGGGACAAAAATCCTACTCGAAAATGAAATACAATTTTTTTCGATTTTAAGCCCCCTTTGAGCTCTTAAAAGAAAAATTACGATCGAATCACGAATGATCATACATTACTTATATAAAAGAACGTTCTGCTCATGACTTAGACGAGTGGAATATACGCGTGTGGTATAAATCGCATAAAAATTTCATCAGGTTTTTAGCTGATGTGGTGGGTGTTTCTGTTGTCGGTTGATTAGCATTAGGCGCAGCCACTTTGAATCGTGAGTATATATATGTACTATGCTTCAAATCGAAGATCATATTCCGAGCGGTTATTTTTACGAGTCGATGGTGGATGCTGTATTTACTATACGTACTCGTTCACTCAAGAATCTTATTGATTATAATCTGCACAGCACGTTATTTTTCAAAAGCTGTTTGACCCACGATGAATTAGACTATCGTCATCTTGGTACGCGCGTCCATAATAGGCAAAAGTTTAAATTCATTACGCTCGCAAAGCTTCTTCATGTTAAAGCCAATTGCAAAATTATCTTCTACCCAAAACACTAGGCAAACAAAAAGTTGTATAATGTTATGATACGATACTAAAGATCAACAGGATGAAAGGCCGTTTTCCGCAATTCATTTTCTTAGCACCTTGTTTGTGACAAATTTTACGTAATGAAAGATTAGGGTGCTTGTCCAAATATCTGTTAATTTTCGAACAATGATGCTCGCGCAAAGCAGACTGATTTTCAAAATTTTTCAGTTGGCTGTAAATTATACGTGCAGACGAAAACTCCAAGTTATCGAACTTTAGCGCTTTCGTGCCAAGCCTGATGTAGACTTGTATTATATATGCATAGACCATTACTTTCTTAGATTTGACTTGAACTTTTGAGACGCACGTAATAGGCAAGTTGTCTCGCTGCTATACGCTTTAAGTTTGCCTGGGTCTATCCTCGTTCGAAAGTTCATCGTCGACAATACGTTTGCACTCGCGCGAGCCTGGCTTTATATTTCATATCTGCGATTCATCATCAGAAAGTTCCATCTATTATCTCGTAATATTAGGCTTTTAATGGTCTGATTAAAGTACTCCAACCGAAATCGTAGCAAACTCATACTTCGTGCGGTTCAACGCCACGACACTCCAACATCATCGAGAGATTTTACTTTATTGAGTTTTTTGTAGAGGAGCCTTCTTATATTCTTGATCCTCACACTCGTCCCACACTAGCAAGTTAATCCTTCCACTCGCGCGCGAATTACGCAACACTCTACACGTTTGTGCACGATGCACGAAATGTAGACCTAATACACATCGATCTGTGGGCTATATTATGGAATAACACTATAGTTTTAAAAGGACTCAAACCTATTTTTACCTAGTTATGTAATTCATGATGTACTAATTTATTTGGCGGGGATCGAGCCTGCGATGAAAATCGGAACGCTTGTTTTTTAATGCCAAATTTATATTTTCGTCTGCTGGAATAGATATTTTTTACTGCATAAAACTCGTTTTTTGCATTCGATACTAGAAATAAATCATTATATTTTGTTTGATAATAAAAAATTTAATTTGAATTCCAAAACTATCCGACTCATTAATCTCTAATATAAATTATTTGGTTCTACTCTCTTTTTTTCTTGATCTCTCTCCGCCTCTATCTCTATCTTTCTGTTTTTTTCTTTCTGTTTTTTTTTTACCATTATTTCAATTTTTAATTTTAAAAGAAAATATCTCTGTATGACCTTCAGTTTAACGTGCCCACCTACACCTTCAAAGGTCATTCAACTCATTATTGTCATAATTTTGATCATCTCAAAATCACTTCGTCTCACTCCATGTGCACACTTATTATTTCTATGGCCTTCAAAGGAAGAAACTCAAGATGTTTACAAAGTTTACGTGTATATTTTTGTACAGACGCAGACGTATCGAGTGAGATCGAAACGTAACTTTTTGATGCAATTTTTTTGCCGCAGATTCGATAAAAAGGCATTCTTTCTTACGTCGCTTTAATTTGGATGGACGTAAATATTTTATACATCTCGTTCGCAATACCTAATGGACGTTATATAGTTGCTGTAAGGCACACGAAATTTCGCAAACTTTTACAATTTCAAGCTGTAAACAACAAAATCATTATGCATTGAGGAATACGATGTTTTTTTTATACTTTGTTGAGAATTTTTGCGAGCGGATGCACTTTGTGTCGAATATAGACTTATGTCACCCTACAGATACTCAATGCAATACACGCTCGATGTATCGTAACATGGCGTTATGTGCTGCCTATCCTGTCAAAATCATCTCCTACATTTGATGTCGATCTAGCAATTTTGCAATTTTGCAATTTTGTAATTTTGCAATTTTCGATTGTTTCGTGTTACGTGTCGAACTGTAACGAAAAAATTTCTAATACCATTTCCATTACCTTTAAACGAAAAGGGATTAAATCCATAATGGTTTGCAATGGATTCGTTGAAGGACGATATTATTTGTAATTAATATAAAATATTAAAAATAAACGACTTTCAAGCTGGAATTTTTTCATCTTTTACGTCAAATTCATTCGCACCGGAAACATAATTAATTAACATAATTAAAAATATTTTTACTCTGCTCGTTGTTTAAAGTCATTTAATAAAAAAATTATGGTGCAATATTATAAGTCATTCGAAAAATTATTCATAAATATCAATTGATCATTTTAATAAAGAAAATTAGTCTCTCGGTTGAGTGTAGTGTATTTAAACTCGTAATTCGTTTTTGACGCAATTTTGTGCACTTGTACTCAACTCTGCACTGGCTAGCTAAAACCGCAAAATTTCTAATAGTCCAATGAAATACAGTTTACATTTGCTTTACCAAATTTTCTTATTATGTTACTTCGTCATGTCAATGGACGTTTATGTGTATTAAACGGCTTTTTTGTCGAAATGAAGCACCGCCACCGCCACCGCCACCGCCGACGCGCGCGATGCAACTTTCCATTATCCTTGAAAAGAGTGTGTCACCGCAATTCGAACACGCCCTTGAGAGTCAATCCGGGTCTATATAAACATATAGGTATACATAAAATGAAGTCCGAACGCACTTTTTCTTGGTGTTCGCGAGAATTTCTTGTCTTTTCATTTTTGAGAATAAAAGCCTGAAATCGACCCGAGCAGAAAGAAAGAGAGGAGCTCGCGGGCGCGCGTGCAGCCACACGACGAGAGCGAATCCTTGTAACCGTTTCTAACGACGGAATGTTAAATGCGGTTTTCTGCACACGTACGATCGACTCAACGGCTAGTCATTGCTGTATGACTATATAATACGTTTTTGGGGCTATACCAATGACGCACCGATAATACTCCTTGGTAATTTGAACAATTTTTCAAACGTTAATTTTTTAGAAGCAGTTAGAGCTTTCAAATTGCACAAATTTGTCGCTGCTGCAATGCGCCTGGCTGAATTTAATTGTCGTTTATTAAGGCAATTGCATCAATGTAAAAGTACTCGACAAGTAGAAAACCAACTAAATTCGCGCAAGGTTGTGTGCTTGGAAACAAAGCATTTTTGCAACTAGTGATCTTACCTTCCCTCTCGAAATTGAATGCCTAAGACTCATATTTGATAATTAACACTATCATTAAACATAAAGAAAAACAGTATAGCTAAAAATTGATGCTTATTGATTAAAAATGATTCAAAAGTTCCAGACAAAGAAGCACTGATTAAAGAGTTATTTAAAAAAAAATTGACTCGTGAATTTTTCAAATGGTCCGATCTCATTTTATTTCGCCGCATGTAGCTTTGACAGAATATAATCCTTATAAAGTCATAGCTCTCACTCTCGCAGAGTATAGCGCATCTGATTGCACGGAAGTTTAGCTGTATATACTTTGTAGACAAGACTTCTTACACACACTCTCACTCTCGCGCTTTATAAGATACGGAAACGTAATTCTCGAGCAAAGCGTCAGTCACCTGTTGGCGCGTTTGTATACGTGTCTATGTGCGCGCACACTTTGATGAACACGATATTAGCTCCTATGGAAAAAGAAAACCTGGACTCGTGATGAGAGAAGTTTGTCGTGCTTTTTTGCTATTATGTATCGCGAGGCACGTGCGTGATATACAGCTCGCAATTTGTAAATTTTACAGATTACGATAGTCTCGCTTTGAAAACAGTCATACCTTATGAATTAAATCTAAATCATAATTTAGCGTATATCTTTAGCGTGTCTGCTTTTGGCTGAAAATCAACAAATAAAAATAAAAAAATCTCGATCTAATCATCAACACTTTATTATAAAGTACGTACGTAGCGTCCCGACCAATTGGGTCAAGCTACTTGAAATTAAACGATGCCAAAATATTGCATCCGAATCGGCGTAGCTTGACACACTCGAATGATGCAGAGCCATTCGGACGAATATAAGTAGAACGGCTCATACGCAGAACAATAATAAAATTCGAAGGCTCCCAGCCTAACAAGTATTACGTTAAAAAGTTGCGTGTCGCGTAAATCACCGTCGACGTCATACGTGTTTGCAGTCGCTCGCTTGGCTCGTGCCAGGATGATGAATAACTCGCACCAAGTGGCGCTGTATCTTCGCTCGGCGTTCGCTTTCGAGCATCGCCGTTTTTTATTCTTCTCCTTTTCATCGCGGCAATCGAAAGTCCCCGCAGGGCGCGCTAAATGCGCGGAAAATTTCTCCTAGTCCGGCAAAAAACCATCCGAGCATCAATTTTCTATTAAAATCTTTCTCTACAGCGTACGCATGCGACGGCCCCGCATCTCTTATGCGCTCGTTGCTATATGACGAAAAGAAAAAATACAATTTTTATTTATCATCACGCATAAGCCTCGCATCATAATGCACGGCAAAACACCTTTTATACGATCTATAAATGCATGACTTTACAGCCTCGAGCGGTGCTGCATTCGTCGATACATAAACGCTTTAACGTTCGGGGAAAAAATGAACAAAGTTGTATAACGCTTTGCTAGCGTGCACGCGCGCATCGATAAAAAATATATAGTTTTTCGTTCATCCATGTAAATTTAGCCAAAGCGCGGTATGTTATGCGATTCGACTTTCCTCGAAATACTACGCCATATGCACTCTTAATTAATCCTACTAGCATGTCTATAAATACCCACGACTAATGCAGCAGATGATACACTAAAAAAGCCGTATCGGTGCTTTCAGCGTTGCATATTATAAATAGTACTGATATAAAAAGTCAAATTGAATGTGTTTGGTTGTCGCAGACTTGAAAGCAAATCGCGATCAATATCTCCGCTAGATCCTAATGATATATCCGGACGATTTTTTCTTCAGTTCTTGGATCGCTTTATGCTAGAGTCGTGTGTTACTTGTCAATATACAATTTTTTATTTTTTTTTATTACTGGAGTAAGAGCATATTTGCAAATAAGATACTGACGCGTTCGAAGGAATAACTTGAAGTTATCGAGTCATATAAGTACCTGGCAATTATCCTGTAGTATTATGCATAATATACGGAACAAAAGCAAACACTAGATGAATCTATCCTCTATTAGTGCGCGTACGGGCTCAATCGCGCATATGTTAGAAATAATAACAACGAAGTACGTGTGTGTGTGTGTGTAAGCATACAATGCCACTCCATATTGAACTAAAAAAGCAGTCAGCTGCATTTCACTTTCGTTATATACATACACATACGTGCAGATGCTGCACATGTGCATGGGCTAATGTACGCTGCCGTCTGATAAATCCTATAGATATACGTATGTGTGTGCATGCACAGCGCTGCACTATTCGCGCCCGGGTGAAAGTGCGTACACCGCAGCTCGCGTGAATACAATAATAATGGGAGCGGATTATAATCGATGCAACCGCGTGAGTGCGAACAAAGCAAATCCCTTTGCGCCGTATCTTGAGTTTTGCAAATTACGTAAGGATCGTTTCATCGCGTAAGATGAGAATGAAAAGAAAGAGAGAACGACTAGGCCGCACATACACATTGTTGTTTTTTATACATAATGTACAAGCATAACATTCAAGACAAAAAAAAACGAATAATTTGTAGGACTAATATTGATCAATATAGTTGAAATTAGTACGTACTATATCTATGTTATGAGTTATCAATTACTCTCAGCTAAACGTGAAGAATGATGATTAATTCACTGGGTCACTCTATAGCGTGCGTTTCCCAATTTCATTATTCGAATTATCAATTTCATCAACGACATAAAGATAATATTATCGTCTTCCTTTTTCATAGTTTAAAGTATGATGTGTACTTGCTTCAATACATGGGACAAATTACCAACATTGTTTTGACGGACAGGATTATTGGTTGTGAAGATACTTCTGCGACGTAAGGACTATGAAATTCATATATTGTATCGCGATCGTTGTCTTTACTTCTGACTAGATAATTCTTCTCAACTCAAGAATGTTGACAGAAAGTTTATTATTAAACAAAAGATAAACATTGGCCCACTCAATGTATCAAGATTATGTTTTTTGAGTAGCAGTAATAAACAGCTGAAATATGCTAAGCGATTCGATGAGTTGATATATTATATACGTATAAGAATAAATATTGTATACCTATGCGCTTAGGTATGCGATTACGATGCTATCCTTTTTTTGTTACACTTCTACTTACGCAACTCCTTTCTTACAACTCGATACGTATACGTGCAGCGCGGGCAAAACCTTTCTAACTCGCGAGAGTTCGGAAACTCGAGATACCTTCCTGCTTCCGCGCGACTAATCGATCCAGCCTAGTGTAGTTATACGCAGATAAAAGAATTCCGAACAGGACACGATTAAACCGAGTGTTTTATGATAGAAACACGAGTACGATGAGTTTTTACTATTTTTTATGCACAAGCTGAAAGCAGAAGTTCGGATACGTTTAGTTGCGTACAATTTAGTTGCTCGCTCGCTTCTCTCTTTAAGTTTTCATTGTGCCGCCGAAGCCGCAAAATAAATCGTTCCTTGAGTACGGGTCAGTATGAAAAAAAATAAATAAATAAAAATACATACAAACTCTTTGTCATTTGTGCACTCTCGCACGTCTGGTGTCATTCGGCCAACAAGAGAGCATCTTTGATTGCGGTTTCTTGGTAAAAATACGCTTGTAACGCGTTATTACTTTGTGCAACGGCGATGGCGACGACCTATGTCATTCGCCTAGATGACGCGATGATTTGCACGCTCCTATCACATAAATCGTGCATATTGCCGCAACTTTATGTACAATGAACTTCTCGTCTCGCTGTAAGTTCCGAAGGTGCTGTGTATATAACTTCCGTATTTTATCCATCGGCTGTGAAAATCGATAGTCACGAAATAACGACAGATTGATGTCGATGATTGGGCTGACTTTCCTCCATACGACGTATCGATTTTTGACGCTACTTTATGTAAGCACCTGCAGCGGGTCCAAGTTATTACATCATTTATTCCATACAGGCGCTATTTACTGACTGACGTCCTTTTCATTGGTCAAAATTTTCATCACGATTTTCGTGCGCAACGCCGTGGAAAATTCGATCGAACGAAATCGCTCCATTATGCGAAAGATTATTGAAAATCAAAAGAATCTTGAGCCTATGTACGCGCTTAGTTCGATAAAAGTGACATGCGATAGTGGAGAGAAATGCGGGAGCTCGGAGATTTGTTTCTTTTCGCTAACGCGTTTGCGTCATTCGATAATATATTAACTCATTACATTTTCGGCTCGCTTTAAATATTTTCAATGCTGCCATTTTGTTCTCGCTAAAATTTCAGACTCTGCTTGGAGCAAGCCAACGAGATGGAGCATCACACGCGAAGCCTAAACTTGGAGCTGGAAAATTTGCAGCGGCAATTGCAATCGGTGAGCCTCGAGCGCGACACCACCATGCAAGAGGCTCACCGGTTGGCCGACGATTTGGCGTCGATATCTTGCGAACTGCGCACGACTCGTAGTGAGCTCGAGGCCTCCAAAGCTGAGGTCCAAGATCTCAAGCGACAGTTGCAGACCTACGTGAGCGAGGTCAGGCGGGCCGAAGAACTCATCGGTCAGAAGGTACGTACGGCCAGGAGCCAGTTTATACAAGTACGAGCAATTTTTTGTTTATTTTTTAATGCGCTTGCGTCATCGTTGTTTTGTTGGTCCGTTTACGTACGTCTACAGGAGAACGAGCGTACGGAGATGCTCAATCACTTTCGAAGTCTGAGCCTCGAAGCCAGCGCTTTGGAGAACAACAATCACAGTTTGGAAACTGAAGCCGCCGAAGCCCGTAGCGCTTTGCAATCGGCACGAGATCTTGTGACTGATCTCGAGAGGCAGCTCTCCGACAAAGATGTTCTCGTTCGCGGTTACGAAAATCAGGTATGATGCGTTACAAAAACAAATCGTCAGACGACTCGTTTCGAACGCTCGTTTTTGTTTAATCATGATCAAATAGAGCCCTGCGTTGCCTATCTTAAAAAAAAAACAAAAAACGATAACATCTAACCTTTTCTCGTACCCACCTATTCATAACCTGTCCAATTGTTTTCATTTTTTTACAAAAAAAATTTATGAGTAATAAAAGACCGTTGATGATTCGTCACGCCAGATTATCGAAGTAACCCAGAGTGTGGCCAGTTTGGAAATTCAAGTGCAGCAATTAGAAGATCAGAGGCTGCATCTCCAAGACGAGCTTCGTACCGTGCGAACCTTGTGTGTGACGCTCGAACAGCAGAAGGATTCCCTCGACAAAAAGCTCGACGAGGCCATTGAACGCAAAACTGAGGTATTTTACTGTGATGATTATCGCGTCCTTTGACAATAATGAAATTTGCAAAAGAACTTGTAAAAATCAATTCGACAGCACAACATTTAATCGTAGTATTGCAAAGATAATTATACTTTTATTAAAAATAAATTCTTTCGAAAATTAACTCATTCTTATTTTCAAATACTCACAAAAAATATAATTAGAGATTTTTTTACATTTTATTAATATTTCAAATACACTTTATGAATTGTAACATCAATGTTACGGAAACGTTATGCATTCAATAGATTTAATACATTTTTGTATGCGACAAAAATTCATCATCTTGCTTCATTTCGTACAGCTGAAGCTTACCCTGAATATCTCCCTGATGGTTCGAATTGGGTGAGACTATCAGTACGACAGATTTTATTTTCTAGTGATTTTTATATAGGCATTCCTTTTAACCTTTTTTCTCAAGCCAACTTCACGTGTGTTATAAATTTTCCGCGCGATTATCATTGATCAATTTTCGGACAATTTATAGACAACAGTTATCAATTCTAAAAATGATTTATATTTTCTGAATTTATTATTACGTATGTTACATGATTATTCAATAGAACAAAAGTTCTAGTTAAAGGTGATAAGGCTGCATACGAGCCGAGACCACTGCACGCGTTGGATTTGTCTAAGCCTTTGGTCATACCATCAATCTGCTTCTTTTCAATAATTCAATGGAGCGACTACTAATTTTTTCAAATCGATGGTACAACCGATGTCTTGGACAAATCTAACGCACTGGATCGGTTCATCCCAACGGGGCAAGACCTTCGACGCCAAGGGCGGCGGGGATGGACCCTGGTTCTTTATATTTAAATTTCGAAGTCAAAACTTCAAAGTATTTAAACCATTTACATAGTGATACGATCACAAATGTTATTTTTAAATTGTTACTTTGAATTATTTTCGGTGTTCTAATAAAACACATGAATTGTGTTTGTTTCGCGAGATAGACTCCCCTTGTTGAAAGAACCTAAAATTTGAAATAATTGCAAAAAATGTGTTGCGATAAAAGCATTTCTTGAGATCACTTATTTTCAAAGTTGAATAATTTTTTTGCTGGTTTAAAATTAAAAAAAAAAGTTATTTGACAATCCCAGCGCAGAATACTTTTGTAATATTTGCATCATAACTTCCAAATAAACTCCATAAGAAAGTCTTTATTGCACTCCAAATTTTTGATTTCTTAAAACTCAAATTTCGCTTTTACTCAAAAAATTATTGTATTTTGCGAATGTATTCTGAAGTTGGCTTGAGGAAAAATTAAACTTTAGTCTGCTATTGCAATTCTCCGTCTGTCGTACGTGACCAAATTGTTGGTTAGTTTATACTGATTTTGAGTTTTAGTATTTTTCTATTTATTCAATTATAATTTTATTACTTGAGAGGTCTCTTAAAGTGCTATATGTGATTCTTTAGTGAAAAAAAAATATTTCAAAAATTTACGTTTTTTTTCTTAGTCGTACGATAAAATTAAAAAAAATTCCTAGATCTGTCGTACCGCCTAGAGCGGAGCGTACCGCCTAGACCCAGCCTTTTGAATTACTGTACCACTAGAATAACGCCATTAATCGTACGAGTCATATCAACCAATTCTTCGCATTAGTAATTTTCAACTATACATTTTCATTTCCTTGTAAAAGTTATAAAACTAATTTTTAAATTTATAGATTTATCTAAGTAATTCAGATATAATTTTTGTTACAACTGGCCGCTTGAATATTGGTCATGAACTTATTCACTCCAAGTTGACTATAACTTTGATCATTCAAGAATGGTTTTGCTTACATTTAATTAATTTAGAAGAACAAAACAACAATAACTAGTTGTATTATTCATTATAGTTGGAACTACAGCTGGATCGGTATCGATCGGAACAAGATATATTTCACGATCAAATGAACAAAGACCATATGATGATCGATCGTCTGGAAAAGTTGCTGGAAGAGTCACGCAAGGAAACCGCCACGGCTCAGTGTAATCAACGAGAATTACAGAGCGAAATAACCAGATTGAAATACAAGATATCGGACATGCAGAGCAAATTGTGAGTTTTTTCTCTTTCTTTTTCTTCTCGTCTGAGATTATAAAAAAATGCCTTTTTCCACATGTAGGAGCTCCGAGACGAGCGAACTGCGAAAGTATCAGACTCAAGCCAGCGAATACGGTAAGCAGATAAGCGAACTTCGACGACAGGTTACCAACGAGCGATACGAGAGAGCTAAGTTACAAGACAACCACAGTAGGTAAATGGTCTATTTGATTCACAACTTATGTACTTACAATTTCTTTTAAATTCAATTCGCGCACCTGATCGTTTATTGTTCTGAGTTAGAGAAAAGGCGGTGATTTTCGAAAAATACTATTATTACTCTGTAAAGTAATGTTATCGTAGCGTGTCTTAGTAATAACGGGCGTGAAGCAGACTGCCAGAGTCGTCAACCGAAAAGTACAACAAGTGCTACAAAGTGCCGTTGTAACACTGCATGTAATTGCGAGCCGTTGCAATCGATAAGGCGATGCCAGAGTCAAAATACGGACAGGTATGCATGATATGAAATTCATGTACAGCAAATCGCGACGAAGGATGTGTAAGCGGAGCAAGTACAACTATAAAAATTCACTTAAATAAAGTAGAGACTTTCATGCGGGCAAATAGATCGGTATCGAGATATTTCGTGCTCTTTATCCTAACTGTTGATTTGCGTGCGCACTTTCAGTGCGTTCTTTTTTTTCTGTAACAGTAATAGATTATTTTTATAACATCTGTAATAAATTTTTAACTCTGTTGCGATGCTTACTCTGCTTGCAGGTCACGAAATTCATCACCCGACAGTTACAATGTCGATCTCAACGTTATCATATAAACAAAACTCTCTAACAACTTTCACAGACGCAGCAGCAGTTCTAATAGCAGAAGCAAAGATGGCAAACTCGTGAAAATTCGCGTAACCGAGCTGTTGGACGATACGGGTCGACTGCGATCCAAGACTTTCGTGCCTCGAAAATATTGCAACGAGTTGACACAACAATCAACCTGCTGCTGTTGTTCCTGCACGTCTGCTTTGGCAAAAGTTGATAACAGTCACCTTCAAACTCGTAATGATCTGTCGCCTCGATGGATTATCGAGACGTTGGATCTTTTAAATAAAGTTATTCTTAAAAGAAAAAGGGCTAGGCTGAAGAACTGCAGTTCAATCTCCATTGTTGAGAATCAAGATAAGATGGTTCAGACGTCCATTAAGTATTGTCCGAAAGAAAGAAAGCCGCAATCGCGAGAATCTAATTGTTCCATTTCAATGCAGACTTGCGTGAACGAGGCTACACAAAATGACTTAGACATGTCCAAACCACATTTGTTAACAGTACTGAATGAAATTCAATTTTATGCTGAAAGAATCAAAGGTTATTTCGAACGTATAAATGAAAATTGCAACGAAGATGCTTTAGAAGAATGTAACAAGTCCAAAGTTCGAATGCGTGAAAATTCGGCTAATAGGTTGATTAATGATCCACTAACTCAGACGATCGAAAAAGTTGAACCACTGTTATTCAAGAAACGAAACATTTCTTCGAGACATAAATCAATAATACCCAGCACTTCAACTCCACGGAGCAGTCAAATCAATTCCAAAAGCAATTTAAACTTTTCAAATCGTAATTTGAAAAAAGACAATTTTACGGGATTAAACAAAAATATACCATGTTACGAACACAGTGACTCAGATTCAACAGATTATTTACAATTACCTGGTAGACTTAAAAGTATTAACAGTTTAGTATTTGAAGATTTGCCTGTTGTTAATAGTAGTGAATTGGAACAAATTCAAGAAAGAATCGAGCTGCTTCGAAGAGATTTGGCCATGGATTATGCAGATAGTTTCGAAGAATCTGATTGTGAAGCAACTGCAAATAATGAACTTTCATAAATGATTAGTCAATAGAAACTTGTACCAAAATATTATTTAAATTGATTAGATAAAATCATAAAATTTAATCGGCATGCTATTTGTACGTACGAAATTGTTGACACATTTCTTCAAAATGAATTTTTTGTTACTCTAACATACATATTTGTGCACCCCAAAATTTCCAAGTTGAAAATTCTGTGTGAGTTATAGACAATGTATTTCTTCTGAAATAATCGTCAATTATACTGTACTCTTTAGAAAATGCTGTTTGAATTACATTTTTACTTTTAAATTTATAAGTTTTATCTTTATTGATGGTTTTTGAATAAGCGAAAAATTTGGTAAATTAGAGAAATACATTAATGTCTTTATTTAATATAAAGTGAATACAATTAATCATTTTGCCATGTCTCTTTTTTCAAAGCACAGTTTTTTATTTGTAACATTACAGAAATAAAAAGTAACGTTGATATCGTCGGATGAAGGCAATCATCGCCAGAGGCTTTTTCATGTTAGTGAATCCATGAAATTTAATTCATGCAATCAAGAAGAACTATGAAACAATTTCAAAGAATTACTAAAAAAAATTAAGGTATCCCGAAATTTTTTTTATATTCTACACTTTCATTTTTGCATATAAAATACATGATTGAGATCCGCGAAAAATTCGTGGTTGATCTTCGCTCTTCAATTGAGTAAGTCTTAATTTATATTTTTACAATTGTTTTTTAAAAACATTTAAATTTTCATTAACTACTTAAGTAGAATGACATTTTATTTTTGTACAATACAAAGTAATTATAGTTATCAGTTACCATTTGTTTTTTCACAATTTTATAAATAAGCTATAATTTACTGCGTTGACTCCTGAGAAAAATGTACACATTTGTAATGTTTTTCAAAACTAACATTGATAGTATTTACAAGTTTGTAAATCTTTTTTGAAAAATGTTAAATGTTAGTTTATTCCCTATAATAATGAAGTCTTTAAATATATTTCTTTTTACAAGGTTATTTATTACATGCTTTAATTCACGCAATTCACACGATTCAATTCGCAATACTCTATCAAGAACTAAAAATAAAACTGATAATTACATAAATGCAATGTGTCATTTTCGTGTAAACTCTAGAAAAAATGATCGAAAAGTCCTAATTAAACTTATATTATCTGATTATTTTCGAATGTACTTGTCAGAATTTGTAGCTGATTAAATACATTAAACACATCATCTTATGACGTAGCAAAATAAATCAAAAATGTAAAGATATTTACATATCCGTTAGGAATACGTTCAAGCTAGAGCTCAATTATTATCTAAATAACATGGAAGATGGATATAGAAAATGAATTACTTCTCTTCTTACGGATTTCATGTTGAATCGCACTTATTCATAATATAAAATAATAAAACAAAAAAGAGAAGCATCTTACATGTAAGATTGCAGAATGCAATTTTTCAAGACAAATTCTACACTTTCTAAAAAAACATAGAATAAAAAAAGGTCATATATTTAATTCTTTTTCCTGTGACCGCAAATGAAAAAAGAACTAAACGAATGAATTACAAAAAACGCAATTCGTACAAATGAAGTAACATTAATTGTAATTACTTATCTACAACACTTCATAGCGAAATATCTTCAATTATCCACTACATTTTTTTAATATTTGTCTTTATCCATTTTATACACATGTAATCTTTATCTGTTACATTTCACTGAGAAAATAAATAAGAGATATCTTGGTTATTTCATCTTTTGTTTTTCACTAAAAGTGTCCGAGTACAATCACCAGGCAAATTTCTGTCTATCCTAAGCAACAGCATCCCTTTAACATAAAGACATGCATTTCGTCTTCTCTATTTATTGATTTTTATGAGTTCTTTTGTGTTATGTAATTGGCAAATCAATTTGCCAATTATAAGTTCATAGGCCTATACTTTTCAGTGCGTTTTGGATTTCCTTAAAAATTTTACATATTCAAACTTATGGAGCCTGTGGACATTCAGATTTTAATCACACATACATTGAATTTAAATATATTTTTGATGTATTCAATTGTCATTTTAAATTATGTAAATTTCTAGTATCTTAAAGAAAGTGTATCTGTAGCTCTCATTTATCTTCGTTACATTGTTATAATTAATAACTTCAATTTTTTTTAAATTTTATTGAAAGTCTGAATGTTTTACTGTGGTCACCTGTGGCCACTGCTACTCTGATCATTCAAATCGTATAAAACTTGGGCAATAGTTCTAGAAGATTCCACTTTGCTAAGTGCTACGCCAGCTAAATGAGGTTCGTATGCTCTTAAATGTCTGAAAAATAGTAAATTTAATAATTAGTCAGATTTTATGGCGAAAGTCCAATAAAATATTATTTACGAACCTTCTACCGTGTGCAGAATATATGACTAGGTTTCGCAGAATGAGGGCTGCTGTTAAACGAATACTTTTTGTGACAGGTCCTTCAT
The DNA here is from genome assembly GCA_034770305.1 of Trichogramma dendrolimi. NCBI lineage: Eukaryota > Metazoa > Arthropoda > Insecta > Hymenoptera > Trichogrammatidae > Trichogramma > Trichogramma dendrolimi. Next base: position 820,976 of record JAPMIB010000014.1, read on the forward strand.
TGTCATCCTGTAATAGAAAATGTATTTCTATACAAATTTCTGAATTTTAAACGTAATTTGAATACATATAATTGCAAACATGAAAATTCCATATTATTTTCAAATATTGTTAAGGAGATACTAGTCAGAGTAAACATTAAAATTTTCAAACATGTTTTTTTAGATTTTTACTGAATATTTTCATAAAGAGCAACGTCGATCTTTAAAAAAAAATAAAACAAGTGACAGCACATAGCTTTTTACAAACACTTTCGATTAAAATCTCAAATAAGTATTTGAAAATTTGTATTACCCTTGATTTTTGTATTCTATTAAATTCAGTGGCAGTTGAAGTGAAAGTGTTGGATAAGAAGTTGCTTATGGATAAATGAGGATTGTAAGGTGCAGAAGTGCAAATGCTGCGTGATATAAAGTAAGTGATGTTGAAGCGTATGTAATAGCGTCTACAAAGCGTAATAGGCATGAAACATGCGCTTCAAGAAAAGTAACTCATCAAACCTAAAATATTCCATGCAAAGATAAATGGGAATAATTATATTTTTTTTGTATCTAAATAAAATATCCAAATCACTCCTAACAAATTTTAAAATAAATTGAATAAATTGAATGAAAATTATTTCATAAATTGAATGAAATATTATTTCTATTAAAATTAAAATTTAATCATAATTAGTCCAATAACAATTCATAGATGTATGGACAAAACAGAAAAAGCAAAACCACACGTAGCGCGTATATTTCTAATCTAATACACAAGACGACATCGTAAATTTATTTAAAAACGATTAGAAAGTTTTTTTTTCAAGTCGTCGTTACCTGTTCCGGCGAAGGATTTTGTCCGGGTCTGGGGGAAGAGGAGCTAGTAGTGGCTGCAGCTGGCTTCGACGGCCTTTGCTGCTTTGCCAAAAGGAGAACAAGAAAGTTCGTTTTTAGGTTATCAGAAAAATTTGCGTACAATACATTATAGAAAGATAGTATACATTATTAAAAGATTATTTTAATTTCAATGCTAAAATGCGAGAGAAAGATATTTTTAAAATAGAAATCTCTCAATGAAAATTTGAAGATTAACTATTTAGAGCAAGTAAGATATCAAAATTTTCTTTGATAGAAAGATGGATAATGATTTTAAAATTTACCAATAATTCCTTAGGATTTACGAATTCCAACGCATGCCTTTTGATGGCATGTATAGCAGCGTTTGGTGCGTAACCAGAATTGACAGGCGGCGTTAGCGGTGCCGTAGTCGTCGAAACTTCCGTCTTACCTGACAATGTTAATTGCTTTCTTCTGGCAAGCATTATCTATAAAATTATAAAATATTAGCAAGTTTACCAGAAAAGGTTTTAAAGAGTGAAATTTTAATTGATTTCTAATTTTACCTCATCGCAACAGTGTCGATCGTACAAATGTGTCATTAGAGAAAATCTTCGGCGTTTCAAAGCATCGCAACTAGCCCACTGACAGATAGTTTCATCGTTACCACTGGGACAGTGAGCTTCGCACACGTGCATATAAACTTGTTTAGGTGTCTTGAATTGCCTATAAAAATAAATAGTAATATTATAACAAAGTAAAGTTACATAATAATAAATATAAAGTTAGGATTTATATTAAACACTTACTTCAAGCAGCCTCTCCATTCACAAAGAAATTTGTTAGGATCAATTTTAATAGTAATGGTTTTTGGTGTATTGCCAGGTGGAGTAGGAGTTTGACCTCTTACATTATTGTTGCTAGTTGAATTCGTGTTCGTCGTCGTTGTCGTCGTCGTCGTCGTCGTCGCTGCCGTCGCTGCTGTCGTCGTCGTTGAAGAAGTCGTCGAAGATAAATTATTCTGTGGAACACTTTTTTCCGATTTACTAGGTGTTTTTTCGGTTTCTTCTTTTTTTATTTCTTTTGGAATTTGTTGAATTTTTGTGGCAGTGACAACAGTTGTTTGCTGTTGTAAAGGTGTAGTAGGTCTCGACGTTGGTGGTGTCGGTATCGGAGCAGGTGTTGGAGTAACAACACGCACGGGCATGGGACTGGAAGGTTGTTGCGTTGTCATTTGTACCGGTAATGAATTAGTCTTAACTTGTTGTTGCTGGACCATTTGAGTAACTTGCTGAACTACGTTTGGGCTGTTAACGACAATAGTTCCAGCAGATGAAACTAACGGCGATTGTATATTAGCCACAGTCGAGCCTTGTATAGCTGCTCGAGGTACCTGAGTAACAACAATTTGCTGACCCTGTGGCGTCACAGCAACCATTTTTTGGGCCTGCGCTGGTGACGATGTTTGCGGTTGTAAAATAATGATAGTTTTAGTATTTGTACCTTGTTGCTGAGCTACCAATACAGTTTGAGGCTGTCCTTGTAACAATGCTGTCTGGGGCTGTGCTAAAACATAATTTTGACCAGCACCACCAGATATCACGTAATGCGTCTGACCCACTGCACTTTGTGGTACTTGAAGTACTTGCTGCTGTTGCGATTGAGAATTTTGTGTACGGACATTTGCAAGTGCACTGGCAGGAACTGCTACAATTTGATTGTTACCTGTGCCTATATTTTGTTGAACAACGATTTGTCGAGGGACGATTAAACCCTGTTGTTGAAGCTGCTGTTGAAGTTGTTCACGAGTTATACCGATTTTTTGTGCTGCAGTATGAACTTGAACTTGTTGCTGTAACTGATGAGATTGTTCAGATGCTGCAGCTTGAATTACATTAACTGAACCAACTGCTGAGGTAACTTTTGCAATACTTTTAGGCGGTTCTTCTTTTATTTCCTGTTTAATTTCAGTTTTGATTTCTGGTTTAATTTCTGGTTTAGTTGTGGGCTCTTCTATTAAATCTGCCTCGTCTTCAATTATATCAGCAGCAAGTGCAGCATATAAATTGGCCGCAGTAGATGATACAGTTACCTTTTCTTCTTCGGCATCTTCGGCTTTAATAGTGCTTTCAGGAGATGATGTACCATTAGCATACTTTGATTTTTTACAATTATTCAAACCTTTAGGTTCCGAACAATCTGCTGACAATGCACGTTTCATAACCAAACGAGGAGCAGATTCAGCATTATCCTCAATGACTTCTCTTTTAATTTTAACATCGGATTCTCTAAGGGCCTGTAAAATCAATTAATTTGTTTAGAAATAGTTTGTATTTCAAATACTATGTAATATAATAATATTTAAAAATATCAATCATAGTGTGATTAAAGTAGAAAAAAGTATTGGTATCATTTTGTTTACATACCCGTACCTTCTTTATATGATTCTCTACGAGATTTTTAGTTCCAATAGTTCCATTGGGTATAAATTCTTTTTCTGATTTTCTTTCCAACAAATCAGCAAGCATTACACTTTGAGCAGATTTATCTTTAAACCCTGCACAATTGGAATCTTTGGACGAACCATCTTCTTGAGCATCTATATCTAAATTACTTGGAGCACCATTAAGAAGTATACCTTCAAATGAAGTAAGAGAATTCTCTTCCTGAGTGCCTACTCCTGAACAATCACGACTTCCACCGATACCACTAGAGGATGCTAGAGAATTATTTGTTGAATCAGAATCTTCTATGACTGGTGTATTTTGGATTTTGTTGGCATTAATGTTTGCACTTGATTGACGTAGAATAATATGATTAGAATCCGTCGAAGAAACAAACAATTGAGGTGATTGATTACCGTTATCAACCTCCATAGCTTCAATCTGAAACACACAAAGTATATCAATATTTAAATCATCAAAATTAGTTCAAAATATATGGGTATGATAGAAGTTAATAATTAAGATTACTTTTTCTCCATTGTTTGCCACCATTAATTTAGCTCCATTTAATCTCTGAACTTTTTTTACTGCAACCACTGTCTTATTGGGTTTTACACTAATTATTTTCAACGGTGTAGTACCAATAGTTTGGACTTGCTGAAGCTGTTGCTGTCTCTGTTTCAATTGCTGTTGCTGTTGCTGTCGTTGGGCCACCTATTAAATTTGTTCATTTCAATTATTTTTTCATAAATAATATTGATTTAATAATACTTTTATATTAAATAACTCCATAATAAACCATGCTCTGTTAGTTAATACTAGAATGGTTATCAGTGCCTTTTGTTAAGGGATAGAAGGAAAAAAATAGTTTTAAATTAAGGAGATTCCAAAGCTTTTGGTATCTCCTGATAAAAACAATATACAACAAAACAATTATAAAAACAAAAATTAATCTAGGCATGCCAAAAAATCTAGACTACTTAAAACACACATAAAAAAAATCGAAATTAAAAGAATAGTAACGGTATCATTGATAGTTCTCACGCTGCAAATATCCTTTAGATGCAGTAACAGCTTTTTCATAATAACAATAATAATAATAATAATAATAATAATAATAATAATAATAATAATAATAATAATAATAATAATAATAATAATAATAATAATAATAATAATAATAATAATAATAATAATAATAAATTAAAAGTCAATAAACCATTCCACAATTGAAAGAGGTTAACACTGATTTGAAATTAACTGATAAAATTCAAAATTAATCAAAAAACGATAGATACTTCTTAGTATAGCTTTTGACCTCATAACTATTAAAATTACTACGCTAATCTATATTAGAATACAAAACAAAATCAGCAGGTCACTAAGTACCTGGCCGGCAGTTAGTAGCTGGTTGGCACTGATGCTGGCTGTTGTTGTAGTATTGGAAGATTGCACACACTCATTTCCAACTGTTACCTTAGTTGCCAACAGGCTTTTTATTATGCTCGATGATGTTGCATTACCACTTCTGATTGGGTCTTCTTTCAAAATTACTTGAACAGTTTGTGGTTGTTGTGGTTGAGTTGATGAAACAACTGTTTGTTGGGTACCACTTGCAAGTAGTGCATGACTAAGATGTGGGTGAGCTACAGAAACCTGAATTAAAAAAAGAGCTGCTTGTGATTTGATTTAATTTGATTTGATTGTTTTATTACTGTGAGCATTACAATAGGCTGTTTTCATTGACCGTCACTAACCGTCTGCAGCAACCAGCTGATTTGCCTGGAGGTAAAACAAACGGGGCCTCCATATGCTTTACACGTTAAAGTTGGTTGGTAAAAATGCGTACCTATAATTTGCACTAGAGTAAAAAAATAAATTAAAAATATCTCGATAAAGAGGAAATTCTCACCTTTCGAAATATCGAAATCGTTTTAAGTTTTAGTCTTTAGTTTGTGAATAAAAAAATATTGAAATTTTTGCTTTTTGTGTGCGCTACTTTCAATAAACTTTAATATAATGGTTTTATATTTCTTGTTGCATAAGATTTTATCATTGTTTTATACTATAATTATAATGGTTTTACCATGGTACAATCGTAATTTCGAAGAATTGAGAAAATTATCTCGCAAACGACATAAAGCCCAAGTTTACTGTCGGTAAAAATATATTTTCCTTAAGTCTTCGGATTTACGATTCTATTTTTTTTTCTTTAAGCACGCGAAAGAATTATAAGTTCTCCACTTAAGAGTTTACATTGCAAGCCGAAACAAAACCATTATATTAAAGTTTATTGAAAGTAGCGCACACAAAAAGCAAAAATTTCAATATTTTTTTATTCACAAACTAAAGACTAAAACTTAAAACGGTTTCGATATTTCTAAAGCTGAGGATTTCCTCTTTATAGAGATATTTTTAGTTTATTTTATTACTCTAGTGCAAATTATTTGTACGCATTTTTACCAACCAACTCTAACGTGTAAAGCATATGGAGGCCCCGTTTGTTTTACCTCCAGGCAAATTAGCTGATTGCTGCAGACGGTTAGTGACGGTCAATGAAAACAGCCTATAGATACAATTTTGAATAGTTTGGCCAGTTTTAGAAATTTAATGCAATTCTAGAGGATTTTCAGGAATATTATTACCATGATTATCAGAATATAATTTGAAATTAAATTTTATACTTTTTTTCGCAATGTATAAATTATTTATAAACTGTATAGATATGATTAAAACATTGTTTCAGTCAGAAGTATGAATTCAGATTTTTAGTTCAGGGTGAAATTCCATTTTATATTAATTAAATTTGCCCATTGATATGATAGATTTAATTAATGTTCAAAATGAACGTTTGTGACAATTTTTATGAATAGCAATATTTGTTTATCATTTTTGTTCAAAAAAATAAGTTTTTAAAATTCTAAAAATTTGCATGCAAACACGAATAAACGAGAGCTCATTAATTATTTCTTTATAAATCTGTCCATGAATATAAATGTATCGTTGATCTAAATTCAATCAGATAGACTTATAAAATTTATCTTTCAAAATTTGATATAATAAGCATAAATCATAAATGATAAGGATCTATTACAATTCCAACACCAATAAACAAAGGTCTTTGTTAAAAGGTAAGAAATGGTTTGAGTTCTCTTCAAGTCTATATTAGAAAATGTATAAATTATAAAAAGAGGTAAATTAAAAAATTATAGTCAAATAAATATTAGCTCTCTCGATTGATAATTGCTCGAATCTAGAAATTTCTAAAATTTTTTGGTTAAATTTTATTTCATTTAGATAATGAGCTGCTTAAAATTAATTGATGAAATTAAATGAATTGTTCACAAAAATAAGCATTTTACAAAAAAACGTTTTAAAAAAATTTGAGCGTTTGTTGTTATCATTATTGTTGTCTTTAAGCGTAATTGCATTTTTTATTCATGTATGTGTATTTAAATATTTTTCGTAGTACTAAAAGTATCTAGAATTTATGATAAAAAAAATTTCATAACGAAATTATCGCGAAATGCGCAACAAAATTATCGCGGCAAAAAATGTTATTGAAAGTTGTCAATTTTCAGCTGCTTCTATCTTTGTCTATTTATTTATATCGTATCAAGACGAATTTTTCTTTCACTGCTTGGAAATTTTGCCCCTTTTAAATCCAGTATACTAAGAATGGGCTCGAGTCAATATCGAGTAACCAGTAGTATTTGAGCGCAACACTAAAAATGACTGAAAAAAATTTATTGTCTAAACGTGTACATGGACTACAGTAATTTGTTTATCAAAATCTAACATACACCATCGCAAAGTACTCTTTTCAACGAGTAATTTAAAAAAAATAGAGCACTCTACGATTATTTTTTGCGCCCTTTAGGTCGTTGTGAAGGTACCATTTTAAGTACGTGAAATGCCTCGTTTAGGTTGAATTGACTCGATTTTTGGACATTTTGTGTACACAAATGGTACCTGCAAAACGGCATACAGGGCGCGAAAATAATCATAGAGAGCTCTATTTATTTTTAAATTACTCTTTGAAAAAGAGTACTTTGCGATGGTGTATGTTAGATTTTGATACACAAATTACTATAGTCCATGTACACGTTCATACAATCAATTTTTTTCAGTCGTTTTTAGTGTTGCGCTCAAATACTACTGGTAACTCGATATTGACTCGAGCCCATTCTTGATATAAATGGATTTAAAAGGGGACAAAATTTCCAAGAAATCAAAGAAAAATTCGTCTTGATACGATCTAAATTTATAGAGCAAGATAAAAGCAGTTGAAAATTGACAAATTTCGATAAAATTTTTTGCCGTGATAATTTTGTTGCGTATTGTATAAGCATTCCTTTTTAACATACATTGTAATAAATAGTTTATTTCGTTATGAAATTTTTTTTATCATAAATTCCAGATACTTTTAATACTACGAAAAATATTTAAATACACATACATGAATAAAAAATATAATCACGCTCAAAGACAACGATAATGATAACAACAAACACTTCCAAATCTTTTTAAAACAATTTTTTCAAAATGCTTATTTGCGATAATTTAGTTGCGTAGTGTAATATCATTCTAGAACAGAAAATCTATCAACATGCTAATAATATTTTCACGCCCTTTAACCATAAAAAAGCATTTTTAGAAAAAATATGCATGTTTGTTAAAGAAAAATATCGAAAGCTTTTAATGAAAGTAATAACTATATCTAGTATTTAAAAAATACATCAAGAGCAACAATAGAGAGAGTACTAGACAAAAGTAATAAAAACTTGATGCGATGCAGATCAATAGATAAAAAAAATATAGACATCGGAGAGAACCCACCTGACTCGGGGCTCTTAAACACGGGATTGTGGCTTTCGCCGGGGCGGACAGTTGGGCTTTGAGGATGGGGGATGACGGCGCCATTGTGGACGCCGTCGAATTATCGTTAAGATGATGTTGCACCTTAACTGGCGTTGTTGTTGTTGTTGTCATCGTCGACGTCGATACAGCATTGTTCGAAGTTGTAGCTGTACCAACTGTGTTATTAATTGTAGAAGTACTTGCACATACCACAACTGGATTGGGATTAGCTCGAACAGAGATTCCTTCGTAATACTTAGAATTGTTGATACCTTCGCTTCCAGAATTTATTCCACCAAATACCGATCTGTGAAAAATATACAGATTTACCAGTTTTATTGTAAAAAATCTTTTAAAGATAAGTTAAAGTAACATTATGAAATATTACGCACTTTACACATCTTGGAAAATGCGCGGGAGCAATGACACCTCTTCTTCCCGATTGCGTGCAAAAGCTAAAATATTTTTTATAAACTTCTTCTTGTTCAACTTTTCCTCCCACAGCGGGTTCATAGTTAGCTCGAAGAAAGTTGACGGCAAATTGGTCATTTTCTTCAATAACTTGCCGATGGGAATATTGTTGCTGTTGAGCAGAAGCTGCTGCTTCTGAAAAAAAAACAAAATCAATTATGTTAAGTTTTAAAACGTAGAAAAATGTAAAAAAATAATTTATATAATGTCAATTTACTTGCTGCTGCCGTGTTTTTGGGCGTGGAAGGTCTAGAATTATTGGCAGTGTTACTGTTTTTAATCGGCGTCGTCGTTTGTACTTGGTGCACTTGTTGAGTTGACGATTGAGTAACAGTTGCTGTATTCGTAACCTGTTGCTGAGGCACTGTCTTAACAGCCATGTGTTGCTGCTGAGAAGCAATCAACGACGAAACTGATATCGTTTGGTGAGGTGTAGTTGAAGGGCTACTGCTAGAACTCACACTTATAGCCGTCGGAGCCGCTGGCACGGTACTGTGTTGTACGGGCACCGTAACCACTTGATGTGAATGAGACGATGGGCCATGCTGACCTATTGTAGCCTGAGGAGTTTGAGGCATCGATGGTGTCTGTGGTTGCGAGCTTGCTGGTACAGACGACACCGTTTCGACCACCTTCATGAGTATACATGCTTTAGGTCCGTAACTTTGAGCCTCCACAGTAACAAGCGCTACGAGTGTATCGATAGCTCCTCTGACTCTAGAAACACTCGTGCAAGGACGCTCACCCAGCGAGGTCAAAGCATAGAGGCATTCGAGTGTATAAACTAACAAAGCTATGTCGCTCAAAGCCAAGAACCTGCATATAGTCTCGTACACCTGATCATCTAGACTAAGTGTGAGCATTTCTTCGTTGGCGTCTTGTTGACTGATTTTGTTTAGAACGTCCAAACAACTTATGACTATAAATCTGTCCTGAGAGTGGATACCTTTGGTTATACTTTCTAGTACCATTTTCGACATATTTTCGCCTACTTCTCGCAATACTATTTCGTTGGCGATGTTTCCAAATGTATCGAACCCTAATTGATGGAGACAATTCCAACTTGCTCTGACACACAACATGACGAAACGTAGCAAAGAAATATTTTTGGCCAGAACAGGAGCATTTTCCGTGGTAAAACTGAGATTACGAAGTATAGTAGCTATTTGCAGAACTCTTTGACCGTAAAGGTCTTGAGTGCCTAGTGTTCGACCAACACAAAACAATTCCCGGTCATCGTCGTCAAATTTGATGGTGCTAGCAGCGCGTTCTCTGAGTGCCGCTACAACATCAGTTTGTAAGTGAGGTGCAAGATGCTCAGAAATTATTTCAATGTCGTTATTAAGATCCCTTTCAATGTCCATAGAAGCATCGTCAAGATCGATCGGACCTTGCTCGGTGTTTTCGATACTGGTCGCTAGAGGACCGTTGAATCTCCTCCAACCAAAAACTTTCTTCCCGGAATCTTTTTCACTTTTCTTCATGTAAATTCTTTCGTCGGTTAGCTGAAGTAGATTACTATCCTCTACAACATCGTGCCAAAATGAGTTGATTGAGTAGTTTCGGACTTTCGAGTAGCTTTCAACGAATAATTGTCTCGTTCCTGGCGAATCGTAGACACCCGCATGAGCCAATAAGTGATTGATAATTCGTGGATAGCGATCGAGCCTAAGCAAGTGTTTTCCCTCGCTCGATAATAGGTTGCATACATTAATAGCGAAGTCTTGCTCGTTCGGCAAAGGCGAAAGCAACGAAAGCGCCAGTTTATCGTAGGATGTCGGTTTGTAGAGATTCGACGACAAGCCATTATATTCACGAAGAGATTCTGAAAAATATGAATGGCGATTTCTTAGAAACTACTTTTCACTCAATTAAAATGATATCATAATTATTGTCCACAGTTCAATAAAAAACTAAATACAATCAGGAAATTGTTGACCGAATGAAGGCACTGTAAATGTCGCCTATTATATCAAATTATTGATTTTATGAGTTGGTATCTTTTTTTATATATTTTACCGTGACTTTTAAGATGAAAGAGCAAGCTCAATTTTTGACATTATGCACATAATTAAAAATAAAATATAACAATTAGGCGAGATGAATGCAGCCACTTCGTAAAATTTTATAGAAGTTTATGGAAAGAACTATCAACTGTTCTGTAATGTGTAAGAAAATACAATGTTAAGTTAAAAAAAACAATTAAATAATACACTGAAAAAATTTTATCAATTTTTTTTTAATTTTCACAGATAGAGATATGAAATATAAGTGTATTTATAGTGCCCTCGTTATATAAAATGTGGTATACAGTAACGGATGTATGTTTTTTAGCAGGTTCAACAAAACTTGTGACAAATTTTTAAATTGTTTTTTGTTCATTCAATGTAAATTTAAGCGTCGGTAGAAGATATTTTTTTTAAACACAATTCGTTATTTTATTTTTCCCATTTATTATAAAAGGATTAACAATTTTCTAGAGAGAATAAAAGAAGGTTATGCAACTAATGCAGTAACGATAAACTCATTACTCTTTGTATTTTTACGTTTGTGTATAATTTCTTAATTTAAAAAGATTCAGATAAATAAATATTTTTAAGATAATTTTTCAAATTCAATATGTTTTCGATCGAGAATAAACCTACGTTTAGCAAATTAATTTATTAATTTAACCTACCAGCTATATTATGTTGATTGTGATTGTAAGTCAATGGTACGGAATGAAGTGATCGAGCATTCCATTTCCGATGCCTTGAGTCGTCATCATCATCGTCCGCTTGATGACCATCTTCACCAAGGAAATGTACCTTTTCGTATCTGTCTAGGTACCTGTAAAAACAATCGATGTTTTAATTTGACGATTTTATTTCAGTTTACACAATACAAAATAGAAAGTTTACCTAAGATAAATTTGTTTGAGACCAACACCGCTATTAACACAGCCACTGGGCAGATGAAAATCTTCGCAAAGTTGCGTCCATTCATTTTTATTGTTTACCTGTAAAGTAGAGTATTTTTAGTTATGAATAAATTATGATTGTAATAATACAAAAATAAACGTACTATTTTTAGAATTTATAATTTACAAGTTTCAAAGAGGTTCATTTCAACAATATTTGTGAGTAAAGAGTTTTTTAAACGTGAAAAAAAAGAAGACCATTTAAATTTATAGCAAAGAATAAACAAATCTCAATACGAGGAGCTCTAAATTATTTGGTATGTTGGATTTTATTCAAATTTCAAAGTATATTTTTCTAGGCAGAATGTAATTCCTTTTCATGTTGCAATTTTCTTTACTTCATTTCCTTTACTGAATAACAAATTGAAGTAAATTTTTTAGTGCATTGACGAATTTTCTCCCAATTTTTAAACTTCAAATAAAAAAATGTTGTTTTTAAAATTCATTGTCCGCTAGTGCAAAATATGTCATGTATGCAATGAATATATGTCAGATAGATCAAAAAAGTATGTAAAGCATCAGTTAGTTTACTGAATCCACTGAAAGACAAATTTCAATATATTTTGAGTCAAGACGCGTGAAGAGAGTTGATAACACATTTATTACAGTCTCGAAAGAGGGGGGGGGGGGGGGGGGGGGGGGGGGGTTACTGACCCTAACACTGGATTGCCGACAAAACCCAAACAAATCGTTACCGGTTTGGGTGTTTTCCATTTAGAAAATCGATTGTCTTCAACGGTATACGAAAGAGACAGATCAATGTCGAGAAGAACTATAAACCGAACGTATTATTTGGGCGTGAAGGTAAAAGATAGAAAGAGCGAAGAAACTAAAATATCTTTTATTATAAACCTAAGCCAACGAAAATTAAATAGGGGCATTGATCTGAGCTGGGGCTGTAGGAACTAGGAACGTACTATGCGGCGTGTGCATATGAACGCACGCGCATGCGCTTTCAGTGAACACGTGCGGATCATGATTGTATACTTATTATTGGAACCTTGGTTGGGCATGTGAGTTGAATGTATGCAAGGTTGTGTTACGATTAATGTAAGGAATTAGTTTGAACCATTTAAAGTGATTAATTTTTCTTGGCATTTTAAAAACTTAATAGTATCAATAATTTACTTTGATTCAAGAAAAAATAAAAATTACGAGGTACAAAGAAATTCCATATGCATTATTGATCATTTAAAATTAAATTAATATTTTATCTATAGATTTAACGAATTCAATAAGATGTCCAGTTGTCAAGAAAGCATTATTTTTTAGTTGGGTTGTGGCATTTAACTGTTTCCACGAGACATTACACATCCATATCAAGCTTAAAATAAAACGATTTTTAAGAAACGCAAAAGGGAGGGTTTCCATAAGCTCAGAATGTTTTTAGATCTGCGTGGTTTATTTGCGTTCGATTAACTTTGAATTATGAAAAAGAAAATCTAGACAGCAATAAAAGTAACGGCCGTAACAGTATCTGAGCAGTGCTAGAGCCCCACTGCTATTAGGTAGCTACTATAGCAATACGTGAATTATTCCCGTGCCGGGCGTACGCTTGTAGTCTGTCTGCATGCGTATGAGTGTACTGTTGTTGTTGCTCTCTCTCTTTTCCTCTCTCTTTTACTCGCTCGCTTGCTCGTGGCATCGAGTGTGACTCGACTCACTCGTTGGTGTGTATATTCTGTACGTACCCCGCGGCCCCCGAGTTTGTGGCTCGAGCAGCAGCGCGACTCGACCGACTGACCGACCAACTGACAGTCAGCTGATCGTCCTCTCTCGCGCGTGCCAGAGGTGGAGAGGAGGAAGAGGTGGAAGAAGCGCGTGCCGTGTGCTTAAGGGAGAGGGAGAAGGGGGTGTCGGTGGGCGACGTGCAGTCTAGCTCCACACACACACACACACACACACACATATACCGGCCGGTATTTTGAAGCAGTAACAGCAACTCGAAGTATGTTATATATATATATATATTTGCTAGTGCTTTGCACTCGAACGTATAAGTCCAAAGACAGGGCAATGGCACGCGTAATCGAGATACGAGGCACGCACATGCATACAATACACACACTCCCTCAGTCAACGCGCTCGTACATGGTGTCGTCATCGAGAGGAGCGACGTATATAACATCGCCATAGTAGATACCGGTATTTTTCGCCTTTGCGGCACTATTGTAATGTCGTTGCTTCACCGTATTCGTCGTTGTCGTTGTTATCAGTTGATCGGTTGTTTTACTTGTGCTCGGACGCAGATACTTGAAGCTCTATAATTTTAAATATGATGAAGTACGATTAATCAAGCTGAAAGCTTGCGAACCACTCAAATCCACGCCTTGTATAATGAGATGCATGGTTAAAAAGTTAACGAATGCGTTTCATATTAAGTGAAAGTTTAAGTTAGGATCATTTCATATTATAGTGTCTACAGTTCTAAAGTATTGTAAATACTTTATAAGTCTAATATCTATGTCAACAAAAGAATCGGATTTTTTTATAAAGTAAGCTTTCACTTATTTTCAGCTCTTAGCACATTATTTGCGACTTAACCATGCATCGACAATAAAATAAAACCATGTTTACATTTCAAAAAATTTTAAAGAGCCCAACTGTACACGTACGTGTATACTTTTCTTTCGAAAAAACGTCAAGTCTCGGTTATTTTTGTGTCCGTTTAAAAATTAATTTTTATTATTAAAATGCCCTCCAATTTTTATTAGCAATCCGAAAGTATATCATATATTGCACGTGTACGCGGGAGTTTGAATGATAATCGAAGTTCTGTCGTTTGCTCTAATCGCCATCATTCAAAAACGTTCAGTTTAGAATGTAAGTAAAGAACACATTATATCCTTGTCTCAAAAGAGCCTGAGTTTTACCCAATATGAAAATAAAAGTAATAGTAGATTACGAGTTTTGAGGATTTTTAGTTCTTCGCTCTCTGGCCACGAATAATGCTAGTTCTATCAATTTTCAATTTTAAGACATAAAAAAAACTTATAATGAATTATAAGGCCGGAAGTACAAATATAGTTAATAGTAAATAAGTCACTACATATAAACAATAATGATTATCTTTTGAAAGGTATAAAAAACATGTATTAGTTGATAAAACTCAAAAAACATTATATATAAAGCTCTACTTTCAGTCAAATCAATTCAAAATTAAGCAAAAAAAGTTTGAAATTCGTTATAATTAGTTAGTCTCTTCATAATTAATTCCTTTCGATGGTTGAATTAAAAAACGCAAAATTCTTGTAGCGTACTAAAAAACCTCTGCATAATGAATTTAAATAGGTTGATTCAAAAACTTCATCAAAATAGTTATTTTCGTCATACTATTGAATAAAATATTGTTGTTGTCTGATCTATATTTAGTTAGACGTACTCATCAAAACAGGGTTGTAATCATTCCAAATGTAAGAATCCGTAGACCACGAAATTTGATTAAAATCAAATTTGATTCACAAATCAATTTTGATATGTGACTAAAAAAAAGATTAATTTACGAATAAAATTGATTCAAGAATTAAACTGAATTTGAATCGTAAATTAACTTAAATCTTTACAATCCTGCTTTAAAATTACTATTGAATCGGATTCTTCAACGAGTAAACGAAAGTGTACATACAAAGTATAATCATGCAAGTGTAATCCTCTTTACAATTTATATTGGATGAATCGTGAGCTTGTTTCGTAATTGGTAATTGCGAAATTTATATAAACTAAATTTTCAGAGCATTATATCATACACCAAAATGTCGAAAGATGAGAAAAAATCGTTTTATCCAAAAGTAATTAGCAAGAATAGAAAAGGGATTGATTTTAATTCATACGTTGCTCAAGTTGAAGATGATCGACGAAAATAGTAGCTAATGTTTTGTGTTTTAACGGCCGATAAGGGGCACACACGCATACATTTTCTTTCAGAATCCAGACATAGTGCGTAGTGTCAAAGCGATCAAGCACATCAAAAGATTATTTACACATGCACTGATACATATTCAAAGTAGGAGAAAGAGAGAGGGAGAGAGCTTATAAAGCATATAGGCTTTGTCGTGAACTCAAGGTGCAGTGACCTCTAAAGCATTGCTCATATGTATATAGTTAATACAACAGATAGAAATGAGTGAGAGAGAGAGAGAAGGAGGGTTTACCCCTTCACCGCGACTATTTTTCACGTATAAGCGTGTGAAGGGGTAAATTGAGTTATTATTCTCCTGCTCACTAGTGTCGATATTTTCGAGAGAATAACATTTGGCCGGCTTTGTTAAGCGCGTTAACCTGCTTCGGCACGTGTCGCATGAGACGAAAAGTGACTTTTAAACGAGTGTAGGCATATTGTTGATGTGGCGTATAGCATGCTTTTGTTTGCGAGGTGAATACACAATTTCCCTTAAGATTGTAATATTTGTTTATTGCAGAACTTTTCCATGGCCGCATTTAAAAAATATATAACGTGTGAAGTTTTGCTTAGAATAAATTTCCGTTAAAACAGTTACTTTATGGGTATAATGGAAAAATGTTGAAAAAATGTTGATTGCTAAGGATTTTCTCAAAAGCATTAAGCCTACGAGTATTTTATTTGCTCGAATAATGTTTACGTAATCATTATTTTGTCAGCAGTCATAATATTTCGAAGCAAGAGGATTTATAATAAACAAAAATTTGCAGCTCTATTTATATACATACGAGCGAACGTATTGACAGTCGTATGCGGTACGAGAGCTCGTTCATCGCAGAAACAGTTCCTGGCAGTCGTGTATATCTTTCTCTCTGCATGCGCACTTATATATAGCCGCACGTATAATATACACGGGCATATAGCATGGGGCGCCGTGTTGCCACATCTTCTTCCTTGCGCGAACGGTCGACACTATACAGTGTAAATGTCTAGTAGTACACGGACTTGTCGCGCATTTATACGGTTCATCCTCCTCCGTATACGTACATGCGTGCACTGTACACATACGCGTGAGCAGCCACCACCAAACTCCCATACGGTTCTGTGCTTTTAACTCTCTTGTCTTCGCTTGTCGCCGCTACTCTATTATACATCCTTTGTCGCGATTGCACGCGCGCATACGCGGATGTGAATACCATCATTTAGAAACCTAACAGCCCCATCGAGCACGACATTGCTTCTACGTTTTTATCCTTTGAAACAACAATGTATTAGCAATATATTTTGGAAAATAGTTTTCAAATATTCTCTTATTTTAAAATATAAATTAGCAAAGAATTTTCTATGCTAGCACTTGGTTTTTACATTTATTTTTGTTTTTGCATCTGTCAAAATCTATCTATCTACCATTTCAATGTAAAATAAATTACATCCTTTAGTGCCAGCTGACTATCCTGTTACAATGTACTTTCCAACATAGTTTTAATTGGCATATTGAATAATTTTTTACGTTGAACGAAGTAACTGCATCTAATAAGAAATTTTTGGAAACATTAATAGAAACGGTCAAATTGATTTAGTTGTGAGAAATTCGTTTCAGAATGAAATTTTTTTACTTAAAATTCAAACGAAATATTTGCCTCTGACAGAAAATTAAAAAACTAGGTAAATCGAACAATACAGAGAAAACGAGAGAGATATCACGTAATAATAATAAAAAAAATAATAATACAAATAATAATGATGATAATTATGATGATAATAATAATGCACGATACGCGTGCGCGCATACGTATATTATGTACACATAAACATGAATACATGTATGCGTCTACACATCAATCTTCTTCGATGAACATCAGTTCTTAGCGACGTTGCCAAATGTATTTACCATGTTATATACCTACCAAACATACAAAATATTTTTTGCAGTCATGGGAATAGCTGTTTTACAACTGTAAGGGCTAAAATGCGGGTTTCCTCAAAGAGTTTACAATTTACGCATAAATTACGCCGTGCCCGGTTACCTACTGTCACCTATTACCGTCCGTAAACAAGTCAGTCCTTTGTATTGCTCTGAATTCTGTATATGCGAACATTCCACCAGCTATTTTTGTGATTTTGATTGATACTTGAATAATTTCGTTATTGTCGAAAATTTTACCAAAGTCCCATTTGAACTTTCTGCAGAAAAAATGTCCAAAATAATTTTTTAAACGTTTTTGAAAAAATCCATAGCATACCTCGAATTGGTTAATACGGTGAATTAAGATGATAGGGCGTAAAATGCATCGTGGACATTGGTATGTCTACAATTCTTAAATGTGTCAACATAAATCTATGCGGTGCATGTGACTATATAATTTTATACATAGAGTTGAGTTCTACATAAGTAAGCGCGTAAGATCATGGCACATAACAAAGATTATTTTTCGAACAACATGTCAATTTCGTCACTCTTCCACCAGACGGCAGCATCGAACGAACATACCTCCACCCACTTGGACATCCGTTTGCTTTTTCATTTTTTATTTTAATCAAAACGTTGGGTTTGAAATCAAAAGGGCAAAGATAAAAGCAGCAGCAAACGAATAGATCTGTCCGTTTAAAAGTTGAGTGTGGCGCGCAGCGCGAGAAATCCGAAATCGATTCTACGGGCTGCTCTCACTTACACTGTGCACAATATACATGTATATAGTATAAGTATATCAAGCATACAGTGTACAGTATTATATATATATATATATAAAACACATAGCAGCAGTGGCAGCCGTCAGAGATCAGAGTCGCTCAACGCCTTTTAGCTATGTATGTGTGAGTATAGGCCGCGCGCATGCCTCCTCTCCTTGCGCACTGTGTACATGCACATATGTGTGTTATGAGTATGTACGTATGTATATGAATTTAATGCATATGTACAATGTTGTCGTTGCGATCAGGTAAGCAGGCAACGATGTGGTGGGGGAAGATCTAGCAGAGAACCGACACTGCTGCATTCACACATGCGTACATGTACTATATACAGTGGCGAGCATACGTCCTGATGGCTATGGGCGCTGTTGCCGCGCGTATCGACCGAAACTGCAGCAGCAACTAGCGCGCGGGGCTCTGCCCCCGCCGTGTTGTGTCTGCCGCCTGCCTCTATGCTTGCTATGAGCAGCAGCAGTTTTACACTCGCGAAAGAGAGTTATTCGGATTAACTTAACTTATTACGATAGAATGGATTCGTTCGCCTTTGACTTTTCAGCCCGCGTCCGACTATCTGCATCTTCAGTTCAAGATGGAGCTTTTTTATGCTCTTTAATTTTCGTCATGCATTTTTTCAAGGAATTTCATTTTCACCGTGTGAGACTTCATAAAAACACAGACTGTTACATAAATTTTAGTTATATATGACGAAAATTCATTTAACTTCAATAAGAAATGAATTCTTCAATCTCTTTGGGTGATGATTCGAATGGCAACAAACGGACCCATCTAAAGCCATAGCGATATGATACAGAAAATTACAAAGTTACGAGCTTCTGGAGGATCAAACTATATCAGACCCGTCATAAGCACGAGTCGCTATTTCACCTGAGTCAGCTCAGACTACGATATTGCATTGACCTTTTTTATTCAAAAAATTGTCGTCTTTCTACATGTATGCCTCGATCGACTCATCTAGACTTTCGTCTTTTGCTTATAAAGCGTACCGTTGCACTTTTTTTTATCGACCCATCTTGACTACAAAGCTTTTTGTGTGTTCATGGTGTTCGGATTCGACATCGTTTTTGCGAGTTCTTTGTGTTTTTTCAAAAAAATTTGGTTTTATTTTAAATATTAATTTTAGTAATCAGTATGAGTTTTTTATGTAATACTACGTACATTTTTCTTGAAATATATGTATTATTTGAAATGGATTCTATGCAATTAGTAAATGAGCAACTCAAAAATATAAAGTAGTGAATAATACCTATAACAATATATTTATTACGATTTTTGTCATAGTTAAATAAATGGTTTTGAATGGTCAAGATTTTGTAAAAATAAGAAGTAACATTTTTTATCACTTCACAAATAAGCTTGAAAATCGAGTGAAAGTTCAATCTATTGGCAAATAATTGTGAAATCCATCAAATTTATTTCTTCAGTACCGCAATCATATGCTTTTATGTACATTGCTTTGAAAAATTTTTATATCTATATTTTTTCTCGCTTTTCCTTAATTCTCGTTCGATTCTCTAAGTTGATCGCGATTTGCGTTTGGTGAACTGTAATCTCTCTCTCTCTCTCTCTCTTTCTCTCTTTATCTTTCGTTCTCATGCTTCTTTCTCCCGTCGCGTTCTCTGTCTTTCTCTCTCTCGCTCTTTTGGATAATAGTACTCAACGCCATGTGCTCACCCCCCACACGCCCGTCCGTTAACGTTAGCCTGACCGATCTCGCTGTCGCTCTCTCTTTCTCTCTCTCTCTCTCTCTCTGCCTCCCTCGCCTACATGTACACTACTATGCACACCGCGACGACCCTGACCTTGCACCACTTCCGCGTTATCCTAGTGCGCGCACTGCGCTTCGCGTATACCTACTACCAATAGCACATAAGTTCTCGCTCTCTCTCACTCTTTCTCGCTTGCTGGCGCGCTTTTCAGGCCTAAAAAGCTCCCCAACGTGTATCAATCGACGGTAACTGCAGCGAACACTCGCCGCTGTACCGCACCGAGCTATTTCATTATACTTGTGCTCAAGACGGGGATGCGCATCGTATCAGAGCTGAATTTGATGAGATGAGCTAAGAAAGCTGAGATTATTTTTAATTTTTTAAATTTGATGAATGCTAAGTTTAACCAAGCACTAATGAAGAACTTTGGCTTAAATAAAGGAATTTATTTATATAAAAGTTTTGCGCCGCGATTCCTAAATGGTATTTTTGTAAGTAAGTTCCCTATTCGATATGTATTATTATTCTAGACGATGGTAAAATATCTTACCAGTTGAAAGAGCTACTAAGCTTTTTCTATTGAGCTCTTTTTATTAAGACTTTTCTATATTTGTATATAAAAGAATATTTTATATCATGCACTGCATTATTTTGATAATATAAGTTTTTCCTTTCAAAGAATTTTCATAAAATCTGAAAAAAACTTTACTACACATTTTTTTTAAATGTTGTGCACTCTTATTGCATTCAACTTTATTCAACTTTATTCAACTCTTCAACTTTCATTCAACTCTATTCCAAATCAAAGTATAAAATACATATAACACCATACTCAAGGTAGCAAGTTCATTGAATAAAGCACAAGAATGTAAATCACAAATACTTTGGCATTATTAATCATACTTGAAAATGATTTGTAAATTGGCTCCTTCCAATGAAATGAAGAATGTTTAAAAAATATTAGGTTTTCAAATAAATTTTTTCTTTTGTTTGTTGCTTCACAGTTATTAGCAGCCTTACATTATCAACAGTTGAAGTGCATTGCTGAATTAATTTTTAAACAAAAAATGATCTTTACTTGCTGTGAAACATCTTTAATGCTTATTGATAAATTAAAAACAATATCTCATAAATTGATGTATAAAATTAAAGAGACTATCTATTCGCACTTTGTTAACCATTATATATCATATTGTGTACGCGATAGAATAATATTATGGTTTATTATAGAGTGATTATTATTATTATTATATTATTAGACAGTTTCAAAATTAAAATAAAATGGTACTAACCGATATCCACCCATTTCTAGCGGTGACTAATGTATACAGTTTATACAAATCAACTTCTTTTCCATCGATTTTAGGAAGTTTTTTAAAAGAAGTCCTGAAAAAAATCAAAATAATTTTAATGAACTGATGATTTATAAATGAAAATATTGAATCTAAATTCTGATAATAGTTTTATTTTATCGAAATAGATGTTTCAGTAAAAAATGAAAAAAATAGAAAAACTGACATATAGATAACCAATTTTTAAAAAGTTTGGTATAATAGCTAAGATTCTACTCAAAAGTTGTACAAGTATAAATATATACTATATGGTATATGTATACTACAAATCCATCAAAATAAATAAAATTAGTATCAAGTGATTTGCAATGTAGCATAATTCAATATATTAAATATTTTTAACAATGAATTATGCTTCAATCAAGATTTTTTTCATTGTGATTCAGATTTTCAACATTCGACATCAGAATAGATTCAATCTTCAAATTACATTTGATATCCACTATTTTTTTTTCCAAAATATCTACCACATAGTATCATGAAAGAATAAACGACTTACCCTCTTGTATCATGGAATCGATGCAAATCCTGAATGAATGCATCCCTGAGTCTATCATTGCTCACAGGATCCTTGCCAGTGGCCATAGCCGCCTGACTAATTTGTTGCTGAATTGGAAGGGCCATTATCCTTTTGTGGCTACCTCACGTGAAGTGATATCTTGATCACTCAGCATTTAGTAACAACAATTTAAGCAGCACAACAACACTGAGAAAATAATTCACTAACAACACTTAACACACATACACGCACTTTTAGAAATGCTATAACTTACTTATTACTACCAACCTCGGTCCAATTTCAACAGTAAAATCCAACGCTTGCGACACCTTGACATTGCACTAATAATCATAATTTAAAATGTACTTTTCATCACAACAAATAGTAACAATTCCCTTTAGGTCGAAAAACTCGATGGACGTGTACAACACTGCTCGGAAGCTAATGCTGTGGCTATATACACTGAGCATAGAGCAGCAGCTCGGCCGAGAGCGAGAGTGGGGGGTTAGAGCAGAGTAGGTAGGTATTGTAGAACCTCGTTTATTTTCGAGCGGAGGGCGCTCACCTGGCCCCCTTCTCTCTTCGTAGCGAGTTTTTATTTACGATGATGCAGTTTTTATCATCGAGGGTCTCTCGTGGCTGGGTCTGTCGCGCGATAAGAGGCGCGTTAATAGATGCCACGGCTGAGAGCGAAAAAAAAAAGGAAAAAACAAACGTATCTGTACGTATAGGAACGAGAGAAAGAGATGCTCATTCCGGTGTGGCAGCAGCCAAAAGCGCGAGAGTCGTACACAGTACGTAGAGCTGACTGAGCGAGTGCAGCGCCTTTGGAAAGCGAGACGAGGCCACTGCGTGCCTCGCGTATACTATTCCCTGCTATCGCATATGTATATAGATATATGTAGATGTAATGTACGAGCGTACACTTTATATATCGATACTAGCTCACGCGATTTCGAACGTTTTGAATCACTGCACCGCACTGGGTTGCTGAAGGATTTTGCTTTTTTTTTAAAGAACGATATTCACGTACGTCCACGAGTTAGCCCAGATGTAATAGTCGAGTTGAATAGACGAAACGTTGGCACGACGATGATGATTGCTCGACGTCGAGTATCGAGAAAACTCAACTTGTCGAGTTGTCCGTGTGCAAGCGCTTACATGTGTGCACTAATATGCACGTATGAACTGTGCGATGACTATACGACAATACGAGATGCTACGCTGAGCAGTACACACAGGATATATGCGTACATACATATATACGTAAGTGAGGTATATAATAGAGCTGCTTTGAAGCGAGGTTAGGCCCGATGCTTTCGAGCGAGCACGTCGAAAAATGTATCATAAATTGCCTCGGTGAATGAGGGAGGATTGTCACTTTGACGGGTCGAGCTGAGTAGACGGAAATGCGGCTGAGCACTGCCGACAACGATGAACTGTGTATCGTGCACTCGAGCTATAACTGCATACACTGTGCAGCCTGTGGATGTGCAGGAGCGAGGCGGCTGATGCAGGATTTTTGTTTTTACTAGGCGCGCGCGCGCTGCACGTTGCGATTAACTCGAAAAATGTTTCACACGCCGGGAACACAAGCCTCGAAGCGCGAACTCTGAGAGTTGTGATGCACTTTGTACACATATACAAACACAGACACTAAATATATATTCACAGTTATGATGTATATACATGTACATGGAAAGTGAGAGAGAGAGAGAGAGAGAAAGATAGACGAGCGCGCGCAACACCTCAAAAAAATATGTCTTTATACTTGTGTACGTATACACGTACGTCTACAAGTGAGACACTGCAGGAACGCGCGGGGGTGTGCAACGAGAGCGGCTCCTTTGATAGTAGGTAGCACTTGGCTGTGCTGCTGCTGCTGCTGCTCCGACTCTCTCGAGAGTCGAGATATAGGTAGGTGCCTGCGTGAGCAAGCGCCGAGCAGCGAGCAGAGCACACACGCGCGCACACGTATACGGAGACGCTCGCTCTCTCACACGCGTTGTTAGGCAGTCGCAACTCGCAGGCAGCACGTAATACTCGTGCCCGATCTCACAGTCACTGTGCGCGGCTGCAATGGGCAACGTCGTCTACGCGCGGCTACCTCTTCGCTCTTCGATCACAATGTTCTGCCCGCGAAAACTCGGAGCACTCGGACTCTGGCGGTACGGTTCTGGCTCTCAGCGCCACACGCACATGCACAAATATAACAAACTGGCACACCGATAGTCGATTTCACCGCGGTTAGCGACACGCGCACACGTATATAAATGCATCTATAGATGTATATATACAGCCGCGCAGTCAGCAGCAACGAATTTGCTGCTTCGACTTTATAGCTATATAACCTAAACACTCCACGACTCTGCGTGTAACGACGAGTCGCTGGGGTATGTACTATGTACTATGTACTTGCGCGCTTGGCGGGGTGGGTTACTATATCGCCGACTCTATAAGCGCGTCGACTTTACAGCGTGTGCTGATGCTGTTGCTGCTGCTGCTGCTGCTGCGATAGGTACGGGGGCGCGAATTCGAACGCGGCTAGTGTGGGAAAGAGAAAGAGAGAGAGAGAGAGAGAGAGTCAAAGCGCGCAGAGTAGCAGCTCCAACGGCGAGTCTGTATTGGTGTGTGCCTGCCGTAATATGCACAGTGCACTTCACTCGGTCTCGATGTATACGTATTCGTTGGGGCGCTACTACACTATCTATCTCGCGGCCCGTCACTCCAACTCGTAGTACAAGATTCGGAGTAGTGAGCACACAACGAGGAACTACGTTCGTACCTCAAAATGGCGCCCGACGTGTCGTCGCGCGCGCAGCAGCTCAACGTAGTTCACTCGATTGTCGCTCGTGCGAAAGAACGAGACAGACTTATAACCTCTGTATGCATTATAGTAGATGCTTTACGGCGTTACTTGCCTGTTACTCTCTATCTCTTTCTCACTCGGGCCGCTGTCGCTGTTGTTCCTGCCTCTGAGCTTTGTACAAGTATGCGCTATGCTACATTGCATATACACACACGATGTACTTACGTAGGTAATGTACATAACTTGCAACGAGCATGATGTTGTGAGAGTGTGAGCGCGTAATAAAGCGCAGCGCTCGGTAAACAGGCGCGCGCGGGCCCTCCTGCATATACTTGGAGACTTCCTTGGATGCGTTTTCCCGTTTACATATACGTCGTGCAATGCAATCCCATGCTGTACCCTCTACTCGTAAGCGAAAAAGTCACGAGGCAGAGTCAAGCAAGCTATTGTCGAGCGCGACTTACACTCCGTGTAGTACTTGGACGTTTGTTCGATTCAGTGGTTTGTTACATTAATTTTCTTACTAACGAATTCTGCAAACTCACATTTAATTATTATCTCTTATTATTTTACTGAACTGATTTGAATGAAATAACGTTCGAAATTTTCTTTAAGCTCATTTATTTGGCGAAAAATCCCGCTCTTGCGTTTCGAACATTTTTGAATATTAAAACGAATTTTGATATTAATTTATTTATAGAATGAAGTATTTATTTGTTTAATTCTCGAAATGTTTATTATTCGCATTTTCGCATGAGACTATGTTTGAAAATCGAAATAGATGACACTAGCGAACAGTCGTTGCAGACTTGCGTCAACTATCGTATCATTTGCCGAGCAATTGCTATCGTGTTACCGTTGATACGAGGAAAATCGACATTATCATCGAACGAAAGAAAAAGGAACTTGATTATTGGTCACGAATAATTGTGCTGTGCTTGTGAATTATAATAACTAACGAAATAACGAAAAGCAAAAATATGTCAATTGACGATAATATTTCCAATTAGCTAATAAAAACAGTATCAGAGATCAGTGTTTTGGATTTTTTCCTACAGTTATCCATTGTTTTTTATTATTTTACGTAGAATCCAGGAATGAGTCACATTCGGATGCAAGAATAATTAAATGATTCGACGGTTACTCTCATCAAATATGAAATAGAATCATCAACTCTACAAGATCTCGTGATCAGATATAACTAAAGGCGATTCACTTGATCAGTTCAGAATTAAAGAGCTGGCAACGCATAGTAAGTATATCGCTCCGAATTCGAAGATAAATATGAACGCGGAGCAGACTACGTCAACACATGCCCGAGTTTGTGAGCCGTGACATCTCTTACGGTTCATTCAGATTCGAGCGTTTGCCGCATACCCCTCATTCACTAGTGCGTTAATGCAAATTCCTATGCCTATATGATAAGCAAGATGGAATGTGTGGGCGACGTGGAATACATTTTCATCATATAGGTATAGCGCTTCGCTCGAAGTCTCCTTCGGAGAAAGGAGTCTGCACTATACATGAGTATATCCTAATATATGCAAGCGGCCTGCTTATCACACTCAACTAATGCCTCTACCTTTGACGTATGCCACTGAATACGTATATATGTGTGTGTGCGACCTATACAGTCCCTTCGGAAATTAATTGTAAAAACAGTTCTACCTCTGATTTATGCAACTGCAACATTTCAGCTCGGATCTCGCGAGCTCTATTGTGCAACTGTAAATTTTATATATATAGATATATATCTATATATACATAAAGAGAGACGGAGAGAGATAGAGAAAAAGTAGTGAGTGAGCGAGAAAGAAAGAAAACGAGAGAGAGAGAGAGAAAGAAACTGAGAGGCAACAACGACGACGAGATGTCATGCACTAGTAGTAGTGTTGGCGATTGTTCGACGACGCGGTGAAACTCTATAACGGTTCCTATATTTTTCAGTGGATCTTGGTAAAAGATACAAGCAGAGGCCACGATTGTCATCGGACGTGCCTTATTGACGCAGCGACGACGATGCTTTCAGGGTAAGCATGAAAACGCATATACGCGTCCGAAAATTAATTGCAAGGAAGTGCGTGCGTGGATAACACGTATCATGTGTATATATATGAGTGAATGATATTAAGACATTGCCAGTGACTCCTTTCATTTTTATTTATTCCTATTGTACTAACTCTAGCTTCTTATTCTCAAACAAGTAAAGTTTGTTTATTTTCTTGCAAAATCATAAACACACATTCTTTTTCTGTATAAATAATTCTGTTTTAATTTGTGCAAAGGGTACAATTTCAACATAACAAGATAATTAAACTCAGCATGCATAAATAACTATTATTCCTTCAGATGTCAAACTACAACAGAAATTCAAATCAGAGAGCTGCGGTGATTGACTATGATCGACAGTTCCAGGAAGATCTGGAGCGTGCTCAGGCCCTCAGCTTAGAGAGCTTGGCATTAGAAAAATTTCGCATACAAAAACAACAACAACAACTTCAGTCATCCAACAATGGCCATGAACATGATAGCTATAGCAGTCAGTGTACTGTCTCTGTCACTGGTGGTAACAGTTCAGAGAATGATGCACCTGTTAATGATAAGTAAGTAGAACTATCATTTAATGTTAGATTAAAAGAAGTTTTATAAATTTTTATTATAATTCATTTTTTCATTTAAAGTAAATTGCAATTAAGAAGTCGGCCTCGACCTGGTAGTAATTCAAATCAGTCAAGAAATGCAATGATTGTACAGCTGCAGCCACCTCCAATTCCAACACGTAGAAACTCATCAAATCAGTCTCAATCAGCTGATTTAATTAATTTTACCAGTCCTGTTAAGCAAGATAGTTTGACAGAGTATTGTACAGCTCCACCACCATTGCCTTTGTATGTAATTATTTAAATTAGTATGTAAGAAATTGTTCAATGAAACAATATAACTTGTGCATTATACTCTATAGAAAAACAAAAGTTGAGCCAAAGTGGGAGACTCATCCTGCACTATTGAGGAAAAATTCAAGAGTTTCACGAAGTAACAGCTCAGCAGCTGCATATCAAGACTTTAGGTATAATAATGCGCCACCTTTACCTGGACCAAAATGTTCTACTGCACCATGTACACCAGGTACTCCAGTTGCAGGATCAATTATGTCAAGAGTAGTTAGTAATATACCAGATATCATTCCACAGGTAAATGTTAATAATTTATTATCACATCACATTAATGGTATAAAAGCCATACTTTTTGAACTTTTATGGAATAGTTTAATCAATTTTAATTATATGCACCGAGCTGTACTATAATAATAATGTACTATAATAATGTACTATATTACACTTAAAGAGAATTTTGTATGACCTATGTAATCGAAAGACCATACCAAATTGCATTAAAGATATTTTTCTAATTTTAATATTTAGGATTATGCTATTAATAGGGTGCACATAATTTCATTGATTAATACAAGAAAAGAAGTTAAATTTAACAACATTTTTCTAAATTAACCTTCTTAACTTTTTAAAATATTTAAATTACTTTTTTTTTAATGAGCAACTGTGTGATTATTAATTTTTTAAATGAAATTAAAAAAATCTAAATTTTATACAATTTTACTTTTCTATTCCAGCCTATCTGGAATCCATACATATTTAGAACTTATATTCTTCAGGTATCAAATAAGTTGCCTTGTGTTATTATGAAATTCATAAAAGCTAGTTTTTTATAGTTTTAAATTTGTTTATAAACCAAATATTTCTCATGCTTATGAAATGCTCACCTTTAGTTTCAAGTTTAATTTTATGTTTCATCTTATTAAAAGAATATTTACAAAATAGCTGATGAAACAGTTGTAATATAAATTGTGATATGTTCATATTCATGTATTGATTTGCTTGCCTTCACATAACACTATCTCACCTGAAGTGATATTTTATTCAGAAACAAGATTACATGAGGGTTGAAATCCGCTAAAAAATCGTAACGTTATTGGTACAAGCTTGCATAACATAAGCAACTTTTGGATGATGTAAATATTGCAATTAGGTCCGACACTACACAAAATAAACATACAGTCTCATTCGGATACGTGCATCATAAAATAGATTTAAATAGTATATACCATTACAATAATCGTTTCATTGATTGACTTTTTTTAACAGTAGACCTTATATTACGAAATCGGCGTTAAATATGCGACGTAAAAAAATACATTTTCAGATACCGCCTTTGCCAACAGCCTACTGTCCAGCAATTACAGCAGGATCAGCATCGGCAGCAGTAGCAGCAGTTCCGTCTGTAACGGCCACCACTCCAGTATTGAGTAACAACGCAATACCTGCACTAACGTATGGACCGCAACAGACGGACGACAATAATCAATTATCAGTTCTCAAGGTCATTGAAAAAAAAGCAAATAGTAATCTAATTGACTTGACCGCGTTCGAACACTTGGAAGATCGGACAAATGTTAGAGTAAGCGTGCTCGAGGCATTCGATCCGCTCTTGGAAAGAAGCGAGGAAAGTGATTACGCTTGTTTGAAAGGATGTAATGATGGTAAATTATTCTTTGTCTCTTTTTCCGTTATTATTTCCTAATTAAATTTATTGTATTTATAAGTATAGTTATGATACGCGGAAATATACGTAAATAAGTGCTCGAATGCATATTACGCATCAACTGGCATTCTGTAAGATGAGATTTTCTTTAGATAATCGATTTCGTTTCATGCGAAGCTCTGCTTTTCTCTTATCTTATTGTACTTAAAAATCAGTATGATTTTCTCGTTTTCCTAAATTTAAGAATCTAAGCCTGTTCTCGTTTAAAAAAAATCTTATGAAATAAAAATGTTAGTATACTTATCATTGGAAAAAAAAATTATCATTTAATTTCATTTTAAATGCGCAAGGCCTCTCTTCGAATTTTTACTATTCAGATGTGATTGGATAGTATTAAGAAATACTTTCTAATATTTAATTATGCCACGTCTGAGTTCATTTAAATCATTATGGACAATGTGTTATTTCACATACGATTACAATCAACATTTCTTGCATCAGATTCGCGGATGGAGGGATCTGTGTACGATCCGTTCGATCCGTTTGACTATATGTACAGCACGAGCGAGACGGTTAATTCGGATCCGGTTTATGCGGCGGTCGACAAATCGGCGAAATCGCCAGCCGCGTCACCGGCGGCGCCGCCGCCGCTGCCACCAAGGAATTCATCCGCTTGGAACACGATTGAAAGAAGGAAAACCTCTTTGGATAGACGAGTGAGTTTTGCATTAAGTAATACTTTTTTTGACGTATTTATTCTTCGATTTTCATGCAATTAACTTTTTTTTTACATTATAGCAAAAGCGACAAACACGTTTGTATGAAAATGTTCAAGTGACAAAAACGAGAGCTTCACTTCACGATCCGGATCTTCTGGCTTTTCACAAAATGGTCAAATCTGTTAGAGGTTTGTACCCATATTGATGTTTTGAAACAGGCACAAAAAGACATTATTATCTAACTGTTTTACATTATAAGGTGAATTTCCATTCAAGCCCAAGCACCAATTAGGTCACATGTAAGCACTATATGGAGAGCACTTATCCAGAAAACACAAGTGTCAAGTTGATAGTACATCCTAAAATGCTGAAAAGTCATAGAACTGTACATCTATATCTTTTACTTGTGATGGTAAGTGATTCCTCAACATATGAGTAATCTATTATACATTCAAAATTTTATTACATTTTTGTGTTTTTCAGTAACTTGCAGCGTAGAACATGTAATATTGAATGTGGCTTGTTCTTTGGAAGATGAAAATACAGTGAATGGAGATCAATTCTGTTTACGAGTTTGGGGTCTGGCCGAGTACTTAGCTCCAAATACAATACTCTCACAGTACGAATACGTTCATCAATGCATTAAATTAGAAAAAGACATTGAATTTGCGATAGAAACCAAAGTACAAATGAAGAAATCAATCGCTAGAACAGTCAGTATATTACTGCATTTTTTCCTAAAGACAAAATATTTAGCAACTATGATTTTTTTAGTTGCAAGATGACAATCGGGATCAGTGCCTAAAGCTGGAAGATTTACTACCGCAAGAACCAGCACAACCCATTTCTTACGATACGTTACTTATTTTATTGGGTAAAGTAAAATTGATTTATTGATCAAACAATTAGATTTATTATTTGAAAAACTAATTTTATATTATTTAATTGTTAGAAACCGTCGAAAAAGAAATGGAGCGCGTCGAAATCACGGCGAGTCAATTAGCCACAGCAAGTCATGGTTCGGGTCTTCTTACACAGCTACAACCTCGGGGGGTAGTTCAAGCAGTAAAAGCCGTTTGCGCATTAATGGGCAGTGTGGAAACTTACGAGATTACTGAAGCTGTGGATAATTTTGTTAACGCATGCTGCAAGTTTCTTCCGCAGGTTCATGCATCGAAAATTGAATGCAAGAAGCCTGAGATTTTAGACGAAGACGGTGATTACTCGGTTGTTACGCTCAGGACGAAATTTCCAGACGTCATTTCGTCCCATTGCAATAAGATAAGGGATGCTGTACAAGATCTCGTTGAGACTTATTGTCATGCTTTTAGAGTCGATTTTCAAATAAGCAGTCGGGGCGATTATCCAACGAGTAAGTGGCGAGGATTTACGAATAATTAACTTTCATGCAGATTAAATAATGTTTGATTAAATAAATTATAGATAGCTTAGTATCATCACAAGTGATAGATACAGTTTTGGTGCGTGTTGGTGCAATACACAGAATTCCTGCGTCATGGAAGCACGATGACTACATTGTTGCAGCCCAAATTTTTCACGGTACTAGACCTGTGGGTAATCCTGTGTTGTCGGAGCCCATGACTACTTCAAACTCAAACTTTTATCCGAAAATTTTATTCAATTCTTGGTAATAAAACTCTAGAAACACTTGGAAAAATAAAATGTTATATTAAAAATTAAACAAATTTTTTATAGGCTTGAATTTCGTGGTACGAGTGTGTGTCAAGTACCTCGAGAAGCCCGTTTAGTACTCGTGGTTTATGGTCGTACTGTGCAACCGGAAGAACACGAATCTAATGCCTCGTGTACAATGGAAAAAGAGGAACTTGGATGGGGTGCAATGCAATTTTTCGATTTTGACGGGTATTAATAAAAATTTTCTCCAAGATTCATTAACACCTATATTAATGCAACATTTTATTTAGTGTTATGAGTCAAGGCAGTTTCTTTTTATCGTTATGGCCAGCTGCCGCGGATAAACGTTTGGGTCCAGCACCTGCGCCAGGTATCCATCCTCACGGTGATACACATCCTATTATTGGTTTAGAATTACCTGACTACGGTGGTAAAGTAATGTTTCCTTTGGAATTGAGGGATCATGACATCGAAACTTTAGATTTTAGATCTTTAGATCAAAATACTCAAGAGTTGTTATCTTACATCACAGAACAAGATACGTTTTCTAGGTACTTAATTATTTGTGCCTTAATTTTTAAATACATAACAGAGTACGTTTAAATATAAATTCTAACATGTGTATAGACCACCAATAGAAGAAAGAGAAATATTATGGGAAAAAAGACATTATTTACATGAGAAGCCCGAGGCTTTACCAAAAGTACTTTTAGCTGCTCACAGCTGGGACTGGGCATGCTTACCGGATTTACATGCTTCGTTACGTGTTTGGACTCCTTTACCGCCTGTTCAAGCATTGCAATTACTCTTGCCCTGTTTCCCCGATATGCAAGTTAGAGAAATGGCAGTTAGTAGAATAAAGGAATTAAGCAATGACGAGCTTGTCGATTATTTACCTCAGTTGCTTCAAGCTCTGAAACATGAAACTTATGAGGCATCTCCATTAGCAAAATTTTTGCTAGAAAGAGCCTTAATATCGCCCAGAGTTGCCCACCACATTTATTGGTTGCTAAACCAAGCTTTACCTGGGCACAATCCTCAAGTAAATTATTTTTTCATAAAATTTGTTAGATTCTTAATTTTACTGATTTGAATGATTAGCAGATCTGCTCTTTTTTCTCAGAATACTCCCGAATCGTCTTCTCAAGATGATAAGAGTTTAAGTTTAGCAAGGTATCATCGCAGATTACAATTAATGCTACGTGCTCTATTAGCTGTAATAGGGGATGCTTTACGTAATAGTTTTTTAGCTCAACAATTCCTTGTAAAGGTAAATACATTGTACCACATCAATCGATTTTTATTCTAATATGAATATGCAATAAAAAAACTAATGATATAATATTTTAAAGAATTTACACGAAGTAGCTGAAAACATTAAAACTATTAAAGAATCTCTACGGCTGGAAGCGCTGAAATTGGGTTTACAAAATATTCACTCTCAACTTATCGAAGAAGAAGGAACTTGCTTACCTCTGTCACCGAGTCGACAAGTAGTTGGAATCAATATTCAAACTTGCTCATATTTCCCATCGTTCACTTTACCTCTCAAAATCAACTTTATTGGTTGTGATAAAGACATTAGTCCAGCAATTTTTAAGGTTTTTATCATCAAAGTCTTGAATGATAAAGTAATTTTAATTTAATTATTATAAAAAATATTTTGCAGGTTGGCGACGATTTGCAGCAGGATATGCTCACTATTCAGATGGTTCGTATAATGGATAAGCTTTGGTTAAAAGAAGGCCTCGACTTGAAAATGGTCACCTTTGCCTGCGTACCGACAGGTTACAAGCGCGGCATGATCGAAATGGTAACCAATGCTGAGACACTTCGAAAAATTCAAGTTGAATTTGGACTTACCGGTTCGTTCAAAGATCGGCCTATTGCCGAATGGCTAGCCAAACACAATCCGTCCGAGCTCGAATACGAACGAGCGGTAGAGAATTTCACTGCGTCGTGTGCTGGCTACAGTGTAGTCACATACATTTTAGGTATCTGTGATAGGCACAATGACAATATTATGCTCAAAACCTCTGGACATTTGTTTCATATCGATTTCGGCAAGTTTTTGGGAGACGCTCAAATGTTTGGTAACTTTAAAAGGTAGTCAAAATTTATAAATTTTCGCGGTTTATTCAGCTAGTGTTTGTAATATATCTTAATCATTTTTTTAGAGACCGGACCCCCTTTGTGCTAACATCGGATATGGCTTATGTAATCAACGGCGGAGATAAACCTTCAGCCAAATTTCATAATTTCGTCGAACTCTGCTGCCAAGCCTTTAATATTGTCAGAAAGCACGGAAACTTGATCCTTCATTTATTTGGCTTGGTAAGTGTCGATTACAATCAAGCACTAAATGTGATTTCCCAGCTTAATCAACTCATGATATCGCGGAGAAAAAATCCCTATAAATAAGAAGTATCTAAAAACGGAAATAAATAGATTAATTTACTATCAATGTTTTTTTATCTCCCACGGATACAGCATATCACAGGCGACTGTGAATGTTTGTTTTCATTCTCTATGCAACATCATTCTACGCCTGAGTCAGTCTTTCAAATTCAAAGTTGCAGAAATTAAGTTTAATTATTACACGGAAACATTAGTATTATATAAAATGTCGATACAATCAGAAAAACCGCACTTTCGCGGATGTATGAATAATTATCAAACGAACGACGATTCGCAGATGACATCGTCGGGTATTGGTGGTGTTACCATGGACGCAGTTAGTTACGTCCAGAAGGCACTACTGCCAGGACAAACGAATCCGGAGGCTGCGGCAACTTTTGCTCGAATGATCGAGTCGTCACTAAAAAGTTGGTTCACGCAGTTCAACTTTTTCTTGCACAATTTAGCTCAGTTGAGATTCAGTGGTGATCATAGCGAGGGAGAGTTATTGTCCTTCATTCCCCGCACTTACACGTGAGTGAATAAAAATGATAACACTGAAGTAGTCTTTCATTTTTGAATTTATTTTTGAATATCGTTCAACTTCGAACGTACAGAAATTAAATTGATCGATAAAAATTTTTTTCTTCGTAAAAAGTTAATTCTAATTTTAAATGAAATACCTTTTTTCTAGAATGCAACAAGAAGGTCAGTTAACTCAAGTTCAAGTTCATGGTTACCAAAAGAGATACGATCCAGAAAAGTATTACATGTACATATTGAAAATACAGCGTAAAGGCCAAACCGATCCCACCTATCTCTTCAGATCGTATAAAGAATTCTGTGAATTCTATCAAAAGCTGTGCATTCATTTTCCTTTAGCCAAAGTGGCCAGGTATGTTAGCCTTGTGTATATATACTTTAATATAATAATAACAAAACAAATAAAATAATAATAATAATAATATAATATAATAATAATAATAATAATAATAATAATAATAATAATAATAATAATAATAATAATAATAATAATAATAATTATAATTATAATAATATAAATGTTACTTTTCTCGTGATTGTTTGCTCAAGTGTTATCGATTTTGATACTACTAATTCGTCGTGCGATTAGCTTATGGCAATATTTTGCGAGCATGCGTACAAGTTTCGATTGATTATTTATATAATCGTACTTACTACCTGTGCAATTTAATCTTTTCCTATCATTACTCTTGGTCTCGTGTGAATTTTATAATTTTCGTTATTAGGAAAGGCATAGAAAAAGTTTTGATTTTATTGATCAATTGACTGTGCTCAATATCTCGTTTAGCGCATCAATTGTTGTGAAGACCGATAAACATATCTGTGAAATTGTCTAAAAACTTTACTTCTCCTTGTATTCTTCGATCACGCTGTCGTTTGCTTGTTTTATCTCGTCTTCGTCGTTGTTATCCTTGCTATCTACCAGTGACAAATTATTCTTTGCACCATTACTACCGTTCACGGGTATGGTCGACGCTGACGCCACGCTATCGCTCTCTTCATCGAGCTGTTGTACCGTTTTTTTTCCATTTATGGGATTAACACGGTCCCAGTAGCTTAGATTTTCAAAACTTCGGTAAAATCCTTGTGATTGAGATGTGAATTTTGTGCTTTTATCCACATTAAAACTTTCCTTGCCACATGATAGGCCCATTTTTCAATTGTGAGAGCTTTAAACATAAAAATCTCAATTTGAAAATCTTCAAATTTTTACATCTAACGAATTTTGATTCATAAATGATAAATGATAACCAAAAAGTAGAAATAAAAATTTAATTATTTTTCATAAAAAAGTATTTATAATTTAAAAACTTGTTAAATCAAATATTTCTATTGAGGTAATTTTTCTTAGAAGCCTCATATTCCACACTGTTTACTTTGTAGGCACATATAGATAATTTGAATGCGTCATGCGGTATTAATTTCATACATTTCGATATGCTGAACTCTTTGTCGCGTACTTACTATTATTTTATTGCAAACATCATCGATATTTTATGCTTGGTTTTCACGAACAAATTTTACTCATTTAAAATTTGCTACTTTCAATCCGATTTTTTAATTTCAAATTTTTAGTTAATTTCTGGTAGTTTAATTCATTATTAAACGAAAACACAATAGAGCTAAGTGTACGTTTTTTTTGACTACTTAATATTTTTTTAAATTGTCTACAATTTATTTTAAATTTTTAATAACAACATTATAATTTATGCGTACATGCCTTCTAAAACACACTCTGCCACGAAATCCTTATATATTCTTTAATTCGTCCATCAAATTTACGTTTGAAGCATAAACTGTTCACTCAATACAGTCATTCTTCTATTTGGTAACTTTTTTAACAACTAAATGATAAACACAGGCTACTTGCAATGCAGGTCCCCTTTTGACTGGTAATTTGTATAGTACCTCCATAACGTCTTATAATTTTATCTAATCTGATAAAATGTCTCTTATCAAGTATATATACGCAGGGGAAGTGAGAACTCATTTCAATTGTTATGAACAAATATCAATGAATAATTTTAATTATGCACGCCACAATTCTTGTTCACTGAGTAAAATGTTATATCCGATTTTTACTTTGTAGTTTATCCAGTGGTATGAGCGTTGGCAGATCAAACATTAAGCAAGTTGCGGAAAAGAGACGAGTGGACATCGAAAAGTTTCTCGTCAGTTTATTTAAAATGGCCCCGGAAATTTCTCAAAGTGATCTGGTGTACACATTTTTCCATCCACTCTTGAGAGATCAACAAAATGCTGATATACATCTGAGAAAAGTTAAAGGTATATATTGCGCATGTGTTTGTAGAAATACACATGCATACCCGATTACAATGATCTACGATATTTAAATACATATTTTACACGAAAGATATAATAATATGAACATAATTTTAAATTGTAGTGGGAAATTGGTGGGCAGAGAAAAAGTTGCGTGAAAATGTACAGGCTGGCCAAATCAAATTGTCTCTCCATTATACTCGGGGTACTCTCAGTGTCATGGTATACCACGCCCGAGGATTGCCCAAGGTGGCCAATGGTCAGGAGCCAAATACATATGTCAAAGTTTACCTCAAACCAGATCCGACTAAGGTGACAAAAAGAAAAACTAAAGTTGTGAAAAAAAATTGTCATCCCTCTTTTATGGAATCAGTAAGTTTTAACGCAGTAAATATTTTAATCTTTTTTTAGAGATCATTATTGATAACGTGAATTTTTTCCATTAAAGTTGGAGTATCGTATGCCCATAGACGTCATTAAGGATAGAACGTTAGAAGCGACGATATGGAATCACGACACGCTCCAAGAGAATGAATTTTTAGGGGGAATTCGTCTGCCACTTGCTAAAATAAATTTAGCCCATGAAATTGTTGAATGGTTTCCACTTAATGGTGTCTAATGCATAATGGCATGATTAAGGCGATATTCACTTTTTACCCCAAATGACTTGTTTTTTTTTATACAAGGCTGTGGTAAAATATTTCGTAAATGACTAAATTTCTCTTTATGATGAATGAACTGTTGTGCACAAATAGTAAAACATTTAAAGAACATAATTACCAGCGCCGGAGAAATAATTTAAAATCATCGTAATTGTAGATTTGGAAAATGATGTTTTATACACTCAACTCATGACCCTCAATACACGCGATCTATACTTTAATATATGTATTAAGTAACACTAGCGAATGCAGTATACAGATGAATGAGATGTGATTTATGTAATGAAGCAAAAATTAGACTTGTTGCTTGTGATAACGTTTTTAAAAAAGTTCATTGGAAGGTACATTGTAATATTTTATCATATACATCGGAGATGCTTCAATTTTTTAATGAGTCGTTTTATTATTGGGTTTTTGTCCATAATGAATTGTACATAAATTTTTATATCATGAATGGAGTTTTCACCGCTGTTATAGTAATAAACTTTGTCTAAGGCGAATCTTAATGATTATGCGTTTCAAAAATTGCGACGTTTTTCTCTCAGATTTATATTACAGCTTATACACAAAAGAATAATGTCCAAAAGTATACACGCCATGATACCAAAATATTATCGTAATTTTTATTAATATAGCTTTAATTTAAATAAAAAATCTGTGTATTATCAAAATTATACGTGAATTATATATTATATTTATTTATATAATTTATTCATATTGTTCGAAGTCTTATTTTTTCAGTTCCTAGACAATAATAATAATTAATATAAAATATAAGTTATAATTGGGTGTAATTTTGGCAAGAGCAGCTACATTTTTTAAGTTTTGATTGTAATTACTTTTATTGTAATTACTTTTAAAGTACCATAATTTATAGAGGAGGGTATTTAATTTTTTTCTGGTATCCAAAACACTAGCCGAGCATTTATGGAGTTTCTTGATTTCAGGCATCCATAATATTTTTTACTAACGTCTATTAAGATTTATTATAAGTGTTGATAAATAAAGTAGAACGATAATATTTTTCCTTTTTTGAATTCCTTTTACTAACAAGCAGGGTAAGATCTTAGATACTTGTTTTTAAAATTTGGAAGACTACATTACTGCTAACCGATTACTTATTAGCTCTGGTTTACCATTCAGTTCATATTGATAATTAAACTGTACCGATAGATATTTTTATTTCAATAATTATTCTGTGATTTCAAAATGATCAAGATTTCATTAAACTTTCGACGTTGCTCAATAATCTATTATTGTATCGAGATACTGGACTCATTGAGATGGAAATTGCAGACGTTTCCGGAAACTGGACAGCATTATCTCAGTGATCGAAGCCGGAAACACGTTCCAAACTACCGTATTTCGATCTGTTGCCGTATAAAAGAACATTCTCGAAGTTGACGACGATTTTGCTCATTGCCAAAATATCAATCGAAGCGTGTCTAAGCAGCCACGGCGGCGCACAGCGAGTATGTCCAGTAGCAATCTAGGCACAAAACTCGATTTGCGAGCCCGAATAAATGCAAATAATGCTTCAAAACACCTGTAGAAATATTTAGCAGAACGTAAGAATGATTCAAAGATTATATAAGGGAAATATTTTGAAGGAGCGTCATCGAGTTAATACCTTTTCTTGCTCCTTTTTTACACGATTGCAAAAACTTATGGGATTTACCAGCGTTAGGTAAAAAAGCCTTTGTTCGACTCTAGAGAGAATACTTTTTGCCTCCGAGTTGAGTGAGCGATGCTACTGACAGACAATTGTTCAAAGGTACTATGAACACTGAGCAGCTATATCGGTACTTCTTTGGTGCGTGGGCGTAACTTTGAAACGAGCCCTTTTGAAGGAACCCATGGATATTTGTATATTTGGTTTACGCGAACGAAACGAATGTCGCGACGTACAAAACTTTCTGTACTTGTCAGAAAATAGACACTCAACCCTTTGTAGCAGGTGTCTGCGCGGCTACGCTCGAGACTTATTTTGAGAATTTTGTCTCGCTCGAGGAAGTAAGAGAAGTAAGAGTAAGAGAAAAGCGGAATTGTGTGCTTTAAGATGAGATGAAGTGTTGGAGAGTCAGGGCTCTTAATGTCTATCTGCCACATAACTGCTCGATGCGCGTCTATAATATTTGTACGT
The DNA here is from genome assembly GCA_034770305.1 of Trichogramma dendrolimi. NCBI lineage: Eukaryota > Metazoa > Arthropoda > Insecta > Hymenoptera > Trichogrammatidae > Trichogramma > Trichogramma dendrolimi. Next base: position 860,462 of record JAPMIB010000014.1, read on the forward strand.
ACTTTTCCAAAAATCTAACGCGATGCAATTTTTTTCTGGTCCGCGCAGCCACAGTTGGAGTCCGTATGCATGGGAAAGGCGTGTGGAAAAAGGGACTGAATTATTGCGCGCACATAAGAGAGCGACTTCTTCCGCTCTGATCTATTTGTACGTATTGCGCGTAAAGTCGAATAATAATGCACTGACTGGAACTCACGTCGAATGACCGATTAGAGCGACGTTGCATAATGCGCGCCTGTGTTTATGTGTACAAATGCAAGGGTGGCGAATCAACATAACAGATGTCTCTCTTTTACAAAAAATTTTCTCTCTCGTTATGTAGCTCTATTTTTCTCTTTCTATTTCGCAATAGCTCACACAAGTTTTAGCTTGTGTGAAAAAAACGTCAAAATTTTGGTCGCTCCATTTGAATTTTTGCTTTGCACCTGGTCGCTTTCCGATCCAAAAGTCCCAGCATACCCATAGCTACATTATACGTACGCAAGATTATGTACGTACGAGCGTAGAACGTAAAATGCGCGGAGGGAGAAAAAGATCAGGTTGGACTCTTCGCTTGGACCTTCATTGTGCATATCGGACTTTTCGCCCCTTTTGTGAATTTCATAAATACATGCGCCTTGGTATATGCGTAAGAGAGAAGCACTCTTCCCCCTTGCACTTATGGTCACAGGCGTTAAAGAGAGTTTGGAAAAGGGACAATTTTTCGAAAATCGAGCCGCGTCTCATACATATACGCGGACAAATATGAACTGTTGTGCAACGCTCGGACTCTGCGGAGGAAAAAGAGCGAGCGAGAAATAGTATATTACGTACCTAGGCTGGGAAGTGGGTCATTACAGCCGCGCGCGAGTTGCTACCCGAGGCGTAGCCGAGGGTAGCGAGCACGCGGCTATGATGCCCCACTCCCAGCCGTGGTGCGTATGCTATTTTTCATTATAGAGACGGCCGAAAGTTCGCCCCCCCCGAAAAGTAGTAATAAAAGATTGTTTAATATGCTTTTCAAATAAGCTAGTCTTAACTGTGTTAGATGGAGCTTAAATACGAATCAGATACGAATACCCTGTCAAGAATCTTGGGGGTTGGAAATCGGACGCCGTAGCGCAAAGATATATTGACAATTCAAAAGTTATGAAACAGTCGAATTTTAAAGGCATTTTAAATGCTATTGAACCTACTTCGGATGCAGTGACTTCCACTCCAAGGACTGATGCTCGATTGGATTTAAATCTTTCCCCTATAAACGAAATTTAAACATCGATAAATTTTTTGCGGAAAACGAAACGTAAATACTTCAAAATGTAGTAATATTTTAAGAAACAATGTTGAGGATGTCAATCCTATTGTAAGCGCTGATGACACATCGCGTAAGAGAAAACAGAGTACTATAACTCATAGTAAGAAACATAAAAAAAACAAATTGAACTCGTTTCATAAGTGTAAAATATAAATATCACATATCATTATTATTACACGTCATGTGAACATGATAATAACAATTAAATTAATTGTTGTAAATAGTTGGTTATTAAATTTTTTCCAAAAAGTAACTTGTTTGTATTTTATCATTTACTTACAACAAAGTATATATTAGAATATCATCAGTTTGTTTGTCGTGTGGTGGCGGGAGGCGGGTCCAGGGCGGTAGCCCTGGTCGGGTGCAGGGGGCGAAGCCCCGCCGGGGGGGCCAGGGGGGCGGAGCCCCCCGCTAAAAAATATACTGTTATAGAACTTTACAAAAAGTTTATGATATTTTTGGTAGAGAAGAATCTGTAGAAGTATTTATTATATTTCAAAAAAATTACTTGCTGCAGTCGATGCGATCAATTGTCACATAATTCTCATTCTCACCTTCAATTTTTTCATTTCTCTCATTACGGATACGATTAGGTAATTAGGGACTGTGACATGCATTTATACGTCCGTCTTTCTTTTTTTAAACAAATAGAGAACATATTTTTGAGAAAGAGCAATGCGCACTAGTTTTCGCATCAGAATATGCGGCTGTAATGGCTTACTTTCCAGCCGCATATCAAGCATGTTTTGGCGAACTTTCGGCCAGGGTATAATGAAAAAATATTATCCATCATTTGAATAGAATCCCCTTCATGCACGTAACGATCGATTTTGATTTCTTCCACTAGGTTAGGGTATTTTTATGTGCACGTACAGCTCAAACCGAGGCTTTTAATAAATAATATCAAAGTCCGTTTCTAACATACACCCTTATAATACTTATATATATGTTGAATTTGCGTCGAACGTTCCGGTATCGAATAGTCCCGGACGTTGCGATTATTATTGCTTTGGGATAATTAATATACCCATTTTAATTCGTACTCTTTGCACGCGCATTTATCAAAAGAAAAGGAAAATATTATTAAACTAGTTAAACTTTTCAATCGTTTCTGCAGCTCAAATATGAGTCGCAAATTGACTTATGTGTTTAGCACTTACGCAAATTTATCAGTAGAATCGCAGTCGTAGTTGAATTAAACAGCAACGAGGATAAAAGGAAAAATAAATCGAAGAGAAAAAAAGGTGAAATTCAAGTGGCACGCGCGCAAATTGAATAAGGAGCCGCGCGTCAATCGCGTTAATTGCACGAGTCGAGATCGTTGCCCGTTGTTCTTTATGTATATGTCAGCCAGCGAAATTGATGTAGCCGAAGAGGAAAAAAGTGCGTAACAAAGTTTAATTTAAACAACTTTATCTTTGCTTAAAGCTCGAGAGATAGCTCGCAGAAGCGCCTCTGCGATGGTGGTGTCAGCGAGGGATTGAAATTTTATAATTACTTTCACCGGAGGATAATATAATTTTGTTTTTTTTTGTTTTCCTTAAGGTGGAATTATTAATCCCCGTGCGCTCGTATAAAAGAGTACACTCTGCATCATCCCTTTTTCTTTGGTCGTGGCACGCGAGCTTTGCTTCGTACGCCTGCCTCCTTCTTATATTCCTTCTTCGTTATAAGATAGGGCGAGGAAAAAAAGTTGTTGCTAGCAGCTACTTCTCTCGAGATTCATTAAGGTGCCGCGAAGGAGATGGTAAATAATGCGGTCGTAAGAGAGGGAGATCTCGTTCAAGAGATTCTTACGCCGGATAAGCTCGCGAGTTATATACGCAGCAGTCCCGCACCAAGCATGGAGTTTTTAATCGAATTTCTCGAGCTTAATTGTTTACTTTTATTATTGGCTGGATGATCGGTAGCTCGCAAGCTCGATCGAGTCGGCTGCTCGTGCGCACGCTTGCCTAGCGGCCGTAAAGTTCGATAGATCATCTTTTTTCCCAGGTCACAATTACATTGTAGTTTTTAGCGACAAAAAAACGAGGTACGAGGGTAATGCTCACTTACTTAAACACGTGTGACGCCGAGAGGATGTAGCCTCACCGACTGGCGAGCATCGAAAAGCGAAAAAAAAGAGAAAGGCGATACAGAGCCGGCGATCGAGTCACCCTATACACTACAGGCAGCAAGCTTAGCTCTCATGTTATGTATAGTCTTTATACAGCTAATGGAAGGCGTATAGTGGTGTGCAACGATGACAGGCATCGATTGGTCGAGTCGCGAATGATATTCCGCTCGTCGTAATCTCGCTGCGCACATGTATTCCGTTATACATCGCAGCTGTAGGCATCGCATAATGATCTGCCCTGTACGACGACGAATATATTTGCGCTGCGATCGCCATCTCGATCACGTACATACAGCGCTAAAATAAAGGATCAATATGTGCACTCGCGTACTCCGAGTGCGTGCTCATCTTATGCACGAGTGTAAATGACACGCAAAGTAAACGTAAGCACCAACAACTGTTACCGAAGCTTTGTCCTACACTTTTTTTGTTGTCTCATCGATGCACGCCTCATTTGTTTAGGTTTAAACGTTAATAATGATCGGCTCGCGACGACACACAAATATGCTCGCGATGGCGCGCGAAGCCCTGGAAACCTTGGAAGGTGTCGATTAAATCGTGCCACACACGCCACCTTGCCTCATGCTGCCTGCTTGCCGAGAAACGTATTACAGGAATATCGAACGCGTTGGAAATTTAACGCCTCGCTCAAATTGAAATTTTTCTCGTAAAATAGTGATTTCAGAGTCTTCTTTCCGAATACTCTTGGCGATTGATAGATTTTTTTCTTTTTTTGCCGATACGATGCCGCACGTTCAACGAAAAACTGACTATTAAGCTCGAGCCATGCTTGTGTGCTACCTCCGTGTTTAAAAGACGTTCGACGTACTATGAGTGAACTATACATATATATTGTGTGTGTGTGTATTTTGTATCGTCCAGTGAAACACGAGACAAATGGTAACAATGGCCAGAGTGATCCTTTTAAAATCGCATTTGCAATTGTAAACGATACATAGATGGGTACATGAAGCTCAGGTAAGTTAAGGCACGGCTCTTCGGAGCTCGATGCTCTGGCCCAGAGATCAATCATACTCAAATTAATTTTCAATTTCACTTTTTCAAAGGGAAATAGTTTCGCACAATGAGATGTTAGCGCTACAGTTTTTGCATCCTTCTTACAATTACTGGCACACACTGGCAAATATAAAAGGTACACGAAACCGGACTTGGAGAGGACGAAAGGAAATCGTTTCTGCTTCACAAAAGGCGTTTCTTTTACATCGTGTTTTTACAATTGCCATGCTAGTTTCACCTTTACTACTTACCGTACTAGTGCTGCCTTATAAATGTGTGCGCATCTTCTTCCTTTGGGCTCGCGACATTGTGGCCTCGAAACTTTGCTTATATTAAAAATAAACACGCAGCGCGCAGCGGCCTACTTGGACGATTAATCTGCACGAGCTTGAGCCAGTTGCAAAAGGATCGTAAATGGCTAAAAGGACGTTTATAAGCGTCCGATCCATGACCGATGAATTTTTCAGCGATCCGAGGAAATTTCAAGATATCGTTACTCTGCTGTAGCTAAAAAGCATCATCGCTCATCGTTTCGAGGCAGCGATCGCCATTGACGTTCCTCTGCAAAGAAAACAGAATCGCGCATCCCATTGTCAACTCGTCTAATCGGCTGCACGACAACACTCGTATACATTACACATGTACGTACAGATTTCGAATACGTCGTCGAGTATAAATATTTCGAGTTCCAAGTTGAGACATTTTTATACTTCCATTTGCTGCTGCTGTGTCACGCGAACGCCGCGAGTAATTTTGTGTAACAAGCACGTGGGTCGGATTATGAACGCTCGAGGGACCGTCGCGACCCGTCTCGACTTCCTTTGGCATAGAATGGATTGGCTTACGTAACGAGTAGCACCATGCCTACGCGTACGATCCAAGGTCGAATGCTTATGGCGCGACTTCAGCCCCCGAAAGCGCATTGTCCTATATATTTGTCGTATATAGGACAATTATATTTTACCGAGTCAACATTTATACGCGCAAGTAACACTTGTATGGATGTGACTCGTGTAAAAATAAGAGAGCACTGCTTTTAAACGAGAGAGAGAGAGAGAGAGAGAGAGAGAAAGAGAGAGAGAAAGAGAGAGAAAGAGAGAGAAAGATGTTGCCCACGAAGTACAGGCCCATCATCCGCCCTAAAAACTATCTCACCGGATACATTTTTTCCGAGAAAAAAACCCTGACAATGCACGTACACACGCGCGTATGCGCAGCGAGTCATTTTAGAACTTTGAATATCTCCACTCCAAAGAGTCCAGCGTATCTGTTATATACATATAGTGTATGTGCATGTGTGCGTGTAAATATATTTGAGACGAAGGGATAATGAGGATAGGTCATTGTGAGTTAAGATGCTGCTGTGTGCGCGTACCTTTCTTCATCCTTCTCTTTTTTTATTTTGTTTGGGAAAAAGCCGGCTAGCTGCACTGCCGACAATTTAAGCAACGATATTGCATACTTTTTTTTCTTATATACTCTATATACTATAGTTTGGGTATTTTTTACCGATCAGATCTGGCCAAGCAAAGGTGTATATAATATTAAGCGCGAGTGGATTGCGTCTAGCCGACCAGGCTCGTTTCCTTCGCTGCGTCAAAAAAAACAAGGATATGCCGAATTTTTACATGTTGGTAAGCATGTATTATATTTTGGGTTACATAAATGCTGCTTTTCTTTGTTTTGCAATGAGCTTTTTAGTCGGCTCCTGCTTGATTTATAGTCAAAGTCTCCGACCATTACATGTGGCCTATTCCACTTGATCTGCGCATGAATTTTAAGGACCAAGAAATAATGAACTGTGGGAAAATGTAGTTTCAACTGGCTTCAGGTCAATGTAAAATTGAGCGAGAGTAATTTCGCCGATTCTTTTGGGCCTTTTCAACAGGCTAAAGAGTGAAGTAGTCTAAGTTAATAAAAAGGCTTTACGGGTGCCTATCTGCACCGTGGAAAAGAGGTCAAATACATTCAGCAAAGATGCAAAATCAAAAGTCTGAATTTATAACAAAAAGTCTATATTCATACGATTGAATTCATGGCGGCTATATCGTCGTCCATTTTCTTCTATGCACTGGCGCTGGACGACGTATATATGTATTCTTACGAGTACGATTTTCCATGAAGGGGGAGAACGTACGTACATATAGTTCTAGGGTGGCAGGGGTAAAAGCAGAGCTCGGCTTGGTCAATTTATCGATCCCCGCATGAATGTGTGCGAATGTACATACGCACAGCAATACCCGAGAGTTTGGCCAATGGTGTGTTGTGAGCTCGGAACGAGTACACAATGATGTACACGAATCTCTCTCTCTCTCTCTCTCTCTCTCTTTCTTTCTATATATATTATGTTGGTCGGTAGTGGTCGACTAGGGCCACTGCTGCAGCCCTTGTCGTACAAGGGTGGACGTTTTCCTATATCCATGGGTGTACTCCTATGTGCAAGTACAGATGGTTTATTCTCTGTCAAATCAAATGAACAAAATATATTTTTCGCCTGTCATGATGAGCATGTTTTCTATTATCGACTCTTAAGTTTTTATTATGGGTTGTTATTAAATTTACAAACTACAATAATTATTTGAATATTTAATTATAGAGAACCGGCCAATATTCGCATGTTTACGTACGTCCAATCTTATTTCAAGTCTTACGCATGATACTCGCATGCGTCTATTCCGACGATGTATTAATAATCTACTAAATTTTTATTTATTTATGCAAGAATAATAACTCAACTCGAGTTTATTTATACTTATTTTTTATACCATGGGTGGTTTCTCATGACTTTTACTTGATCTTTTTTCTCTTTTTCTAAAAAGTATTTTTAAATAAACAAATAGCATGAATTTTCTTGAAAAATATCCTTACTACCGATTAATATACATGATTTTAGTTGACCATAGTTTTCTACTTCATTAGGCCTTGCTTTTTTTCTTATTCTCTTGTACTCTTAATAAAGCTTCGTCGAAGATCCCTTTCGAGCTTAGGTATCCATGAGCGAGTAGTGGGGTGCCTAACTTTTCGCACACAGTTTTTCTCACACACTCACACACGCAAAACAAAAGTTGTCTTTACGAACAACTACAGATATATGTATATATAAACGTAGGCTATATGTTTCATCAAGCGCGGGGAAGCACAATTCTCGAGGGTCAAAGAGTGTCGGGTGGAAGTGAAGAAATTTTCTTGTCTCATTCTTGTGGCTTGTTCAATTAGATAAATACTATCTCGGAAATTGGAAGCGTATACGACAATGCCTGGCTGTAAACGAAAATAATAATTGATATACTATTCGAGCGAGTTTAACAAATACAGTTTCTGCCTTTAGACGAACTGCCGCCAAAGTATGTATGCACACGCTTACTCGTATCGCCGTGCGTATTGAAAATTCATAGTGCGTAGAAAGAGCTGAGCGGGAAAAATCAATTTTTAGACAATAACACAGTCGAACAGATACATTCTTTGTTCATCTCTCGCGGAATAAGAAACTTATGCAAAATCGACAAAAAAATGAATGCTCTATTCCTTGGATGTATTTCCCGACTGACGTGGTTGGGATATTTCGATAAGACTGTATATGTGCTGCTATTACTGTTGCAACTTAGGTACAAGCCTGCAGAGAAAGAAAGCTTGAAGATAGCCGCGGGCAGCGTCAATTATTCAGCGCAAAAATGCCGCCAGGATCTTAATGGCAAGCGAGCTTTGAAAAAGACCTTTTTCGACGTTTGCATTTTTTTCTCCTTGTGCCAACTTCTTGCCAAGAGGAGTCGCAGGGAGAATAGATGTCGAGTCGATCCTTTTTCGCTGCTGTTCTTATCCTTATCGCTTTGATTAGCTCACTCGGCCGCTTCGAAGTTTTATTTTTATGCGCTGCTGGGTGATTTTCGAACGTCGCAAATTGATGCCTATGCGTTGGAGACTGCCAAATCGTGAGTAATACTAACGATGCAGCGTTATTTTTCTCTCAGGCAACATTTTATAGCTCTTACACGTATTAGCCAAGCGAAAGTTTAAAGGAATCGGATTCGAAAAAGAAATGTTTGATTCCAAAAACGCCTCGCTGCTGTATAAATTTAATATGCGATTACGCAGAAGGTATAGTCTACACAAAAAGTTGCCGTCTCGACCAATGTGCGAGCGTTGAAAAAAAAAGAAAAAGAAAAAAAGATAAGAAACAGGAGAAGCGATAGAAGCGGCAAAGGATACGAGGAAAAGCTCGAAGCGTAAAAGCACGAGCCTATCTCACCTCCGTAAAGCGTCCCCGAGGCTGGCTGCGATTCTCAGTAAACTTTGACGCCTAAGCGCGATTAAATTTAAAACAAAAGAAAATAGTATGAAACGCACGAGTTGGCGATTATTTTTCAGCAAGCGATCGTACGGCGCTCAATTAACGTAAAGGCGCTTCTTTTCTTTCATGTAATGCAGAGACTTGGCGTTGCTTCACAAACGAATCGAGCGCGCTACCGTTTGCCATAGCCATTTATAAAGAAATGCAATTGCGAGCGGCTCAAGGGCGATTTATAATGCCGCGCGTTAAAACTTTACCTCATGCCATGCTCGTTTCTCTTCGTTGGCTGAGGATGGAAAAAGAGGGGCTGGGGCAAACACTTTACTTATGCATATACTACACCGACAGGCTGAGCGCGTTCGTACGCTCGTTGCAGAGAAAGACTCTAAGCGCGGAGAGCGCCAGCAAGCCAAAGTGCGACTTGATATGCACTAAATTATTAATCATTCGTTTCGCCTTATAGTTCGTGAGCTCGTCGAGTCTGTCTAGTGCACCAACATAATATGCCTTTCTTCTCTCCGCTGTATTACCTTCGCTGTATCTATTCGGTAAATCAAAGGACCATAAAAGAGTGTGACTATTAAAAATGGCACTTATCGAGAAAAAAAGTCGTGCATTATAGATGATTCATTCGCATAGACTGTAGAAATGTTGAAGTGCTTTAGGCGCCGCAACAATGGCGAGGCAGCGAGCCCTTTTTATTCCACGCTGTCTCGGCTATCGATCGACACCCCCTTCTTTTTCTGCCCGTGGCTCGCGTGGCTTTTAACTTGGATAAAAAGGGTTACGAGAACGCGCCTGTATAAAGGGAGGAGTTGAACGAGTCATTGGCCAATGGCCTCGTGTGCTGTGTATGCACCGACGAAAGGTGTAACAAGCATGAGAATGAGCCGGCTCGAGTACACCTTTTCAGATAACTCTTACCGTTCACGTAAAATAATAGCCTACTGTCGTTGCAGTCCTTTTTCTCTTCCTTATGTACTTGAAAATAAAACAAACTTCGAGCCCTTCCCAAAAAATGGCGCTGCAGGTAGTCGCCCAATTTTTGTGCACACTTGGCCGTTTAGTCAACATTTATCCCTTGAGTAGTGTTTATGTGTGTACATACTCGCTTGACACCTTGTTCTGCGCGGCAACGTTGTTGCGTTTTTTCCCTTTCAAACAGTACAGTGTTGTTTATATACTTATGACTTTTTCATTGGATGCGTTTGAAAAGCCAACCCAGTCGAAGAGCACGAGTAAAGTAGACAGAGAAAGAAGAAAGAAGGGCGTTCATTGGATTGTGACTTTTGAAGGGGTTGGGAAATCTATGAGCTCGCGCACATATTGCTTTGTTGTACGTATCAATTCGACGAATGACTTTTTATTGCGACGAATTGCTCGGGCATAGTCGACTTCACAATCAACAACTCTTTGTGGTTGAGGTGTTTTCAATTATTTTTATCAAGCTTCTGTTGCTTTCTGTTTCTATGAGAGCTGAATTTATCAAATTTGGTTTACTCTCCAAGTTCGAACGTTTCAATCCTCCTCGATGGTAGTTCTTCGGCAACTCGTGTCCCTTTTCTGACTCACTGACCTATCCATTCCAAAAATTCCCTTTCTTCGAAATAATAATAACGAAAAAAATCAAGTGAAACAGCCATTGACGTGCCCTCATATCGATTAATATCGACTTGGAAGCAGCAGCTTTGAGAAAACATGTGCCATCGAAAATCAGTAAAAATCTGGACAAAGAGAAAAAAAAGGGAGAAACAAAAAATCACATGCCTGCGCGTTTGTATAATATGCCGTAAGCAAGTATAAAGTAAAAAAAAAAGAAGAATGAAACTGACCGGCACGCGTTCACGACACCGGAAAACCTATGGCCTCTCCCGAGATATAGTAGGGCAACGCACATACTCACACGCGAGCGGGCGGGCGAGGGCAACAAAAAAGAATATTATACATATATAAAAGTTTTTTTGAAGGAAAAAAGTCAGGCACGTGGCTTACTTGCGATGCTGTTCCTGCTGCTGAGCAAGCCGAGGTGGCAGATGCGGCGAGCATAATGCCCGATACACGACTCGGACACGTAGTGCCTTTTTTTAACCTTTCTCACTCGCGCGCGTCTGGATTTTTTTATTATTTCACTGGCCTTACCTGCCTGCCTACTGGTCACTACTCTTGCATGCGGCTGTGTACTTTTTTTGAGGGATTTCGTTGTCTGCGTTGAGAGAGAGAGAGAGAGAGATGTTTTTTTTCGCTCTCTCATTCAGGGTTGCGCGCGCGCGAACGAGAGCTCGAAAGGGGATGAGCTAGAAGGGAGAGAGCGAAAGGAGGTGGATAAAAGGAGACTTAAACCGTTGACCGGTACGTTTGTAGCTTGTATACACATTAACGGACTTACGATGCAATGTGGAGCGTCCCGATGGGTTGAGCTCACCTTCTCTTTTTTCCCTACAACCCTATGGATTATATTTATGACCGGTACTACCACGCAGTTTTACTGGTTTTCTTGGAATGAGATTTGCGCATTCTGCCCTCCGAGGATTTTACTAGCCAATATTGAAAAAATTTATGATATTGTTAACTTTTTGAAATCTGTGAAATGTTTCAATATTTTGCAGGTTTATTTACTAAAAATTAAATTATTTATGTATGGCCCATTCTCTGTGAAGTCGAATGGTCAAAATGCAAATATGAAAAACTTGTTGTTTCCGATGTCAGATTTGTCCCACAAAAATTTAGAAAAATTGGGGCCTTCTAGGACACTTTTTCAGAGGCCCAAAGTTGGCCATTTTAGCGATTTTCGAAATTCATGAAAAATCGCAAATATTCAAATAATTCCTGAATCAGTGTAGAACGATTCAAAAGTAAAAGTGCCCTGGAGCTTTTTTGTTGGAAATTGTCTAAATTTTCAGAATCAAAACTATGTAAAAAGCTTTCTAAAGATGTCAACTACAGCCGGATAAAGTTTTGTAATGGGTCTCAAAGTTTAACGCAATGTAGACAACAATATGTGGCGAAAAACGTGCAAAAAAGGTCGAAAAATGACTGTTTTTGGCGATTTAAGGCATTTTTGGTCTATTATTGACCCTTTTTGCACGTTTGTCGACAGATTTCGTTGTCTACATTGCGTTAAATTTTAAGACCCGTTACAAAACTTTATCAGTCAGTAGTTAGAGCAGAGATTAGATTTCTCGGCAAGGTATCATTCGTACACATGAAACTTGTACACGGGCATTTTTGTACACAACTAAAATGTGTCCAATATTTGTACACATAATCGAATTTTTTTTTAAATTCAAAAAATTTAAAAAAATAATCGTAATCGTAACTTTTTGAATTTAAAAAAAAGTACGATTATGTGTACAAATATTGGACACATTTTACTTGTGTACAAAAATGCCCGTGTACAAGTTTCATGTGTACGAATGATACCTTGCCTGATCCAGGAATTATTTGAATATTTGCGATTTTTCATGAATTTCGAAAAAAACGCTAAAATGGCCAACTTTGGGCCTCTAAAAAAGTGTCCTAGAAGGCCCCAATTTTTCTAAATTTTTGTGGGACAAATCTGACATCGGAAACAACAAGTTTTTCATATTTGCAGAAAAAAATTTTTTTGACCATTCGACTTCACAGAGAATTGGCCATATATAGTCAGTATTTATCCATGACTCATTGCTCTAACTTTTGTTTATCACTTCGATACTGTCGTGAACGCTAAAGAATGAATAAAAACTAGTGTCAACGTTCGTTGCACAAAGCTGAGCGAAGTTAGTTAGTTGATAACGACTATGCATTTTATTTATTGAAAAAGATCAATTTATATTTTTAAATGTTGTCAAATAAATTTCTCCTTATTTGATCATTTTGTAAGAGTATACAAATTTATTGTACGGATACTTAAGATTACACTAAATATTTTTTTTGTACGAACTAGAAAGTTTTATTCCATATCATTGATAAATGAGTATCAGCTAGGGTATATATAATTCTCTAACAACAAGTAATGAAAGATTGTTTTATTTCTCAAGTATCGCAAACATATATTATTTACCAAACAATTTTCATTTCAAAAGAAACCCAGCCACATATCATTTTTAAAATAGCCTTATTATTTTATTATATTCCAAATAATTCCAAGCAGGATTTGCTTCATTTCTCAAGTATCCTAGACATATATTATGACGTGACAAAAAAATATATAATAATGGACCCGTATAAATGAACGAAATAACTCGCACACAGAATGCACTTTTTGCATACAAAAAACTAATTAGTAACGCATCTAGACACCATGAATATACCCTTAAAATTTCAAACCGATCATGTAAAAAGGTTCCAAGATATCATAGGACAGCGTAACACATTAAAAGTTCCATAAGGAGCAATACTACGACTTCGCTGAGCTTAGCTTAATAAAGAATCTCATTAAAAAAGGATCAAGAAAGCCATAAGACTCGAAAGTAATTAGAATAATTAATAAGTACATGTAAAAGCATGTGGATTTTGCTCTGTTCATTTGATAAAATAGTTTTAAGCGAGAGAAATATGAAAAAAACGAAAGCCAACTGTCTTGAGTCGGTTTAGCGCGACAGAGTGCGAGTCATACGCAAGATAATATATGGTTAAATAGGCTGAACAACTCGAATTTCAAAGATTCAAGGAAAATCGCAGTAAGACAGAGCTCACGTGTATAACTCGGTGATAAAGTACCCTTGGCCTCGCGCTGCGCTGGCGCTTGAGTTAACAGATCGGGAGGTATCCTTACGAGCGAATCCATCTGTGCAATTCCTATATATATATACCTATATATGGCCGATTCTCTGTCAACTCAACCGGTCAAAATTTTTTTTCTATATCTAATATGATGAACACATTGTTTGGGATGTCAGGAATGTACAAAAAAATTTATAATTTATATACAGCTATTTGAAGTTTTACTGAACATCCAAGTATCATGTCGACTGGTCTATGAAAATGACAGATTTAATGCTTTAATTCTCAGTGAAACTTCAAACAACTGAATCTTCAGTTCTAGAGGACTTGAAAAGTTTTTATATATACCAAATTAAAGGTAATTTTGTGCTCTTTAAGTTTATGTACTTATGTTTGAGGTTTGAGTTTGCCTAGCACGTGTAACATGTAAAGATCTAAGGCTATACTCTGTTTTAGAGGCCTTTTTTGCACGTTTTTCGATACATATTAGCGTCTCCAGAGCGTAATAATGCTCAAACCATTATAAAAACTTACAAGAGTGTAGTTGGCATGTTGAGAAAGCTTCTTAAATAGTTTAGGAAAGGAAAGTCCGGATCATACTTGATTAGATTTTGAGTTTTTTGTTTTTTCTTGACTATTTCTATTGTAGAAACCTCCAGAGTGCTCAGATCGCTTCGGGCCCCATTTTTTCTGAAAATTTGGACAATTTCCAACAAAAAAGCTCTTGTGCACTTTTACTTTTGAGTCATTCTACACTGAGCTAGAGCTTAATGAAATATTTGTGATCTTTGATAAATTACGAAAAAATGCGAAAAAGGCCAACTTTGGAATTCTGAATAAGGGTGATAGAATGCCCCAATCGCTCTATAAATTTTTTTGTACATTCCTGACATCCCAAACAATGTGTTCATCATATTAGATATAGAAAAAAAATTTTGACCGGTTGAGTTGACAGAGAATCGGCCATATATATACTCTACACACAATGTTGAATCCTACAGTCGAACACACGCTTACTCTTGAATCTCGATCGGAACGCGAAAGCAACAGGCTGCTCGTATATACAACTCAGGGCAGTATTAGCGGCCAAAAAAGTTTGCACACACTCGAGCAATGAAGTGCTTTTCTTGAATTTTCTTTCTTTTCCTATATACGTGTAAGCTGTACGTGCTGCTCCCGATGTTGTCTCTTTTTTGTCGACTAAACTTTATCCTAAAGTGCGTGATTGTAGAAATTAGAATCATAGTACGATTCTTGAATTACTTATACAAGCTGCTCATAATATTGCGGCCAGGTTTATGATATAATTCTAGCTATTTAAAGCTATGTCGATCTATATATTTACTATAGATTTATGGATGTCTATAAGTTTGTTTTCATTTTAGATTATTACAGTTGGATCAAAGAAAAAAATTCAATCAGCCTCTGTTAACTATCGGTTCACGGCTATCATCGCTCTTTTATTCTCTCTCTTTTTGTATCAAAGGATCGAGTATCGATGGTCTATTGAATACACGAACGAAAACAGGTGCACAAAGAGACATAGCACGTCGACAAGTCGATAATTAGAGCTTGCGCGTGAACGTCTCAGTTTGCGAATTTTTCGTGTGCCACACATGGACGGGCAGCGCCTTGAGGCGCACTTCGGACTTTTTCGGTATACAAAAAGCTGATTGAGATATTAGTCAAATCTAGTAGAGAGCTATTATTATCGGTTTTTTTATTTGCCTCGACTCGAGCTTGAAAACGACTTGAAGTTTACAATACGTCCGATAGCCTATAATCTGCGATCGATCGATTAAAGAGCATCTGTGCAGCTTGAATTACGTCAGACAAAGTCTGCTTCGATTAAGATTCGGTAAAATGCTCGAGATCGACGAAAAGAAAAGTTGGACGATACGCGAACAATAATTCGAGACATTACTCGTTATTCGAGGCAAGGAGGTGTGCAGAGCGTGCAAGGTCACAGTTTGTGAGCTCGGACGACTTTTCGCGCAACTATAAGTAGTTTTACGTTACTCCCATATCGGCGAGCGGCATGCATTATACTATATATAAGTATGTACACGGGGCACAGGCAATGTGCCAAGAGTTGTACTCGTTTAAAATTCATCCGTGGTAAGCAAGGGGACGGGACAGCCAAAGAGGCTCGATCACAGTTGTACCGGCCCTTTTTTCGCGCGCGACATATGCGAAGGGTCAGTCTCTTGCAGTATCACGTGCTCTCGCGCTTATATGCAGACTTTCCTATTACGTACTTTTTACGTAGCTGCTACGACTCATGGGTCGCTCGCTACATATTCGACTTTTGCACGAAAGGGGACACATATTTTTGGTTGGTAACCGCGCGCCATCGCAAAACTGCGCGTTTTAGCTTATGAATGAAGGGAATATTTTATCGGGCTGGACAAAATATTATTACATCAAAAGACTCGATTGGCACGAAAATATGTTGGTCAGCTATTCTCAAGCACGTTCTCATGTTTTCTCTCTTTCATTTTCTGAGCATACTCTGGAAGCCGTAGAACCACGCCACATTGTCGCAGCTCGTTCGCGTATTATATTAGAAAAGTTTCGTCAACGTCGCCCGTCCAATTTAATACTAATGAAGCTCTTCTCTATGTTATGGGCTCCGACGCGCAGCTCAGACACTGTTGTAATAATTTAATCCACTTACATACTCCTTCATGCGCCTCCGCCTTTCTCGCTTCATAAATGCATAAACTTACTTCGACGTAATAACATGCACAAAGTATCGAACAATGCGAGGCACTCTAGAAAATCTTTTGACAAACTTCCTTCATATTTATTATACGATGTATATTAGGCAACGTTCTCCCAACATAATACACGTTTTTCACGGGATCTATAATACGAGAGGTGTATATTCAAAATTATTAGCATCTGTCCGCCCACCCGCGTCACACACAAACCCTTTTTTGAAGAATTTGAATTTTGGTATCCGGAAGCGACACCATTGAGCGATCGCTCGCATTTATACGTTCACGCCTTATAGAAACGGCTTGATTTTATTGTGTACCAACGCGAGGAAGCGTCGATGGCATAATGCCCACGGAAGAGGAAGTGTAGTGCAGCGGAAAAATAATGATTTTGGTAGGCTTCTCCACGCTAGTCCATTTGGTTAATTAATATAGCCCGAGATTGAATCACCGTGGGATGGGGTTTTAAGCAAAGAACTGTAAGAGAAATCCTTTGCCACATATTTCAAGAGGTTCATTAGGATAGTCATAGGTAAAAAGAGAAAGAAATTTTAATGAAACATAAGTTCGTACTGGATTGCATAAAAATGTACGCAATATAGCATCGTCCTTCGGAAGTTTTCCAATTCAAGTGTATGGATGTAACTCGCGTCAGAGAGGTCGTATGGAAAAACAATCGTCACGAGTGGAGCACGATTTGGTAAACAGCGCACACGGACCGCACACAAACTCTGCGCACTCGCGAGCAAATGTTTGAGCTACAGCTTGGGAAA
This sequence comes from Trichogramma dendrolimi, assembly GCA_034770305.1. Taxonomy (NCBI): domain Eukaryota; kingdom Metazoa; phylum Arthropoda; class Insecta; order Hymenoptera; family Trichogrammatidae; genus Trichogramma; species Trichogramma dendrolimi. Next base: position 877,374 of record JAPMIB010000014.1, read on the forward strand.
GATTTTATTCTCTTGACGAATAAATGAACCAATTTGGGAAACCTAATCCTTCCATGACGATTATGAAATTCTTTGAGATCTGGTCAGACGAAAAGAAATTACTCGGCAAGACTTTCACGGGAGCAAAACAGTCGAAACTCTAGCAGGTATACACGTACAGGTATTACGGCCGACTGAAAGAGTTGACAAAGGCTCGATACACGGGGTAGACATGCAAAGCGCTGAAGGTGTAGACTCCCACGCATCGGACAGCTAGTAGCAGCCTCTCCTATTGTTGTCATAGCACACGCAGAGATACAAGGCGCAGAGAGAAGAGCCGCGCCGGAGTCTGTCTCGGGGCCCTACGCATGGTCATTGCTTTGCACAACTTTCCCAGGCGACCCTTTCATTGTTACGTACATCATTGGCTCGCCGAGCGGAGAATACGAGCGAGTAAAGCAACGTTCCTGCGTGCCCCATAGATGTAATATTTCGCGTGTGCACGCCAGCCAGACGGATGCTGCCCTGCAATTCCTATAGCTATATGCGTCTCGGCCAATAATGCATCGTTTATTTATATATGTATGTATAACATATATACGCGCGTATGTATATATGCGTTCACGTTTGAGAGAGCATTAGCTCTCTACGGGGAGTGGACGATGAATAAATGCGTATTCCGGCCCGTGAGTACTCGAAGCTTAAATTTACACGCTCATCGATCCCTGCCTACACCTTTATAATCTAGTATTGCATATACACGAGTGGCTAACGTGCACGGACACTTTTTTTACCCGATCGGAAAGTGACAACTTTGGACAATTTGTATAGCGAGGCAGCAAGCGGGAATGAGATGATTTCGAAAATACGCGATCGGCCCCGTCAATGCATAAAAACACCGAGCGTTGGAGAAAAAAATCCATTTACGCGTCCTGCACGCACTCGCAATTTTTGTCCTGCGCGGCTTTGTGCAATTTTCCTCGCACCTTCTATATTCTATATACGTTCGTAGGCATAGCTGCCTTGATTGACACTCTCATATTCGAAAGTGCCTCTGTGCTGGAGCGTACGCACGACTTTTTTCCATTAAAAACACAACGCGCAACTCCATTTCCAATGACACGCGCTGATTGTCACTTTCAATATGTTTCTGCTTATACATTTATATAAATCGTACGGTGTCTGTGCAGAGGCAATCTCATTAAGCGCCGCTTAGGTATATATATACATGGCTCGATCGTCTAACCCCTTCGAGTTGCTCTCTCTCTCTCTCTCTCTCTTTCTCTCTTGTATAGTCATGACAACGCGCGCCCACCTGCACACTTTACCCCTTGTACGCACACACGTACACGCGTCTCTATAAATTTTTTCTGTACCTACTCCTGCAAGGTGGATACGACGCGTGCAAAGGGTGAATTCCGACGAGCATCGCGCGCGCTCGAAAGACGGGATGTGCGGCTCGCCTTTTTGGCTTGGGATGATGAATCGTACTCGCATTGCCGGAAGCGACATTAATCACTGACTTTTTCACCTATATGCGTGCCTATAGCTTTAGGGTACACACGACTCGAGCTTTTTATTGGCTTTTTTTCCGCGTTTTTATTTAGCCGCCACACGTACATATAAATGCACATCGTTCAAACACTCACCATCGTTGCTGCTATTAAAAACTCATAGCTATATAGATATACTCGTGCATGAAGAATTCGAAGGCGGCCATTACCGAGAGAGGTGTTTGCGTTTCTTATAGTGTAGCAGAGAGCGAGATATTAATAAGAAGTGAGAGAGCCCACCATGTTTTGCTGTAACACAATGTTGTTTGCTCGTGCGAGAGCTCGTCGATATGGGGAAGATTTTTTGTTTGATTATATGTAAGTTTTCGGGAGTGTCGCTGCCTCGAGTATCGAGCCTAATTAATTCGCTCCGTATAAGGAGATTTATGTATTTCTTATTTGCCACTAAACATTTATTTCGTCATTTTTTTTGTTTATAGCTATCGCAGTTTCGAAAATGATTTTATAACATAATATCCAGTGAAAAATAGAGGTGCTCGACTGTAAATGAATAGAACGAACGAAGCAACCCTTTGCTATGGAGCCAGCCCTCGTGATTGGGTTTGCGATTGCACGTCAACGATAAACGGTTACCAGAGTAAAGTATTTCCGAAAATCCTTACCCGAACACTTTCAACTCTTTCGCCGAGCTCCGAACTACAAAGAGTTATAGCGATATTTTCTAGAGGATTCAGGTACTTTAAAAAGCTTGAAGAAAATATACGAAAATTAACAATGCATACCTTTCTAAATAATATTTCCCACGCCGTGTGAAAAGGGCCTTTAATCCGCGAAATGACAGTTCATGAGCAGCCTCGGAGGATATTTAAATGATACGAGCGTTTAATCAATCACCTAGACGAACCTGTCAGAGAATCCTTTCACGGGCAACGACGACGAATCGATCCATCAATCGATTCCCCTGCGAGATAACGTCTTGAGCATGCACAAGCTCTAAATGTATAATATACTAACGATACACAGCGAAGATGAAGTTGTTGTACAGTCTCCGAGCAAGGGTATTAAGCGATGGAATCGTGATTCGTCACTTTGGCATTATTACTATATGTGGAGCACGAGGGCACGTACATCGCGTCATTACTTTACATCAAAACGGAGCAAAGAGTGAAAAGGCTTGCGCATAATCCACTGGATTCCATACTTAAAGATCGTCTATTGTAGTTTTAAGTGCTTGGAATTAAGCTGACAAGTGCTCCTCTGGCGAGATCTTGTACAAAAAGATATGCGTTTTCACAAATTTGTCCAACTTGTCGATACTGAGTCGATTTCAAAGTGAAAATTAAAATACGCTCAGAGACCGAGGGGAAGAAAAGAATCGTTATCTCGCGGGTAGCACCGCTCGATAAAATTCATCGTTGAAAAAACGAGGAACGTCGTTAGAAAAAATAAAATAAAAAAAATGCACCCATCGGTGCGTATAAGCTAGCACGCGAACTATTCCATTAAAAAACTCATTCGATACATAGAGCAGGTTGCTTCTTATTGCGAGCAATAACCACCGAAGCTCGCGTACTTCTCTCATAATCCTGCAGCGGCGAAGGAAAAAAGTAAGAGTTTGAAATTAAAGGAGCTGACGAAGAACTCGATATCTTGGCCTACCCCTCGTGCAAAGCAAAAGAGGGCGAGCTCAAGAGAGAGAGAGAGTTTAATGATATTCCTGATTACGACTCATAGGAGAAGCGAGCTTGCCAGCGCGCGCCCTTTTTCTCATTTTCTCGCAGCTCCGATTTCTCCGTTCCTCGCTCACTCGCGCGCGACTGTTTGATTATTCCACCTAGCCTCCCCCTCCCTCATATTTTATGGACCATACACGTGTACATGAGAGCGAGCGAGAGAACCCGAGTACTTATACAGCACTTGTGCTGGGTTATATCGCACCGTTGACGATTTTAATTTTTTTAATAACCACTTCGACTCTGTGGATCAAGCGGTGAAATTTTTATTGCGTCGTCGCGTGATGCTTCATTGAAAAACACGTCTATCAACCATGATTGCCAGTCAGATTTTTTCTCCTTCATAGCCAAGAGATCTTGAGAACGACGAGTTTGAGCTTTTATACGTATTAAAACTTTTTCATTTATTGCGTTTTACAAATGATTAAGACGAGCCTCAACTTTGTTAATAATTGAAAAATCTTGCCATTTTTAATAATAATCGGATAGTGCTATTTAAGTACAGGCCAATCGCTATAGCGCCACGAACGTTAATTCAACTAATTTTAATTTCATAAACTATTAAGCTAAACTCATGTATATATAAATTTATGTTGTACTATTTTGAAAATTAGTTTTTTCTAAGATTGAATTACTTATTTGATGAACTCTGCTAATCACCACAAATTAAATGCTCGTGCTATAAATGCAAATGTCAATATTCTACAAGGGTGCATTTCATCAATGAATCAATATTATTGAAAGTCATATACGCAATACTAATTCTAGAGATAATAATTTCAATGGGTTTAAATTCACCTGACGGTCATCATTACCATATTTGTATAACGCTGTCGACGATTACGTCGGAATTTCAATCAGAAAATCTTGGAATTTCATAATTGATAATACAATTTTATTCATATTTATACGCATGTCTTATACAGATATTACCGTAAAATCTAAAAAATTTCTCCAAATTATTATCATAAATTTTTCGTCTAAAAATGAGCTTGAATTTCTATCATGGCTACCGTGGGGTTTTCATTGAAATTAATGCGCGCTGTCTCGGCGAAAACGCGAAAGAGCAATTTTTTCACTATCCCTACTATAGGGCTTAGAATTGAAAACACGATTTAGAAGCGTGGAGAAGAGAAATAGAGAGAGAGAAAGAGGAAAGGAGCAAATACAGAAAAGTGTCACACATTGGCAGGTATAACGGAAAAATGCGGGCAAAGTGTTTTTTTTCGACATAGAGGAGAAAAGATACGCCACCCGCCTGTGGCGGCACGAGTGTACACGCGCACACACGAGACTCACGTGCTGAGTTGTATATACATTCGCTTACATATCGGTTAAATTCCGCAAGACGTTTTATTATTATGTTTTGTTAGGCGTCTATAAGGACGGTACGTATGGATCTATGTATGCGCAGGGTCTTTGTCACGATTCCGGATATATGTAGGTAGGTGCTGCATGTATAGGTGCAAGGCGCAGCAGCGTGTGCGGGTGGAGAAATATTATTGGCGGCAGCGCTATACTCAAATGCTAGCGGTGGATGAATCTTTCTTTTTTTCTATTGGCATTTGTGCGCGCATCTGCCTTTTAATGCGACGTAACGGATGTCTAGCAGCTCTTCTTTTTCTCCGCAGCATTAGCTTAAAAAAATTGCCTATACTGTACGCAGGTACGCGGAAAAGTGAATCCGAGCTCGGACATTGTGCGCATCGCGCATGAATACTCGAGAGAAGGCGTGACGCGATTTCCTTCATCTGATTTGGTTGCGCAATCGATCGAGCGAAATATATTTATGACGACGACATTTTTAGTGAAAAGTAGAAAATCTTCATGTTTTTTTGGCAGCAAACGATGTACGTCGCGCAACGGAGCTCAGTCGGATTATAAACCAGTTGGAACAACATATGTGTCGAGCACAAGTCACACAGTCGACGCATTCGTTCTAATCAAGTGCCAAGCGATTAAATTTCAGAGAGGAAACACGACAAAATCCGATCGTCTATTTTCCCGTGTCACGTACAAATAGTGATCCTATATTTTACGATATCCGCGAACGGTCCAGAGAAAACAAAATATCTACCGCATTGATTGCTTTCTCTATTATGCTTTAACCCGCTCGAAGCCAAGATTATACTGGCCGAGTTTCAATTGATCTCACAGTGCTAGATCGATGGCACGCTTGAGAAATTCAATGTCCAAACTAGACTGTCCGATGTCTTAGAATATGCTGTCTCTGTTTATACTGTTATAATGAGATATGTAACGACCATATGTTAAAGAGTGAATTATTTACGGCGTCGTTTCGTGAAAGGATGCCAATGTCTCCGTGTGCCCATGTATACAAGTCTATTCATGATCTACCAGTAGATGAATGAATGAACGAATGAATGCGGAGTCGCGTGGACAACTCGAGTAATTATGCAACAGGCGTTTACGAAAACCCGTTGGCTCGTGCCAGCCTAGGAAATCCGATTAAATTAGCTCCAAACTCGAATTACGCTAGTAGGCGGCAAAAATTTGTCCCGGCAACCTTATGCTTGTTGAATTCGTTGCACTGCGAATAGGTGTGGAATTACCGTAATCTGCATATTTCGAATGTGAATTGTATCAATTAAATATACAAAGATTCATTGTTGCATTGCAGCGATCCGATTTCAGTCGATTGAGAAAAACTCATTAGCATATAGAATTTTTTTTTTTTCATTTTCACTACAGCTGTCCTGTAAATGATGCCCGTTCGATTGCTGCGATTATACGGCAATCTTGCTTACGCGCATTTGTGTAATTCCACGTGGTACGGAGTAACGTCGGGACTTTTTTTCTCTCTGAGGTAACAATGGAATTGTATCGCTGAAAAGTGCCCAAAAGAGTATATGGATAAAAATTGTAAAGGCCTCTGGCGCGCGCAAGCGCTGCTCGATTGCTTCCAACGCAATATTTTCTACATTTTTCGATGTATTGGTGCGGGGCCCGCACACGATGGGTTGCGATTATCGCCCGACCGACTGACCGAATGAAAATAATCTTAGACGTGGCGTAACGTTTTCTAGATCCATAGCGTACATAATACGCAGAGCAAAGAAAGAAACTTGCTCGAAGAAAAAAAAATTTATGTAAGAAAAACGTTTGGCTCGTATACCTACATGCTTGTCGTTTGCGCGTGCGGCTGCATCTTTCGAGTAAATCAAAAACCCCGCCACTCGTCGCTTTATTCGTTGCGATTATGCGAGAGAGAGATTTGTATTTTGTATATCGCTCGGCGCGCCAAAGTTGAGATGTTGCCCGATCACGATGGGGTCGCACGCCGATGACATTGCATTTTGTTTCACCTTCTCTTGTTGGTCGGCAATTCTCGACTTTTCTGCAAACGTTTGTAAAATTCCGCGCTTTCTCTCCTTTAGGCTGTTTCCCAAAGTGACTATTATTATCTACTTGTGAAAATAATTATAAGAAGAAAATATCAGCATGGTCAGGATTTCCGGCTGATTTATTAACTAATTTTTATGTAATTAAATCTGGAAGGAAAGGAAGCTGTAAACTCACGTTTTTACAGTTCTTGCAGTATGTGTATACCTAACGAAAGATTATGGCAATTAATACATTGAACGACTTGCCTGATTCATGGGGTTATACAATCGCTCAAACAAGGATGTTTGATTCAAGTGACATTTTCCCATAATCTGAACCGACCAAGAGTCTATTTATAACCCTGACTGGCTCTGCAGGATATACACTTTAGATTGGTACATCGATGAAAAATTTATGTGCGTCTTGGCTTTATATGTATTTGGGTATGCGCGTGTGAGCCGCGCAGTGTGCCAGTGTATACGTACCATCGACGCATACTATCGAAAAAACTCACATGGCTTTTCGACTCCACCCATGCTCCAAGTGGAGGACATTACTCAAATCTCCCGCACGACTTTCTTCGTTCTTCTTCTGACATCAAAGAAACTGCTAAAAATCGACCTGCATCCTGTAGAAAGAAAGTCAAGAAATTCCCTTTTTTACGATTTATCGCCGAGCCACACATACATACATACACTCTTTCGTGCATCGTAAACAAAAAGAGAAAAGGAGAATAGTAAGAAAACCCTTCGTCACTTTGGATTTCTCGGAACGGCTTGTTTAAACTGTGACCCGTGTAAAAAAAGAAAGAGGCAATCGGAGATTATTAATCATTTTGCTAGTTTAACTTTAACACAGATTAATCCGTGCTGTACACTTTATAGGAGTAACACACGTAGCATCTTCTAGTTTTGGAGATTAGAACGTAAGGAACTCGACACTATAAGTTTTGAACTATTGCCTATGTTGACTTTTGGATTTTGGATTGACTATGACTGCGAGTGAGGGTTGAGGCTTCTCAGATGCAGCGATTAGTATACGAGCTCGATGGTGCGCAGCGAATGATCCGAAAGTCAAATTTTGGAGGGAAATCCCTCTCGCGACGCGATTGATGGACGTAGCCCGATTAATTGGCATATCGGGCCTACTTATCGTCTCGGATAGGATAAAAAAAGCTTGGACGTTTTTCGCACCCCTTACTAATAATATAGGTAAGAATCTGGCGCGAGTTTGGTCGCGCCAACAGCCTCTTGAGACGTCAATGCCTCGACTAATGTATCCCTATACGTACGTGCATATAGGTTGCCGCGCCTCTGTCGCTGCTGCTCTCGAGTCTGGTATTGCGCGCAACCATCGTCATCGGTGCTGATGATCGCTCGATTCTCCGAAACATCTTCGTGGCAATACAAAAGCAGCACAGACTAGTATAACTCGCTACTTCGCTCCCTTCTCTATAGACTCTCTATTTTCTGCAATTCTACTAGGGCCATCCATATGAGTAAACGTACGGGGGTGCAGAGAAGACACGCGAACGCACACACATACTCTAAGACTTTATTATTATTTCTATGCGCATAGATACACAATGTAATGACGAGGCACATCTTCGTCTCTTTGACGCTTATATTATCTTCTTCTTTATTCTGGCCCCGTGCATGCTCTGGATCATCGCGAAAAATTACCCAATACTTTTCATTAGGCTATAATATACGTACAGACTTTTTCGTCGAGCTCTAAGTAACGTGCCCATAAGAAGCCTTTGTACGCCAACTAAGATAATTCCATTTTTTCTCTCGTATTTCCAGACCTTTTTGGTGCTGGCTTAAAAAATATTTACTTAGCTAGTCGCGCTCGTGTCCTTACTTATCCTAACGAGCATATTTATTTGATTTGCGTATTCATTTACACTCAAATATTGAGTGATACAGCTCTTTTGACCCTCGAGTGAACTCTACACTTTTTCGGACTGATCTTTTTTTTAATTGCAATGCGATTATTGAAAATCATTGAAATTGAAACTAAACCGTGCTTTGTTTGCTTCTGTTTTTTTTACAAATTAACCCGCATGAGTAGCTCGATTCATGACTTGATCGATCCATTGTAATTTGCAATGATCTCCATTCGGGATCGCTCAAACTGCTCGAATCGAAATGCTGGACCCAACTGTCGATGAATATTGGCCCGATGTTATAATGATAATTTTTATTAAGAACCTCCTGAATAAACTTACTGTAAACTCTCAATTCATGGAGGCAGCTGATTTAGTCGTGCGCTGCGCACACGCGTCAACCTCTTTTGTAACTTTTCAAGATTTACTCCTTATTTTGTTAAAGAAAGCGAGTGATCTATTGAATGGTTAATGGAAGTCAAACGCCATACATAATACTTTTCATTCCAACATAATAGCGAAAAATTTTTAAATTCACGATTCGAGTGTCACCTTTTCCGACATGGACCCCGAGCAGACAATATCTTCGATCATTCGCGTGTCATCGATTAATATTTGAATCAAAATATCGCGACTCATTGTGCTCATTTACAAATGCTCGTCAGTCTATTTTCGGTGAAAAAATGAGTTTAAACCTTTGTACGTCGAGGTAGGTGAGATCGTTTTGTTTTCACGATTTATGTGCAGCAATTTATTTCGAGAGGAAAGTTGCAAACTCGATAGTAAAATTGTTGAAGCTATAAATAATGCATAAAGTTTAGAAAAATCGTCGCTTTATGCTGGTTCAGCTAGAAAATCTCACTATAGCGATGGCCCCAGCCTGTAGTATATCGAAATGTAACGTCAAGTTCAATTGAGCGAGGGTCGAAAATATTTTGCGTCAGCCGTGTATGAGATATATTTATTTAATAGTAATTACTCAGTCACAAAGAAATGTTATGGTTTGTATAATAAAAAAAGTAGAAAGCTTAATAAGAAATACAAATCGATCGCGACTTGTCTGAAATATAACATATTTTGCTATTCAATAAATTGAATAAAAACTATCTTTTGGTCTGCAGCGATTCGGAACCTTGAAAAGTAAACGTGGAAAACTCTTCAGAGGATTGAGTAAAATTCATGCAGGTACTACGGCAAATTGCGCTTGATCTTCTTTATTCGAATATATTCTTTGATTTTTTATTGTACTTGGCCTGCAACCCATGGAAATTACGATATGTATTTTTGTATAGGATTTCACGCTTGCGCAGCCCTCTGGAAAATTCGTTTCCGGTAGTCAATGAAACACCTGAAATTGTAAAATTATGAGCACACATGATTGTAACATTTATACATATAAAAAATAAGTTCATGTTAAACAATAAGTCTCAGTTTTCGAGATCGTGAATGTCAATTAGCAGCGGCTCACCGTTTTTTTTTTTAATATATGATATTTGCCATTGTGCCAAGGTATAAACAGATTCCTGCTGCTGTGCACGAGCATAAATCTGTATCATAAGAAGTCAAGAAGCTGGAAAATTTTTTTTTTTCATCAAAGACACGGTGAACAATGAAGATCAATCTTTGAGCTAACACCTAAAACGAAAAAAGTTTCGTGCTTGCCCGCACGACAGTTTACATTATTGACAAGATGAATAGAGTTTCATTTGAGAACGGGTGTGCAGCAATTGACATAAACAGGCATTGTACCTTTGCAAGCAGCAGCACTAGACAAAAACGTATAGGTCTGACCAGCCAGTTATTGACCACCAGACAATAAATGACTACTCGATTAATAATTACTTATAAATTGGGTATATGGATATCAATCTAGTTTATAAAAACGAATCAACTTTGAGCAATATTATAACTGCAATTATAATCAACAAACCATAGAATAAAACTGTCAGTAACCAGATAACATCTTGTTTTTAGTATTCGTTAACTAGACAAAAGTCGAGTTATTGACGTCGAACATTTTGATAATACGTTTTTGTTTTAAATATTCCAGCTTTGAAAGCTTTTACATTTTGTAAATTATAGTTAAAGATAAAATATTTCACATATAATACGAAAGTTAAGATCACGACATCGTAATAACGGTATAATTCCTGGTGGATTAGTGTCTGAGAATTCGATTTTTTTTTACTAACATTAATAACATTCAGACTTCAAGTATTTGAGTGTAACTATGTACTCAATTCTACGTTTATAACTTTTCCTACTTAGTGGTATATTTTTAATGCAGTAAAAGTAAATAATAAAGCTTTACAAAGAAAACTTTTCTTAGACGAGTAATGAAATTTCCTTATTTACCTGACAGAAATTACATAATTAAAAGAAATTAAAATTTTTCCTACGGTAATTCACTGGTACTTACAAGGCATAGATTCCTGTAATTTACTAATTTTAATATAATAAAATAAAGGTTCGTATTTCTATTAATCTACATTTTATGTATTGGCTAAAAATCATATTCATGGTCTTAAAACTTTGAGTAACTCATATTTTTAAGTGTCATTTCGAAGACCAAAGTAATACTTTTCACTAAATGTTTTAATCAGCTGACTAAGACACAGTTTGGTGGTACTTACATGATGAAAAAACATGGTTTTCTCCCATTTTCATGATTTTTCCTTGTTTTAGCATTGAATGCTACCAAAGTGCCTCTATTTCGGACGCTTAAATGATTTAGCGGAGGGAGAGGAAGGGGTGAGGTAGGTAAATTCTAAACGTGTTTTTTTTAAATTTCAATTCCTCATTTAATCTACCTTGTAAAACTTATTCTTAATTTTTTCGCCAAAGTCACCCCATCATCAGAGCAGAACAACATTTTGAAAATGGCAGTCCGACTTTGAGTCTCTGTAGGGGTCTAAAAGGACTTAACTTGGGAGACTAAAATGTTAGTTATTTCCAATTTCCAAAGTTTTCTGGAAGATTAAATACTTTGGTTAATATTTAATTTTTGTCATACCACGGTTGACTTGATGTTACCCCGGTACAGAAGTAAAAAAAAATTAAATAAAAAATTTTTTTCTGAAAAAATTCAGACGTATTCTTTGACTAATTCTAAGACTTGTACATTTTGCAATTTTTCGTTGAAAACATCTAGTTACGAGTTAGAATATTACAACGATTTTTTAATAAATTAGAAAATGATTTTTAAAATGGGCCCTAAGGCACATTGGATCAAACTAAGCATATGGAGCTTCATTATTAGGAACCAGGAGACCACAAAAAAATTTTCAGGACTTTAGGTGGCCTGCATCTCATGTTGTCTCCTTGTAAGTACCTTATAGTAAATGATTGAATTAAGTTTAAAATGATTAAATTTTTCATAAATTTGTCAAATTATAAGAAAACAAAAAAAATTTTTTTTATTCGCATTGATAAAAAAAATTAAATTAAAAAAAATTCACCGTCCCGTCATGTGTTAAGAATTCAATCTAGTTTACAAATATGTAAACCAAATTGTCCTACGAGGTTTGGTTTAAAAACTCATATTCAAACCCGTCACATAGCTTCCTCTATGGAAGAAGCAATTAAATAACGATTTTTATCTTCAATCTCGATTCTGCTGTGACTGTGTCGATAACGGAGATAGCAGAGCGACTTTTCGCTGCGGTTGAACTTGTATTGCCAATCATTTATACGTGACACCGTCGTAATATTTAGATTATCTTTGCTCACCGCAGCCATTCAAGGATGTATTTCTATAATCCCTTTTTCAAGTACAAAATTTTACGAAAGCTTTGGAAACTAATGAATGCTTGATATAACCAAGTAAAAATTTTCGAGCCATTAAAATCAATTAATTAATTAAAATATTTATTTCTTAATGCTATAGAAATGAACAAAAGCGAATATTATTTTATCGCGCGAGAGATTAATTCACGATATAAATTTTCCAGCGAAGCTCGTGAGTAAACAGATCGACAGAATCGTGAAGCCAGCCAATGTCATGGTGGAAGAATTGCAAGAATCATCTGAGCATATCGCGCAAGCCTGGATTATACTATGCTCTTCTTTCAATTGTTCCAGTTCACAAACGTCGTGCTTTTTCGTGCATTTACGAATGACGACTAAATCCTTCTCGTGATTCGTTACGTTTGCTAAAAATCAAAGTTCGTCGTTTCAGCCATGCCACTTTCATGAATATGTTAAAAAAGCTATGTCGGACTCACATAATATTATTTTAGCACATTTCCATGTATTCAAAGTCGATGAACGTGGAAGGATGAGTTTCGAACAATCTTTGGTGAAATTTTTCGGTGGTTTATTTTCACATTCCGGATCTACCTGGCTGTTGCATTCGTAGCATCTAAATGCCGAACCTAAAATCGATTTTTCTCAGTAGAAGGAACTTTTTCACTGTATGACGATGAGTAGCCTGTTGTTTACGTACCTGGTATCACCATATGCACTGTGATCAGAGAAAAAAGATTAGGCACTTCCACAGACCGATCATGTTGCAACTCGATAAAATTATCTGAGCTGGAAATAGTTGAATAATTAATGCGCAAAAAAAACCTTGGCGCACAGATCAAATCGCTGCAGGTTCTGTCTTGCGCAAAGTCAAGAAAATTACTGGGAAAAATATCGCAGTGCCATCAGCTTTTTACATCTAGTCAATAATGAGATAAGAGTGATTCAAGCAGTACAAATAATGCACACGTCACCCTTCGGTGATTCATTTTAAATTAATATTTATTTATTCGGATACTTTTTATTATTCTTTTTTTCAGAAAGGGTCACAAGTCATAAAGATGAATTCTCCAATAAACTCATTTTTAATTTGAAAAAATAATTCTTTTTTGTGTTAATTGAGAAAATAATTATTCAAAGCAAATGTAAAAGATGTATTTGAATATTCTAATTTTTATTTTATCATTCAGAACTGTTCGGATAAAGGGTTATGAGTCAAATTCTTTATTGTTCATAGATAATTTTAAGTTACCGTTTGATTGATTTATCTCAAATTACATATATGTGGCGTTTTACGTTAACTCTGCGAGTGCGACGCCCGCGCGGCATTATTAGGCGTAGTTACTGAATTTCTAACTTTACCGGAAAGCCCCGAAATGCTCTTTGAAAAATAAGTAACATAAGTTTTCGATTTGTTTTTTCTCAAATTTCTAATTATGTAAACCGATTTTTTGAAACATTGATTATTTCGAAAATTGTATTTTTAATTTTTTTTTTGTCTAAAATCTAAAAAGGAAAAAAAACTTGAATTATACTTATTCTACTCTATTTTTATATTCTCCCTTATGATTTACAAAAATTAAAATTATAGTTTTTAAAATAAACAACATATAAAGTAATAATTTCGTTCGTTTTTGGGTAGGGGGGGGGGTGGTCTCACAAAACTGAGCATATCATTAGAAAGTTGGAAAAAAACAATTAAAACGAATGTCCTTACGGGTTATAGAATTTTTCGACCGAATTTTTAATTTTTTTGTTATTGTTTTTTCGATTTTCTAGGCCTTCGAGAGTATTGTGTTAAAATTGTAGGCTAATTCAAGCAAAATTGACAGAGATATAGCCATTTTAATTCAAGTATGATGTACTCGTTTTTTAGCCCCGATCACCTGGTAGCTATATGTGGCTTTGGTATGAGAATGTCAAGCATTACGAAGTCAACATTTAAATATAAATTTAAATATCCTAGATGATGTCCCTTGATTGCATAGGCCCGGCATAGACGATGTAAGGAGATATGATAAAATTCACGTTGTTTTGCATCAAAATCTTTGAACGCGTTTCCTGCAGAACAATCGCATTTTTTCAGTCGGTGTATGTACATCATAACTGCAAAACTACTGCACCGATCGTTCTGAAATTTTACACACATCTTTTGGTAGTATTTTACTAGGTACTGATGTCAAGATATTTTTTTTCTTCAAAATTTTCATTTTTATGATCTATTTTCCTATAAAAAAAATACACTTTTTCGATTTTTTTTCAATTTTTTAACTTCAAATTGACATCAAATTTAAAAAAATGAAAATAATTGAAAAAACTCGAGTCACTACCTCCGGAATCATTTAAACTCTGAAGAAAATGTCGATTTATTTTTTTCCGACAATCCTATCATGAGTTATCGTGTACACCGTGTTTTTCGAGGTTCAAGCTTCAAATGCTCGCCACAGGCTTATTTTTTAGTATTTTACCACGAAGATTTAACGGTATATTCTTGAAGTGTTGTTCTTTAGTATTTACTTCAGCTTTATTAGCTTATTTTTACCGAATCTATAGAAAAAGATCTCAAAATCACGCGAAAATAATAAAAAAAACTATACCTCCACAAGAAGTATTTAGTACTTGGAGAGTTAGAAATGTAGCAATTTTGTCTTTTAATGTAGTAGCTCGGGTGCCGTGCTTAGAAAGTTGACATAAACTGCTCATTATATTAAAATTCATTCTGTATAATATAATGTGCACTACCGTTATGTTTTTAATGATGAGTCAGATATTCTGTAAATTACTGAGATTTCCCCAATTCAGTTGTTTCATTTGGAGTGATCATTGTACTATGAAAATTAAAATGACACTATCTATTCTTTGTTATAAATCGGTATCATGAAAGATCAATTACGATTTTCTAAATATAAAATCAATCAACGATGTGCTAAAGACCAGAATTCTGACCAAAGCACGACGTAACTTTTTTTCAAAGAGTTTTTTAATCCATGAATCAGCTTTGTGCGTTAACACATCTATATGCATAAAATAAAAGAAATCTCCAGGTGGTCGAGAAAACATGGGACTTTTTCAATGTTGAAGCCAGATAGAAACTATAGTGTGGTATCCCTTGCGGGTACTCATCTGTTACTGTAACAGAACGGACGCGTAAAGGATTTCTCTAAGAATCAATCGAAATTTTTCTCTTCTTTTTGTTCGGAAAAGAAAAGGAGTATTGTAGCACATTCTATCGATTACATCGCCGCCTACAGATTCGGCTTCAATGAGACATATTTTCATTCAAATTAGCTGGATGTGTCTTAATTTACCCAAAGGATGCGAGCCGAGATATGTGCTGTGAGTATTGGATTAAGTAATTTGTCGCTTTGCTTCGATTAAAAGAGTATTACACGCACATGTGTGAAATGGAATTCAATCGAAAGAGGTATAGAGATCAGCGGTCATACGCGTGTACATAATGTACATGGTGACAGGAATTGAATTCGAAGCGGCGGAAGTATACATTGTCGCGCTGACATTATTCCTCGTACGACAATTTTTTTTTACCTAAGCCGCAAATTATCGACGATTTCATTTTGATGTAAAATTATCGAATTTCTCATGGATAAAATTTAATTCTAGTATACGCATCAACAAGGAGACCTCATAGTTACCACTAAACGTGATGTAGGAAATGCAGCGATACCGATCGCTCATAGAGAGCCGATCATTGGCCATTGAGACGAAATCTCCCGCAATCGAGCTTTCGTGATCATAATACCGATAAGTTACACATTATATGTATGCCTTCGGATCCTTTAACATTAACATCCGTCCAATTTATAATCTCTTTTTGCTCTTTCTCTCTCTCTCTTCTTAGAGTTTTTCACTCCGTCACAGTATGTGATGTGCATATTTGAGAATCAGGTGTGAGCATTGAGTCACTTGGATGAAATTCTTTTTTCAATCCTAAGCAACCCGATATTAAAGCCTGCTCGTGTAAAAAAATCGGCGCATGATTTTCGCGTTACTTGCAATATTTTTTAGGCCTTTTAAGAATCTTACTTATTGTGCTAATGGAGCTGCCTACGCGGGCCATTCAGAGGTGGTAGCTCGTGAAACGCGATCGTACATAGACGTATGTGTTCGTGTGCCCGCTGTATACGCGGTGGCATAATCCGCCTACGTACGTATTCGAGTGGACAACGAGGCGAGGCGACAATATGCGCTTCTTCTTCTGCTTCTTCCGAAGTTGGTCGCGCCACAGGATGCGGATTTGTTGCGCTGCTGGAGCCACGCCATACGCCATCGCCGCAGCAGCAGCGCACGAATTGAAATGTCGCTGCAGGTATACACGCAACCGAAGAAGCAATTCGATCGGAAAGTTTTTCCTACTTAGATTGCGGCCGATTGAGTTTTGCTGATGCACTAAAACCAAAAATGCGCCTACTGGCTGCGCCCATTGATGCGTAAGGCTATTCACAGGGCCTCGATTTTGTTGAGCTACATATATTGAAAGTTTTGCGGCGAGAAATGCGTACGTTGGTCGTCTATTAATTGTCGATAGCGCCGCAACCGCTGCAATAGTACTTTCTTGCTAATCATGAGCATTAGCAGGGATTTGAGTTAGTTGTCCAATAAGCTGTAACTACTGAACGATACAATTTTTCACTTTAGTGTCCAAAAGACCTTCTTTTCATCCACTCGCTTGACGAATTCCATATAGATTTTCTCGATATACTCATATTTATTGTTTTTCTTCGGCTAAAATGCCCGACACAGCCAATAAAGGAGCAATCGACCCGAGCCGCAAAACAAATAATCTCTGCACGATATTACGATCGGTACACAGATACCGATCGAGATCGCGCGACAACAATCAAATCATATGAACTTCATCGTCTTTGGTCGCTGTATGTATACGTAAGCAGTGAGAAAAGCCGCTGAGAGAGTAAACAACCTTTTTTCCTTCATCTTTCTTGGCTTTGGCTTTGTGTCAACATATATATTATATATGTATACGATTTATATCCTTTATTGAGACTGCGGTGGACCTGCAGGCTCGTCGCTGCTTCTATTCAATCGTTTCTTATTGTACACGCGCCCTGCATCAAAGGGGTGCGCACTGGCGCGAAGCTGACTCAATTGCGTCACACACGTACATATAATAAACATCTCTGCAAGCAAAGAGATTTAAGCCTCAAAGGGTTTTGCCGTACGTAAATACGTATATATTTACTAGAGAGTCGCATTTTCTTCAATCGAGTGCGCGCGTGTGTGTGCATAATATAGCTGCCCACACAGAGGCCGAATTTGAAGCAAAGCACGAGATTAACAGCTCGCCGCAGAGAATCCAAGGATTAGAAACGCAGGCGTAATTTGTTATTTTGTCACTGCGCGTCTATATATGTATGTGCCAACTACTGAGCGTCATCTGTAGCGCTAAAAGTGTGAAGATCATACCGAGCAAAGACGCAGAAAGAAATTGTCGAGCTCGAGGATCGTTGCATTCATCTGTATAAAGAGCTTTGTCTATGCCGAGAAACCCCTTTTCTTCCAAAAGAAACCGACTGAGCGACGAGGCGCATCAGCTGTGCGCGAGGGCTATAAATTATCAAGCAGCTATTTCATCGGTTGCGCTCGATGTGGTCAGGCAACTTGTGGCCTATATTAAAGAGGTCAGAGCTAACTTTTGTATTATCTCTTATTTATACAGGCACACAATGTGCAACGTGACCCAGTCTTTTGGCGTGCGTGTATGAGTGTGAATCTCTTTGTGGCGGTACAACCCCTTTGCCTTGACTTTTCAAACGGAAGTTACGATACGAAAAGCGAGTGTACGCAATACATTACTACGCGTAGGTTGTAGCAGCTCACCACTCACGTACTGCCCACTCGATGCATCTGCGCGATATTGCGTAGTCAACTGGTCCGCCACCGCCGCGCAAGATGTTGTTATGCCTACCGATTCATGCCCTTCCCTTTGTTACTCTCATTTTGACGAATAAAAGAATTTTTAATGAATCACATCTGTTTCCAAAATTTCACGAAAAGAGATCGATCGTGTTTCTTCTCGAACTCAAAAGAAACTGGTCACATTCATGTCTTAACTAAAATAGTAAGTAACAATTTTTTTACTCTTTCATTTGTATTAAAGTTTAATCATCGCTACAATCAATTCAATCAAAGATACTATCTATGATACTACCTGTTTTCTTCCTTTTCATTTTTGTTTTCATGTATTGATAATTATTTTCATTTTTATGACAGGTGTACCTATCTTTTCTACGTTTATGATCCTGGCTTGGAATGGCGTACCTGAACCGATTTTTCTCATGCAATGTGTCTAATATATTTCTTATTGTATGACGGATTAATTCGTCATTCTTGCTACTCTAAATGTAAACAAATAAGTACTTTTTTACGGGGTAGGAGACTATTTTCTTTCTACTATTAAAAATTAAACTACAACAGAAATACTAATTATGAATAAATGTATTCATTTCTAATTCAGTCTTCAACTTTTAAGATCTTTTCCAAAGATTACTTATTAATGTTTCATATTAACCCAATGTATAAATTAATTGAAATCATGCGTTGAAAACATTGTGTTGCAATGTGTCTCATTAGATTTTCTCAATGTTTAGTAAATCAAAGCTTTGTTTTTCCCTAGTTCAACGGCATTGAGATATATTTTTGAAAATTAGACGAAACTTACATTTTTTTAGCTATCAAGTAGTAATTAATTGATATTCATTTATTAATATTACTCAGTAATTCAGTTATCTCTTTGAATTGTAATCACCAATCGTACAAGTTAAAATATCACGATTCACACTGCAAAACTCGTTGTTAGGGCCACAAAAATGTATTTTGTTATGTCAACTAAGAATATTGTTGATTCAGCTAAAATATTTTTTTATAGCTTCAACTGCGACTTTTGTTGTGTACACCACAACATTTTTTTGGTGTATAGTTTCATCGATGTACATTCGAATAATAAGTAAAACACCTCAATTATAGCCTTTTTTGTTAACTCTCGAGAGTTAATCATGATCAAAAGCTGCATTATTTCATCTTTTCTTTCCGTCAGTAGTTTCATTTTTCTTCATTATTATAATTCGCACGAATAATAATATTTATCTAATCAATATCAAACGTCAGGCAGTAGATCGATTTTGAAAAACTTTTGTTTGTTTTAAAAAAGCTTATAAATAAATTGCATTGACTTTAAATGCGATGAAATTTACAATAGTCTAGAATTGATTAAGAAAGTCAATCGACCGTTTCCAAAAGAACATCATTTTCACATTCATGAATCAAGTGGTATTAATAAAATTATATAAAGGTTGTGAAGAATTTGATTTTTTTTTAGTGTAACTCTAAGTATTTATTAAAAAAAATAATAATAATTACATTAGGTATGATTCAGTGTGCCTACATAGATTTTCAATTTATTACTTATAATACTGTCAAAAATCTTTTCTCTATTTCTTAAAACATGTCAAGCTATAGGGTGAATTATCTCGACCAATGTTATCCAAGAAGCAGAGAAAAAACATTTTACATACTTATATATTTTCTCATAATTGTCACGCAATAAATCTGTGTTCTTAATTAGAAACTCAATAGCCAGTATTAAATTTGATTTAAACTATACATACAAATCTCGTATGCGTGAATATACGGTAGTAGAATGTTTTCACGTTACTCAAAAAGTGAAAAGATATTCTGTTCATGTGGTATTTGCCAATCTTTCGATGCCCTATTGATCCCTTTGTGATTCATGAAAATATGAATGTTCAATTAGCGATTCATTATCCGAGAGGTAGAAGGTAAATTGAAACAGAAATGTTAATGACGATGATGAATATGATCGCAAGTATGAGCATACAACAAGCAGCAGCTGAAAGTTATAACCCGCTTAGCCTCACCTGCTCTGGCTCCTCGAAGTTAGCTCGCGTGCCTACGCGTGCCAAAAGTGGAAAAACTCTTTCTTTTTTTCCCGTAAATACTATAAATTCATGTGTCTCACTGAACGCATTTTTTGAAATATTTTATTGTACGAGATTTTACAGAGAGAGAGAGAGAGAGAGAGAAAGAGAGTTAACTAAAAGTTTTGTTATGTCAAGTCAAACATTTTGATCCATTAGAATATTAAATATGTAAACAAAGTCTGTTTTACAGGCAAATCCATTAACTCCAGACTTGCTAAAGAAGCTATTAATTGAGATCAAAACGTTTTCTTTTTGTTTTAAAAAGATGATACAAATTGAAGTAAAGTATTTATGGAGTAGTTAAAGCGCGTTCTCAACAAGAATAAATATTCCTGGAAAATCGCAATAAATTCGATTTCGTATTAAAATTCTTTTATATTAATTCAACTACTGCAGATGTCCGTTGGCAATGATAATAACTGTTCTTTAAACCTTAACTTTTTGTTAAAATATAAGCTCGTTATCGGCTATTTATCTGTAGTATTAAATGCACCGATAAAAAAAAATCAATAATTTATATTGACAATTAAAATTGCGCATTATCTTCGATCTTGACTTCAAACCAGACCATACGTACGTATATATACGTGAGCTCAACTCATCTGCAGGCGTTTCTTTGATTGATAAACCCGACTCATCGAGTTCTTTATGTCTTTCTTTTCGTTGAACTCGTCATATTTCGTCAATCAACATTCATGCCATTCTTTTTGCTATACGTTTTTGCGATCGGTATCTTTTTACCTGGCCTTTCAGTCCAGCTGTTACATTTAATTACTTTACTCAAACATCATAAAACTCATTTACACTTTTAGACTGACGGTAGCACTTACACTATGTAAGTCAAACATACGATTTTTTTGAAAAAGTTGTAGTTTATAAAATTGCACTGCACAAAAAAAGTTTTAATTTTACGGATACATTTTAAAATAACAGATTTGCAGGCCATCGGACTGAATAATTCATCGGTAATCGTTGTATAATCATCATCATCATTGCGTGATATGATACCTTGCGTCATAGTTAAGTGTGAAATTCAATCAATTTTTTTCGTGGAATTTCTTTTCAATCCTTCTATGGGTTACTAAAAAAAGTTTTTCGTTACTCAAAAAAATACAACGCAATAAGTATCTTTAAAGCATGATAAGAGGCTTCAGACCACTTCCTCAATATTCTCCATTGTATCAATCTGGTTAATTATCTCGGCACGTGTCGATCATAATTCTATCCTTATGATATATAAAATTGAATAGCGCATCTGTGCGGACATGTATAATATGTTTCTTCACATTTTCAAGTATGCGTTCTCGCACATACAAATAAAAAAAGTCGAACGCACGCATAGCAGCTGAGCTAAAGCGATCTTTTCATGTACCGATTATAACTAATCAATGATGAATAAATGCAGAACGCGTTCATTAAATGTTATAGAAAAAAGGGTATACGTCATTTTCATTTTAAGCAAACTTTTTAATCGATACTCCTTTCAATCTATTCATAGCAGTATAAAACGGTTTATTCTTTTTTCAAAGAGGTGGTCTCGAGGATTAGATGGAATTAGAATCGCGGGATTTTTGTGTGTGAGACTGAAAACACTCGCGGATATGGTTTTTAATCCCCTAATTGTTTTCTTTTATTCAAAATTTCTTTGAGCTTGCTTTTGTAAATGAAATTAAATTTTGAATGACAATAGTCTATTTTCAAATGAATCTGCCTAAACTCGGGTTTAGATCACCAAAGATTTTGAAAAAAAACTCGTTCCCTCGGATATTGAATTTATTGAACATGTATTAAATTAAGCTTTGCACAACCAGGCCTACATACATTTCTTTACTTGAGGATTAAAGATTACGCGATCTTTATCGATTTAAAGTGACGATTTCGTTTCAATAAAAAAGCAAGGAAAAATGGATCGATTTTCTTTTCGAGACGCCTCAGCCCGGGTCGAGAGTTATAAAAAACAGATTCTTATCTAAGATGGGTTTATACTACTTACATTATATATATTATTTTTAAGATGTACAATGAAATTTAACATCATCGCGAGTCGCAATCCTTTCACTTCGAGGCTCTATATTCTTTTTTGAAAAAAGTTTTTTTCGAAATATGCGGCCAGCGTATTGGAGCATCTTATTACCATAATATCGTAAATGTAGTGATTCGATGCTTACATTACAAGCTGAAACTGTTTTACTCCTAATCCAAGGTTAAACATACATCAGCAAATATTTGTTTTCACTTTTTAACGAAAAATGAATTTGATTTGACGAGTGATTGAAAACATTGATGATCCTATTTTTCGGCTACATTTACATAGAGAAAACTTTGGCATCTGTGCTCGATCAACTCTGTAAAATTTTACCCTATTAAAGTTATGTCAAGCTCATTGCATTAATAAAAAAGTGGAAACAGTACGAATAGTTTAATAGTGCGACCAGAGTTAATTTACTCACATCAAGTCTAAGGTAGGTCAAAAGTAATTTCTAACTCGTCGAATTTAATTTTCATTCCTTAGCGTAGCTTCGATGAATTTTTTGTAGAAATAAACGTTGACGTGCAAATTGACAAGGCCCGGATGATGATTTGCCAAAGGACAAGTCGCATCATTGATAGCTATCAGTTCATAGTTTTCGTTCAAGACCGGGCCTCCACTATCGCCCTGCAATAACAAAACAAAATAATCAAATTTAAAGAAGAAAATGATACTTGGTTAAAACTTTTTTTGTTATCAAAATTTCGTATAAATATTTACACATCTTAGTAGAGCTTCGGGATCTGTAAATGTACACAAGTAAAGCATGGGTAATTGTACCACTTTATAATCTAAAATTTTTTCTAATTTGCGATTGCACTCTTGCATCGGTTGAACAGGCAGCGATATAGTCTCCATGAACCGAGGAATCGTTTTATCATTATCAGAAGCTCCCCAACCTGCCAACGTGACGGTCTGCTTAACGTAAAGTACGTCGTATTTGAGGCTCACTGGCACAATTCTTTTATCTCGAACCCTCTCCTTGAGCTTAAAAGATAGACCGATTCAAAAAGTTACCAAGAGCTCGTTGAGATCGAGCAGTGAGAAAAAGTTACTTTGAGAATGCATATGTCGTCCAAATATTCATCGGGAATTTCATTATTTTCCATAGCCCAGTCCGCATAAATGTGTACTGATCCAAGACTGTGCTTGAAGCCACTCTTCAGATCGTTCGTGCCTATAGTCACTACAATATCGTCGATGTCTTCATCGTCCATGCAATGAGCCGAAGTCAATACGTGTCTTCTTGAAATCAGAGACCCGGTACAAAAGTGATTTTCAGCACCCTCCACATCATGTGATAACCTGCCCAATGATACGACAAAGGTTAATTTTTCATACTGTTTTCTGTCGACAATTTGGACGTTTTTGCCATAAATCGGCTCCGAGCTCGTTTGGATTGCCGATCTTACTATAACGAAAAAGAAAATAATAATAGTTCATCAGCTTAATCATTTAATAAACTTACGTGATATTAAGAGGACTAAGAAAAATTTTTTAATCGACATTATGATAGAAACGATAGGTACAAACAATTACCAAATGCACTTCTCGCACTTGAAATAATTGTTGTAACGTTGGTCCCGAAGCGTGCCACTGACATTAATGAAACTACGTAGATACTTGCACAGAAAACATTTGCGGAATACGAACGCGCATAAAAGCGTAAAAATGTAAGTACTTGGTAAAAATAAAAAAGTTGAAAAATAAAATTTGATATCGTACAACAAAAGTTGTGCAGAGCGAACAGTTGCACAGGCGAGTGCGTGTGCCTGCCTGGTCATTGCAAAAACTCTATGGCAATACAAGTATAAACGGAAATGCGCGTGCCACAGCCGCAACGGACACGTGTCTGCCAGATAATTGCAGAGTACTTTACCTATAGCCGAGCAATACCATGACACATCGAACGGCAAAACACGTATATTAAATGGCTATTCAATGCATATACACATTTATACCCTTTCTCCTACACCAAACGATCGCATCTTTTTTCGATCTTTGTTCAATAGATCGACCCTTTTGTGCACACAATTCATCGTTCTTCGCTCAAATTATATAGCGCTGCACTCGACGTGCATGAACTATGCATAACTTTCAGTATATTTTCCCCTATTATGAAATACATGTAATTTTTATGAATTTATTGAGATCGAAAGCTGTGAGCGTTCGAAAAGTCTCAGGCTATACCCCAACTCATTGATGACCGCTATTGTGAGGAAAATTCGATATTCAGAACCTGGGAAAAAATTGCAAATTTTCGGACAATCAAATAGTTGCTGTAGCTGACTGTCTAAATTCTCCAGTATGAGAAAATATTAATTATTCGAGAGTGTAGAGAATTTTTTTAATAAAAAAGACAACTGCTTCGCATATTCATATAAGAACAATGATGTAGTCTAGCTTTAATCTCACGATTACAATAGCTTGAAACATAGAAAAGTCACGAGAGGTACCTTTCGAGCTCAAGTGCTGAATGGGCAAGTATACAAACTTTTGTCAAAAAAAATTGTACTATATTTCTCACACAATAAAATCTTTATGAAAACAACTTATCGATTAAAATTTCTGAAAAAAATCGCTTATTTGGTTTGAGGGAATTTTGTCGTTTGAGTTTAAAATTAGTCATAGGTATTCGACCTTAATATCGGGGAAATGGGTAAACAAACGAGACAACCGTAAGTAAGCATACAAACCCATCGATGAGATAAACGGAAGATGAACGAAATAAAAAAACAACAATGAGAAACCCCCATAAATGTTATAAGAAAGGCATTGTTTCAACGAGATTTCCAAAATCGGCCATCTCCCAGTGATTATACTTTTTGACACTTCGTTGGAAGACACCATTTGTGAATCGTACAAATCCCTGCGAGAAAACTACGCGTATCTTTCACAGGCGCTCGTACAAGGTGAAACTAGAGCGGTACATTTTTAAAAATTGTTCCAACATAATACTTATGACGCAAAGAATTCGAATCAAAAGTAAAAGTTTGCGTGCAGCATATATGTATTAACATAAGTTTGTGTGAGCTTGATGCAGGTGTCACTACATCTGCGTTAAATCTACACCCTCTGTCTGCCTCTCTCTCTCTCTCTCTCTCCCTCTAGAGAGATAATCCTCTGTGGAGAAGAACGTCGGAGTTATTTGTGCAGGCTCGTGGCAATAGATGTGTCCTTACGTATGCAAACGAGAAAAAGGGGAATAAGGATGCGACTCTCTGTCAAGCAAACGCGGATGTTTAGTCAGTCGTAATCCCTGTGCATGAAAAGCGCTCACTTTGAGAGATAGAGGAAAAAAAGTCTTAGAAAATGCTGGCAATTTTTTAGCAGATAAAAAAATTTGATAATTATCTAAAAAGATTGTACTATAATAATAGCTTCGTTATATGCGAGTCAGATTATTAGTTTGATTTTGATAATGATTTGAAATTGTTTGATCCA
Organism: Trichogramma dendrolimi; assembly: GCA_034770305.1. NCBI lineage: Eukaryota > Metazoa > Arthropoda > Insecta > Hymenoptera > Trichogrammatidae > Trichogramma > Trichogramma dendrolimi. The sequence continues at coordinate 903,026 of JAPMIB010000014.1, forward strand.
TTGAGTGAAAATGACTCATATATACACGATTGATGATATTAAAAAGAGCCGTATTTAAATTATCCACGAAAAAAACCGCGGTATTATGTGTGTGTGTGTGTGTGTGAGAAAGAGAGAGAGAGAGAGAGATGTTTACGTTGTAGAAGAAGCGCTTCGTTTGAACTTACTTGTCAAGTAGTAATAAGCACCTACTTAGCATTTCCGCTAGTGCATATCTATTTAGAATTTTTGACTTTGCGAGTATGCTCGAATTTCTCTAATAACATGCACGTGATCGGGTTGACTGGCTCGTTAGTATTTTGTATTTCCCTTCTCTCGACAAATTGAGTAAACAGATTATAAGCAGTGATGAAGAGTCCATCGTTTGTTTCCCTCGACAAGTTTTGATTGGAGCCTCATTTGTGGGAATAAACCTTAACCGGGAAGCTTAGTATTTTCTTTAGTTTACGGAAAAAATGTCAACGAGCCGCCTACAGGATGTTTATAAATAAAGACGAGTGACTTTTCTCCGTAAACGACACTTGGGATCGCTCATTTGCGGTAACGCCTCACACTGCACCGCATCCGCGGCGTGCGCATATAAAACTTCTGATGCTAAAAAGAAGTGATTTTTCTCTGAATCGTTTGTTGACATACTTAAATCATTAATAACTACATTCCGAGTATACATGATAAGTATTACTTATTAAGTAATCATATAGTAAAATTTGATACGATTATGGAATTTAGTCGATAAATCGATTTTTCTCACTCGTTTTTCTGCCCACTTATTACATTGGAAAAGAGAATTATATCAGATATAAGTTTATAAACGTGACAGAAATTAATCGCCCTCTCGAACTCGTCATCTACGAAGCGAGAATAGCCTAAGTTCGATCTCAAAATATCAGTAAAATATGTTGAGCCGATGTCGCCTGTCCGTATAACCCCATCCTAGAATTTCAGATTATTTCATGCTACAATGTGAAAAATATCGAGCGATACTCCCACGATCATCTCACATTCACACACAAACCCTGGCTTCTGCTACAACAGAGGTGTATAAATATATGCTATGCAACCTGCGTGGAATGTATCCTCACGTCAAATGACATGTTCATTAATGCGTAACGTAATCGAGCCACATCTTTTCACGCAAAATTTCACCGCGTGAGCCAAATCTCCTACCTGAATTATACACATAAGTGTGCTACTGCTCAGTTTTGTTGAATGGGGAGTGAGAGGTAAAGGATGGATTGGCTTTTATTCACGTGTGATATATACCTGCCATGCTATGAATACGCATCAAGGACAGAAATGAGAAAGGGTTACGTTGTGTTGCGTGATGTGGCTGAAAGTGACCGCATATGTTTCATTGAGAACACTTCATGAACGTATCGTGAGAAAACTTCCGTTCCCCGCTTATCTTATTTGACAATGTACTTTTAGATTTGAGACTGTTTTGAGATGTACTTCAATCCTCGTCCGAGTTTTTCAAAAATTATTATTATTCGATTATAAATAATATAAATACAAAATTAACAAATATTTAAATTTATTTTTTTATTAATGTATAAATAAATAAAAACAATTTTTTAATAAATAATTTTTTAATGTTTTTTTTAATTATTAGTCTAATCGACTTTAGTAATTTAATGAATAAAATTAAATAATTTTAATAATGATGTGAGTTGAAAATTACAATCTGTTCTCTATTTTTGTAAATGGGACAAATATATAGGTCTAGCTAGTTGGGTATCTCTAGTATACAAGGTTTTCCATTTTCGTATTCAAAATTCTCAAATTGGTAGACGAAACTCCTTACAACCAAGGTTAAGCCCCCTCCCCCAAAGTATTAATTTTCCATGCCAAATAACTAAAATGTAAGTCACATTTTTTACTTTAGTAAAAGTTACTGAACGATTTTTTAAATATTTTGTAAAATATAAGTTGAGTAATTTTTCAAATTCCAGGGTATAGTCATGAGCATAATCCCAAATGAAATATCACCTTCTATCAGAAATTTCACGCATCAATCAGAGATCAATAAATTCATCTTCGGTTATGCTTTTCGGTTAGCATCCCCTAATATACGCAGGTAAATGTCACACAGGTCTCGTTGTTGGTCCATTGCGCAACGTACAGGAGGCCTGAGACTCTACGCAGGGCGAACTATATACAGCGTGGGAAGAGGGTTGCACGTTTTTCATACGTAATTCCCGTATTCCTTGTAAAATTGACCATCGAATGTATCGCGCCCTTTTTTTCATTATTTGTGGGTATCGACGTTCCCATAGATTCGGCATTGAGGCTCGATTGGATTTACCCAATGCTCGTACATTAAATATTACCGAGTCTTGCGATCAATGTAAGTGATATTTTTTGTTTTCTAGTGTACCAATTACAGTTCTGATTCCTTCGCAATTAGCCTCATGTACCTGAAAAAAAAATATCTGGCTTAGATACATTAAATTTTAGGCACTCCATTTGACGCAGACCTCTTTTAATTGCAAAAAACTATCATTCAAAAATTTTGATCATTTTGTATCATTTTGTGTCATTGAGATGTATGTCGACAATAAAAAAAATATTCTAATGGAATATTCTAAAGATCACTCATGTGTGGATGCATTAACACTAATCATCAATAATACTTGTCTTGGGAACTTGTCTTATAAAAACAATATCCTTTTTTTCACATCAATAAAAGTAATCAAAGTAAAGCTTGACTTTTAATGCTAATAGATAAAACAAATTCATTCAATTATTACTTTAGATTTCATCAACAAATTGTATGCAATAGTATAGCGAAAAATGCGTTTTTGCGGACACTTTTTAGTGCGCAAAAAGCGTTTTCATCAGTGCGTGCGGAAAGTGCTACTTTCGCGCATGGCTGGCGATATTAAAATCGACTTTCCACACGTTGTAATGAAAATTAGTGTACGCAACTGGGGCGGCTGTCACACTTGACACTCGTGCAGAACTCGTGCAGAAGCCCCTTGCGTAATCTACTCTTTTGGACACTCGTGTGCGGTAAAATTTCTGGTATTTTGTGAAATATCATGCTTGTTATTCATGCACTTATCGCATTCTATTGCATAAAATTTTGTATGCAACACGTACCCAGCTTTTTCCGCACAGTGTGCGCAAAACAAGCCACTCGGACCGGCATAGCCAACATTCGTGTCTCTTCTCGTGCTGGCGTAGTCAATATTCGTGCCCACAAAACAACCCCTTCGTGCCGGCGTAGCCGGCACTTATGTCTTGTTTGTTTGCACTCGTATCGACTGACGCCAGCCCTCGTGCATACACTGTACGCAAAAACGCATTTTAGACACTTGTTGCATAAATAACTATTTTTTGATCATATATTTTTCTCAGAAATTCTCCAAGTACTCGAATGAATTTGATTTGACGAATCATGCAGATTTCACTCAAATAAAATAATTTTAATAAATATTACGAAGAATTATATGACAATATATAAGACAATAAATCTTTTTGGGTTACTCTTAAACATTAACTAGCTCTTGGAGTGTGCAAAACAAATTTTTTTATTTTTCATAGGTGTATACATTTTATACTGCCTCTGCGTATGCACATAAAAAAACACTCACGATTCTAATGAAAATGTTTATCTGAAGTTATTGGTTATTTATGTTATTGACTATCGTTAGAAGTTAAAAAGAATTATTTTGTTACAATTGGTGCCAATTGGACGAAAAAATTGAAAAAAATCGTTTTTTGTGATTTTTCGAATAAAAGTATGATAAACTTCAACTAAGGACTTTTTCTTTAATAATATAATATATGATTAAAAAATGTAAAATTAATTATGGAAAGTTGTAAGCTACAGAATTATTCTTTAATGAAATGAAAAAATCGATGTACATGTACATGGTTAAATTATGATATATCTTGAATTAATACTTAAATGTTTAAGTACATAATGCAGTATCATCCAGATGCTTGTCGATTGAAAAATCAAGGGGACAGTATACACTCACTTTTTCATAAAAATTGATTAAACATCGTCATGCTCATCGTGAATGAGTCAAAGTAACTAGAGTCACTATATGATCAATGCATCTTTTTGAGACTATGTTAAAATGAGAGAATTTCCATGCGTAAAAGAGGTAGCCCAGTTCTTTTCTTTACAAGAAACAAAAATTGTTTCAACTCAAACTAGGTGCGTTTCCTAAAAATACGATGACACTATCGAACTCGCAAATCGCAGATAGCGAGATACGATTGTACCACACGTAATTCGGAAGCCGAATTAGGCGTTTTTTCTCCTTTTTTCTTTTCAAGAATCGAGAAAAAGAAGAGAAAAACAGTGATCGCCTTGGCTTCCCACGCGTAGGCATGGGCCACTCTGCATGCAATACTAGTCGGAGGAATATTATTGCGTAACCCGAAACGTCAGCGGGAATATTCGGCTTGACCGACCACTGCGGACACAAAAGGTTCTGTGCTAGCGCGTTTGTGTAAGGGTGCCCCGACTCTTTGCAGAGCAGATGGAAAAAATCTATGTGTATGTATAAGAAAGTACAGAAAAAGCAACTCAAGAGACCGATGTAAATACGATTTATGTATGCATACATGAAAATGATCGAAAAAAAGGTATAATTCACGCGCATGGGAAAATCGTGGCATTCCGTGACTTGTTAAAATCATCCAAGCCTTGCGCAAGACAAACTGCTCTTAGTACTATAATACTTACATCATGAGGGGACCTCCACTAAGCTTTTATTGAATTGAAAAATTTTTCACGATGACTAGCTACCGATGAAACATCGATAGATTCCATTGACAAAGATTGAATGCAGATTAATACCTCCAGGCTCGATATTTTGTACTCATTATAATTTTTTCCGTGCATTGATTGGGTAAAAATTAGTTGAAACAAAATGTATCCTAAAAGTTGTACATTTTATCAATAACTGAAAAATTCATTATTCATTTGCAAATTTTTTTTTACTAAAAATATATTTATTGGAATATATAGAGAAAGGAATATATTGGAATAAATAGAGAAAAATGTACTATGAAAAATACCAAGAATCAAACGAGGAGGAAATATTTCATTGATCTGGTCAGTATTTTTTTGAATTTCTACTGCCTTTTATTTATTATTTTTTTTAAGAGTGTATAGATTACGTAAACATGGGAAAAGGACTCTTGAATGTCAGTATCTCATTTCTTGGGCTTCGGGTTTCTGTACACTATACGTATATATATGCTTGGACTCGAGAATACGCGCGAAGCCTTGAACCGAGTCCTGTCTTTACAACAAATCTGTTATTCTTTGAGTTTTTTCATAAAATAAACTTCATTTCATTCTTCAATTATATTTTCAAGCGAGTGACATTTTCAAAAATCATTTAAATGTACTCGATTCGCTCTTTTCTCTGCAACTGTGAAAAATGTCCTACATATTTTACACAAAGAGTCTAACAGTCTTCGACATATCTGAAAAATCATGTTTATTAATTTGCTTTCATTACCGTCCCTCAACTGCAAAACGTGACTCAATTTTTGGCATAATGGCATGTCTAAGAACAATTTGCAAGCGTAAATTACGATTTCAATTAATCATTACCCTTTGTTTCGATCATTCCATGAAGTGTTCTGTGAGCTTTTGTGATTAATACCATTTCAATGAAAGTCTGCTACGAGCTGGCTCGCATAAATCAAAATAACGCTCGTATCAGAAAACATTAAAGTACAATTCATGCCCCTAAAAATTAAGAAAGTAAGAAAGAGGTGCGTTTTTCCAGTTGCGACTTGAGCGTCAATAATAATATTAATCTTTAATAATCGCCTCCAATACTCTTTATCAACAATGACATACATACTAATGGTGTTGAATATTTGGGCTGAGTAAATTTTATCAATCAGGAGAATTTTTGATCAACTGCCATATGATCATATAAATTAATATTCAGGTTTTAAAATAATTTTATCTTTTAAAAAAAATGTTTAACCTTAATTTTTTCGACTGTATAGAACATTTATTTTTAGGTATCAATTATCTTAATCAAACTTGGGCGTCCAAATTAGGAAAAATATGAGTAGAAGATTTTAATTTTTTAATCTATCTTACCAGATATTAAACTGATTCTAGCTCTCTATCATAGTTTTCCTTATAACAGAGTCAATCAAATCGATGAAAGATAATCTTCTTAAATTATACAGTAGTAGAATATTAAAATTTAAACATTTGTATGTTACATCACATTGTATAACGCCGGATTTAAAATTAAAAGTTGTAATTTCGATGAAATAAAAAAAAATGTAAAATGAAAATAAAATTATACTTAAGCGCTGTGTAGGGCGACCTATGGGTTTGATAGTTTCACTCGAGGTTGCGACCGTAACCATTCATGTTCTGAAGAAATATACGTAACTCTGGGGCTGTAGCTTCAACGGTTCGATTGGAATTTTACGACAAGTAAGGTGCATCTTGCAAAATCGTAAAACGCCAGAAAACGCAAAAGAAGAAAAAATGTAACAAGCAAATTATACGAAAAAGTTTTACAGAAATGGCTGTATCTCAGTCAAAAATAAACATTTTGAAGTTCTGAAGAATGCAATGGAAAGGGGAAAAAAATTCTACTCAAAAATACAGTACAATTTTTTTCGATTTTAAGCCCCCTGTTAGCCCTTAATTAATTATTTTATTTCAATAAACTGACGATTACTGTTTGTCATGTGCTGCTTCAAATTTAGATGGATAATAGTAATACTTTCAAATTCCAGAATCGTACTCAGAAAAATACTCTTTTAAAAAATATTAATTTTCTTATTTTGCTTATGTAATTTTAAATATTTCATCGATTTTTAATTGTATCGAATATAATTTCTGTATTTCTAATGAATTATAATGAACGTTTGGTCTTTGTAGACTTTGTTTGCTCTGAATATCATTGGTTTTCTTTAACATTTTCATTTAACGTATAATCGGACAAAGAAACAATTTTTCCGCGTGAAATCTACTTCTTCCTGTACTTGTTTCAATAATGTTTTATTGTTATATGGTAATTTTTAGAGTATGCTTTCGAAAACACAAAGCGAATCAATAAAAATACACAAATAAAAACAGTGGGCATAAATAGTTGGGTCATAATAATTGATTCCATAAAATTAGCCATCGATTTTAAATTGAAAAATGTTGAGTATATAATGCTCAATGACCAATATGGAATCGTAAATAGTTACTGCTCTTGCACGACGACGATGTTCTACAACGACTTGTACCTCGAAACTGGGAACCATGAAAACGTAAAAACATTTAAAAAAGTCATCATAGTATTTCCATACATCCGATGGAATATTGAGTTCAATGGAGAAGCGAGAAGGGCCTAGGGTGGACCTCACAGCGTAACAGAATATGAAGGAAAAAAAAACGAATCTCGACTAATAAACACTCGAGGCACAAGTTTTCCAAAGGAACGAAGTTGAGAGGGCGGCACGACAAATCATTCGGAGAAAAAAAAGAATTCCATCGTCTCTAGGAGAAATTATCTATGCACACGCGCATCCTTCCAATGTAACGACGATCCGACAACACAAACGCCAGGATGGAAAGAAAAGGCAGATTTATGATTTTTCTCCCTTCTTGTTAATGGGCACGCATGTATACACTTTGAAAGAACCCCGAGGTGATATATTTTATTGAATCGTCGTTGTTCGAGTAACGGTACGTGCGTGAAAAGTGAGTTTAATCCTATTGCATTCTCGAAATTTTCGATTTTTATTTTGAAAATGAAGGTACGACTCGTGACGCGCACTGTACATTGGAGAGCAAATTTTCAGAAATATTTAAAGCATAAGTTTTTCCAATAGTCCAATAATTTGATTTGGTAATATTTGAGATTGTACAATTAAAATTAGTATGTATGATATAAAGTAACTATTTTAACGTATCAAACTTTCACGATTGTGATACTTAAAAAGATATACAGGGTCGCGCTCTAGAGAAACGGCGCATATTACAGCCGCAAAAAAGTTGTTTAGTCAAAATAACCACATAATGATACTCGTAAAGAGAAGTTCTTACGAGTGTGCTTATACGAAGCTTTTGAAATGTTTTCATCGTTCAGGAATATTGCCGAATTCAATCGTATATTAATATTGTATATAGGCAAAGAGTACGCGCGCCGCATTACGTTTTTTTGCTCGCTTCTTCGAATAAAAAGCACTTCTAAATAAGCTCATTCGCGCTCTAGGTGCTCGGGCCAAGCGGCCACAGTAGAAGAAGTCGTCGACTTCTTTTGCCAAGACGATTGCGCCCATACAGCTCTCTCGCTTTCTTTCGCTTCTTTATTCGAAGCAAAATTCTCCGTTTATACAAATTAGTAACTAGAATGGACGCCAAAAGATTTCGTTTTGTGACTTTTCAGCGTTCCTCGTCTCTTCGGTTTCTTTTTAATTGAAACCCCAACTGCACGAACTGAAGCCTATAAATAAGTCAATATCATTTAAAAAAAGTATCTGATCAATATACGCGCGTGGCCACAGAATCATATTTCCTTTGGCAGGGCAATACACGACTCTTTTTTTGAACGAGCGTACGCAAACAACGGACGTATTAAAGCTCGTAAAGTAAGTTATTGCTCGCACGAACACGTTCGCGAAGCCATCGTTTAGCAATAAAGCGCGAATCTTGAAATTCGACTACACTACTTTCGAGCGATCGTTTTCATAAACATTTCCAATGTAGCATAAATGTTAATTAATAGAGAACTATATAAATATATATATATATCGTTTAAGGCGCGAACGCCGTAAAATAAATACCGATGTATCGAGGTCCGAAGTAATTGCGAGTACTTGGCTATTTTGTCAAAGGTAGTAGTGAGCTTCGCACGGTGAATTTTCAACGTCAAACAAGTATCTGACGAGTATTGTACGGTTGAAGAAAGGACCCTTTTATATATAATAAAAATATTATATATAAATATGAGATTTATAGAGGCTCAAAGGATTATTATGACACGTCTTAATGTTTGAATTGCTCCTTTAATTTGACCTGCGCGATGATTTCATACGCGTACCTACACAAAACAGTAAATAAGTTTGACGTAAGCTTTTCAAATACAGTGACGTGTCTGCCTTTAAAGGATAGTATTTATTCGTGAATGATGATCGGCTGCTCGTGTCGATACATATTTCACTCTAATCGAGTGTGAAAATACCGAAACGATGCCAATACCGATATCGTAATGTCTTGAATGAATCTCGAGCGGCGTTAATGTGTCTGCGGTGAAAAGCAAAATAAATAAATATAAAGTTGATATGCCAATTGTCTTTATTGGGTTATGATATTACAGTGAAAGTTGGAGCCGCTCTTGACAAAATCGAGCTGGCTATCACTGGTTCTCTTGTAATCGGTCCCATTACTTGCCTACGGCGCAACGTCCGCGATTGTTGCGCAAAAAGTCCCGCTATTGGCAAAATTACAAAAAAATTCGTCTCGTTAAAAATCTGAATAATTATGTATGACTGTGAGGATGTCAACGTTTTAGACTTACACCGCAGCGCAAGGCGTTACCGATGTTGCGGGAGTGCTGCTGGCAGGCACGGGCAGCTTCACCTAAGCATTTACGGGCTGCGCCGACGAAAATTTGCGTGAGGGCTCGGCTGACGATGGCGGCAGCCTACACCAGGTAAACAAAAAGGGTAATCATTTTTTCATACACCACTTTCTTTTTTTTTTCTTTAAATAAATCAGCTATACTCACAACTGGATTACGGTCGTCGGTCTCTTCGGCTTCGGGTTTCTTTGCTGCATCTTGAGCAAAGACTACGCTGAAGAGGGCCAAGCCACAAACGATGAGGAATAAACGACTGAACATTTTTGCTAGACTTTACTAGTTTCAGGTAATTGTACTGAATGTTTCAATTCAGAGCAACGTCGTCTTTTTATACTATTAGAATTTTACTACAAACGTCAATTTGAAACGAATCGAACAAGGCAAATTGAAAACAAACAAATGACATGTGCGCAATTGACGCACCTTTATAACGTTTGTTTTCCTCATTGCAACTTATTCGTATGTAAAAAATTGAGGAAAATGTTCGGCTTTATTTCAATTTTATAGCAGTTTCTTAGCTATTTGCTACTGGAAATTGTTCTGCAGGTGCCATTTGTTTTATTATATACGAGAAAAGTAGTATTTCAATGCGAAGGAGCAAAAATGTCATGTCATCATATATCATCTTTATCTCGTGAAAATTTCAAAAATAAATAATTCAACTAATAGTGACAAAATTTAAAAGAGAATATTTGTATAAAATTGGGCTTAATTAATGAAGTTTTATTAACAAGAAAAAATTGCGACAGCGAAAAGATTTTGATAACAATTTTTGTACATGAAAGAGGACCAATAAGTCAGAAATAATTGTATATAAATTATAGACAAAGCAAGGATTGTCGATGAAAAAAAGTGGATAATTTTTGCTGAAGATATAAAAGAGTATGAAAGGGGAAAATATTTGCGAGGGAGATGAGCAGCCGACGACAGGCCCGAAATGAATCATCATCGTTCAGAATCACAATAGGCACACGCAATGAAGCGCTATCTCCCTCTCTCTCTTAATGTATACGTACTTTACACGAGTTAGGCGATCATCGATTTATCAACAAGGAACGGTGTAACATCGCGTACATGTATAGAGATAGCCTGGACTGGAAGTTTTACCCGCAAAACCGCAACAATAAACTCGACGCGCGTCGATAAATAATAAAACGAGGGCGCGAGCGATGCGCTGTACAGGCCTCGTGTGCTTACGACGTCAATGGTCAAAAAATGCGAAAGCGCAGGGAGGAAACAAAGTGTATCACCAAGGGAGATGCGTACGTTTATAACAGACTTGTACGCGCACGCCATAAGCGATCGATCAAAAAAGTCTATACCGCAAAAAAGGAAAAAATAAATGAAATAAAAACACATAAGCAGCAGCGGATGGCAATTATCGCTCGAGGATAGTTGTTGAATACGATGCCATGTGCTTTGCGCCAAGCGCGCACATACACACGCTCGACGCAAGCCTGTGCATGATAAATCTATGTGGCGAGCGGAGCTACACGCCGAGTTCGCGTGTGGTAACAGTTGTCCTTTGCTAATGTAAGCGCCAGATCGTCAAAATTAACGCTTCCCTGCGTGCAGATATGTATTCCGAACGCTGCAAGCCGACTCGTTACGCTGCTACTCGCATCTTTATCCGCTCGGCTAAATTACCCTGAAAAGTAAAAAAAAAAAAAAAAAAAATAGCCCCGAATTAACATTTTATCGGTGAAACTGTAAATGAAAGATGTATTCTTGCCTACCCGCGCCATTTATTCCCGGCGTCAAGCAGCCAGCAGTGAAAGCAGCGACAGGCAGTATGCGCGCACCCCTCGCTCTATACCGCGTGCGCACATACATACGCACATTTTTCGCATTATTCTTCGAAATCAGCGACAGCAAGAGTAGACTTTATTCTGCGATACGTATATGAACATGTACGTGTGCTATGCTGTGGACAGTGACTTTGGCGTTGGCCAATAGCGGTGAAGCTCGTATCATCGTATCACGGGGGTGTTGGAGATTTCGGTTCGGAAGGGGCACGAGTTTGTTCGCACATATACACGCAGCGGCTTTCACATGCTGCACGAACATGGGATTGTTTTTCGTGTATAGATATCCCAAGCTCGCCATTTTTACTCATCATCCGGCGAGTCCCGATATCTCTAGTTCCTGCTTCTGATCGTTTATTTGTGATAATGAGCTCTTGAGACGGCCGTTGAATGCCACTCTTCAAGAGGCAATATTTATTCTGGCTTTGTAAATGCGGCTAGAGGCGGAAAAGTATCGGCTACGATTAAATATAATCAAGTTTCGGCCGCAACCGCTGAAGCGGTTAAGAAAAGAAAAACACGCGCAGATACAAGCAGCGAACTATCCAATGTTTTTCTAATGCTCTATTTTCATCGACTTCCAGTCAGATTCACGAGTTTTGAATAAAGTCGAGCACAAGAAACAGAGAAGACGGACTAGTCTGTCAAAATACGATCAAACGCGCACCAGTCAACGATCATCTCGAGTGAGAACGCGACAGAGACAGTTGACGGATGCACTGGAGCGACGAAATTTGGCACTCGCGTCCCCTGCGTCATCTATCACGAGATAGCTCTCGTGTGTTTACACATCGATCGTATACCAGAGATTCAACATACTTTTTCGAAAAAAGAGAAAAGAAAAAATCACGAGAGAGAGGAGAGAAATGCGGAAAGACCGAAATATATGTATGTTTGTGACGTAGGCGCGCTCGCGGCTCGCTAAGGAATAATAAGAAGAAAGGGATTGTCTCGGACCAAAGTATAGATGCACGCACGCGATCATCCTTCGGCACAGTCAGCCTCTTTTTCTTCATTTGCTTAAATACCCATATATATCTATATAAATATATGTATAGAATGAGAGAGAGAGAGAGAGAGAGAGAGAGAGAGAGAGAGAGAGAGAGGCCAAAAGCAAAAGTAATAGCGCAACATTTGTGGATTATGAGATCGGCGGCGGCGTTTTCGTCTCAAGAGGATCGGCGAGCGGCGCCACGCGCGAGATTAGCAGTTTTTTCGCGGTACTTATTATTCCTCGACAAACAACAAAAGGCCCACTGTTGCCTATGCATAATAGACCCGGAGTGCTACTGGAATTTTTGCTTGCTCTTTTCTCCCGTTTTCGTTGCTGCCGTTATGCTGTTGTTGCAGCCCATGGATAGATTTCACCGAGCGATGCTCTCTTTTTCGAAGCTCTCGTTATTGTCCTGCGTAGCAGGTCACCGGCTACAGAGCTCCAAATGTCCATAGCAATGTGTAGGACAGTAGCGTAGGATTAGAGGATCGCGACGATAGTCAGATTAGACGACTTGCCAGAATCTCGAAACTTTGCGCCAGTCTGGTGAGTCAAAAAAACTCTTTAGGGGATTTCAGAGCAGCATAGTAAGCATTTGTCCGTCCTCGGGGGCAACGAAGACACACGAGCACTATGCGCTATAATGGACTCCATATACAAATAAGCAGCTCGTGAATTATTTTTGTCGAAAAAAAAAACGAATGCAGCTCTCAGGCAGTCTGATGCAAAGTCGAGCCAAACGAGTGGAGCGCGACGCGCAGCCAAAGGGCGGGCCTCGAGGCGCTAATCAAACTAATTAGACGCGCGCGGCGAGGGCGTGGCCGATGATCGACGCTCAACTCCGTTCTACTACTCTCCTGTACTAACTCAAGTATAACGTAAACTGTTAGACAAGCTTAGCGCTATTTTTACGGGCTTCTGTGCGTAGCTGGAAATAAGTACCAGCTCATGCCCCGCTACATCTGCTCGTAAGTCTTGGTAGTATTTTTTATCTGCCTGCACACATACACGAGCGCACTCACAATTACGTGTACGTATTATATAGGTGAGAGTCGAGGTGGCGCGTGCTGTAAGCGTGTTGACCATTTATCATATTCGCGCCGACGCAGACCAGCTTTATTTTTAATTATTCATAAATCGCAACATTACCAACGATGAGCGAATGTACACTTGGCGTCGTCAAGACTGTGAGTATCTTGGCGTTACGTGAAGGCTAATGGTTCCGATCGCGTATCGTCTTGCTGTCGAGCTCTCGAGCATAAAAGTATTTACTAGGAGTAACGCGCGTATTTTTTATGCTCAGGTAAAAAGAGTAAGAGAGAGAGAGAGAGAGAGAAAGAGAGTATTATACTATGCGTGCGCATTATATTAACGGCTTGCGCCAACTGATGGACACGCGACATTGTTGGAAAAAAGAACTATGTACACATCTGCCGTTTTTCGTGTCTTTTCAAATATTTTTTCACCTTTTACACGCGTTCGTTTTACCATATTAATGAGTAATATATAAATGTCGTATGTATGTGAATACGCAAAGTTACATCACGAAGCACGAATATTGACGATCATCGGTAGCCGGGCTGCTCGGTGTCAGGAGCCTCGATGATCGTGAGGATTCTTGAGGTCACGCCTAACATGTATAATACGTGTGCGCTGATCGCGCTGGCCCGTTGTGCGGTTTCTCTCGACACTTTATACGCTTTCTGGAATCAAACAAAAGAATACGAGGCGTATGTATAGCAAGACAATCGATAAAGCTCTTATATTTCTCTCTCCCTTCTTCTTTCTGCCTTGGACTTAGCGCATAATGTATAGTAATCTATCGACGAGGTACTTTTTCTTTTAAAGGTTGGCGCGTACCCTTATTCAAATTTTTCAATGACATGCGACGATCACCTTTAGTCATTAGATTTTTTTTTGATTTGCCAACATCTATACATAACGTACCAATGAGCTCGATTAATTCTTCGAAAGATATCCTAAGAATCCTTATAATAAAGAGATATATTATTACGTTTTTTTGCATATTTATACGCATGACAATCAGATTTTTTCTTTTCATCAAAATTCAAAATTGATTAATACATGTACGACAGAGCGAATACAATTTTCAAAAATTAAGTCTGGTATGATCAGGCGCCAAAAGCTTCTTTAGACGGATCTGCGTAAACACAACGAACCCAAGAGCGCCATATTTACTCCGAAAAAAGTATTGGAAGCAAAAGAGCTTCGAGCGCGAGCGAGGCTGCTTCATTGTCGCGCGTATATGTACGCACAATATATATATATATGTGCTCAAATAAAAGTGAAAGCCATGACAAAAAAACTCCCTCTCTTTGTCTCGATCTGTATTCTCGAATTACTCATAGGACGTGTGGCGAAAAAAATTGTCATCCCCCTCGCATGCGTGTGTCTCTCGTGCTGCGCGCGAGCCATAATACACCCGTTATATGTTTTTTTACGCCATTTGCGTAGATTTTTGTTCCAGATCTTTGGAAGGTTCCTTTAGGCAAGTAAAAATACGAGTATTTGGTTAAAAAATCGACAAAGAAAGTTTGAAAAAATGTCGAAAAATAAAATCTTAAAAATTGAAACGCTATCTCAAATCGAGTGAATTGGTTAATGAAATCGGGTCAAATCATCGCCCTCGAGTGACTGCAGCCCGTATGAAATATACTATTAATTACCATCTGGTCGTCTCTTTCTAGTGCGTTTACATTTCGAGTGCTCAACAGTAGTAACAACAGTGGCATCAGCCAAAAAAGCTACGTCAATGCCGAGCTCGATGATCGTCACGAATTGACCGAAAAACGCGCTTGAACGTGCAGCAGCCGATATATGATCGATCGAGAGCTCGAGTATAAAAAAAAGAAAAGAAAAAGAAGCCATTATTACTGTCGTAAGTCACGCAAACGCGTGCGCCAACGATTGAAAGGCGAAAAATAGAAAGACTTTTTCAGGTGCAAGCTGCATGCGGCAGCTATATACAGAGAGACTAATTCTGGCGTGCGCTGACGCGCGCGTGTGTGCACGGATAAAGGATAAAAATCTCGATCGCGAGAGCAGCTTTGCACCCTCGAGAAACGTTTTTTTTTCTCATTTTTATCCCTCTCTTTTCATTCATTTCATCGTCCTTTCTTAGGCGAAAGTATGAGCGATATAGAGAATCCCTTTTTATATGAATATGACCATTCGTATGTAAGTTGTAGGAGTTTTTTTGGCACGAGCCGTAGCTACCAAGTTTATTACATTATGATTGCAATGAAAAATTATTATTTAATCGCAATTGCATGCTTTTTAAGATTAAAAATGATGATCTCAATTTTCTTAATTAAATTTGTAGGCATAAAGTTTATTAAACTTTGGGTATTTTGAATTTTTTGAAATTTATAATTCATTGCTTGTCTTTTTATAAACGATTTAAAAATGTTCATCGAGCTAATATCAAGCTCATTCATATATAGTTTATAAAAAAGAAAACACATTACACGAACTTCCACATGTATGTATTTATAAAAAAAAGTACTTCTTAGCCACATGCCATGTGTGCGCTTCGACACCTGTCCTTACATATTGAGATCTATCCGTTGAATCGTAATGCATCGTGCACGACTTTAACGAAGATGGTCTCTTTTGGCCTGGAAACAATCGACCAAAGAATATCGCCGAAAGATCGTCGTTTCCTTCGACTCGCGCAAGTATCCATTCGACGGGGTGCTGTATAATATGAATACACATCACCGTCATGTACTTTATACTTTCTTAGTCTTTGATGCGTCGACTTGATAATTTTTACGACGCGTTAGATTGTCGATACGATTTTTATGGATCTTTTTTGTCCCTTGCACAGTCCATTTGAACAAATTGATTTATATTTTTATCGATTTAAAAGTACTTTGTGGTTGCGTTTACCTGGAAATGCGCTTTACCATTGCACTCCATCGTGTTTGCAGCGATAACACATATAGTTGAAAGTTTCAAAAGAGCTAATTTTTTTCCTTTTTTTCTGACTCGACATACGAGTTGAAGAAATTGAAGCAACGCAATAGGTTGTGTGAAGAAATAAAAAAAATTTGAACCATAAATCACGGTCAGAGTTTATTCACAAGTAGAATATTCATGTGAAACTTGCATATGTATAAATAAAAACAAAAGTTCAACTACTCACAAAGAATACAGGTCGTATATCCAGGAAAAGCTTTAATATTCTATTATTAATCTTTTATGTGACTTTCCGGGGCTCATTTGACTATTATTATTAATTTAAAAGTAAGAAGAATATCTGGCTGAGCGCGATCGAGCTCGTAAAGCATCGCTCGAACAGATTTTTGTCATTCGTGAAGCATATTTCGTGTTGGTCGGACGCGAGAACGATACGCCGACGATACGGTGACGATACGGCCGTAGATAGCGATAGATCCGATGATTATTTACGATGCGTAGAAAAGGTTTAATTCATTTCTAAGGGATATGTCTGCGACTAGCGCGCTCATCCATACATAAATCTACATTATACATACATATTCGTTTATTTGTAAAATTTGTATTATAAAAAGCCGAAAAAAGAGCAGGAGAAATTTATTATGCGGTAATTGTATTGCCGATTTGGATCCGAGAGTGCCGAGGTGATTTACAACGACTCTATTAAGTGGCGGACGACACACGCGGCTCCGACTCGTGGCACGTGTTTATGCCTTTGATTTCCGCGCGATACGCCGCTGACGATGACTATATACCACGACACGATCGCCCGAGCGCACATGAATATTCAATCGGGACTTGAGCGTTAATCGTAACACAAATTTTTTTACGCGAATCGCGTTAAAAGTTTTGTCGAGCGTGGAATAAAAAAATCAGCTGGCTTAATATTGCGAAGGAGACGCAAGACTAAATAGACTGGTCTACCAGCAAGACGTTTAAGCGATCGAGAGCTTCGAACTTTGGGATGAAAAATTACTCTTTTTACTTCGAATCCTTCTCAATAGAATTAGCAGCTCTGAATTGTGAAAAAAACGCGCGTAAAAATGTCGCAAAGCAGGAGAATCGATCGCTGTAACTCTCGTTCGGAGCCAAACAATAGGCTAAATGACGAGGCACGAAAGGTCAGCGTAGAAAAGTCACTGCTGCTAATGAATAGATTTTCTAGGCAAAACCGCACACATACGCAACCCGCTTAAAAAGCCACAGAGAACAAGGCATGCACACACGTATATGCACGTGCAAGAGAACTCATACATGAAAATAAAAAAATGATGTCATCTTTAAGCATTGAATAAAATTTGAGAATACCTACGAGCGGGAGAATTGGCGGAAACGTATATATTATGCATTAACATTTGTGTCGGGAACGTTTTTGTATACATACACTAACGTTAAGTCGTAATGGAGAACAAAAATTCATACTGAAGCGGCTAGTAAGAATATGAAACGATAATTTATATCGGTCCCGTTCAAAGGGCCCTATAACGCGTGCTTTTTGTTGTGACGTTTAATATTTTTTTTTTTCTAGAAAAACTGCCGTTTGGAAAATCTTAGTCTTTGGTGGTCAAGAGGCTACATAGACCCAATATAAAGTTTATTATAGCCTTTAAATTTTTGAAAGTCACACGCATAGCCTCAAATTATTAAAAAAATTAGGGAATTAGCTGCTAATTCAAGAATTCATTCGTTAAACAAAGTCGTGAAACGTGTATTTGAATTCGAAATTTTTGTCTATAATAGTTATAGAGCGTCGCAGATCGATGACATCACTTTCCATTCGAAAGCCGCAATGCGATCAATCCTTGATTGAAATTGCACTGAGTACATACGTTATAAGTGTAGCTCTAACGGGCTTAGTACGGTTCATCATATTCTTTTAAAATTCAATATATTATCAAAGAGGATTTGTGGCTAAAAAAGAGACAATCCTCAAAAAAAAAACCAGATAATTTAACTTTTTATATAAAAAGTGACTTCTTGCGTCTCCGTCACTTGTCGGACTAATTCTTTTATCTCTTACTTGAATTTTAGACTGTCTTTCTAGATAATGATTTACAGGTATACTCGAGGCACGCAGATGAGGGGCTAAAAATCAAAGAAAAGTCTGTGACAATGCATAAACCGTTACACACACGTATTGAGATTTGATTGTTTAGCCAAACTGTGGGACGACGGAGGCGCTTGTTTAGACTTTTTGCCACTAATTTTTTCACTTTTGAAAGTTTTAAGAACGATTCATTTATAAGCTTATATGCGCGTATATCATAGACAAATGACAATGAGATGCCGCTGGGCTTTGTTGTCCACGCGATTTAAACTGCGGCGAGAAGCTCGTACAGCAACAACGTGAACATGCGTTACAGCATAGACTTTCGAGAGCACAATCGAAGATAATAAAAAGTTGCTTGCTTATGGATATATTTTGTATTTTGTCGTCTCTTTCTTTAAATTTCTTGGGGATGGCTGGTTTTTATATGCCTTCAAGCGTGTTTGAAGATAGTAAAGTCAGATTTAAAGGAACTCGAAGGCAGTTTTTACGATTCGGACGAATATTTGCGAACAATTTGGAAATTCAATCAAGCAAATACGACGAATATGTCCATCTGCGTATGTACATTATTATAGAGGCACGTTGCGTAGAGCGTGGCAAGATTCCGCTCGGACAGCGTAAAATATACGAGTATAATAGAAAACAATCGATCCAGTTGTCGGCTATTTCATGTAGTCGTTTTACGAGTTATTTGCTCCGGATCGCTCATCAATGGGAACAGTTGCATCCGCGACAATGCAGATTTTGCGCTTTACCCCCTGAAGCTTTCTCGGACTATTTCTAAGCTACAAAAAGCTCATAAGATTAGAATTTATTAAAATAACTTGTTAAACAGATTGACGAACGTCAAGATTGCGAAGGGCCAAAAATAACGCCGATCGTAAAGACCCAACCGGAGGCAAGACGCACGACGAAACATTCGCGCGCGTTATACGCTGTATAAAATGTGAAATGGGCGCAGGCAGACTGCTGCGCAATTGGGCAACTCGATATTTCCGCCAAGTCGAAAAATCCGAAATAAAACGCCGGGCTTTGGCGCTGAGCGCACGAGTCTAGCAAGTTCCAGTGTTTCGCTCGAAAGTGTGCGTATACCTATGCAAGTCTCTCGTAGTTCGAGTGCGTATAAGCGCGTGTGCGGCGCGAGCACGCGACGACGAGCACGAGCGCTCGAGTCTATATGCGCGTGCGCCCGTCGATAAATCAACCCCTATACCGTATAAAGCCCTAACATAGATCTATGCACGAGCGTTTAACCCTCTTGTATCGCGCGTCGACTCACCTCTTTCCGTTAAAGGATATAGCTGCCTATACGTGTGCCTCGTCTCATCTCGTCTCGTTTCTTCTCGTCCCGTAAGCCCGCACAATTAGGCCTAGAATCCACTTTTCCATTTAAAAACGTTAAGTATACAGGAGATACGAGGAGTGAAAAAAGCTACGTGAATTGGAGACGCAGGGACTCTCCCCTCTTGCTTTCTTTTTTCTTTCTTCTATTTTTTTTTTCGTTGCTTTTTTACCTACTTTTAGCCGAAAAAATCCGTTCGGCCCAACGGGGTTTTGAGGTGGCGCGCGCGCGACGCCTTTGTATAAATATATCGTATCGAGTAAACGTGCGGGGCGTAACGAATCCTCCACGGGATGCGTTACTTTTCTCTCCCCCTCTCTCTCTCTCTCTCTCTCTCTCGAAAATAAGGGAAAAAAGGGAAAAAGCCGAAGGCGAGGAGGATGATGAGCCTAAAGGGGGACATCAAGAAGAAAGTTACATGCGTATGGCTCTACACACCGGTATACTCTTTCGCGAGCGCGTTTGGCTGCCTTTTTTGTCGGGTTATATTTTTAAAAGGCCGAAACCAGCACACGAAACGATGGCGTGAAATGTTATATAAATCGCCTTTTTTGCCCAATTCTGTTTATGCGTGACGGCTCCAAGCTCTGTATTATTTGCGATAAAAAGGGGGTTGGCCGCGCTGACAAATAGACTACGACTTGTTTTTAAGGACTACTTGTGTGTACGCGCGCGTATTGCATCTATACGGCCGTAACTCGTTTTGGTGACTTTTACACAACCAAACTCACCGTGTACGTCCACCAATTGAGACAAAAGATTTGAAAAATATATTAAAAACGTGTATCGATAACGAAAGTAAAGCTGCAGCCACATATAAAAGTAGCATGGTAATGGGTCGAACTATAGTGAGGCATTTGAGGGTCAAAGCTACCTTGTCTCAAGGTAATTAGATCATCTCTTGAAGTTATATACTTGAGCACGTAATCCGATAAATTCCTCTTTTATACAGTATGGCACGCGCCACTTTGTGCACCGATCAGTGCTCCACGTATTAAAGCCTTTTCTTTACAGAAGGGTTGGACTTGTCACAGCCAATCGCAAATAGAAGGGGGTAACGAGACACGTGCCAACTCCGAAAGGGGTCTGCCTTCTCAAACAGACTCTATTTCTCTACAGTAAATACGAAAGAGTTACTGAACACTTATTTATGGTGTACATAGTACACCTAGTACAAATGAATGTAAGGTGTTTTTAAAAAAATTGAGTCTGGTCTCACCTTAAGTTAAATATAATTTTCTATAAGACCAATTAAAAATAATTTTTTTTTCTCAAAAAAGATGCTGCCCCAAAAAAAGGTATGAATAAACTGCATTTTTGAATGCATGTAGAACTAGTGGCAAAAAACTAAATGCAGTAAATAAAAATGTCGTTTTTGTTTATCTTAACAAGCTTTTCACATTTGTAAGAAAGGATAGTTTAATCAGTCACTGGAAACTAGTAGTTATAATTCACAGAGTAATTAAGTTTTTACTTATATAATTATTATTAGTTTCTATTATAGGTTCTGGTAAAATAAAAAGGCTGAAACCTCGATAGATTTAATACGTTAAGAATTTTTCGTACGAAAAGAGAGAAAGTAATAACGGATAATTCAATTGATTTTTGAAAAAGTAGCAAAAAATGATGATCGAGTTGATTAAAAATGGTCTACGTAAATCGAATATTAGAATGGAAGCTGGTAAAAAGTAAAGAAAACAGTGTCAACAGTTGTCAAAGATTCTTGCTAAAAGGCGAGTACTCGAGATATTTTCTTCTAGTAGTAGTTTCTGCATCGTCCATGCCTAAGTCATACATGTTCACGTGCGTCGTGCTCACGTACACGGGTGAGCGTGAACGAGCATGCGGACGAGCAGCAAGTAGGCAGCATCTTCTGGCGCGTTATTCTTTGGAATATATACAATTTGAGTCGTCGTAAAAATCCACCCTCGATGTCACATACCGGCTAACTCGCAAGCTACCCTCCAGCCGAAAGTTGAGCATTGTCTCTGTGTTTTTTTTTCACCCTTCTGCTGTTTCCTCTCTGACCTCGAGTATATATAATTTCAGATGCGGACGCGGCGCACAGGCTTGACCAGTCGGCTGTCGAGTTCAATGTCGAAAAATGGCGAGTGTATGTCGTATAGAGCGAGTATTACGAGTCCGCAGTTGGCGCATGTACATATATATATACGAGGATACACGAGCTCAAGGGGCGTCGTCATCGTCGTCGACGTCTCGCATGTGGATCGGGGTTGCCGCTGCTGATTTGTACGCAGCTCTGCTCAGCGGATTGAGTTACCAAAGGATGATTCTTTTACAATAATTCGCGTTTGCTCGAAGCACGTATTTTCTCGATACTTTTATGCACGCTCTACTTTAACACAATCGTTTTTTTCTTTCGTTATTTTTCAATTTGGCCACGGCAACTCGATGGAGTAGTCAGAGTATGTACATAGTTATTATATCGGCCCGATGCGGGCATCCATTGAATTCTCCAAGCTGATAAGGACCGTTGTGGCCTATAGTGGGGATTCGCGTTGAGAAAACAAAGCACGACAACTGGACAAACGCCGCTGCCACCCTCGCTTTTGCAATAAATTCTTGAAAATCCACGCTACGATCCTAATAGAAGCGGGATGATCCGCAAACACCTTCGTTCGTACATTGCGTATATATCCTAGGTACGCGCTAGTCCCAAGCATTAATTGACACGTCTCCGAGAGCATAGATCAAGCTTTGCCTTTACTCTCTCGGATTCGTCCGCAATAAATGCGTAATCGTCGATGGGCACGAAACTCTGGCCTCGCGTATCAGCATGCACAGACGGAAATGTGGCTTGCTGCGAGTAAGCCAGTTCTGTGCGACAGTTGCGATATGCCTGGCGGCCATCTCGGCTGCTGCAGGACTTGCGACCCTTTCCGCATATATACGCGCTTAACCCCCTTATAATGTGTATAATGCCACAGTGACGCAGTGGCAGCATCCCTTTCGCTCGTCAGCTCTGGCTTTGTCTTTATTACGGGGGACGACGGTAAAGGGGGACTTTTTGTTAAAGCCAACCAGTATCTGCTACTCGTCGTGCACACGCGGCAATAACGCGCACAGTTTTTGGGGCGAAAACGAGACTTTTTATTGCACTGTAGTAGTCCGCTGACTAGTGTGCCCCCCCCCCCCTCTCTCCACTCTCTCTTTCTCTGTTCTCCTTCCTTTTTGGCGTCTTGCGCACGCGTTGAGTACGCGCGTACTTGTCGGCTTTTTCACTCTTTTGTGGAAAGAAGGGATGCGTGCTGGATTTTCAATCCTGTAACGTATTGAGAAAAGTGATGGTTTTATTTTGTGGCGAAGCCTGCACACTCTATACAAGGGTGATAAAATGTCGCGCGCGCTTACGCGTGCTACAATCGATCGTGAATCATTATGCCTCCTCTCTTCCTTCCTTGGCTCGACTTATTAAAATAAGCATTAGCTAACTCGATTTCGCTGCTCGATCCCAACCAAGAAATGTGTATACATCATATTCTGATGCGAATACATAATATTTTGATACCGACCGGCACAGCAGCCCGAGCTCCGTTTGAAATTTATTCGAGCGCCATAAAAATAACACGCAAAACTGCCTATAAGCATCGACTTATATCTTATTCGTCGCCCTATGATGCGTACTGCGCGCGCGTCTATATAACTCGCCACTGTCCATCCCATCTTTGCCACTGCTCCACCTTATAAATCTTGGCCCCTTTTTCGCTCGGTCTTTTTTCCCTTTGCGAGAATAAGAAAAAAAGTTAGCGAAACAACCTCCGCGCGCATTAAACTTCCCTTGAGCGAGCTCTGCGCTATGTATATGCTTTATCACGCAGCGCGGGTCCCCTCTTTTCTCGGCAAGAGAGCGACCAGTAAGGCTGGCAGCTGATGTCCAACCCCTTGACCTTTTACTGGACGATGCGTGGCGCGAGGGGGTTGTGCAACGTTCAACGCTAAAGCTGCATGCTGAGAGAATGAGAAAAAAGAAAGTATAGCCGAGGGTTCACCAAGAGAAAGAGAAAAAGATTAAAATCTTTCAAAAGAAGTCCAAATGCCCACGGCTACTATGTACAGCAGTGCTACAAGTCCGGTACACGCGTATTATTATTATACTCTCCTCGCTAGCCAAGCTACGCGTGTTAAAAAGGATCAAAAAGTAAAATCAAGAAGAACGTGAAATAGAAAATGCTTTAGATTTTAAGTGGTCATTCATAAGGAACTTTTTATTTTCCTTGCCCTGCAGTTTTAATATTCAATTTTTTATGCGATTGTACATTAAACATGAAAATATGAAAAAAAAAAAAAAAATTAATAATCTAATGAAAATGAGAGCGTTGAATAATATACCAAGTAAGAACGCAACAATGTACAAAAAGTTTTACAAGAGGCGCCTATCGTAGTGACGACTCAGCTAATTAAAATGTTGGTTTAACGTTTGAAAAAATAAAAAATAGAGTTAATGTCTAGATTCGGTGACATAAAATCTGATAAGAAAAAGGATGGCACGATCCTATGTTTAGGGCACTATCTATCTCAAATACACACGTCTCGTATTTTTCGACAAAGGGATTAACTAGCAACACGCACGCACACGCATGACAATACTTATATACATGACAGTCGTTTCGGTGCGTGTTGCGTAATTATATGTCTATAAAATGCGACGAACCCTCGCGCGCCAACTCGAGGACGCGTAAAATGAAAATGTCACGTGCCCTCAACGTTACGGCATTCAAAAGGATTGATATTAAGATCCAGATAGGCAGTTAAGATACGCATAATTTTGACAGTTGCATCGAGCGTGATAGCAACACTGCCTAGGTCAAAAGACATGCGCTCGAATTATAATTATTTCGATGACTCTACATGTAAGCAACATATACATTCATACATATAATTCATTTTATGCATTCATGAAATGAACTTTCATGAATATATAACATTTTTGCTTCGTTCATGTGTAGATAACCATATTTCGGGGAGCTCTAAAGCAATAAAAAATACATTTTTCATCAACCTGCTGCCGAAAAGGTCCCACAATAATCAACGGTTAATAAAATATTGGTAGTTCTATCGATCTCACAAAAAAGGGGTTTACCCTCGACGAGGACAACCCCTTTTTTTACCCTTCTCATAGCTAACAGCCCATCATAACAAATAATTCTATAGAAGATACTTTTCGTGGTAACCCTTTTCACTGAAGTCAATAACCCCTGTATAATTGGGCAACAGACATTAATCAATTTAATACAAAAAGTAATATTAAATTTTAGTATCTTGAAAGTGGCAACGTGAATAACATAATTAAAACTTTCCCAAGTTATAAGAAATTTTAAGGAAACAATTATTTTGAATATTAAAATTTGTGTTTATTTTTTTTCACAAGCAAATATAAATTACATACCCGTCTGCGCAAATACAGCCAACCCCTACATATTAGTTAATTTTTAATGAGGTTTATCATCGATAATATAGTGAAAGGAACTCATTTTCACCGTTACTGAACTGTGAAGTGTAATGTAATGTAGCTACTCCTTTGTAATACTCAAATAACAAATGATATGACAAAAACAACGATCGCGTAATAAAACCTTTGATGTCGCTTATTTAATTTTCGATCGTAAGGGTGAGTTCTTATGAGGGTGGCATAGATATACCTGTGAAAACTGATCATTATCCGGATGCAACAAATAAGTATATTAAGTAATTGATACAAAATTGCACTACGTATCTTGATAACCATTTAATCTGAATTTTTCGTTCATCTTCACAAAAATTGCGTACAATAAATAACGAAAAAAATATTAGTTTATTAATTGTATATCCAATGAAGATTAGTTATTCTACTATTAAATTTTGTTGAATTTGTAACTTTCTTGATAGTAATAGCATGATTTAACTTCTACGATTAACTGTGAATCACAATCAAGCCTTGAAGAAACTTTATCATAAAAATTGCAAGCAAAGGAATAGCTATTTGACTGCCAAGCTACTTCAAACTAAGAACAAGAATAAAGCTTAGCATGAAAATAGAACCATTTACCAGCACTTTTTAACTAGTGTTTAAACCTTTGATACCTGTTTATCTCAAGTTAAAAAAAATAGAAATGGTAAAATTTCACGATTAAAATTGCATTTTGAAATCGATAACACCTTTTTAAATAATTAAGTTTGAGGCGAGAAATATGTTTTTATTAATTTATTTTTTTTTGTAAAATTAAAAAAAAACACATTTTTAGAGTATGGCAAAAAATTATACGTAAGAAGCTTTTAGTTGGAAGTTATCGTGCTTCCCAATAAGATTACAAATAGAACACGATGAGTTGTCAGTAAGAAGTTTTTGTCGCTTATAAGGCTTTCAGCGAGCTTCTAAGTATCTGTTTTTATTTTTTCCTATTTACCTTAAGATTCGTGCTTATAAAATCCAACTTATTATTTAAACAAGATTTGAAGATAATAAATTCGTTTATTTATTAAAAATCAAAGAACAGCGAAATGCTTTTGTGCAGTATTTCTGAAAGCATATGGATATTTTAGATAAAAAATCATAGCTTTTAAATTAAATCATCAACTCTTTTTTTTACTGCATCAACTACAATAATAGTTGTTATAAACCCTTCATGTATCAACTCGTTTATTTATATAAGTCAAAAAATAATTTGATCGATGCAAAAAAAACGTATTTATTTTTGTCATTATCTACTCATCGAGCAGACACGTCCTGTCTCTGTTTGATAGATTGATTCTATTCAAACTTCCTAAAGTTGGTTTTCAATTATTTGAGACAAAACGGTTTCCTTGCCTATTTCATTTTTATATTATGTATCAAAGTTTTGATAAATTTTTGTTGCAATTCACGTTAATAAATATCAAATCATTAAAATATATTTTATTTTATTCTGCAAAATCATATATTTTCCCATGATATTAAATGGTAAAATATTTGTTGTATTCCACATGTGCAAAATTAGATGGAACATTATTCTTCATCATATTTGTACAATAATCAGATTGTAAAATAATACCATGATTTTCTTTCAAATCATCGGCAATTCTTATTCGACTATTTTTTAAGATAAATGTTTCTATTGTTCTGTAAAATTTATTTTTTCATACGAAACTGGAATCACACGTGCGCTCACGTGTAAGTATCGATCAATAATACACACGCACACAAGTTTATGAGAGTGACCAGCTTAGGGGCGTTGGAATATGTGTTCGTAGGTGTACTGAACTTACATGCAAAACGAAGCAAGCCGATCTCATTGGTTGAGACAAGTTTTTTGATGCTATACGTATGTAATACGCATACGTATAACTGCAGTAACTGAAATGGTTGGTAGTCGTACTTCGATCTACGATAGGCTATAGGCTAGTAGAAAGAGAGAGAAAAAAGTAGAAAAAGTAAAAAGGGTGGCATTATATGTAATTCGTAAACTTATGCGAAGGGGACTATTCGCAATACGTGCATTGATGGAGTACACGTACTCGTAGGCGGTGAATAACTACTCGGAAGGGTATATTTTCCCTTACACACTGATCGATGACTGGTGCTGAATATAACATGCGAGTTTGCCTTCGAAAAACTGAACAGATAACTGTCTTTCATTTTTGCTTTCGTAATCTACGTTTCATCTCTGTTTATCTAGAATGTATTGTACTAATCAATAAACAATGTGTTTGAATAATATAATTTATCTTGGCAACATTGTTTTTCATTGTAGAGTTGGTGTCCTAAATAATTGTGGATTTCTGCAAGCCCAAATGATATCCCAAATGATACCAGTCTCATCTATCGATTGACCATGTGACTATAGATCTTCAATAAAAAAATAAGCTATCAGAAATTAACTTACAAGGAGACCACCTCAACTCCGGGTCATGGATTTGCTCCAACATTTTTTTGGGATCTTCTGGTACCCAATACTGAAGCTCCCTGTGCTTAGTTTAATCTCATGGATCTTGGGGCCCATTTTTCAGAGGATTTTCCACATCATAAAAAAATCTTTGTTATTTTCTATATCGATGTAGAAGCACAGCACAAAAAAATCCAAAGAACAAACATGTCTTAAAATTTTTCAAAGAATCTGTCTGAATTTTTTCAGAATTTTTAAAACCATCTATCACCTATTTTCAGAGACTCAAATTTGACGTTTTTCTTAGGGTCTTCAGAGACCTCTGAAAATAGGTGATAGACGGTTTTAAAAATTCTGAAAAAATTCAGACAGATTCTTTGAAAAATTTTAAGACTTGTTTGTTCTTTGCATTTTTTTGTTTAAGTGCTTCTACATCGATATAGAAAATAACAAAGATTTTTTTATGATGTGGAAAATCCTCTGAAAAATGGGCCCTAAGACCCATGAGATTAAACTAAGCACAGGGAGCTTCTCAGTATTGGGTACCAGAAGATCCCAAAAAAATGTTGGAGCAAATCCATGACCCGGAGTTGGGGTGGTCTCCTTGTTAGTAATATAATGAAAACTTGTATTCATTATCGAAAAAATGGCAACGTATTTTATGAAAATTGTTTCAAAATATTCGATACAGTACTCGATACAGTACATTTTGCACGTTAATCCCTCCTTTTTGCAGAAAAAGCATATCCATACTCATTGCATAATAGTATATTATTGCCCTAGGCCGGGTAAAACAAAAAAGCCCCAGTGCACGTGAAACGGCCGAGGCAAAGTCGAGGTCGCTTTCTTTTTTCCCGGTATAGGCCAGTATGATATTTTACATGCCCCGAAAATTAGTAGATTACGCAACGGGGGCGGGAGGTTGTCGATCTGCACGAGTATCAAGTTTGCAGCCCGAGCGTAGCAAGGGTTGCATTGACACGAGTGCGAGTAGCACTTTCCTCACCCAGTGATAAAATAGCAATATCCCGTTTAGTGCAGCGTCTGGGAAATGCTACGTTCGGGCCGTTGGTATGTGAAAGGCATTGTTTGCTTTACTATTGTATAAAAGTAGTTTTTGAGCGGTTATATTTTTTAGCTACCAATTACCAGTAGAAAATATGTAAACTTGCAAATTTTATTGATATAATTGGTTACATTTTTCTTCCAGTGTACGAAAAGAATACAAAATTTTGAAATGAAAAAACAGGCAACAAGACCGTGGAACACATTACATAGCAATTCGTGCGTGTTTATGTAGCGGCGGCTCTTGAATGTACTGAACCGCTGTTATTTGTGACGGAAAAACCGTATCACATCGAAAGAAAGCTCAACTGTGGCATTCAAAGAGATTTGTTTATTTATTTTGTCATTTGGTTGTTTACTTTGGTCAGTTAACCCACAGGTATCTTAAAACTCCTTTCAATTTAAGATAGCTTTAGTTCTGAAAATAATTCTTATCTTTGCACGTTGCGGCGTTCATGCGTGAAAATCAGCTCCGATTCCAGCCACGCTCTCTGCATACAGATCAACCTTTCTTTTGACCAAGCAACAAAAGACGCATTTCTTTTCCTTGAGAAAAAACGGTGACTTGGGGAGGCTTCCAGGGCAAGAAAAAACGCAAGCATTCTTTCATAAGCGAGGGCTGCAAATTAAAAAAGTAGATAATTGGCAATGATTCGAGCTTGGTTTTCCTCGAGCTGCTCTGCTCGTTCAGTCTAATCTGAGTGGGCTTGGGCGCGTCTCGCATCGTTAATCAACCAAAATTGCCATTGATTCGACTTCGTTCGCGAGATTTTTCACCGAATTAATTTTTTGAATACACATATTATGCATCCAACTGCACTAAAACGTATAGACAACATTTTTCGTTTCAATGACTCAGCTAACAGCTCTTTCGTAATTATAATACACATTTTTCGCTCTAAAATTCAAGCTTTCCGTTATTTGCACTTAGATAATGGATTCTCTGCTCGTGCCTCTTATTCGAGACAATACACTATTCTACGGCTGTGCACAAAGGGTCATCGTTTCTTCTCGTTGAACACGCGGACAAAGAGGCAAGCGCGTGAAAATACTGGCAGCGACGCGGCGCCTTGGCATCTTTCTCGAGCTCGCGCAAGCACAGGCCCTTTTTATAATATTAAAAAACGTTGAAAGCAATTTATCATGGAAATTAGCTCTTCTTTCTCAAGAGAGAGAGAGAGAGAGAGAGGAAGAGAGAAAATGTCCAAAGAGTAGACTGGCTCAACGAATCTATTGTCCACGATGTCGCCTTCCTATACGTTTCTCCAACAGAAGGAGCTAATTATATCAGAGTTTTCCTCTCATGTGCGGCTGAGAGCACAAATAGAAACGAGCAATTCAACAAAGAATGAATTGATTTCCTTTTAAATAGTTTTAAATAAGTTGAAAAAAGGAAGAACGTCGATAATTAGTTCGAATGATTACAACACTTTAATTGGTCAAGTGTTTTCACGCCTGTATTTAATTGGATAGGAGGAGACATTTCCGTTCTTTTTTCATTCACAACTTCTTAAAATCTACAAGTCTGATCCAATTAAAGAGCTTTGCTCCGTGGCTAACGTTGCATAATTTTCATTTTACATAATTCATCCTTCAAGCTACTGCGGGAGCGTGTTTGGCGCTAGTCAACTGGCTGTTCGCTTCTTGTTTCATTAGTGCATTTGTTTACTTACTGTCGCTCAATTAGTTAAGAACTAAACTTTGATATGATCATTTGTATCAGGAAAATTAATTTTTTCCGTAGAACCTCTACATTCGCATATTATAGCAATCACTCTCATGATGAATATTTAATTTACATTTCAAAGCGACTTCCACTCATATAATTGTTCTTTTATTTATACGTAGCTTTGCTCTTCATATTCTATGATGAATGCATGAACGGAGGCAGCAACCACAGCACACAGTTCATAGTATAAACTAGATAATTTTTTACTGCTCACTTATTGGTATACAAATAGCTATTTACTGAGTCAAAACTTTGTTTACAACTTGATTGACAATATGCAGTAATGGAGAGAGAAAATGAAAAAAGTAAATAATTAAAAGTTTTTCAGCTCGTATCGGATCTTGGCTCTCGACTGCTAAGCGAAGGAAAAAAGAAACTATTCACACTGATATCTATGTATATTTCAACGTTCGAGGTGCAGTCATTATTCGTAAAGCTTCCGCGATAGGTCTGCCAAGCGCTGAGTATATACAGCCAAAGTTCCCCTTTACTCGATCGATTACTTTCCATTATTATTTTGCCGTAGTGGCACAAGTACAAGCACAGCCATGTATACGTACACACACACACACACACACACACACACACACACACATAGCGAGTGGTCGAGCGTCAGCTTTTGTTGAACGATCAATTGTAAGAATGGAGTAGTACATGCTGCATAAGTATATACATGAGATGAGTTGTACATTGCGCGATGCAGCTCGAGCTATTGTACAAGTGAAATTTTTATCGCGCAAAAAAGAAGCTTGTTCGTTGCGATAAAATCAATGAAAAAAGAAATTCACACGCGAAAAGCCCAACTGGGCTCGTACATTTTTTCATCTATTCGCGTCGGCAAAAAGAGAGAAAAGAAAACGAAGCTAAAATCACCTCAACTACCGTCGTCAAAAGCCCGAAGTCTCTCTCCGCCCCCTTCCATCTTCAATTACGCGCGATCTAAAGTTCACTTTTCCATTTTCAAACGAGCGGTAGCACAGTTCTCCCTCGCATCAGAAGCAGCAGTAGCAGCAGCAGCGGTAAAAAAAAACTCGCCTTGATAAAAAAAAGTGTATGGTTAGGACAAAAAAATTGAGAAGCGCGCAGGGGGTGGCTTCTTGCTTGAGTACAGTTATAGGCCTTGGCGCTTGGTCGAGATCAGGGTTTCTCTTAAAAGCCTTCCATCGTGAAAAAAGGATTTCCCCGCCGCTGCCGCGCGTCGAAAGTTTTATCCCAACGGTGACGCGGCTGCCGGAATTAATTATTTAGGGGGACAGAGAGCAGCGGGGCTTGCTATATGCTATATAGAAAGCATCCCAGGGCTTGGGATAGCTGAGAGGCCGAGGGCGACAATATAATTATAAGAAGAGGTATGAGTCGCCGCGTCTTAGAAGCAGCGCCGTACGCCAGTCTTGAGGGGTGAGAATATATCGTAAGAAGGGCTTCAAGTATTCATGTTTTCATTACGCGACCGAGCGCGCGAGCGAGCCGCGCTTCTCCAGCTTTTTCCTTTAGCTACGCGCCCGCAGCTAAGCACACAAACTTTTTCCTATTTTTTACGAGCTAAGCGATGAAAGAGACGTTGTTTTACGTCCGAGATATATTGTTGAATAATACACAACGCGACACATGCGCTTCTTCAAAGTTAGCCCCTCGCTCATGGCTTTTCAAGCGTCTTGTGTTTCTTTTTTCTTTCCTTAAGCCAATGAAAATGAAGCAACGTGTGAAAATTTAGCCATGCCGTATTGATTATATCTTCTCGGACGCACCCTGACATTAATAAATTACTCATCCCGCAGAGAACCCCGAGTCTAGCTTTTGTTTACAGCGAAGACAGTGGATATCATTCATTTAATTAGTGCCTGGATACAATAACGCGCGCGTCTGTGTAATCTATACGTTCGCACCCACGTGTGATTTCTAATTCATCGCACATATTTTCGAACGTTCATTAATGCGTACGGTACACTATCCTAATCGAGTTTTGATGCAACTGACCAAAAATTAGCTAAAATTCTATTATTCTATATTGTACTTAAATTTTTCATTGCGCGATATTTACGAGGGGAAATTAATATTTTGTTCGCGACACCTACAGCAATGAACGCCTTTGATAAGTCAGCCACTATAGATAGGATACGCTTCACGTATAGGTAAATACACGCCCAGTTTCATTGAACGAAAAGTCGCTCTCGGCAAAACCCTTTTCTTGCGTCCGCGAAAATCACGCGCGCTCTCCCCTTCTTCGCTGCGCGTGGACGAGTTAAAAAGCACCAGAAAGGGGTATTGACTATTTGAAACGAGTCCGGCCCCCTTGGCGCTCACACACAAGACCCACACCACAAGCCTGCATAGAACCTATGGAATGGGAGTTTGTGTCTTCGGCCGAGGAAGGGTTGAGCCGCGTCAACTCGTTATTGGTTGCTGAGGCAGCATTATCCCCACCAATTGGCTCGAGACTCGGCCAGAACCGTCAAGGCATACGCCATCCATTTTGAATGACCTCGATCGTGCATATAGGCGTTCTGCACCGATCAGCCAGAGAAAGTATAATGTACTGTATAGTCAGCTTATCGTGTATGGCGAAGCACTCATGTGCGTACGTGTATAGAAATTCTCATTTTAATTCATATTTTATTTAATTTACAGATGACAATTGCGTTATTTGCCTCTTTTAATTAACAGCTTAAATTTTTGATACTTATAAAGTAAAATATTAATTAATTAAATAATATTAAGTTGAAATATAAATTCTAATATTTGCATCAAAGGCTTGTGAAAAAAGTATATTCTTTTGTCGCAAGATTGAGTCGTAAAGTGATATTATTTTTTATTATCAAAATTTCTTAGTCATTGTAACTTCAATATTCAATATAATATGGCCCGGCTATTCATAATTATTAAGTGATTTAATAAAGCTTGTCGATATCATATCCAATTTATACACGTAGACATTATGAATTGATGCAAGTCCTTTTGAATGCCATCACTATAAAAAGAGGAAAACTTGATTGGAGTTTATCCTATTGTTGAAGCTACCTCAATACCAGTGTTATATTTAATTCTTTTCTTTCGTCACATATGTCTAAAGAGCGTCGACTAGATAAAAGACAGTCTAGCATACAAGGCAGAGAAAATGTGTTGGAACCGCGTGAGCGTGCATACCTTTGCGTGATTATTTACTCCTAGAAAACGAAATAGGTGTCATAAACTCGAGGTGTGACTTGTTTTATTTATTTCTTTTTGTTTGTTGAATCGATCTTTACGAGCTGCAAATCGTATATTGACCGCAAGCGTATGCATGAATAAAAGCTCAATCGATAAAAGATTTTTTTGTTGACGCTCAACTCATAAATGAATAGGCACAATGTGGGTTTATATAGAAGTTGAGCAGCTGTGTTCGTTCATTTTTTTCC
Source organism: Trichogramma dendrolimi (assembly GCA_034770305.1). Taxonomy (NCBI): domain Eukaryota; kingdom Metazoa; phylum Arthropoda; class Insecta; order Hymenoptera; family Trichogrammatidae; genus Trichogramma; species Trichogramma dendrolimi. The sequence goes on from JAPMIB010000014.1 coordinate 936,824, forward strand.
CAAATAAGGCGATTAGATTCAGATGTCAAAAAAATTTGAGAGTAAATTAAAAAGGAAATGGTCGAAATTTCGACGAGCATTTAGAATGATCATTGATTGATATTTTAATAAAACATATTCATTTGAGTATCAAAATGAACCTAGTTATGAAGAAATTGTGCGCTCCGAAATCGTAAAATTTGCATGTTGTTCTGTCATCGTCACGTGTCGACTGTCACGGACTTGAAAAGTGATTGATCTAATTTACATTTAAGAGCAACAGAGCAGTAATGAGTTTACATTTCATCTCAATTAAGAAGGGTTAAGCGCAGTAGTTTACCAGATTTAAAAGTCGAGCAATGTTCGTACAACTTGAACACGTTAAGATCATGCGAGAAATCATTTCAACGAAGCAGGCTTGAACGAACGACATTAATCTGTTTGTTTTCAACTCATTCATGAAGGTTTGTATTCGTGTATGTTTAAAAAAGGGCTCTCTAATGATCTTTCAGCTGGAGTTCTAAAAGTTTTCTTATTGATGAAGATGAGATTTTGGAACATTAAAGGATATACTAAATACACTGGCAAAAGGCATCGTCGATCGTCATTTTCTATTTATATTGACCTACCAGAATACCTGTATGTAAACAATGTGAAAAGTGCGGACCTGGTCATTTGTGTTCTTGATAGAACGCATCCTTCATACTTGCTACGCTTTGATTGATTTGATCATGTTATGACCGTCAATGACTATTTTTTTCACATTTTTTCACCTTTCTAGAATAAATAGAATAACAATTCATCAATCGATTACAATTTGGTTAATAAACATGCGTGTAAGTATTTAAAATGATACATTATTGTGAAAAATGAACATGACTGGTCCATCTCCGTTTATTGAAATACGTTGTGTAGAGGTTTGCTGCTACGCGACTGCACTTGAGCGACGAGCCCTTTTATTCGCACGTAAAAAGTCGCGCTTGCATGTCATACATAATACTCGCTCCAGTGGAGTTTATATAGACGACGGAGAAACACGTTTTTACGGCTACAGCTCAGCAGCCTGTTGCTGCTCTAACTTTTTTTTCGACGCGCGCTCCAAGATTCGTGAGGCAGTTCCATTCGACGCACTAGCTTACATGTCGTACGTGTATCAGTATACCTTTACTCATGCACACACACACACACGCACACACACATATTCGTACGTATATGTGTGCGCACATAAGTGTATTCGTACGGTCGCGTGGGTCTCGCGTGCAGCGTGCGGCGCGTCGACGGCACTGGTATGAGTCGCTGCTCTTGCGGCTAAGCATTCTCCCCCCTTATAGTCGCGCGTTCATGCCACCGCTGCTTCGAGCTCACTACTTTTTTCGTTTTTTTTTTATTGCGCAGAAGGAGGAGAATACCGACTCGTGCTCTGCTGCTGCTATATATATACATTATATACAGCTTGATCGACGCGTGCCAAACTGCCAAGTAAGTATAAGTACAGCCGAGATACCTTTGAATGATAGGTGAAATGTGTATATTATACCTGTGTATAAAGTATACGAGAATATGTGAGAATGTTAAACTTTAAAAAACGTTGAAACTGCTCACATATCGCTTTATTAATAACTATTTATTCTTCTACTTTTTTAAAAAGCATGCGCGACGTTTTATCAAAAAAATCTGGAAAAAATATATGTTATTAAGGAAGATGAAAAAAGGCTTTTCCTAACATTTTTGACCTAAAAAAAAAGTAAATAGCTACTTTTTGGATTTTTAGCAATATTCAAATGGCTTTACAGCAGTAAATAAAGCAATCAAACCTTTGATGTAGTTGGCAGAAGTATGACAAATTAAAGGTTTTTTTTGGGACCTTTAATTTAGTCTTTTTGGGTTTCTAATCGCTCCAAAATGACTGCTCTTGAGTGCGTTTTTTGTTTTCCATTATAAACGCTAATCATTTATCGATGCGCATACTTGAAATAATAGACGCAATGAAAAAAATTCTTAATTTCAAATAACTTTGCCTAGCTCAACTCGGCTATTTTATTGTACATTAGATTTACGAGTATAATATTATTAACCGTTATGACACTACACAGAATATACATGTATTGCATTCAAATGTCGTCACACACTTATGAAAAAGAGTAAACAATGCATTTTAAGGCAACATCCAGGCTCACATTAGGAGATAAAACGTCGTAAAGCAATCCACTCACACGCCCGTGTTTTGTTTTGTCGTGAAACTCGTGATGCACAATGCTAAAAAAAGGGTAGGCGGACTTGAAAAACGAGCATTTAATAGCAGTCAGTGGACAACTTGGTTACATGACGAAAAAATTATGATATTCAATGGCTTTTTTCGACATTTTAGCTAGTTTATAAAAGCTACAACATGAAAACGTTACAAAATATTAAAACCTGTAGGATTTTGCAGCATAAGTCAACATATTGTTTCGGCCCAGTCCTTATTCGTTTTGTTTTAAAGCGTTTTTACACTTAATGATTTTTTTGTGAATTGAATAAAAATTTTGCCTCCTCATAGAGAAAACTTTGTGATGAATCTGAAATGTACAGTGGTAAATTTTTGTGGCTCATGTATTTATAATATATATCGAATTAGTGACTGATGTCTGTATATATATGTGTGTGTCTGTGTGTCAGGGTGTGGATGTATGTATGTTTCTCTTCTCAATAATGGGACTGTGAATGTTATTGAAATAAACTGCAGTTTTTTTCGATTGGGTTAAGGATGAAGCCCGAAGAAGTTTTATTTCGATTTGTATAATATTTTATAAGTTACTAACATTTTCAAGTTCTTTTTTTCGGAAATTTTTATTTTTTTATTTTTTTGAAAGGATGTAGTAATGCATTGAAGTTTTTGAGCCCAAGTTTCGAAAGATGAGCAGTTAAACTTAAATTCAAAAACAAAAACGTTAAGATTCATCGATTAATTACATAATTCTATCGTGAAAATGAAAATGTTATTTTTTCATTTTTCGAATTTTGTTTTAAATTGTTACAAAGTTCAAGAGGCGTAAGTGGTTGAAATATATGAGTAGTGATTTTAAAAACAGCACAAAAAATCACAAGCCTCTACAAATAAAAAAACGCGAAATATAATCTTAAAAATCTTATCAATAGGAAGGTTATATCGTAAAAAATGTTTTTTTTTTCGAAAATCAAATTACAGATTTTTACACATTCTAAGTAGTTTTTGGAATATACGAGTAGTGATTTCAAAAGAAGAACGGCAAAAATTGGTTTTTTATTAGCATTTATAAATAAAAGTCGAAGCGATAATTCTTTTATGAGGGAGCTCTTTACCAGCGGTTTTTTAAGTGAGATGAATACATCTTTTTGTTACTAACTATTAAAGTTTTTTGGGGAAAAAGTACTACTATGATTAGTGCTCTTTAAAAAGTGAGATGCTTCAGGCTAGTAAATAAGATATAATTAACTGTTGATTCAATATAAGCTCAAAAAAAAAAGATATACGACTTCGTAAGAGTGAGGATACTAAAACTTTTTCAAATAACTAAATTAATAAAAAAATAAAACTTAAGTCTTCTATGTATTTCAACATAACCCAAATACTTCAAAAACTTTTTGAAAGTAAATTTTTAAAGTTGATTTAATACAAAACCATATTCCTCAGATTGTTTAAACGACTTTGAATAAATATTCTAACACAGGGTAAAAGGATGAAGAAACGGGTCGTCAGAAATAAACTATTCAGACAAGTTATTTTTGTAAAGAATCGACCTCATTCTCAGGTACACAAAATAAAGTAAAAAAATAGTCGGATTTGACGCCGTTGATGCCAAATTTTATATGTATTATTATAAAACGAGAAAGATAAAGTATATACTATTTTACACTATTCTCATAGTTGATGCACCAAAGCTGCAGCTGCGGGTCACGTTTATTATACGTATTTGAAAAGTAGCCTGCACGCGCGCGCAGGTGAGCTGCCAACTCTTTCTTTATAATGTCACCCTTGCTTGAAAGGAAGTCCGATGCGCGTCCAAGCTAATGGTCTAGAATGAATTATGCGATTTAACTGAGGAAGAGAAAGATTTCTTGGTCGCTTAGCCCATAAATTAGCAAACTTACATAGAGTATAACAGCAGAAACAGCAGTCGAGACACGACATTTATTGTGTGATATGAGTCGAGGGTCCTTTTTTTAATGTTCACTTTATTTTTTATTCATTTATTTATTTATTGTTTATTATATTATAGTGTATTTTGTTTACAATTCGAGACTAGAAACATCGATGGCTGTGTTACTCATCATTTACGTGATATAATCCAAAGGTATTTACATCTGTGTCGAAATTATAAGCTTTTTGGCTTTGTACTTATTACGACGAATATTACATCATTTTATTCGACATTATAACGCTGTTTACACGCTCCGATTGATTTAATTTTTTTCTCTCCCCTTTCACCCATTTGAATTTTCTCACTTGGCTTGCACGCGGTAAATTTCGACTTTCCATCTATTGAATAAGTGACCGTGGGTTGCCATGAGCAATTCCTCTTTCTCGTCCTGGCGTTACATGAGCGATCACGATGAGCGAATGTCACACACATAGAAAACAGGAGGAAAAAAGGCATTAATCAGCGAAATAAGAGCGTCAGCTCTAGCCACTGACCCATAAATCTCTCGAGAAATCATTACTCCCTCTTGGCAATTTAACCCATATAAGCGGACATACATATCGGGCAACATTTCGTCTCAAAAGAAATCGATTTTCGATCAATTGTACTGGCATTCGTATGTTCATATATTGGTATTATACATACCCTCGAGAAAAGCACGGAGTAAAATCATAAAGTCGCGCAAGACGCAAGCGTGCTTTGCTCTTATTCAAACTCGTACAAACATTTCCTTTTCATTTTTTCGCTTCTTTTTCTTTACACATATTATAAAGAAAGTGAATCGAGTGAACGGCTTTTACTTTCCGCATGATGCACTTTTTGCCTTGACCGTATTCGCTCACGGCTCATTGGGCAAGCGAATGTCAGACTCGGCCTTTTTTTTTCTTTCTGGCGAACGTGCGAGAAATTGAGTACGGATGTGCGTTGGCAGTGAAAATATCGCCAAATTTTTAATTAGCCGGCAATTTTATTATATTATTCTTGAGATGACGTTGTGCGCGCGCGTGACGCTTCGTTTATATTTACATTGCGTCTTGGACGATTTCTCAGGATGTAATATCTCGGAGCGATATGCCCACATGATATTATAAAACGCTCGGACATTTTTATCGGATTTAAAGTGACTCGTAAATAGATGATAAAGCAGCTTCTTTGCGTGTAACGTATGATACATATTTTATTAATAATTCATGCCACAAGGCTTGAGTTTACACCTTTTTTGCCAGTTTCTCGCCCGATACGATTCTCTTCCGCAGCTTTATATGTAGAATAGCGTAATCGGCTATATCAAGCGATGCGACACTCCCACGCGCGCATCCGTTCGCCGACACGAGCTTCATTGCCTACTGTTCAATGCGTAATCCAATAAATCGACGTAACGGCTTGGACCGCAGAGTTAATTTAAAAAAATTGCACATCGAGGCATGCGCATTGGGGGGAAAAAATGAGGTGAGACAAATGATTACAGCTTAGCTGCATATATTTACATCGTTGGTGTAATTGCTCAACATCGAAACAATAATCCCCTCGACATTCATCACGCGAGTCTGCGACCCACACCCAAAAAACAAGTCTCTATAAAATTCCAGGGCCATATAGCGGCAGCGGCACGCATACGAATGCGTATACTTCCCGCTCTGCAATTCAGACTACCACCTTTACTCGTATTATATATCATTCACAAATTAACTACCATAAAACTTGGCCATGCAGCAGCAGCAGCAGCTCCACGTGTAGTTTAATAATACAGACGTATACCGTCGAGAGAGAGGCGAAAATACAGAGTTGTGCAGTGTCCAATTGGCAATGAAAATGTTATATTTATTCGCGGGTAGCTTAGTCGCAACTTGGTCGTGGAGCAGAAGCACCTGCTCACGAGTCGCGATGCCGCCTGTATGCTAATACCTTATAACGTGCTTTGCAGAGCTCACATGGGCGGTCCAGTGATGCGCACGACTTAATTTATCGATCCGATCATAGCTGCCTCTGTTTGTGTTGTCCTTCCTCCTTTTTTCTGCCTCTCGTTTTTTTTCTTTCGCTGGTAACAAAACACCAGTATCATAGAGAAAGAAAAATTGGACTGATTTGAAAATTTATTAGTGCATATGAGCTATTGCGCCACACCTGTGTCTGTGACTTGCCTGACGTATACTTTTATAACAGTTCTTTCCCCACTCTTATAGATTCAACTGGAATTAATCTATCGTTGTTTCTTAATTTCATCGGTTCAGTGAAAAATTTGTTTGATATGCTTCGATGCTGACACGTATATATACGAACACACGCATTGTTGGATTAATCTGTGCTATAAAACAACACTGATATGTTCAAGTTAATCAAAGAGCTGTGAAGTCTGGCAATTTACTAATGATTAAAGCATCTTGATTGAAAATACAAAGCAATCAAAGTTAATTTAGATATCAATTTTTAGCTGTCGTACATATCATCAACCTTTTCTACGATTAATTTCTAATCAATTAACGATTGTAAAATTTTATTAATTATTCAACCTATATCAATTATCAATACAACGTTAAAGTTGGTTCAGGATATTTTTAAGTGTTTGAAGATTCTAAATGAGAAAAAAAGTTTCTTTAAGAATGTGCAATCTGCATTTTTATTTTTAAATACGAGTATTGTTACTCGATCTAAGTATAAGCATGTGCCAGAGCTCTCGAAATCTTTTTTATTAGCATCTGTCGAACTCTTTTTATTTCGATTGCACTTTCTCCGACAAAAATCGTAATAAACTTTGTCAAGTGTAATATCTTCATGAAAAAAGTTATACATACATAAATATAGGATAAATAGGAAACTAGTGACATAAAAAGCTACGTTTTATACAGCCGCTATAATTCTTGTCAACAGCTGCACGTCTGGCTCTTTCTCGCGTGCAATCATCTCATTGCGCGCGTAACGTAGTCGAATAGTTGCCGCGTTTATAAATAAATACCAGGCCCACAAGTCAGACTCTGCTCTGTACAAGTGAGGTATCTCGTTGCATTTTATTGATGATATGTGTCGAGCTTGAATCAGACACGTTTAGTTTGTAAGAAAGTATTAGCACGTAAGCCTGAATGAGATCGTGGCCTGAGTCAGAGGCTAATGTCAACGTATGAAATTTAATTAGTGATATAGGAACTCATCGCGGAAATGATTAAAACTGGGAAATTTTCCGAGACTCTATGATTACGTTATCATTAGAAATAATAATTGTTTGTACCACTCGATCGTGTACTATATTTCGTGTTAAAAAATCTACCATTCAAGTCACCGCGCTTTCTTTTTATGCATGAAATAAACTCTCCCTTATTGTTTTTTTTTTCTCGAAGCAAATACCTTAATAATGAACGACCTGTGAAAAATCGTCAAAGAAAGGCGTGGAGAAAGCTTAATGGATCAAAAACTATGCCATAGAAAAAATAGGGAGATCACAATATAAAGTTGAGTTTGGGGGTGGGAGCTAGTCGAGGGAAGTGGAAAAAAGCAATCTCCCCGCTAGATAATGTTAGGAAAAGTTTTTACCCCATCAAATGTCCACGAGTCACCCTGCGTGTACACGAATTTTACGTGCGTTAGCGTGACACGTGGGAGAAGCGAGAACTGATAGAAAGGGTGTAGAGCTGGGGGTGGCGCTTATTTGTCCAAAAAAGGGGAGTAGCGAACGTATGTGCCATGATTAGAAATTTTGGATGAATCCATAGAATCGGCAAATATATCGTATCGATCTTTGCTCATTTTCAGTAGAATACGACAAAACCAAAATAATTTATTAATTATTCGCGACAGCAGTAGATATCTCGTTACAATTGACCAACGGCAGCCTGGAGAGTCCCAATCGTTTTTCTGAATAAGAGAGAAAAATAGAGAATTGAAAAGTACTGGATAAAAAAGCACGCGAATAATAGGCCGAAGCCTGCGTCGGAAAAAAGAAAAAAAGCAAAAATTTCGACTGAAAGGTGAACGACACACACGAAACAGAGCTGTCAATCGAATGCACATGCGGCCTCTATTCGATATATAAATTGAATGCGAGAGCATAATGCCACGCTCGACGCTAGACGTCTGCACTTCAGTAGCGCTTGGTCGCAGTGAGCTGCAGCCAATAATAACAACGATGAATGAAAAAGAAGTAAAAAAATCAAGCGGCGCTCGAAGCTGCTGGCTCAAATCGCGGAAAAAGGGAGACACGTTTCGCCCAACTGATTTTTCGGATTAATTTTCCTACGCACAGGCGCGTGTAACCTCATCGAGCCGATGCCTCATGCGACCAAAGTCGAAAGCAAGTGAGACGTATTCATCAAAAGAGATGAAAAAATGAATGTCTGTAACAATTGTGCAAAGCAGCACTTTGCTCGAAGCAGAGAATGCATTTAGAGGCATGCTACGAGGCGCACGACACGAAGCTGCACTGGCAGCGAGAAAAAATAAAAGACACTGGCCGATCGAGCGGGACAATGAGTGTAAGGACGAGCTCCGGACACTTTTAGTCTATAGGTATACAATAGGATTTGCGCGCATCGCGCCGTATTGTGCGCTCACTTGCTGGACGCTCCTTTGAAGACTGTACGCGCCAGTTTTGCCGCAGCAACATATATATATATATATACAGTCATCGAAAAGCTTGGCCTTGATTCGCGTTCGAGAGAGAAAGAGAGAGAAAGAGCGAGTTGAAAAAAAGGCTCTATTGGCAATAAAAGGGGTCCAAGGCCGACACCAGCTGGTTATATACGAGCTGCTGTTGCGAGCTCTTCTATTCGCCACATGGCTGGCGCGAATTAGCCCTATTATTGCTATGTGTATAGGCGCGCACGCGTCTCTGGCTCTCTCAATATGTATGTAGAGAAACGATCGGTGCGCGATAGTATAAAGCAGCCACAGACGTCGATTATAATTAGACGATCGGATAATGAGGTATATTGGCACACGCCAATGTGCGATGCGTTATATAGGCTGCAGCAGCAGTCCCGTCTATCCACGCAAGTCTATCCGCTCATTGTTTGGCCTCGGTCTCGCCTCCTAAGTTACTCACTAGTTCTTATAATACGCCTGTTATAAAGGATGCACGTTACTGCAAATAGGATGTGTGCCGTGCGTATATCGAGGCAAGGTCGTAGAACAAAAAAGAATTAGCCAACGTTAGTGGTTTAGCTGAATGGACGATTTCCAACAACTGCATCAGCCCAAAAAACCCTAACAGCCACCGTACATAATTAAGACTTTAGCTTTTTTCGACTGTATCGACCAACTTGTACTAGCGTAGCAATCATGCGCTCGGCAGCTTATTATTGATGTCAACGCTGCAGCACGTCTCCCATACAATTCATGTGTGCTTATTATAATCTGATAAAATATAAACGTTAGCGCATAGTATCGCACTCCTTGTTTCTTTTTTCAACTCAGCAAGAGGCCTACGATTGAATTTTTCATAGCTATTATGTAATGTGCAATATATACTGCGCGAGCAGCGATCCGTAAAACACAAAACGCCAATACGATCGAAATCTATAATGTCCGCATCATTTTGTGCAGGTCGATAGTTGAGAGCCTCGTCGTTCGATCGGCGTGGATTCCAAAAAGTAGATCGAATTAGCGATGCGGTTTGCCAAGAGCTAATCTAATCTTCGTGTTGTTAAGTACCAACTATACCATGGTCACATATGTATACAATAGTCACTCATTCGAAATCAGCTTAATATAGCCATAAAAAAAGTCCCCCTTCCCCTTCTCTCTCTCTCTCTCTCTCTCTATAATTATACAACAACGAAGAAATCGTTGAATAGCTACTTTCGTTATCGATACAGCTTGCTCCTTGTCGTCGCTCGCTTGTTTTTGACTTTTGGGGAAAAAATGAAAGCAAATAATGTGCCTTACGATATTCTCTCGCAACCGTTGATTGATTTTTTTTCTACCAAATTATACGCATGAGAAAAAGTATGACTTAATTGCAGCTTTTGTACGCCAATAGTAGCTAGCAAGGGGTATATTGTACATGTTGTGTACAAAGCCTTTTAAAAATTATTACCCGAGCTCAACAAGCACTACCCGACTAGATCTTTTATTGACTATTGAGAAAAATTTATTGGAAGCAAAGGAGTCGATAAACGTGTAATTTTTTTTTTTTTTTTTTTGAAAACAAATTTACTCACAAAGTAAAGGGCACTTTCGACAATTTATTTAATTTTATTCAACCATCTTGTACGTTAGATACAGATCGAAAGTTTCTCGTTCGAAATTTGTCGTTAAAATCCCAACGTATTCCTTCGACCCCATGTACAAATGAAAAAAAATTATAAGAAAATTTCAAGAATCCTGAGCATGATCGACTTTTAAGACGTTATTGTGCTTCTAATATTCAGTCATGCAGTAGGACAACTCAAAAAAGTCATCCAATAGTAATATCTACTGTATGCGCTCACGAAATCTTGACGAAACATCTCTTGCGAATCTGTCAACGAGATACTGAATGAATAATTTCATTTCATTTTAGGTGAAAGTTCGAAAAGCAGTACAAATATATATTGACATGTATCACTTCATAAGTTCTCGGACGCAACATATGTACACGGGGGTTTTCTCCATCTTGATGGACTTTGTTATAAATCCAAACGACGAATGCAATTTCGATTACCGCTAGAGAGCGACCCTCAAGATACAGAGAGTTGATCGCCTGTCGTGTATCAATTTGAATGCCTATACCTATCGAAACCTGCCAAAAAAACACGACAAGACCAACTTCATTATCTACCATCGTTAAATTCCCGAACTTTTCTAACGGTCAGTCATTATTGTATATAATGTAGTATATTTTTTCCATACTTTGGTATAAAAAAATGTAACGTACAAAATGATCGATATTCAACCACTTACACTTCAATAGCTCCATCAATTTTGAAGTACAAGTTGTTTTTCGTCGAAAGATGCGTTCGCGTTTTTTTACATTTCAACGAATTTTCAAAGTTGCAAATCATCTAATTATAACAAATGAGTTTAAACCCTTTATTAAAGTTAAAGAAAAGGACATTTATGGCCAAAGTATTCGATCTTTACCCCGAGAAACTTTCTACGATTCATACTCGGACGCATCGTGTAATGACCCGATTAACGGAATACGAGACCCAATGCATCACGAGCGTTTTGTGTCGCACGAATTTGACTGTTGATTGGATTACGAGGGCAGACAACGAAACTAAAGGCACCTAAAGAGCTCAACTGACTTTTATTTTCGTTGCATCGTAACTCCTGTCATCGGTACATACCGTAGGCATATACTCTGATCAGAGCATCCGCTGCTTCGATATTCGCGGCCCTGCAGAAGATATGTCAGACTTTGAAAGTTTTTCAGTGCGTAGTGATTCTTTTGTTTTAATGAGAAAACACGCGTTAAATGATGTTAGATTTTCAGATGTATACAATACTCGTCTTTTATTAACTTTCAATAAAATCAAGAAGATCATTTTCCATGACTCTTCAATTTTCGACTGGAGCATACTCACAACTTCATAACTGTACCGCAGCAACTATTAATACTCGATCGTCTACGTACAGTTTAACTGGTTCTCACAGTAAATTTGATTTGATTGACTACTCGATTAATTCAACACCTTGAATTATGTACTTTGCTTCGTCGACATTCACTCATGCGGTTTAGTCTTTTCACACAATGACGCTCGTCATAATGCGTCACCAATCAATCATTTTTAGAAACGGAAAATCAGAAAAGAACTTGATTTAATGAGGTAAATCAATGCAATTTAAATTTCAGGTGTTACCAAATTCTAACTGGTGGCAGTGTAAAAGGATTTCCAAGAAAAATCGAAACAAGAAAAATGGTAATTATATAATAATTTGATGTATTTCATTTTTGAAATGCCATGTAAAGGAAGGAAAATACAAATGAGCATGATACATGGTGTATTTTTTAAAATTGCTCATATCCCCACAGTACTCGATTGAATATTAGTCAACCTTTTCTCTTCATCTGTGCTTTTGGAATCAAGATGCAACCATAAGAGATTCTGAAAAGTAAAAAAGGGGAAATCTTACACGTGCTTAAATCTGTTTTACTTGTAGACTACTCTGCGCAGTTGTCTCTCTTTATCTTTTTACTCCATACAATGTAACCCATTCATTCAAGCTCTTTGAAAAGGGTTGCGGCTGACTAATACATTGTGCGAACGAGCAAGAGGGAGAGACAGGTAAGAGAGACGATGTGCTTGCTATTTTTTAAAAGGCTGAGTAACGATTACCAATAAGCGTGCGGGGAACCCTTTGTCGGAAGCGACGGAAATTAAAGGAGAGGCGCCAGCGACTCGTCATTCAACACTGCCTTTCTACAGGTGTAGTGCATGTAACTTGTATGTTCATATAGCTATATCCATTTCTGTAAAGTGTATACGTTGGAGGTTAATTTGTGCGCGTGGGTAGTCGGTCGGGCCCGCACGTAAATAATTGATATTAATGCGTCGCCCGAAACATTATTCGCGTACTTTTACTTTTCCCGAGCACACGACACCTCTCGCTTATATTTTCATGGCTAGCGATTTACATACATTTATTTATACACGCGTATATACAAGTGTATCGTGTCAAGCGGTAGTAAAAATAAGTCGTACACATCCTGTTTTTCACTGCATGCCAATTCAAGTCTGTTTCTCTCTCGCGCCAGAGTCATGTATTCAAAAAGCATCTAGTTACACTGCTCAAAAGGATTTCCAATTGCTCAAGTACGCGGCACCTCCCCAACTCATTAGTTTAGTGTATTAGTGTAGATATAAGTGCATGAACGGCGAGCCGCGGCACGTACAAATATATAGGCCGGAAAAGCTAAACAGATCCACTTGGGTCGCATGGTCGATAAGTCGCCTTTAAAACAAGTCTACAGTAGCCAAGTCAAGTACAAACTCAACTCGTTCGTATGTTTAAGCCGGCGCATCGTCGCGACATTGCTCATAACAGATCGGATTCAATGTGAAAGTTGCGCCAATGACAAGGCATTCGTATCTTCGTAATCGTCAAGTATCTACACTATTTTCCGCACAAGCGTGTGCTCGTGTTTGCTTTCTTCGTATATTTATACGGAGTCGTGTCGCCGAGTGAGTAAGCATCGTTGGCGCAGCAGACTCTCGAGGCGGTCGAGTTCTTTTCTTCTTCTTTTTCCCTCCTTTTTTCTCTCGCTTCGAGCTATAAGCGCAGACACGCGTTTCGCCGTACGGGCCCCAGTCCGATTGCAGGTGAGAGCCTGTGTTGCTCGCGTAAGCCCATCGCACCATTATACATCAGGTATACTTGCCGCCGCTTTATGTACACTACGCGGACATATATTTTGTCCACTGGAACGCGGATTTGGTCGATATGGAACATGTATAAGCATATGACGTTCCGTGGTCCAGTGGGCAAAATATATATGTCCGCGTAGTGCATACACATGGATATATTCTCGTCGATGAGTTATACGGCTTATTTTATACATTTATCGAAAACTAATGTAAAATTCATTCATACGAATTTTCGAGCTCGGGCTCAGCTAGAAGAAAATGTATGGAGCTATAATATATTATTATGTAGTATATATAAGTATGAAGTTGAAATTGACAAGTTTAGCGATAGAGAAAAAAATTGCACGTGATGTGGCCTGCGTCGCGTGTATCTGCAACGCAATGAGCTGTACTATCGCTTCTAACGAGTATATTATTAATTAATAGTTCTCGGTATTAACCGTGATTTCTCGAAAATAAGTTTATATTCGAGTTCTTGCGGCGAACGACCGCACTTTTACGGCGGCGTACGATTAAGTAGTTGCCCGCGATAATAACTGCTTACCGCTGGCGTATCATGTGCAACGCATATAGCATATATAGGCGTGATATACACGTCAGAGCATGGGGCATTTGTCATACGCTTAATGATGGGATGGGGAAGACGCGCGGGCATCCCCGATCGAGGCCGAAATAAAAAAGTTATGCGTTTGCAGGGCGTCGAGTGCCGCGCATCGCTGGCCTTACAATTATTTTAATCAAACCCTATCGAGATCGTAACTCATGCGTCCGACACACGCCGACTTACGTAACTATGCACATACGCGTAATATCCTTTGGGTCGCGTTGCCCAGTTCAAATGACTCTCGGATTGATTGAAATATGACGGATACTTTCGGCTTCGCTTACGGTTAACCCATCTCATTGTATTCGACCAGTCTCGTATATGCAACCAGCCATATATCTTGTCGACGCCACCCCGCGGAGCGACCAATTGTCTATCTCCATCAACATGTGCACTTCAAGAATCCAATACTCGTCTCTTCATACCTCGTGTTTCAGATTCTTAATTTTTGTCACTTTTTCAAGGTAATCACCATTGTTATATAAGTAAGCCGAAAGGAAGTCCAAGTTAAGTATGTAATTATCAAGATCAGCTTACAATTTAATAATAGTCACGATTAGTGATTTGCTGGAAATTCTTCTGTTACTTTTTGTTTTTTTTTTCGAAACGGGAAACTGCAACGCCCACAGTTTTAACCCGACTCGGGTCTTTTGTCGGTCGAGGCACGCATGTGCGTTTGTGCGTGGGTGCGCGGCAGAGAGCAACACACTTTTCGATACCGTCGTGCTCGTCGCGCGCATATCATTATTTTATGCGAGGTCAGAGCGTAACGTGTATCACGAGTCGAAGCCCTTCCAAGCGGCTCGAGGTGAGCCAAGCACGAGTAGTGGGGCTCATTGCTATTAGTCTTGAAACGAACCCCGTCCCCACCGCGATCGAGTCTGGCTTTCGCGTACACGGCTCGCGCGGAGGGCTCGTGAGCGGGAGCAGTGAATGGCAGGCGGCCCTGCTATGCTTACATGTAGCCCCAGCATGCACGTGTGTAGCTCGTACTTGTATTGCCTTGCGTGTACTGGTAGCGCGCACACGCGCGTGCGGAATCGTCGTTTTCTTTAGGCGCGCACGCACACCATAGACCATAGTGTAGCCCAAAGAAGTGTACGCACGGGAGAGGGGATGGAGCAAATTTTTAGAGTGGGAAAAGGAGCTTTAGTAGTCGCAGAATCGGCCCCAGTGACTTCAGTTTCGGGCTTGAACCACCCGAGTTAACATCGCGAGCCAGAGCCTCTAAGACTTGGTACGAGATTTTTTTTGTTTTGCGTCGTTTTGCTTTTTCGTGCACTCATGAATTAGCGGACACATACTGCAGCAGTGTTTTATTTTTTCCATTATTTCATTTTTACTTTGCGCCGTGGTCCACCTGTGTCTCCTTGGTTATGCATATTTCTTTTGTCAACCCAAGCCGACCGTAATTTTACACCCCTGTGCTTTTTGTGTATGAAAAATTTGTGTCGAAAAAAGTGTGCCCGTTTTTCGCTTGCGAACAATTTATTTTCGCCCAAGATTCGATTGATTTTCACGAATCTCGCAGTGGTGTGAGCCAAAACGACCAAGTGTCACAACAACACAGCACGACGCTTCAAAGTTGATCGCTGCTTATCTCACATGCGAGCTAACTACTGCATCAGCTTATCGAGCGAGTTAACTACTTTTCTCTTCCGGTGATCGATGACTCTCATGGAGTGCGTTGCCAAAACTAACGCTCACGTTTCGTTGGACGAATCATACCACAGAAAACTGGCCCTCGAGGAGTTTATTCAGAAATCTCTGGCCCTTAAGAGTGAGTAAAATTATCTCATCATTTAATCGACTCGATTGAGCTTTTCAGCGAGCTTTTTCTTACCCACTTATAAATTTACATTATTTATCTGATTATCATACATGTAAACAAACACAAAAAGTTCAAAATTATCGAGCCAATGACGTAAAGGTGTTTATGCGAAACGAACGTGCTTGACATGTATATTTATCTCTAGTGCTGTTCATTTATAAAGAGGGTTTACAAATAAAATCTCGAGTCCGTCGGAGAAACGATTATCGATTCCTATCGCATGTCGTATGCAAGCAAGAAATATAGCATCGAAAAAAGAGAAAGAGAGTATAGCATTGAAAAAAGGCAAAAAAGTCGCGCAGCGAGGGTCGTTTGGTCGATTTTTTTTCGTACACCCCGTCGGAGTCGGTATACGTATACATTATACAACGACGATCCTGTATTGCGATTTACAAGAGAGCGCGCGTGCCTCAACGAGCCGCCCTATGATCATTTTTTTGTTTTTTTTTTTTTTTTTTTTTTTTTCATTACGTCGTTTCTCCAATGAAAAAAAAGAGAAAAAATCTCAGTTTGCAGAATTCGTACGTTGAGGACAGACGCAACGTTTCATTTCTTCAATTTTTATTCCTTCTGTTTGGAGGATTTCGCGCGCTTGAAAGTCCAATTGCGCATAATATCCTACACGCCTAGTAAGAAAAAGTTCATTTTTCGGCCGAAGCGAACGAGGGAAAAAGTCGATAAGGGCGCCGTTCGCGCAAAGACGCTTGACTTCGTGAGAAGGGGTTGTAGAAAATGGGAATTATAAGGCCAAAGGGGAAGTGCGCGCGGGCAACCAATTAGGGCTGTGCTCGTCCGCGAGAGCTTCGTCGTCGTCCTCGAACGCACACAACGTTAAGGGTACATAAGCGAGGGAGGCAAAGCTCGGCGTGTTGCCCAGGAAACGCTCTTGTACTTTCGATTCTTATCTTTCTCTCTCTTATTCGATCTGCGCTCTAGTACATGTAAACAGTGGCGTACGTGAAATCGCTTATGATAATTGCGCTACTCCTTTCGAAATTCCCGGCAACGACGTAGACCAATAAAATAAATCCTGATGCAAGCGCTAAAATATATTTGCTTGTTTCTTTTTTTTTTCGTTTATTTCGGACGCACCCACTACATTAACGCGCTCGAATGTCAAAAATAACGGAAACAATAAACAAGCTGAAAGTAAAAGTGAGCAAGAAACTTGTCGACCTTCATGAATTCGCGTGGGTGTGCAACATCACAAATGAATGAAATCTTGTACTCGTGAATGGAATTGCGCCGGGTAACAAGAGGAGGAGGAGAAGAAGAATCGAGCAAGCGAGAGAGAGAGAGAGAGAGTAGAAGGAGGAGTTAGATAAAAGCTCACGTGTGCAACTCTCTTGCATTTAGTACGAAGCGAAGGTAACGAAAGCTTTAATAGTTTTTCCGAGTCGAGTCTGATTTCTCTCGAGCATAGGTCCAGTCAAACATACTTCTTCTTTCCATATTCGGTTATATTTCCGAGAGGCACACATTGGTGGCAAGGTCGAAACTTGCGCAATGCTCCCGCCGCACAAAAACCGGACATTCAGCTTCCGGCTGCGTACCGGTCGTCTGGCCAGTAATTTGCATATCGATCGATTCGTTAATCCGTATTTTATTCGCTCGCATCCGATCTTGCTTACCCATGACACGCGTATTACCACACACTCGCATCGATGTAACAAACAAATTCAAATATCCAATGTAAAATAAGCCGTGTAAAAAATAACGTCTGTCCTTTTTTTGACCTCAGATTTGTCCGGTATGAGCGGCATACAGCAGGAGTCGTTGGAGCGAAGCTTGCCAGCGCCCAATTCGCCACCGCTCAAGCCCGAGATCGCTACGACGGCGAACTTGTTCAACGATCCAAACTTCGCCAGCCTAGCCAACCAGATGCTTTCCCAGCACTACTTCAATCAAACTCTCATGAGCATACCGAACCTCAACGCCGCCCTGGGCAATCCGCTCTTGTTCCAGCAGTACCAGCGATACCATCAGGCTATCGCTGCTTTGACGATCCCGGCGGCGATGCCCTCGCCATCCGTGCCTATGCAGCAGCCCACGAGCCCCGTTTCACCGGCGCTCAGCAGCGCTTCTGCCAGCAGTGCTCTAGCCATCCATAACAACAACAACAACAACAACAACAACAACAACAACAACATCAATAACAACGACAACAGCATCAGTAACAATAACAACAACAGCAACATTAACAATAACAACGAAGTAGTCAGCAGCAGCTGCGCCGATAAATTAAGAAAAGCCAAGCCGAAAAAGCGAGCGACCAAGGTGGCGAAAGTTGAAGTCGCCGCGGCGAACGGCACCGAAGTTGCCGTTGCGGAGATCAAAGCACCGGGCAAGGACCGAAATTTCACTTGCCAAGTTTGCTTCCGGAGCTTCGGCTACAAGCACGTCCTGCAAAATCACGAGCGAACACACACCGGCGAGAAGCCCTTCGAGTGCCTCGAGTGTCACAAAAGGTGCGTTTACGCCGCCAACTTTTCTCTTCGCTCAACTTGCAACTCGCTCGAAACTAATAGTTTTTCCCGCTTTCTCCTTGCAGATTCACCCGCGACCATCATTTGAAGACACACATGCGCTTGCACACGGGCGAGAAGCCGTATCACTGCACCCACTGCGATCGGCAATTCGTGCAAGTGGCCAATCTCCGCCGACACTTGCGCGTACACACGGGCGAGCGACCCTACGCCTGCGAGCTTTGCAAGGCCAAGTTCTCCGACAGCAACCAGCTCAAGTCGCACATGCTCATACACAAGGACGAGAAGCCCTTCAAGTGCGATCACTGCGAGACCAACTTCCGTCGCAAGCACCACCTCGACGTGCACAAGTGCAAAGCCCTCGCGAGCTCCAGAGCCACCCCGGGCTCCCGAGTAGCCGCCGTAAGCCCGCCCTTGGCAGCCTTCTCCGCCAGTAGCGCCAGCAGCAGCAGTTCGGCCTGCAGCGGACGCCTGTCGCGCGTCGGCTCTTTGTCGCCTTGCAGCCTAGACCTCGAGGACGAGGCGATGCTCCAGGAGAAGCAGCCACTGACGCAAGGGCACCATCAGCCGCCGGCTACGTACCTTCGACCTAACCAGCTGGCTTCCTCGATAATGCAAGACGTGCCTTTCTCAACTGCGAGCGTGGATCTGACCTCGGCAGCACCCGTTAATTTGGCTTTCCAGACCCCCATGCAGACCGAGCCCGAGGATCTGTCGATTCGCGGCACTGGTCGAAGCAGCGATGAGACTTCGATCAGGCCCGATTCTCGCGGTAGCTCGTCGTCGCCGTTTTACCCCGTTCAACCAGACGAGGATGTAAAGATGCAGGATAAGACCGACCTGTCTGCCAGGTGAAAAGCGGCCATTTGCGAATAGTAGTTTTTTTTTTCAAATAATAATAATATCTTTGTACATAACATTAGCTGGTACTCCCGCGTGTAAAAAAATTATACATATTTAATAATATAGGTGAAAATGAACCGGTGTGTAGATTAAGTAGGTGCGTGCCATTTTTCGAGCCCGACAGATTGCTCGGGATTATTATTTTTAACGATTAGCCATGCACGAGAATAAGTTTATTGTCCGCGTCGCGCGTCTGTATATTGAAATTTAATATATTGATGAGTGATGCAGTGCTGATAATAAAAGTTCCGGCAATCCTTTTTGTATTATAGATATTAAAGAGACATTTAAATTATTAACTATGAAATTATATTAACGGATATAGTTGTGCTAATGTAAAGAAGAAAGGGAGAGAAAATATTAATGATAACAGAAGCCATATTTTTTCGATGACGAATACACATTCGTAAACAGTGAAACTGAGAATAGTATGCGTGAATGTTGACTGGTATACAAGTTCCTCTGACAGTTGAAAGCTACGGATCGAATCAACGCCTTGGCCTCTTGCAATACTTGCCTGTCGCCCTCTGTCCGTTTGCGAACTGCGCTTTTTTTGTTAATTATTATTTACATTTGTTTTGTTTTGTTTTGTGTCCATTCCATTTGTATATTATAGATTAAAAAGTATATGTAATGTACTATTTACATTACATGTATAATTTTCTATTTTTATTTGTAAATAATACAATTATATGCAATTAGATTAGCATTTAAATTCGTTGCTAATAGTAAGCGATACAGAAACTTTGCCAATGCAGCTCAAATGACTAAGATTTGTCACAAAACAATAATCATTATTATGAATATTACAGTACGAACTGTAACTTTCACGTCATCTTTCCACAGTACATTTTTTTCGACGGACAGAGTATTTGTAAATATGTAGCATAAATATTTTTTTATCTCGATAAGGCCATTGTTTTTTACCATTTAAAACTAAGAATTTTGTTAATCATGCCAATTCATCTATTTCATATCATTAAATATTTGAATAATTTTTTAAATTCAATTAACCAAATGCAATGGAATCGATTAAGCACTAATTTCCGGTTTCTGTGATTTTTATCATTATGATCGTTAACCAAAATTAGACGTTGAATCTGCGTGTCATTTGGATAATTATAGTCTGATTAATTTCAAAAGAAAATAACAATAATAATATAAATAATCAAAATCTATATACCAAATTTCTTGTGATGAAAAGGTGGATGCATATTTTTGTTACAATTCAAACAAGTCAAAAATACACTTCGATTTGTTTATAAATATTATGATTTGTTTTTGTTTATTTTATATATTATGATTTTCCTTATATTTTATTCCTTATTTCCTTTTTCTTCCGAGCGCGATAAAAATTATAATCAAGATATCCTGTTTTCTCACACATTGATCGAATTTTCATAACAAGTCATCTGTGTTTTGCAAATCAAAAATTAGTGTGAATTACTAATCTCTTAATTAATGTAATTATACACACCCACGAGTTCGTTTCTCTTTTAGCCCTAATCCAATTTAATTTTTCTAAGTATCGCAGAATTTTAATAATGAACTTCGCTGAGTGATATCAGTATTAGAATCCCATCGAATGCGAGCGTAAAAGATGAAAGGTAAATCAATCAATGAATAAGCAGGATTCGTATTTTACACAATTTTTAAGTAATAATATAGTGAATAGGCCTGTGAAATATTGAAAACAAAATTTAAAAATACAACTCAATTCGCTCAATTGCTTACGCAATACACTCCTAACCACTTGAACCTTTTCTAGGATTGAATTACTATCATTTTCTATATTACCATTTCTTTTCACGAATTTATTAAATTTTTTAAACTATTTATATAATTCTAATGAACGATGCAATCCGTTGAATCGAGAACATTCTTGCATGTGAGTAATACTCACTGTACACTGAACAAGCACAAGAAATCATCCAGTCAAATTTTCACGGCACATCGGTGCAACGGTGAAACCACAGAACGAAAAACAACCGCAATTCCGCCCTCGACAAATTCACCTCTTTTTTGAAAAATCTCATACGACTGCGAGCGAGTACGCGTACCGCTAGATCTCGAGTTTCAGGATTTTTTCTTCCATCTTTTCTTCGGCTCGAATATAATTACGCGTTTCCTGAAGCCTGCACATGCATAACACAAGAGTTCATGACGAGAAAATTCGTGTGTGGGTATGTTGCGGGCTCGCGTGTTTGCGAGGGAGATTTTTGAATGGCCGAACTGGGCGCGCACGCATCGGAATCCGCACAATTGCGCGCACAATGGCCCAACATGTGAGACGTACCGTAAGAAATCGTAAGAATCGGCGCCTCAGCATCTTCCATGCATGTATGTGTGTGTACAACGTACCTTTCCCAAATTCTCTTGCGACCGCGTCAATTATTTATCTCTGTATTTTCTTCTTTCCTGTACGCCTACACAGCAGCATCGACATTTAACCTGCTCTATTTCGAATACATCTGTGAATAGTTTTGATTCATGTACCGAGTCTTGCCTCTACTATATTATTCGAGAAATTATGAATCGCCATGAGCTCGAAAAAAAGGAATTCTAATGTGAGAAAAAGCAATCATTTTAAAATAGTTTCTGATAAGAACGATAAATAACTAGCTCCAATTAACAGATGAGTCGCAGCAGACATACGCAAAGAAGGCGTATGCATAGGCCGTTTTCATTTCACTTTCACGTTTATAGTCGTATTTTTTACATGCTAAGCCACTGTGACATCATAGCTGTCACATGGCTCATCGATTTCGATTAAGATTGCGTCTCGCCTCCACTCGGATTTCTCTGTACGATTTTCTATATACATATACGCGCGCGTGTAATCCATATCTGAGCGCAGCTCGCAAAATGTATAAAGTAGTGTATAAACGTCGAAAAAAATGTTTTTTCTCTATTCTCTCTCTCTCTCTCTCTCTCTCTCTCTCTCTCTCTCTCGGTCTGTCGAAAGCGAAGAATGAAAAAGGTATATAGCTCGCGGCTCGTTTGTTCCGCGCTGCGTGCCCCATGGTTCGTGTTTATCCGGCGTGCAGCGGTGCAATGCTGTATGTATGTACATAACATGCGTACATATAAGTAGGTATGTACAGCCGATCGATGGGCGCGCGAGCGCGATTCATTCACCTTTTTTTCTTTGCTGGCTCGATACATCTCTCGAAAGTCCATTAAAAAATCTTAAAGAAGCTATAATGCCCAAGCTCGTGGATACACATATCGATTCTTTTCAAAAGGATCGAGATTATAGCATTTACTTTTGGCTATGCGCCGTGTACTCTGCAGCGTCGAGCGAGCGAGCCCATCGAAATAGCGACAAGATAGGCCCACACACGTGCTCGCGTAAACAAAGATTTTATACGTCGACGCGGGCTCGATCGAACGCCTTTGACTGTACTGTGCACGATCCTCGTTTCCGAGGTTCATTGAACTCTTATACGCTAGCTTTTCATTGTCCTTAACGTGTTTTGATTTTTTCATGTACATATTTTTCTTTCAACTCGTTAGCCACTCTAGCGTAATCGCTCCGAGATACCTACTTATCACATAATAGGTCAAAAAGCTAATATAGGCATTTTTCGGCTGATTTACATAAACAGTTTAGAGATAACCTTTAACGATCTACACCGCAGATATTAAAAAGAATTTCCATTTTTCACGCCTTTGAGTTCATTCCATTCCTTCCTGCACAATCAAGCAAACAAACAATTGTCAATATTAGTCTGATAATTGCTTCATGACCTCTACGGTTTTTTTCTAGAGATGATGATTTTTCTATCTTTTTCTATCTTTTTTATTTTGTTTCTTTTTTTCTTTGGGGTTTACAAAGAAACATTACACGACTCTGCCAATAGCTTATTATTTATCCGCAGAAGGTGTCAGCAAGAAAAGAGGCTGGCAAGCTCGATCCGACAAAAAAGGCATGCCACTCCGACCAAAATACAATCCCGCTCATAATAACGATGAAGATATTATGTACATATTACAAGGAGTCAGTGCGCTTCAAAATTATACTTTTTGATCAATAGTCCTAAGATGGTCGATCATGAGTTTCATTTTTTTAATTAAAGATAAAATCACAAAAACCTCAATAGCCTACTGACTCCTAAACACAAAAAATAATTATTAAAGAAATAAAATCAACGAGAGCGAGAAAAAGCATCGATATCAAAATTAAACTATTTCACTTTTAAATAATTATGTTCCATGCTGGATAGTCGCTTTGATGCATATCTTACTCAACTCTATATTAAAATTCAAGTGATAATTAATTTGGCAAGTTCATGGACAGTTTCTCGTGCTTACTCTTACTCTGGTGGATTTAATTTAAAGAAAGAAAAAAAACCAAAAAAAATTCCAATTAATAAGCAGTTTTTATTTTAAAATTCGATTAAAAAATTGTTATTTACGATGTAATCTAAGGTGCAATAAAAAAAGTATCGAATAAAAATCTTGCTACGATCGGTTTGTGTTCCTGCCATTGTTTTACAACTGCTAAGAGAAGCGATATGTATAATTTCGTTTATTCGCTTTTATGAAAAAAAAAAAAAAAAAAAAATATATTGAAGCATATGAATAATTGATTGTTAACTATGAACAAACAAAACTAAAAATTAAAAATTACTCTATAAATATACTTTTCCTGCCATCTCGTGAAACATAATTGAATCCTAATAAATAAGTATCGTCATCAATAAGTGAACAATTGGAGGCAGTTTGCACTTTATACATACTATAATTATTAATATACAATGTTGCAATAAATTTTTAACAAAGTATTGTAATAACATTTGTTGCATTTATCATAATATGTATAATCTTTGTAAAATTATTCATTAAAGGTAATATATATGGCACATGTATTATAAAAAATAGAAGTCACATTTGGTATGTAATCACGTCAACACGAACGTGCGTACAAGAACATTTATCTTACTTGATATTATAGCTTTTATTTTTATGATGTACGGTGGAATGTAAAACTATACTTGATAAATCGATGAACTATGGTTTACTAAGTGTCGATGTATAAATTGCGAAATAACTATTTTTACGATGAATAAAAAAAAGAAATATCAATAATGTAGACGTCTATGAGAGAAAATTTCGATACTTAACGAAGTATTTTTTTAAATCTGACCAAAACGACTTACTACATCAGCTTGATGAGAAATTAAACAAGAGATTTTGAGCCGTTTCGACAGATATATTTAAGAACATTTCTAGTACACAAAATGCGTAGCAAGAAAAATTTTCCTAAATATGTAAAAATTTGATGAAAAAATCAAAAGAACCAGTATTGAGATAAAGGGATCTGCAGCTGTATTGAGCTTGCTAGATTGTATACTTAGCGCGTTCTGTGACATACGGTACAAATTCAGACCTTACCTACGATATTTACTAATAATAAATGAATGCGAATCCTAGGACTAATTTATGTATAACGGCGATACCAAAGATAATAACAGATTATAATTGTATGATTAACGATAATTTATAATTGTGTGATAAAAAACTGACGTAAAGGCGAAGAATGAACGAAATTCCAGATTATCTTTAAAAAAGAAGTAAACATAAATTTTTAATAAAGGTTAATGTCAAGTCGGCTAATACTAACTCATAAGACCTCGCGTGTCGACAACAAAAGCCGTCGAAAATCCTTATTTCTTTCAACTGCAAGTTTCTATGTATTATTATTTACATACAAAATGTTTGTGATTCTTTAAACTCGCTTTTAGGCCTAAATTTTTTCCTTTACTATGCTAGTGTATGAATACATGTAGCAATACATGTGACGAACAATTGGAAAAAATATATAAAATTAATGAAAATATGTATATGTATAAGTAAAATTAGATGTCGGTGCATCGTCTGTTTCGGTGGCATATTTTTTACTCGTGTATCTCGCAAAAATAATAACTCAAAGAATGAAGCTGGTTGACGAAAAAATATCTTGCTAGTACGACTATACGTGATCTGATACATAATAGACAATATTATTGAAATATTTAGCCATAAACTGATATTATGTTCCATAACGAAAACAATGAAGGGAAATCAATTTTCCGGCGACAAAAATATGTGTATACCACTAAATAAAACTAATGATTGTAGTTTATTATAACGATTTCCTACGCATAAAAAAATTAAGAACGCATATAATACTGTAAAATATTATCTTGATCACAAGACTGATTTTTGCTTAAAGGCATTAAAAAATATTTGAATTTATAAAATCGAATTATAACGAGCAATAGATAAAAATAGCAATAGGCAATCAGAATCAACATTTCACACAGGAGTGAACAACTTCATTAATAAAACTGATCGTTTTCAATGAGTACGTACAATAGAGTGTGTATCAATATGCGAAAAAATTGTAAAAAACACAGGGACTATTTTGATTGTGGTGGAAAAAGTTGTACTCCGAAATTTTCTGTACGAAATTTGTACATTTAAAATTTTTCATGAAAAATATTTTGATAAAAAAAGATTAAAAAACATAATACAATTTATGGTTTGTAAAGCGTCAATTGCTGGGGTAGATCGAAGAAATTATAGTTGCAAATATTTCGAGTGCATAGAGATTTTATGTATGAAGAAACAAGCGACGCTTATAGAGTAAAAACCCGAGGGCCAATGTAAAATACTATACTATCAATTCAAAAAGTATTTCGGCCGTTTGTATATTGTTCCGTTGTCGAAAAAATTTGACAACGGATCAACATGACTGGTTATTTGTCAAACTATTTTTATTATTAAAGTGACTGTTTAAACGTTTAAACAATGCTTTTTCATTATCTCTTTAAAGTCATTGTAGTCTTTTAAATTTATCCATAGTTCTCAGTAAGCCATAAAAAGCTGCCGATAATCTATAATCAATGAAGCATACATATCTATCATTATTACTAAAATAGCATAGCATAGCATATCCTGGCAATTGATCCAAATTATTCAATAAATCAAAAAAAGTTGTCACTCTATAACGTGGGATAAGACCGCGTTAACCCCATCTTTCGTTCAAAAACTTGGAACAGTTATGTATGGGTTGGATCGACTGTAAACACAAGCTTTTGTCCAGAGAAATGGTGCGCTCTAGTTAACAGATTGTTGGAAAGTACAAATAGTTGATTGTGTGCAATTGAAGGACGTATGACACAAACCGACGAGGGTTAACTTTTTTACGTCCCTTTTAATATACATTTTTTTTATTAATCCCCCACACGATGCAATCTCTATGATGTGAGCACAGTTTTTAGATATAAAACTTCAAGGATAGAGACATCGAAGGTTTATATTGTGCACATGTGTACGAGAAGCCGATCGATTATTTTTTGATCTCAACTGTGACGGTTGAAGTCATGGATAGAGAAGTAAATTGTCGAATACGTTGAATAACTGCATTTTAATTGACAGCCATGAACAATTACAAGCTACAAGCCGTTAACGATTATTAATTTTGGAAAAAATTTCACTCGACTTTTTTACAATTATCATGTTTCAATCGTTGAAAAATGGCCTCCAGCAAATTTACGCGTCAAGATCATTATTTTTCTATGTGATTGCACCTGAATCCCGGGCACACACGCGTACCAAGGGCTCAAATGTGGCCGAGCCTCGAGTCAAATTTCTCGAGTGAAAAAAACTTTTACAAGGCAATGAAATTTCGTGTAGACGCAAATACACGTCGAGAGATATACTCCCGTCGCTATATATATCAGAAGAAAAAAAACAGTACGAGGAAACATTCAAAAGGACTCGGAAGCTCGAACAAGTACCCTTAATGTGCTTGCTTATATATAAAGCGACAGATCCTGAGCGAATTGGGACTTGGTTGGTGCAACGGTGTATGTGTTACACGTAAAAAAGTAGCGGGGCGCAGGTGAGCTGTAAAACTGTAAACTTCACGTACAAAACTTTGGAAACAAATAAAGCGCGTGTGCGTTTCACCTATCCCCGTTATACATGTATAATGTTATATATGTATAATATATGTGTGTATTTGCAGGCAAAGGACAGTGGCGCGCGACGTCTATAGTTTGTACTCGCGCCGCGTGACATACTGACACACGCTGCAGCCTGCGCCATCGTATACTTACATGGCTGCTGGTGGGGTGGTACGTTATAGGTACACTATTATATATAAACACTATTATATATATATGTATTCTCGAGTCTCGACCCGCCGCGATGGCAGATGCAACAGATCGCTCCTATATTTCCAGAAATGTGCTAGTCTTGCCGCACTCCACGTATGTATGCTGCACCAACACTCTTGCACTATCGATCACTTCATCTCACGTGCGCGTGGATGCCGCTTATACCCATACTGCCCTATCTATACAGAGCTCCTTTTTTTATCCATCGGATTAAACAGCGCGTGCCTTCACGATACCAATGGGCGCTACCAACCACTTCACTCTACTCTAACGTACCCTCACATTCAAATGTAATAACAAATCTTGTATACTTAATCATTTTATAGCACTGTGTGTCTTAAGTTCACATTTTGAGGCACGCTTTTCGGTGGTATGAGGTAAAGTGGGGGAAAACACCAGCTCGGGGAAGACGCCACTTTGCTATATTATCGTTATAAGAAAGAAAATTTAGACTAGTGACCTATTGGAATTTGCGTTATGATAATCCGATTACATCGACACGAAATAGCTGCTTTTTTACTGCTATTATCAGTCGATTTTCAAGCGTCAACATTTTTCGTAAAGTTCACTGTGCAAACCTTCGTTTAGTTTTCAATGAAATGTTTAAGGAGATCACAAAAATGAATTAGTATTTCATTTTTTTCATTGTATTCAGATTAAGGCATATTGCTCCAATCGGGGTTTCGCATGCTTGGGGAAAACGCCAATTTTGAACCAAGTTGCTAAATTTGTTATAACTATTAAAATAACAATATAAATTGATAATTTTGTTTTTCTTATAATACATAAACGTGATTTGATTACATATATTCATTACTTTATTCCAATTTTTTCCTTAGCTATGGCGTATTCCCCCGCTTTACCTTAAGTCGCACATTCTGGCACCGCGTCTCTCCTATCACACTCGGCACTCGCTGCGCTCGTGCGCTAACCTCACTTCGCGCTACCAGAAAGTGCGACTTATAACTCGGAAAAAGGGGCATAAATGTGAACTTAGCACAGTGCTATAAAAAAGTTGATGTGCAATAATGGCCTGCTTAAGTCACACGTATCATAATATACTAATATTGTACACGTGTCATAATGTACTAGTAATTATCCTTTGCAAAAAATATATTATTTCATGCATAAGTAAATAATAAAATCGCTTCAAAGAAATATCCCTTCGGCATCCAACTAATAATCATTATCTTTTAACAACTGTGGCTATTGTTATTTTTTATCAGTTAAATGGTCCTGTCGTCTAATTGACAATCTAATGACAGATTGTAAATGAAAGGAGGATAAAAAAAATTAAAACTTCTATATTACACTCAGAAAAATATTTGACCCGATCAACCAAGGCTTCATTGTTACGATGAAATTATTTCTTCGCGGGCAATCAATTGTTTAATTTCATTGTTACTATGAAATATTTTATTAAAATTTACAAAATATTTAATAAAAACGAACTAAGTATTTAGTTAAAATATCAAAATAATTTAACAATGGCAACAAAATTTAATTCTAGCAATGATATTTTTAATAAAATCAATTAAACATTTCGTTGATTTGATGAAATATTTCGAAAATTTTGATAAAATAATTTCCTTTGTTTGATTTCATATTTAAAATACATTGTAAAAGAAATTCTTGTTTTTTGGTTTTGACTCATTTGGATTCCTTCACGCTGATATCCCTAAACGGTCATTATTTCATATCTTAGATTTGATGAAATGATTTTTTTGTTTATACATACTTTTATAATTTTTTCTCTCTCTCTCTCTCTCTCTCTCTACATTCATTCAATTGTATAAAGTTAAATTATTTTTGAATTACTTACAACTAATTGTACTTTATAACTCTTTTAGTATGTGTAAGTTGTTTGAAAAACTATACGTTGCATCTGCTAAAAATTTGTCAAAATAGTCAAAAAATGGGAAATAAAAGACGGTGATAGAACTCGCGTTTTAACGCCTATACATTGGCAAATTTTGGCACGTCAGCGTCATTGTGCACGAATGCGTGTCAATTTTTTGCAACCAAAAAGTGTGCAGACAAGATCTCTATATCTCACTCTTGGTCGCGCGTGACTCTTCGTTTAGAAAAAAGCTTCACTGAGATCCAGTTTTAGGTAAAAGGGGTTCACAAATATTCGCTCTCTTTCTCTCATTTAGGCTACGTTATACATATTTTTGGCCTTCGCGCAACCATATGTCGAAAATTGGCTGTTTCCGCAAGAAAAAATTTTTTTTTATGAATTTCAACGTGTACGCGTCACATACACAGACGATGCTTCATTTGAATACATGTACTTAATATGCATACAACTAAACAGTTACAAGGCATCTAATACAGTGAAAAAGTATTTCGCAACAAGCTACGTTCTGCTGTTTTATTTTTTTGTTTGGTATGTTATTGTTGTAATATGTAATGGGTGAACACACGTATGCAAAGCTGATGCAGAATATGTCAACGAGGATGCGGTTCAACTCGCGTGCATAATATTGGTCAAGGGGCGGTTTTCTCAACTATTCTGTCGAAATGCGCAACTCTTCATATGCGATTATAATGTGTATAACAACATTGACCTCGCTTTTTCGTAATGATACGTCTGCAACTGCAGATAATTTAATTTTTAAGAATGTGTATTTTTTGTGCATTTGGCGGGCGGCGCACACTATGAGCTCACCACGTGGTCGAAACACTTAACTTGATCTCTAAAGTTTCAAGTTCGAGTGACGATGAAATGATAAAAGTAAATTTTATATGGTATTGTATTAATGTAAAAGTGACATGGAATTTCGGCATTAATCTCTAAATATTTTTAGCTATTATTATAAGAAATGCATAATTAAGCTTTAATTAATTGAGACTATTATGGATCTTATTTTTGTCGAAAGAAATTATGATGCGAAATTAGGGATTGTGCAATTCACCAAGGCACAAAAGTGTATGATTTACATGTACGGTTTTGTTGGAAGTGGTATACGCAACTGCGCGTGCCAATTCTGATTTCAATTTATTTTCATTTTTTTACATATAGAGAGATATTTTAGACATAAATATCTGTCTGGAGTGCATACATACAAGGTATATAAGGCGCGCGACATCTGTGGAGTTGCCTTAGCTCTCGTATGTGACCTAGTCTATCTCTCGCTCTGCGATATATCACCCGAGGCGCATAGTTCGCGCAATTTTTTTTCGCTCTTTCTGTGTGCACACGCGTAAGACTATTTCTCCCTGCTTTATTCTGCGTTACAATATATGTGTGATGTATAATACGTATATAATTATATACACAGGTATATAAAACATATATGAAATGAAACGAAAGAGTAGAGACGAACGGATGGTTTGTATATATATTACTCGCCTGTGCTGTATGTGTGCAGAAACGCAATGGCCTCGACACGCTTCCTCTAATCATCACTCGCTCGCGCGTACCCAGTTTTTATTCATTCTATCGCGGGGGACCATATGGTCAATCGACCATCACGGATTTCTTGAGATCAAAAAAAAAAAGAGAGAGGAATGAAATTCGATGCGTAAAATTGAACGGTAAGCTCTGTAAGCTAATAACTTCAAGCATTATTTTCTAGATTTGGAACCAGCAACATTCTACAAATTCATCGAATGAAATAAAAAAAGCTCAAGCTTTTATCCAAATGACAGCGATAAACAATTATATGCTTTGCATTCAGTCAGCTAACAACTATGCATTGCAAAAACTTTGTACACGTATATTTTTCTCTTCGAACACAACCCGACCTTCCTTCAATTCCTTGGTTGGAAAAGGGGAAAAAAAAACAATTCACAAGTCTGGAGTTGTTTGAAGTCAATAAAAGGAGCAGAATAATCATTACAGCCGGCGCTGTGGTCATAATGAGGCCAAAAATTTTGCACGCGAATAAGAAAAAAGACGAACGAACGTGAGAGAAGAGAAAGAGAGAAAGAGAGAGAGAGAGAGAGTGAAGGCAGGATCGTCTGTTTCTGGGCCTGATGCCATGTATACGCACACACACGTAATATATATATATAGTGCTGCATATTGCGCCTCGTTGTTGTCTAGGCACGTGACGACAGGTGTTGCGGGCACGCGTCGCTTCTTTCCCGCTGCTCTGACCTTCAGACGCGGCACACAACACTCAAGCTCGCACTCACACATTTATGCACATAGACTTTATCTCTTTCTCTGTCTGCGTCTGTTTATATCTTCTGGGGTTCGACTATGTGTGCCCAAGTACGTAGAAAAATGTAAAGGAGAGAGAAAAATAGAGAGAGACGCATCGACGGCTGCATAAAAAAGGAAGCTAGGCCTATCCACGCTTTATGATCAGCCTTGGCATCCGTGGCTAAACGATAAGGACCTGCTAGAGAGTCGCATATGAGGCGTGTATTTGTTGGCACAGCTGTACATGAATTAATCTTCAGCTGCTATCTTTCCAATCGTCCTCGTGGATTTTCTACTGCAAAAAACTAATGAACGAAATAATTTGAGTCATGCAGCATTGCACAGAGTACATGCCTTAAAATTTTCGCAAGTTATAATACATGCATATAAGCTAGATACTGATTTGGTGAAGGATTATAAGATAAAATGATCGCTTTCATTGCTCTTACATATTTATTTTGCATTAATAACCCTTTAAACAATATTAATACAGTTATTTGTCTAGTGGCATTCTAAATGGATACAGAAAAGAAGTCGTGGACAAAGGCCCATATCCCCATATTATACAGTTCGAACCTTGAACGTGTATATTACGCCATCGTCACCTAAATACATCGAAGATGGCATGAGGCAAAATAATATAATATCGTTTATTACTAGTTTATATAAATTTATTTATACACTGAAACGGCGAACGAGCGCTCCTTACTCGACAACCTATTCGCACATACTCGCACGTTCTCGAGTTTAGGAACATCGATATCGAGTATCGTCTCATCATACTTCGAGTAGGGCCCACTCTGATTGGTGGCGGGACTGTTAACTCGAGCATCGTGGAGGGCGATTTGCATGTTTATCGTGTGCTCGCTACTCGATGATCGATCGCACACGATGACGGTTGGTTAGCAGCGCCACGGCGGTTCGAGTGACGGTTTCACGATGCTGTGTGCGGTTCACTCGTTCGCCGTTTCAGTGTAGTAGCTTCAAGGAATTGAGTTGTTTGTCCAGTTGCGAGACCAATTACTCAATTAGATAAAGTTCTAATATGAAGTCTTGTGAATATCTGTCCCCGACATTTTGACTGTACAATAATCGATGATTCTGGCTCATTCCTTTGCAATAGATTTGCTAGATTTCACAAATATATAATATTTAATGCAACTGCGCGACTTACTTTTGTCAATTTTTGACGCATCTGGCAGGCAAAGGTCGCTCGACGCACCTGTAACCTTTTCGACACCTAAGTCCGGAGCAATTGCGTAAGCACTGGCCATTTTGACAGGTAGTAGCCGCGTTACAGAGTACGGTGGCGCACGAAGAGGCGTCTTGTGCAGCGGCGGGCTCCCAGATCAGTGCCAATGACATCAGTAGCAAAGAAACTGCTATTTTCATCCTTACTTCGTAATGATGGCTTCGTAATGAAAACTGCGATTATTCAAGGAAAAATGACTCTTTTTTATCGTGCACTCCGAACGAGGAAATTCGTCGTACGTGTTGTTGTTTTCTGATCGAATTGACTGATACTACACTATCTTACGGATTAGAGCATTTGCGTAATTCAAAGAAAACTTTTCGCAGAACAAACAAACTTAATTCTCTCTCTCTCTCTCTCTCTCTCTCGCTTGACATTGTGTACTGCGCGTGAAGAAATGTATATTCTCTGACAAATATTTTACGCATCTGTATTTCTAGAATATAACTCGAGAGCAGTGCGCAAGCGATAAGTATTTGTGGTAAAAAAAACATTTAGCCAATTTTCAAGACGTTCATGCCGTTTTGCGAATTTAAAGAAAAGAAAGAGCGAAAAGCAGCCTGCGTTGGACTTGGGTACATGCAGGAGAAGCAATTTTCTCTATAAGCCGAGAGTATCGTCTAAACGGCCGCAACGAAGACATTAGGGCTATGTAGCCGCGAGAGCTCGACAGAAGCATCGATGCTCGTCATTACGTACTACTTAAGGCAGCACCTATGCGCGTGCTGAATTATAGAAGCTCGCGCGTATTATATAGCCCGGCGCGTTTAGCTATAGCGGAGAGCGTTACAAAAGTGCGCGCAGGTGCCAAGGCCCGATGTCAATTAATGTTAAGTTCCAAAACTCTATGGCACCTGCGGCCCTAGCCATGCCGCTCCTGATTCAACGTCCTCGACTTGTTGTTGTACGCGGAAAAAACTCTATATACAGATACGCACCGCTCGTTTTTCGCGCAAATATATATAACAAGATGATCCTCGTACTTATAAGCAAGCAAGCAAACAAGCAGAGCGGCAACTACGCATAGAGGCAGGTGCATTCGTGGCGCCTAATGCTCCATGCTTTTTCCTTGCTTGCACTCTTCCGCGTCCAAAGCTTCAAATCTTTAATACTTCGTCACGGTTTGAACGCGCTGCGCTGTTAAGCGTGGTATTTTTCCTTTTTTTTACTCCATACTAAAGAAACTCGTGATTTGAGTTAGCTTAAAATGTTGTCTGATACTAATTGCCTTTTTATTTGTCTGCGTGCTTTTAGGCAATTCTCTAAGGCGTAAACTCGAGTAAACTGAATCCAATAGAGCTTTAAAGAAGTTGGCGAGCAAGCGACAGCTTGTATTGGACGAATCGATTTTTTCATTGTTTATGATAAGTTTGTGTACAATTTTTTCGCGTAAATCGACGATGTTAACTAGCTGTCTTTGCTCCACTTGTGAGCGGCCAACAGACAAGATGCTCGAGTTGATACGGACACAAGCATGGCTCCGATAATACCCTGCGTAGAAAAGATTATAAATTCGGCGCTTACTCAGTGTTAAAAAAAAGAATGATTGTCGGCGGTGACTAGCGAGTATCGGTTGGCGTTGTCGTAAAATATACGCATATAAATCGAGCAAGAGCAAAAGGATAGAGAGAAAAAAAGGCTGCTCTGCGTAGCAGTAAGTGCGAGTGCTACGCAGAGTTAAGGCTTCGGGGAAAAAAATGCTGTGCCCAGAGACGCTTTACCCCTATCGTTCGTGAGGGGGTAAAAGTTGAGAGACAGGAGCAGGAAGCAATTCTGCTGCTAGCTCATATACATGCCGCGCGTCTGCGTTGGAATACATAAAGAGTGTGTGCATGTGTGCGTGGCGAGGGAGCTTGTGCCATGCTACTGCTTTATATACCAGTGCTGATGTGGCTGCCGGCGCTGCTGCCGCTGCTGGACGCGGACGCGCGCAAAGGAAAAAAAGAGTTAATATTGATCCGCTTTTTTTCATTTCAACGTCACCCCCTGCGTTTCTTTACCCTCGCTTTTTTTTCGTTCGTTTCGCGGGGGTAGAAGCTGCTGCTGTGCTCACGGCAGCAGCTATACATATACATGCACGTATATATAGGAGCTGGGCTCAGAGCGAAGAATTAGTGTTTCTATAGCAACAACTCGGGACACGCAAGCTACTGTCTGCCGGCGGCGCACCGCGCCTAGTTCCTTATACCTCGTGCGTATATATATATATATATAGAGAGAGAGAGAGAGAGAGAGAGAGAGAGAGAGAGAGAGAAAGATAGGCTTATACAGCTATCTACACATCCTTGCCGCGGGTGTAACGAGCGAGCCAAGATGCTCCATCGTCTAGTCGCGCCTGCGACATTCCGCGTTATGTATTCCACGAGCCCATCTACACGTGCGGACAGCGGCTCCTGTAGCACAAGGCGCTTTTTCACATCTTGTCCGAGTCTAAGACCTCGTTAAAAATATTCGACTTAATTACACTCTCGTTCACTCGAGTTGCTATCGTAA
This sequence comes from Trichogramma dendrolimi, assembly GCA_034770305.1. Lineage (NCBI taxonomy): Eukaryota > Metazoa > Arthropoda > Insecta > Hymenoptera > Trichogrammatidae > Trichogramma > Trichogramma dendrolimi. Next base: position 972,131 of record JAPMIB010000014.1, read on the forward strand.
TAGCTGCTCCTGATAATCAACACTTTTCGTTCCCTCTTGAGCGCGAGCGCGCAGTCTTAATAAGCCTGAATCTCGACGCTCTGTTTTCAATCAGCTGCCCTCGAGGCAGCAACAGTATACCGCCAGTTCATCTTAAAAATGGTCCTTGAATCGATATGATATATATATATATATATATATAATATATATATATATATATATATATATATATATATATATATATTATGAGGACCGAGAACAAAGAAAATGACCAAGATACATTTCTTCTCTTTCTCTTAGATTTGATGGAGAAGAAGGGGAAAATTTCGCTCGTCGGCGGGAGAAAGTAAATAAGGCAAGGGTTGCCACTTGCGCGCCAAGTTCCTATATATATATATATACAAGGAAAAATTCAAACGCTCGATATTGGCTCTCGCTCGAGTTGAAATTTATAATACACGAAAATAATATATATACACACACCGCGCCCCTCACGTCCGAGGAAAACACAAACTAAGCGAGCTGGCAATCGATATTGCTGGAATTCTAGCAAATGGATTTATGAAGATGGGTCGAGAATTTCGAGATATAGCGTCACGCTACAGCCATTCTTAGACATTCTTGTACTTGCGTGCATGAATATTATTGAACCGTACCCCGTTCGTACAAGTACTCGATTGTTTAGCAAGCGAATACTTTTCGTGAAAAATACAATTAATGTAACCGTTTAAAAATATTAATGAATTATTTATCTGTCAAAATTTAGAATTGATATTCATACACGTCCAGCCAATTATGTCACAAATTACAAGCAGGAATTAACTGCTAAAATGATAAATTCTCTTTCATATTCTCTTTCTCGCTTATATTGTTTTGTGAGGCGCTGGTTGATGACTACGGATACATTTGTATATCGAAAGAAAAATGCTTGACAACTTTGACGGGTTTACTTGAAGACTTTAGCCAACAAGTGATCGTATAAATGAGCGCGTTTACGCACCAGTTGAATAAATAAATATAGTGCTCGTTTTATTGTTAGAGAAGGAAAAAAAACAAAAGTTGAAGCAGGTTCAAGCCTCAACACACATAGTGAGATTAACATAGAAAATTTTTCTAAAATACAACTACGTCGATGTTGAAAGAACAAAAAGTACAGGTGTTAATTTTTTTCTAAAATATTCACTAAAATTTTAGAGGTCTTGAAACACTATATATGTTTCCTTTTAATGTTCAACATAATTATATTTTATTGAATTTTATTTCAAATGATATACAAGTTGGAGACGTATGTATACTTATTTTGAGATAATTTGCCAGTTTAATACTTTACACGACGGATTTTGCGTAACAGCAACACTTCATCTGAAAACAAAGGAATCACTTATTTAAATAATAATGTTTGTGCGTAAAATATATCGCACCCACTCTATTCTTTAACGCAATGCGGCTTTTCTCCTGGATTTTGAACACATTTCGTACCCCGAATGCAATTTACAGTTTTACACGTTAAAATTTGAGATGTGCTCAAATGTAAAGCAACCACTAATAAAACCGCAATGAAAAAAATGTTTGACGCCAAAAACTTCATGATCGAGTAATTTTTTCCTTGTACGCGTAAAATAATTGTACTTGTAAAAGTTTGATTTCGTTCGCTTCAGCATGATCTTATAGGCTCTAGGTTGGTTCTGCTTATTTGTTTAAGTATTAAAATTGAAGATAATGAATCTTGTGCAAATGTATATTCATAAACAATTATTTTTAGATTATATTTTCAGCCGAAAAAAATGACAAAGTATACTTTGATGTTTATAATAAGATATATTCTTTTCTTTTAAAATATTCCATTATTTCTGAACAAATACTAACCCTAGGTTCCTATTTCCACTTCTATTTGGCAGTGGTGGTGGTGGTGGTGGTTGTGCATCTTCATACGGTTGTACGTCGTTTACGCCAATACATCTCGAAGAAGTACAAACGTAGTCTGGCTCACATGGTTTGCGTATGTTACAATAATCGTTGCCGTTTGCTTCGGTTAACTGCGACAGCGCAAAAATTCCTAGCAACGGGATGAAGCACTTGAAGAATTTCATGTTTTTCGTTCGAGATCCATATGAATAGTTACAAATGAGCGCAGAAATTTATTAAAATGATAAAGAATCCAATCGCATTGACTTGATACTAATTTTAATTTTGCATGACGAAAAGTCGTTATTGATTACAAATGCAATTGCGCGAAACCATATTGGCCAATTAAAGTTAAACTTGAATTAACTTTGAAAATGGTAATTATTTTGAGTCATTTGATTGATTCATTAAATAGTTTTGCAGTGAAAACAATACAAGTTTTCTTATACTTTTGTATCTATACCTATTTGTGATAGCATTTGTTGAAATTAAATTAGATCAATTAACACTAAATCTTATAATTGTTCGTTCAAATTTAATTATATACCAATTTGGCGGATTTAATTGACGAAAATGTACATCGACGCTTCTCTAATATACCACTATAATATACTAGGTGTCTATATAACAGGATAAAAATACGCGTAGCCAAATTTCTATTTACTTTTCGATTTTAACGAGGCAATCGATCATATACGTTCATAGAAAAAGCAGACCCTAGTATGAGAGAAAGGGTTAATAAGTTAGCTGCGCTGAAATCAGGAAGTGGAACGACCATCGACACGCAATTCTGCTGCAACGAGCTATTCTATGATCCTTAGTTACGAAAGCGAAATCTGCCGCACTGCTCGCCTATTATCTGAAAAAAATCAATGATATCGATTACATCGACTGCACATGCATGGCATATATGTACAAGCAAGCCGTAGGGTTCAAGGCCGTTCAAACTGGAATCGAATGTGTGTGCGAACTACCTCCAACAGAGATTTATTATATGTGAGAGATTCGTGCGCTAGTGTGTGTGCTGTTTCGAGTTTAAAAAAGAAATAAAATAGATTCGGGTTCCTATTGAATCGTCAATCCCCGGGTGTTTCTACTTCTATCAGCTACGTTAGGCGTGTACTCGTTTTCAAAAGGGTTAACGATTGATTTTTTTACTAAAGGGGATCTAATTCTATCGGACTTAAAGAGTATGCGCAGCTACTTAATTCCCTTTTTTGAACGGCCTTTTCGAAAATGCCCTTTTTCGTATCAAAATCTTGCACTCCGTTGAAATATTTATCAAATAAATATAAAGCCTACCAGTCAAATGATCGATTAAATTTTAGTAGATGAATAATGCGATAAAATATAATTTATACATAATTAATATTGAAAATATTTAAAATAGTTTAACCTTCAACATTGTTGCTATTAGAGTGTTACATTAAACTTTGCTTTTACGCCTTATCTATTTTTAAATAATCAAATCTTTATACTAGAAAGCTGAAGTAAAAATCTATTGAAAACCTATTTAGGTTTATTTTTATCAATTTTATTTAACCCTTTGCGAACGAGTATAAAATTGAGTAATTGAGCCGCTTTGGCTGCTTGCGCGGGGTGCTAGGACATTATTCACACTTTGACCCATATAAGGCAAAAAAATATAGATTTTCAGAAAAAAAATCCGTCACATAAAGCTATGTGACCCCGTAAAGTCAACAGAAACCTTTGAACGCATTTTTCTCAAGTAAATGTTTTTGTAATTGGCTCATCCTGCAGCAAAAATTACTTGACCAACCCTTCTAAATTTCTTATTGCTTTATTAGCCATATATGATGCTATCGTTGTAACCTCTAAAATGTCAAGAACTCCGCATCTTAGTATTTTTTTGACAAGCAAAAAATCGCCAAAAAAGTCTCTTTTTCATTTTTTCTTATCGATGCCATTTTCTCATTTTAAAATAAGAAAAAGTTGTTTTTTTTTACTAGTGGACTTTTTTTTACTTCAATTTATTGGCTGATTGTCTTATGAATCATCTATGCTTTACAATAAGTTCACAAAAATTGTGTGTTTTCGGGCATATTGAGAATTCTTCCTTCCATCGCTTTAAAATTGCTAGCTCACCTAGTTCGAACTTTTTGGCCCAGCTCAATTTATCTTGCAATTATGTTTTTGCGAGTAACACGCAAACTTATAAGGGACCAATAAATGCAAAGAATAAAAAAATTTTTTAATTTTTCGTTTTTTCGTTTAAGTGCTATTATATCGATACTGAAAATTGCAAAGATTTTTTCACATTACAGAAAATCCTTTTAAAAATAGGCCCTAAGGTCCATGGGATTAAACTCACCAGGAGACCTTCTCACCTTCGGGTCATGGATTTGGACCAAACTTTTTCTGGTGATTCAGAACAGTTAGAAAACATGCCCTGTTATGTTAGACTGTGTGAATATGCCCTAGAAGCCTTAGATAAAAAATAAACGTTAAAATAATAAAAATACGCATATAAAGCACAAAAAATATTCATTTTCTATCCTTAAACTATTTTGGTTACTTATTTTAGACACCTGGTTCTTAAAAAAATTACATTTCATTGTTAAGAAGTTGTTGGATCTCATTCATGACCCAAAACATTGCAATATTGCACAAATGCATGGCATCGAGATCATGGCAAATAGTGGCCTTACATGCAAATTATTCACCTCATCACACATTGATAAAATTCAACTCTGTTTAGGTACTTGAAGTGTCAAATTAGTCAGTGAAAAATACTTAATAATAAATAAAGACAGTGAAGAACTTGTCGGATCTCCAGTGCTTGTACTAAAATAATAATTATTTGAAGCGTAAATTCGAAATTAAACGCTTTATAATGTCATAATTGAACAATATTGCAATGTTTTGGGTCATGAGTGAGAACCAACCTTCTTAACAATGAAATGTAATTTTTTCAAGAACCAGGTGTCTAAAATAAGTAACCAAAATAGTTTAAGGATAGGAAATGAATATTTTTGTGCTTTATATGCGTATTTTTATTATTTTAACGTTTATTTTTTATCTAAGGCTTCTAGGGTATTCACACAACCTAACATAACAGGGCACGTTTTCTAACTGTCCTGAATCACCAGAAAAAGTTTGGGCCAAATCCATGACTCGAAGGTGAGAAGGTCTCCTTGTAAGCACAGGGAGCATCATTATTTGGTACCAGGAAAGACAAATTTTTGGGAATGGTCTATGATCCGAAGGTGGAAAGGTCTCCTTGTTAGTTTCGTATAGGCTGTATATTTGGGAATAGAATAAGCTCAGAACTCTCATAATTTGGAATTTAATAGTTTTGGAACTATTCTATACTAGGGAATTAATAATTTTGGAACTTTCACAATTGGAACTTTTGTTTTGGGACTTTAGTGATAGAATCCTTTCTCTTTATGCAATATGCATGGAGCATGACGCAAGCGTGACGATTCCAAGTTTCGACTCTTTAAGTTATAATAACTTTTTAAATAGGTCGTTGACCTAAGTTTTTGTTTTTAATCTTATGAATTTTTCTTTTCAATGAAATAATAAAATTTCTAAATTCTCAAGTAGTATGATCGTGAGCGATTAAAATGTGACTAAAATTAGATGTTCCCATAAGAGCCCATTGTTAAATTAATCAACTTTACATTGATATATCTATTAAATAAAGTCGTTAACACATATTTGTTGCAATCAATTTGTATGATCGTCAAGAATCATTTCCCGAAGTTTCAGTCCCGTGGCCTATAAACGCATTTTCGCTTGAGCCTCCTTAAGTGAAACGAAATATCAATTTGAAGACTTTGATAAAACTTCAAAGATAAGCTGTAGTGTTACATTATGTGCAACGTGTCAAGCAGTTGAATTCAAAACTCTTCGTGTGAATTGAGAAAAGTAAAAAAATATCTCACCTTCAAATATCTACACTTACAAATATATTGTGACGATGTCACTGGACGGCAAATAGCGAAAATGACGCGAGCTGTAATGTGTGAATGAGTGAGGAAAACGTGCGACCGAGAAGAATGATAAGGTAGGGAAATTGAAAATCACTCGAGCGCGAGTTCAAGGTTTAGGGCGAAGAAAGAGCCAAGTTAACTTCGGACGTGTTGCTCGGACCATGTGCACTGGAGAGCAGATCGATCTGTGCGAATCGAGCGCTTCGGACTCGGTGCGTAGTCGATCTGAGCGACAGTGCACACACACAAAATTCGCACCAAGACCGCGAGAGAGTAAGGACGTGTGGTGAAAAGTAGAAAGTCGGGAGTGAGAGAGGCAGCGTTGGCCTTGGACGTTGATCGTAGAGAAGCTGTGTGTCAGCGGTTGGAAGCTGTAGTTGTTCGTTTGGAAGCTGTGTAGCAGTGGTTGTAGTTGAGCGTGGTTGAAGCTGTGTGTGCAGCGGTGGATCGTGGTGTCGTGTCGTGGAGAAGCTGTATTGTAGCCTTGGAGTGCAGAGTGGTAAGAGCGGAGTCGTGAAGTGACGAGGCGATTTGCGAGTGCTCGGAAGGAAGCGAGCCGAGCAAATACGCTGTACAGCGACACCCGCACGGATTGTCCGAGGCATCTCCGAGGCGAACAATCACGAGCTAGGACACAGGTCGCGAGGACGAAGCAGGTGAGGAACAGCGGAAGGCAAACTCAAGAACGAAGGCCAAGGCATAAGAGCGAAGGAAATCAGGTTGTAGATTGTATTAGACTTGGTCGGTCGCGCGCGTTTGTGTGAGATTGTAGTGTGAATGGATGAGTGAAAGTAGGAAGTATTTCGTCGGAGAATTGTTGTAGTAATAGTCGTGAATCGAAATAATTGTCATAGCGAGTACCTTGGACATTTCAAGTCGACGTGGTTCGAGTCCACGTGTCTCGTTTCAGGCCTGTGCGTGGTCATCTTGCGAAGCGGTACTTCCGCCTTGGACGCTCATGCGAGAGCAAGCGAGATAGCGCGTTTCATCTTGGTCGCGCAAGGCGTGTACTGTATTTCGGAGAAACGAGCTAATTGCGCGCAGTGCACGTACGCAGCACTTGATTGGGACTCGCGTCGGGCTAGCGTTGTAACCCGCGCGTTTTCCCCTTGGACTCGCGTATCATCGACGATTTCCGACGCACGAGATGATGGTAATGATGAGGAGAGATATGAAATAACGAAATGAAGCGCGAATGAAGTAATGGCTGTATGGATGATAGTGCAAAGTTGGAGTAAATAAAGAAACGAGTATTTGTGTGCAAAAGTACATTTTGCGTAGTCTTTTCGCGACCCTCTCTCACTTATTTTCAGCTTGGACTGACGAAGCTCGCGGTGCACTTGGTGGTGGCTCGACCCCTTCTGAGGAAAGACTCAAGGATAGGCTACCCGGAGCCTCTGTAAAGAAATAATAGGACTGCAGACCGAGCATGGGCTAGTGCCCAAAACCTCGCACGTCTCAATATACATGCACAATAAAAATTAAAAGTACGAGCGCGTTCGCGCATGATACATAATAATCCGATATAGTATTATGTATGCGTTCATGAAGCCTGCATTATACATAATATGCAGACGCAATGAATCGAAGCACCGAAGCGTGGTAAATTTCAATCCAATCGTGCGCCTATATATGGTCGATTCTCTCTTGAAACGAATGAACTAAAAAAATTTTTAGCTTCATTCTTTTTCAGAGACCCAATATTCACTTTTTTCCGAAATTCATGCTCATGTTAGAAAATTCCTAACTCAGCATGACTATGCTTTTAATGCTTTTCGAAAATCTGAAATTATGGACCAGAAACCATACTTTTAGACAAAAAATACACCAAAAGAGTTTGAACACTTTAGGAGCTTGCTAATATTGAGAAAACACAAATGCCAAATCGAATCAAGTTCGACATGAACTTTCATTACTGAAAAATTTACAAATCTTCTGTACCATGTAAATTACTAATGTCTCCTAAATTATCATTATGGGCCCTTTCTAACGTCTAACAGTCATGAAAAATTCGAGAGTAGAAAATAACGTCAAATAAGGTTATTTTCTGTTATTTTATACTTTTTAAAAAAACGCCAAGGTCGAGTTTTGCAAGAGGACGATGATAGATGGTACTTAAACATCTAATAAGACTTGGGGACATGTATGACATGAAAAAAGTCAAGTTTAAGGATAAGACACGAGAAAAAAAGAATTCGTCCTTCCGATGTAACAGAGAATTATCTATATGGTTGATTCTCCCGATTCATCGATATTTCGAATCGGAAAAGTGCGCAAAAAAAATTGTCTCCAAACCCTTTTTTAAGAACGGAACTTCGTTTCTTACCCGAAAAAGTATTTGTTTTCAAGTTTATAGAGCTAGGATATGAAATTCATTTTTAACATGTAATTTGCCTATGCTGAAACCGAGTACTGCTAACGGATCGGACAGCAACGGAGCGGACAAATCGTAGTTTTCTGTGCCGTATATGCAGAGTTTAAATGCGTGGAATTTCGCCGACAATTAGGACTTGGAGTTTATAAAAAAGAACATGTCTATGTATTCTATGTTGAAAACGGACTTTTATTACCTGTGTATTCTTTGCTAACGTAGCGGACAGATTTTTTTACCGCTTGATTTTGCCGATACGTCTGACGCTTTTGCGAAGCCATCGTCCAACGTTTGAATTTTTAACCGCCGATAATAATCGAACACATGAACTTTGTTGAGAAAGTTAGTACAGCTTAGGGGCTTCAAAATGGTAACGATACCATTCTAACGTAGTAAATTTAAAGTACAAAAAAATATGACCAAAACTCAGGACATTTTTGTAATAACTGAAGTTCAAAAACGATTCCTGAAGTACCAGTGGCACATAAAAATCATCTATAAGAAGTATAGAATAGAGTCTGTATACTATAAAATATCTAGGTATTCATTAAAAAAGGCATGACATGCAAAGAAAGCAACGATGCTGACTTTAGGACAGCTAACGGTGCGGACATTTGGCATGGTTATACTACTGTAGTAAGTGCTAGGTGTTGAATTTTGAAATTTTTTCTGTGGGGATTTGTTAAGTACACTTATTCAAAGACAACTGCATCACGAGATTTTCATTTTTTTTTCATCACCGTGCCCCTGCGTCACTAGGACACGTAATATTGATGAATCAGGAGAATCAACCATATACATTGTACACATATACGGTTAGAAAATGCACGATATTTGGTACACCTCATGCAATAGAAGTATGTAAATGTATACTGCTCATAGCATTGATTGACGTGTGAACGCGCGTACAAGTATGCACGGAAGTCTCGGGACGCACTGAATAGAGATTTTTTTGCTTTTCCTACACTTTTTTTCGCGAAACAAATACGTACTTGGATCTCTCGGCGTAATTATGCATAAAAAACCATAGTGTAATCGGCCATGACTTTTGACGATGTGTCAATATGTGAATACCAAATTCTTTCTCTTTTCAAAAATATTCAACTGCTCTTACATTTCTTTCTTTGTCAAGCAGTCTCTTCGTTGGTAGACTTGTAAAAGTCGTTGCAACTACGCATTCTAATTAAATATTTTTCAACAGAGAATGAAAAATAATTTTTTTACCTTGCGACCCTTAGACGAGTAGAATATCGATAGGAGCCTACGCGTAGACGTATCAGTCGTACACAAGGAAATTCGCACAATAGCAGCTCCCTTTATGATATTCATATTGAAACCTTGACGCGCTGCAGGGTGTTGTTTCGTTTATATTCGGATTATTTTGCGATAAAAATCCAAACGATTGACGCAATCGTATTCAAAGTCGTATGTACATACAGTCGACTGACGTTTAACAGAAATGTAAACTATCATTGCGAGAACGACACATTTCTAGACTCGCGCTCTTGTTTTCATTTCCACGTTGTGTATGATTTTCAAATTACACAGTGGCCAAATACGATATCTTGAATTGGTTTTTTTGTAACGTTTCATTGTAATCGATTGATCTCGACTTGTGCCCGTCACGTTTCAACTTTATCAAGGCTTTGTCTGCGTAACAAGTTAATTTCAAGAAAAATAACATAAAAAAAGTTTTCATCGTTTCTATCGGTGCATCGGGTAATAATATGAAGATGATGATAACGATTCCGGTTATGCTACCACCAACAAAGAAAGGTGAGCAATTCAAGAAGTTTCCCTCTTTTTTTGCTACAACTACTATAGTACAGATGAAAGAGGACGAAGCGTTTCACGAATTAGCCTGAGCTCGGAGTCGAAAAATCTCAGGCAGCTGAATTTATTTAGGTTTTCGGCTCGTCGAGCGCATTACGCAAGCCAACTCGTAGCTTTGCGAGAGGCGCACGGCAAGTGGGTGTAAACCCATGCATGCGCGTATATGCCCTTAACCCTTTTCCGTACTTCTTACACGATACAGCACGTGTAGTTCCCCTCCCTGTATCACCGTGGCCTCATCGCATGCGCACTGCCTTGTAAGTATTCTCTTACGTGTATGTATGTGCATCGCAGTCCGCAGACCTTCGCTGCACGTAAAAGCGCAAAAAAACTGCAGACCTCTTGGACATTGCGATTCGCTGCGCTGGCTTAACTCGCGGCCTGCACTATTGTACGCAAAATGGTTGCATCCTTTCATGGCGGCGACGCTTTACTAATTACTCGAGTCGACCAACGGTAGCACATGATTGGCGCCGGGTCAAGTTAATCGTAGTAACTTTTTACATATTTTATTTATTTACAGCGATCAATTTATGTTCATCATCGTGCATAAATTCTTAATTCAAAGTTCCTTTTAAAAACTTTACTTCTCTTTAGATTCAATAATTTTGATCCGTCGCTCGATTCAAGGCGAAGTTTGCAATTAATTTATTTAAACCTATTAAAATCTAAAAAAAATCGATTTAACAAATGTATGTGTCATGATAATTGAAAATTCAGGTGGTTTGAAACTGTTTTCGTTTCACACAGCAGATTTTATTTCATTACATATAAGAAAATTTTTTATGATGAAGTAAATTGATTTACATTCTATATGGAATACTTTGCTCAAATCGAAAAATAAAGTAACTACGCGGAGAAAAATGTTTACAAAAAATTTTAGCCATAATAAAAATGACCAGAAACATAAAAATGATCAAAACTTAATAAAACTCTATAGTTCCTAGCAAATTTTTCTACAACTCGAATAACGGAAAAAATAACAATTTTTAGCACATTTTATCCATGTTTCTTATAGGCCCACAAGTATATAAAAATAGGCATGTTATTGTCCCTCTCATGGGTCTCATTTGATTTGATACAATCACCATTCAACGAGATTATTTTTTTGCAAATAGCAGATCTATTGGGTCACGAAAAATGAAAAAATGCTCAGCGCTTTCAAGGGTCCTTTAGTTTTCAAACTTGTCAAGTCCGTCAAAGATTACTTGTCCTTAGTTGGTGCCCGACTCGTTGTGCGCGCGACTTTTTCTTTTAACCGGTATTTCATCTGATTTATGAGGTTCATTTGAAACAAAAAAAGTATACAAACGCATATAAAAACAAAATTTAGAAGCGCATTCGAAAGTGATCGTGCTTTTTTCATCCTAGCTGCCGAGTATTAAAACCCAAAGATTTTTTTGGACCACACTATTTTTTTCATTCAGCTGTCAACACACGCGTGCACGCGACTAACCCTTTTTTATCTATATAGGCTTTCACCCCGCACACTTTGAAGTATGAGAGTAACCCTTTTTTTCTTTCTTTCTTTCTTTCTTTCTTTGCATGTGGGGACCCGTTAGAGAATATAAAAAAGGGTGGATAGTGAACAGGCGCGTGGAAAGAATAAAGAAAAGATATGGTGCGCTAAGTTTATCATCATTATTGGTTGATATAAACTTTTCACGGTAGATTAGTTGAAGTTTAAATTTCCCGATTACATTGGATTTTATTAAATCAAAACTTTGCGTAAGAGTAAACTCGAAATTTAGCCCGCAAATATCTTTGCACATCGTGAACGGATCTCTCGTGAACGTAAATTGACTTTATAAGATAATTGGTTCGATTGATTTATCAAAGAATTTTTCACAAGATATTTTAAGTTCAAAATGCCTTGTAAGTTCATCAATGGTGATTAATGGACGCAATAGTCATGAAGAGTAGAGAAGACAAACGACTTACTCGGTATTAAGTTATGGTGCAATAGATATTTGTACTCCAATAGGCACACATAAATATGAAAAATTAGCGTAAACGAATTAGAGCTTAGCTTACCTGCGGCTGGACTAAAGTTACGACCCGTCGAGTGAAGTCTTGGCAGGACAACAAGCATACGGCAAAGTCGTCGTCTATATATAACGTGAAAGCGATACTCCAAACTTTCCTACTCTCTCTAGCGGACAATAATACCTAGGACGCTGAACATGAACCGTAATAAAAAAAAAGAAAAAAAAACTGGGAGTTTCGGATGCAAACTTTGCACACGAGCAAAGGCAAAAAAATCGTTTGTGCGTACAGTGAGTGTAGGTAACAGCTGGTGGCTCAGTCGCGGGAAGGGTTAGCGAATAACGGGAGCGATTAGCATAAAGACCCTCGATTACATGCGCTAGTAGTAGTAATTCGCGTGTTTGTCTGTTTTTGTTTTCTTTTTTTTAAGCACAGCTTGTGTTAGCGTGCAAGAGTGACAGAGAGAAAGCCGCGAGTACAAGGCATGTCCGGGCGCGCACGCGACCCCGGGACCCAGACTTGATATTTTCAATTTTTTGCCCGCCTGCCTGCCTACCACACTGCTAAAGTTAGAAAAAGCGATTAGCGGATGAAAGTTGGTATACCCTCTCCTCGGAGTCGAATATCTGGCTAATAAGACAAGCGAGTTGCGCCGAACATACACACATTATATCCATATAGGCTGTGGGGTCGCAGGCGTAAAAGAGCAAAAAATCCTGTCGTACAGCTTCGGGGGTCAGGCGATAGGCGAAGAAGAAAGAAAGGTATCCTGTGCTCATAATCGGGTCTAACTGCAGTGGAAAAAACGGAGCAGCGGCTGGACTGCAAGCGAGCTGCGCGTACCGACTTACCCGAGCATTGAAATCATAAACGCCGTGTGATTAAGAACCGAGCCTGGGGGTTTTAAGCTCGCCAATTGGAAATGCTTCGAGCAGTCCTATATGTACGCCAAACGTCGTGCTACGACTTGTGGGCGTTTTTATTATTATATTGCCAAGTGATTAATGAACGAAAGCTTTTTCTCTGTACGATCTTTTTAATCCATCCTGTGTAAAAAATGCGTACGAAGCCACGAACCGAGACAGCTCCTGCATTTTATGCTCTCGTAATGTATTCATGAGAGTTCGCCTAACTATTGCGTCTACATGCGTATGTATTCACGAACGAGCGAGAGAGAGAGAGAGAGAGAGAGAGAGAAATTGCCGCATTCGACTCGATCAGCACGAGTCACAGATCGCCGAAAACGATTTTTCTAGCTCGTAATTACGTTACATAGTGCAAGCGAAACAGCTCGACGGTTCGATAGATCGACTTGGCGACTGCACGCTACTCGATACTTGTCTCTGCATTGTGACGTCCACCGATGATTATCGGATACTCGCTCGCGCGCAGCTATTTTCCAATTACGAAAATCCACGTTCTGTCCTATAATCAGATCGACGGCTTGTAGCTGCTCTTGCAACTCTCTACAAATGATATAAATAAACAAAGTTTGGGTCAGGCATTAAACTCACCCCTCTTACACGACACGCATATATATTTATAAAGTTTGCCTGGCATTCCAAATAAATCGTTGGCTTTCATCGTCATCGTCGTCGACGAGACTAGCTTTGATCGCGCTCAAGGAGAGAGGATCAACCATCAGGCTGCAAGGCATTAAAAGTAATAGGAAAAAATCGACGCTATATAAACTATGTATATACGTATATGCTGTATGTATTTATACAAGAAGGAGCTGCTCTCGTATATAGGGTTGGGTAGCTGCTGATTACGTATTTATACGAAGAAATAGATCTTCTCTCTCGCTCTCTTGCTTGGCTCGAGAAAAGTCGCGCGAGCGTAAAGAAAGAGAAGGTAAGGGCAAGGAGAGAGAGAAAGAGGGGCAAAAAGAGATGGAAAAATTTCACGACGTAATGCCGCACACCCCTTTTCTCTCGCTTCTGTGTGCGCGCGCCTACGTATATGTATAAAGTCAGACAAGCAAGCACTCACCCTCATCAGCGAGCGAGGTTTCTCTTTTCCATTTCCCGCTTCTCTAAGATGGAGAGCGAGTAAAAACTCTTCTTTTTCTTCTCTCTTCATCTTCCCTGTATGTATGTGTGTGCGTGCGTGTGTGTGTGTGTGTGTGTGTGTGTGGTGTACTTCTCAGCAACCCCTTACGCAATTCGTATAGATATACAGCAGACACACACCCCCATATATATGTATATACGCACTCTTTTCTTTTGAATTAAACTCTCTCGCTCCTCGTGGCGCTCGTTTTCCTTCGTCAGAGAGATTTTTTTCTTCTCTCGCCTCCTTCCAATGAAGCTAGCTATCGCTCGGGCTCTTTTGTGCAAATTTCTTCGAGCAAAGCATAGTTGAGACGCTCCTTCTCGAAGCAATGACTACCTATAATTATATGACTTTTTCTTAGCAAGAGGAATAATTTTTTACGTCAATTTTCTTCAATTATAAACTATTACTTGGCATTCTAAAACCCCATCAAATTATTCCAATTGACTATTCCGCACTGATTGCAAATAGATATCGATTCGAGCGAAGGCATGTTGTACTTGTAACCCTCGACATGATTTTCACAGTACTCTTAATTCGAATGACTCTCCTCTTTCGATATAAGATTTTAAAAGAAAAGCTCAACTGTTTTCTCTCTCTTTCTTCTACAGCAAAAGAAAGTTGAAAAAAAAAATTTCTTCCCGGGCTCGAGCGTCGCCTAGCGTTTTCTCTCATTTATTCGCCCTTCCCTCTTTACCTAATGTATATAGCCGCTCTAAAAAAGAAGGGGGTGAGTTGGGAGCTCGAGACATTGCCGGTGCTTCGAGAAAACGAAGTTTGCGCTCGTGCGCGCGCCGCTTCTCGCAGCTTGATTGAAGCTCGCGGGCGGGTGGGATGTTTAATTCAAAGTAGAAAGAGAGAAAGAAAGAGAGAGAGAGAGAGAGAGAGAGAAGGTAAAAAGGACACGCCCAATACACGGGGCTTTAACGAGCTCGAAGCGCGAATAAAAATAATAAAAAAAAGATTCTGTCTCTATAGATTCTACAAAGCGCGCGCAAGCACGAAAAAAAGATTCATACCGCTTTTATTTTCATTGCTACGTACTCGAGAGAAAAAGAGAGGGAGAAAGAGTCTATAAAACATATATGCAAGCTCTCCAAAGACATGCGAGTAATGATCTATAGCAATGAAAGAAAAAAGCTAAAGAACGCGATCCTCGCGATAAACGACACAGATATAATGGATCAAAAGTATATTTTGACTATAAAACTATTAAACTAATGATGGTTTGACTGATTATACTTTTTAGTTAAAATCCAGTTAGTATTTTAAACGATTTTAATGAGATTCTCCTGAATTATAAGCGTCTCGATGAAGTTTTTAAGTTGAGTCGATGATCGAAAATTGATATCCAATGGCTGATCTGCAATGATGATCGAAAAATGATTGAAAAAATCAATTTAGATGACAATTACTTACCAAAGACAATATTATAAAAAAAGAACTAGAAAAAGATATTCTTGTGTATATAAACTCAGAAACGGTACAATGAAAGGGAAAACCTGTGCGATCGAAATCACACTATATGTGCCGCGGGCTACCTTTAAAACATGAAAAAAAATTGAGGGAGTGAAGCACGAGTCTCTTAGCGATCTTTATATACTCATATACAATACGTACATTCTGTTGTGTATAGGTGCACAAGACGCACACGCAGTTGTGGACGATTTAGCGCTAGAGTATGGTATCGTGCCCTGCTACAGGGGCCAATAATCAGCAGCAAGCGAGCTCGTTGGCACGCGACACTACACGTGTGTCTGCTTCTCTACAATTCTACTTCCTTTTCCATTTTTAAATGGAATCTTTACGCCTTCGATTCGAGCCTCGAAATTAAATGTTGCCCTGAGTTTATTCGTTAAAGTATGACTTGTTTATTTACATTCGCTATCAATGCATTTTTGAAAAAGCAATGCATATTTTGAAATTATGATCGTTAATGTTTACTTATTTGAATTTAATCTTATCTCAAGTACTGACAAAGAGACCACCCCACCTCCGGGTCATGGATTTGCTCCAAAATTTTTTTGGGGTCTTCGGATACCCAATACTCAAGCTCCCTGTGCTTAGTTTGATCGCATGGGCCTTAGGACCCATTTTTTAGAGGATTTTACACATTATAAAAAAATCTTTGTTATTTCTTTTGTCAAAGAACAAAAGTTTTAAAATTTTTCAAAGAATCTGCTTGAATTTTTTCAGAATTTTTGGGCCATCTATCTCATAATTCAAGAGACCCAAATTTGACGCTTTTTTTATAGATTTTAGGACTTCTTAAAGAGAGTGGTAGATGGTCCCAAAAATTCTGAAAAAATTCAAGCAAATTCTTTGAAAATTTTTAAAACTTTTGTTCGTTGCATTTTTGCGTTTAAGTACTTCCATATCGATATAGAAAATAACAACGATTTTTTATAATGTGGAAAACCCTCTAAAAAATGGGCCCTAAAGCCCATGAGATCAAACTAATCACAACGAGCTTTATTATTGGGTACCAGGAGACCCCAAAAAAATTTTGGAGTTAATCCATGACCCGGAGGTGGGGTGGTCTCCTTGTGAGTGATATAGTATTTACTTGCAATTAATTTTTTTTAAATAAAATTGATCATGAAAAAAGTTTGTTTTTTCTCAAGTTTGTAAAAAAAAACTTTTTTATAATGATATTTTTTATCACTTTTTACAGAAAAAACGTTAAAATATTTAATTTTGTCATTTTAGTTATATGTATTTTATTATTTTACATTTTGACTAAGTATTGCGATAGTAAACATTAATAAAAAAGGGGAAAAATTTTAAATAAAAGGTTTCTTGGAAATAAAATGATTGAAATACTATATTGATTATATTATTTTTTTACAACAATAGTCTTGATGAAAATAAGTCACCGTATTGTTGCAGATGAATAACGAAACAAATGAAAATGTCGGTTGAAAATTGAATTTAAAATAACGATCAAGGCGATCCGTAAAACTATGACTGATTCCCAAAACAGAAAAATTGTTATACTGTAAAATTGATTCCTTGAAAAGTCAAATTTATTAAAAAATGATACTGTGTTTTACATTATAATTTTGTTTTGGAAGTCGTCGTTTTGGGTGTCCTCATTTAAATTAGTATTGATAAAAATTGAAAGGGTCAGTGGTAACTCATAAAATATCTCAAAACACTAAGAGAAAAACGTGACTGATCATTCAATAGCAAAATAAAGTTTACATATTATTTGTCACGGAAGCTTTGAACAATAAGTGAAGGCTCGAGTTGGGGATTAAAAAAGAAGCCCTCGCTAAAAGTAAGTCTGGCCACCGAACCCCTCTTTCGATTATAACGCCTATCAAGACGATGATCATGAGTGCAAACGCAGCTTCATTCTTTCTAAACAATAAATTTTTCGATGAATCACCCATTCTTATCCAGACTGGCAGCGCAACATAGCAACCGTAGGCTCGACCATGGCCATATATACATATCGCGAGCCGAGCGAGAAAGTAATTACATTAAAACTTCTAACGCGCTTCGTGTATAAGCATAGGACGAGAGATTATTCTTTTTCTCGACTCTGACTTTGCTCGCTCTCTCTCTCTCTCTCTCTCTTTTGCTTACGCACCCCGCGAGAGAAGCAATATCAACCGGAGACACGTCTTCGTTTTAAAGCCCGCGAGCGTGTTGAGAAAAAAAAGAAAGAAGCGGAGGACCAAGGGGCTGCCTGAGCGCACCACCCCTGACACAAAAAAAGTAGCACCGTAACGATTTTTTTAAGCAGTCTTGTGCATCACCCTTGCTACCCCGGGGAAAGCCTTACGATCCACATTATTGCGCGCGTGCTGTAGCTTTATATACCCCTTCTGAAAGGCTAATTGTGTTTTTAAGCGAAATTATGCACACGAGTGAGGGAGAGAGAGAAAAAATAAGAGAGATCTGACACTCGCGTATCCAAGGCTTTGACAGGTTCAACGCGCGACTTTTGTTTTTTACTTTTTATTATTATTTCAACTTGGCTTGTGTTTTTTCAAGAGCTCTTTACTAAACTTTACGCGTTGCACAAATCAAGACAGATTCCGGGTCACGGTCGAATTTTTACACCGATCCTTTTTTGCATCTCGAATCGTAAAAGATCTCATCTGTCTCATCCCTCGCATACAAATCCTATCGCAGCTATAAATACGATATGCTCGTATGCCTATAAATAATGCCGTGTGGCAGCAGTACTTTTAAATCTATATAGGCTGGGCATTAATCAACCCACCCCTCTGCTATGATTGCTTATTTATCAGAGGAGCTTTGCACGAAAAACTTGCATGCGCTCTATTCTTTGTTCCAAGCTAATTTGCGCAGCCAATGCGATTTCCAAAGCGAGAGAAAATATGTCGTCGAGGAAAAGTTTTTAAAGCCTTTTCTTCTTCTCTATGTATAGTGGCGATTGTAAGAAAAATGAGGGTACATTTTTTTAAAAAGGGATGTTGGTAATTTCGTTCCCTGGAATGAAGAGAAAGAGAAGAAGAGAGCGAGAGTCATTATTGGTAGATTTTTCACTTGAATGTCTTCAAGAAAGTTTTTGCGATAAGACTACGCGGTACCTGCCTTCGCGAAAATTTACCAAAAATTAAAGAACACATCATATTTTGGATCAAAGATTGTTATGCAAAAGAACGAGTTTCAGCACATAAATTCTACTTTATCTGACTGAGGAAAATATAATTTTATTCCACTGTTCAAGTATACACGGGTCAAGTGTATACAAATTATATAAAAATATGAAAATAGCTCGTGTCAAAGTCGGCGGCAGCATTGCTTCATGAACAACGCATTAGAAATTCATCTTGGCGTCTGCTTTGGAACGAGAGATGCTTCTTGTACATTCCCCCGTCGAATGGCTAGGCAATACACGTTGTTGAATATCAGTTTGGTTGTCTCGTTGTTGTTCGCTCTTACCCTCGTGGCAGAGTTGAAAAGGGTTTTTTCTCGCTCGACATCGTAAGGTAGTGCACGCGCACAGTTGTCTGCTGTTGCGAGCAGCGAAATGGACGTGGCTGGCGGACGAGCGAGTCATTAATCCGCGTGCCTGGGGTAGGTGCAGCGCACCCTCCGCAAGACACTCTACTGCGACTCGTAAAGAAGGAAAAGCGAGCCGCGCCCCTCGAGCAAGGAAACGCCGAGGAGGAGTGCGTATCGCGTCGTCGAACTACATTTCTCTCGGGCCGATGCTAATTAAAAAAGTGCCACCACCGCTCTGTTACTGCTCGACGCTATCTGGCGTCTCCACGAAATACGTACGCCATGGATTTTTCTTCGCAAATGCCATTGTCGTGTTTCGACGAGACCCCTCAGCTCGAGTAAATTTTATCATCGTTTCGCCAAATTTTTGATTCCAAAGAGTAAGATTTGGATCGCGTAACGGTTTCCTGTTTGAAAAACTCGCGTATAAATAGCCGCGCGTCGATTAGATTACGTAATGCGTTAAAACGCGCTAGCGGCCGATGACGAAGTTTCAATCGATGTCGAGTTTTTGGAAATTGGTTTTAGCGCGCGATCCCCCGTAGAGTTTGGTCGGATTCATGGGCTCGCCGATGCGTTTGCCCTCGTCGACTCGTCCGCTCCGCTCGTCCTCGAGGAACCAGTCCCTGTAGGCCTCGAGCTTGGCTATCTGGCCTTTGTGCAAGTCGAGCAGCGCTCCGGCCTTTCCTCCGTACTCATTCGGTAATATGTGCGGAGGGACGAATTTGTCGAGGCTCTCTGGCGACGAGTGTAGATGCAACTGTAAGGCGAACCAAAGAGTACGTCATAAACGATCAATAATGTTATAATTTGATTCTTAACGTCGCTCGTTTTGTGTGCGCGACGCACGAAGAGAGAACGATCTGTGTGGCATGCCTCGAAGTTAATGGCTACAATAATGTACTCGTGAAGTCGTGTCGCAGACTTTGAGCGAGTGCACTCGGTTCAGAGAGTGCATAATTTTCCAACTCACACGCCAACACACAAGAGCCGTTGCGACTGTTGCGAGATCGGTAATGCCGACCACGGCCGTTGTGCCACTCTGGCGCGCTCACACACGTACACGCACACACACGTACACGCACACTAGCAACGGCGACTCAGTCGAGATATAGCAATCAGCAGCTATTCGTCGCATTATGCACGACGAGGCAGCCTGAGCGAATAACCTTGCAATTTGTAAATTAATATCGTCACATACTTGATGCGTGGCTTTATAAGGTCGCGCATTTCATAATGGCCATCGTCGACATCGCGACATGGATGGTCGGGCTGAAAATGGACAAGGAATATAATACTCACGAGGTCCATCAAGCTCTTGTTCATGAAAGGCTTCATGAGCGTAAGCATAAAGTCCATGACCGAGCTCGTGTTGATGTAGTGCAGGGCCTTGAGACGCACCGGCAGAGCCTTGGTCAGGTAGAAGAGGAACTTCTTGAAGGACGAGGGGCTGAAGTGGGCCGCGTGGCCCAGGCTCGCGCCCTCCACGTCGAAGACTATGACGAGGCCCGGGCTCAGGCTGCCCTTCTCGTGCATCAGCACGTCCACGCTCATGCCGAAGTAGCGGATGTTGTCGTTGTAGTTGTAATTGCCAGAGTTGCAGTCGAGCAGCTTGCCGAACATCACCGCGTAGCCTTCGGGCGTCGTCCCTTGCAGCGTTATCATACACCTATACGTGCAGGTAAATGGATGCATGCGATCGATCGTAATTAGTGCGCAATAGATAATATGACTCGGATGTTCGCCCGATGTCGGTCGAGTCGAGCGACTTTGCTTACAGGGTATCGAACATTTTTCGCAGCGCCCTCGATTCGACAGGATCTCGATCGGCGAAAAATTCCGGCACGTGGCTTCTGAACGTGTAGAAGGTGTCGAGGCTCGCCTTGTAGTAATTGCTGTGCAGAAAGAGGGCCAGCTCGTTGTCGCTGATGTCGCTCGGCAAGTGTGGATTCTTCGAGCACCATTCCCTCAGCAGCTCGACGTCGGCGCGCTTCAGCTCCTTGTTCCTCTCCAATTGCTCCTCGAACGCGGGAGCGTCCATCGTCCTCGCCCGAGGCATGACTTTGCGGCTCGATATTTGTCGAATCGACGCACGACCGCAGTCCGCGACTGTCGCGCGTTATCTGCTGCGAGCAGCGCGCACTGCCACAATTGCCGTCCCGATCGCACACTCTGCGCCACGAGTATGTGTGTAACTGCCAATTTGATTCATCGGTGAGCGCAGCTCGACTGCAACGAAGCTAAAATCATAGCTTTCGTGCTGCATGTGGACAATGCCTCGCGCTCGTGCGTCTGCCATCGACTCTCGAACGTGATTCCACGTTCTTGCAATGGATGCGATTCGCTCGCGCGCTCCTACAAAATGCGCGACAAATACAAAAAATTGTCCTAACAATGAACGGCGACGAGTCCAACTTGGCCATATTACCATGAGAGTAGCGACCAGCTCATTTTGAAAAATAAAAGAATATGCAAGTATCGGTGCTAGCGAGGCGAGAAATAAAAGCACCCACGAAGAGGAAGAAAAGAACGAGGCACGCGCGTCTGCTCTCTGTCTCTTCTTGACTCTCTCTCTCTTCTTCTTCTGCTTATTCCTTGTGCTGCGCCATCGCATAATGCGCCTCTACTGACCTTATACACCTTGAGTTTGACGCAACAGCACAATGTATGCAAGCGCCTGCTATGCCCGAACTTTCGTACTCACATGTATAATATGCGCACCGTAGCCCTTTTTTTCGCGCATCGCCGCTAGGGGTAAGAGAAACGAAAAAAGCCAAGGGAGAAACGAAAGGATTCTCTCGCTCGCTCGCTGGGCTACCCCGCACTTTTTTCCTCGGCACAGAAGGGCGCAGAGAGAAAAAAAATTCTCTGGGGTGAAGTATAAGATTCATTCGTATACGTATACACGCGTTCTCTGCTACAGTTTGTGCATGCGCGGGTGATTCAGATAAAAGCTCTCGGGGTGCCACTGGACCTTTTTTATCTGTTGGGATTTCGACTGTCTGATGCTCTCAGCCAAAGAAGCCGCTCCACCCATGCCTCTAAACTTTTTTTTCTTTTCCAACGAGCCTCTTGTATACTTATCAAATAATATTTTTTTTTCGCGCAAATCTGCCATACTAAAAATAATTCATTTTTTAATTCGATTCTTTAACAATTTTCACATCAAATTTTTAGAGAAAATCGAAACCTTGTCTACACTGTTTCATCGCATCGCATGGTCTTCTCGTAATTAAAGTTTTATTTTGTTCTCCTTATATAGACCTGTAACTCTTATTTGAATTTGCACCAAAGAGTAAAAATTACTTCTTATGAAATGGTTGACATAATCAAAGATGTTAATGCAGCATTTGTGAAAGCCTATTTTATTTTAGTTAAAATTTAATACACACTTATGATAAAACATTTTTAACAAGAAAATAATATTGTGCATCAATGAAATAAACCAAGTATAAAAATTATAAAATGATTCTGAAATGATGATTTGAATTGCTAGAACTTTTTATTTATACTTTTGATCAAGCTATAGTGAAATGGTAAATTATACGTAATAGACAATTCAAGAATTTATGTAAGTAACTTTCTCACTATTCTAGTTGGCATGTAAATTTTTTTGTAACAGTATGATTTCCAGATTGAAAAATATGAAGCAGATAAAAATGAAAATATAGTCGATCGTTAGAATAATTACTTATAATTTCAATGATCTGGATTCGAAGCAATTTTTCATTGACCGATCAATAAATTTGCATTCAAGTGGCTCCTAGATTGCAATTCATCTACATAAACTATAAAAAATATATGTTATAAAGCTGCTGGATAGTTAACTATTCAATTTATTGAAATCACTATTAATACAAGAAAAATAATGTTTATCAGAATATCATAAACCAGAAAGTGAAAATAAAAACTTGTGATTAATGTTTTACTTATGTTCCATCAATTAAAAATGAAAAATATATAATTTTTGCATTATTTCAAGTTTTTTATAAATAAACAAAAAAACTTTTCATTAGGTAACTCTTACATTATTACTATAACTATACATTTTAAAAAGGTATACATGGTGTGTACATAATATGAATGTAATAAAAATTGTAAACTGCTATTTTTAAATGTTGTTAATAATTAATAGGAATAATCAGACGAATCTTCAGAGTAAACATCAGAGTCATTGTCAGATAAATCATAAAAGTCATCGCTGGGGAGATTTAATTCTTGAAATTCAACATATTTTTCATCTACTTTACTTTTTAAATTAATGAAGGAATTCATAGTACTTTCAGTCATATGCAGTCTCAAAGAGGTAGATATATCATGAAAACAAACTAAACATTTATCTTGAGATTCATCCTTAACAATCATTATTTGTAGGTTATCTTTTTGACAAATAGTTTTCTTTATTTCATTCTGTAAGCAATAAAAAATTTTTTCCTTCGTATTTAATATTTTGTAATAAGCTTCAATGCTGAAATCCATGAAATCAACTTGATCTTTTCTTGATCTATATCGAGTAAGTCTTAAAGTGAACCACTGAAAAATTTGTTATTAATTGATTTCTTGCAACTTGAACAATTGAAAATAATTAAAAAATATTTGTTCTTATTCATATCAGTTGATAATAGAATTAAAGTAGCATTAATAATGTATTATAACGTACCCATTCATCATCATCTTCAAGAAGACCTATTGTTAACATTTTATAACCTAATGGAAACTGAATATAGCGATCAAGTCTTTCTTCTTCATCTATATAATCTTCTGGGTCAAAGCTCATCATTTTCTAAAAACCTGTATAAATTATACGATTTTTAACTGGTAAATTACACTAGTAAAGTTATAGAATACGAGAATAACAATATTCACAATCGTATATATTTTGTTAGTTGCTTACTCGTATTTCCTGTATTAATAAAATTGTATGAAACTAAAATTATTTCTTGACCCTATGGTTAAAAATCAGATTATATTTATTGAAATTAAAATAGATCAAAAAACATAATTCTATTTCAATGCGGATAATGGGAATACCTATGGAAAACCAATCCAAGTATCCAAGTTAAAATTACGAACTGTAAAGTATCACATAGATAACATAGATGATACAGTTTCATTTTTGTAGATTTTTATTAGTACATCTTTATGATACATAACAAAAGATGTCGGTATAATATTATCTCGTCTGCCATACTTGCCATTCGGAGCGCGACACGCGCTCCTCGATAAAATGCATCATGCATGAGAAAATGGCGCCAAAATATCGGTACGGGAGGATCGTGAACTAAGTACCGTGTATTTTGTCTATCTATAAACTATAAATATATACCTGCTAATTTACTTGCGAGATGAGGTATGCGCAGAAAAATGTTTTCTTGTGGTATTGATATGTAATACTAGCGTTGCTTATTTACAGAAATTTTATAATCTTTATTTTATAATGCTTGTATAAAATTAATTTTTATCTATAGATTTTTTCAGCAACTCGGTCAGGACAGGGTTGTTGAAAGAACACTTCATTTTTATCTAAAACAATTTACATTTACGTTTAGTATAGCTTTTATTGGCGTAACTTCCAGAATACTAAGTAAGGTAAACGACCCAATTTTGGAACACTGTCCCTATTATTAAAAGTATTCCATAATAGGGCATGCCAAAAAGCGCCATCTCTACATTGCGGAACATAAAAATTTAAAATTGGTTGGGATCGACATTTGATTAACACATGATAGGGACACTTCACTATGGAACATCGGGTCAATGAGCAATAAGACTGTTCCATAGTTGGGACATGGTGTCGACTAGTTTGTAACGCGGGTAAAAAAATTTTTTGTTATTTTTCGAACATAAGTAATGCAAATTTATCATCAGAAGCACGAGCTCCTTCGATAAAAACGCATACAAAGTGTTTAACCAGCTTTATTTAGGTGTAATACACTTACAAAGTCAAAGTAGCCAAAAACAGTGTTTCCAAATTGGGTCGTTTACCTTAACAATAACTGCTCATTATCGAGAAACGCACTAGTGCCCTCTTGAAAAGTTGAATACTGATACATGAAAAATATGAAAATTTTGAATGCAGAGTTGTTCAACGAATGAATACTTATTATTATTAAACATAAGAATACTAAAAATGCACTTCAATAGATTGACAAATAATTTTTTTTAAAAAATTCGAAACCAGTATATGATAATAATTGCGTTTAAACATTCATTCAAACCCCTAGGCTAGCGTCTTTTACACGTTAGAATAACTATCATAAATAATTGAGCAGTAAGTATTGGAAAATGAACGCAAAAAAAGACTGACTAAAGACTCTAAGTTAAATGTATAAAGTAAACTTAATAAGTTTTAACAAATTTTCAGTTTTGAAAAATGCATGTAAGCTACAAAATACACGCATTTCTGCAGGCATCAGCAGCCTTGGAGCGGCTACATGGTCGAATCAAACTCAGAATCTCTCTATCTCGCACATGTTAACTTCCATTTTAATACAACGATTTTAATAATTATTTTTAGTTTTTGGTTCAGTCAAGTAATCCATGATGCAAATTTAACTCATTTATAAGACTAAGTGCAGGTTTAAATTAAAATACATATCTTTTACTTTATCATAAAAAGTAATTTTGATCTTGTACGTAAATAAATTTACAAAGGTTGCATTAAAGTAATGAATTTCTAAATTTTTTATTCAATATATGATACCTTATTCAGTGATCAACTACTTTAAGCCATTAAATGACAATTTTTAGGTATGCAATTATTATATTTTTATGTTTTTGCATAATATTTTAACTTGAAAAATGAAATGTACCATTTGCTAAAATATTGAAAAATTCATACACATGTATTTCTTTTGATTTTTTTCATGACATATATTTAAAAAAAATGATTGATCACTTGATCAATTAAATTTAAATAAAGCCTCTAAGAATGACATATTATGTTCCACCTAGTTTGCATATATTTATTCTTAACAATATTTGTAATGTTACATTTTATTGAAAAATTTAAAAATTTAGTAATCACACAAATAATGATTTTAATTATCCAGTAACTAATAATAGTCACTATCAGATGAGTCATAGTTGTAAGAATTATAAGTTGGGTACGAACCCATCAAAATCACCTCTTAAAAACTTATTGTATTCAGAATATACATCAAAACGAGTGCTAATTAATACTTCAAATGTAGAACCAGTTACATTCTGAACTTAGTTAGTACACTCTGAATTTAGTTTGAATATCATGAAAGCAAATCAAGAATCCAGTTTTTGAAGAATGTGCAACAATAAAAACTTGAATATTTTTTTTTAAAAAACCTTCTGGTAACACCTTGTCTAAAATAATGCATTATTTCATCTTGTTTTGAAAATATAGTGTTGAAAACATCTATATCGATATCAATGTAAACAGGTGCGGAATACCTTGATCCACATAATATCGACTCATTCTTATCGTGAAGTTCTGAAAAACATTCAATTTTCATCATCTCATCTAATCCAATGCTAATGCTTTAAGAAATATTTTTGAAACTTTTCATGAAGTACTATCTTACCAATCCATTTCCATCATGCAAAACACCCGTTTCCAGCATTTTAAAAATGCTCCCTCTTGTCAGCTGACTTTGTTGGTTGTGATGGAGAAGCTTATCATGAGCTAAAGCCGGATGTCTTCGGGATTATAAAGCATTGTTGAAACAATTTTTTCTTTAAAACTTAAAAATCTGAAACACAGAAATGTGTTTACTGGAGTTATTTCTATTTAAGATGATCGATAACCATGATTAAAATACTTTTTAATATGAATATATCTATATTTTCTAAACAATTTTTTCGACTTACACAAGGTAAACTTAGTAACATCAATAAAAATTGGGCAGGTTGTGTTATCCAAAATTGTTTGAGTCCAGTATTCCGATTAATCAAAGTATAAAGATAGAAGAATTGTTGCCGGTGTTAATAACAAAATAACTGATATTAATATAATAATGATTAATCAACACACTGCATTCACTAAATGAAAGTACTATAGAGATCGCAATTAGCAAGAGGCGTTTGTAGTCTGAATCTCATGAAAAATGGTCTATTTATTCATTGCCTTTCTTTGTCATCGTTCGCTACCTTTTTTTTTGTTTTGACGGACCAATAAAAACGCAAATCCGACAGTAAGATCAATCGGCATGAAGACGCTGGTCGCTGTTATAAAGTTTGTGGTAATCTTAAATGCGTCCATGATTATGACGTGTAATATGTAATTTATAATCAATAGATTGGGGTACAAAATCTCCAAACCAAAAGCTTCAATCCAAAAGACCCAGACCGTAAGATCCAACGGCAAAAGTAGGTCCAAAATCCAAAATATCCAAAAAATCGCGAATCCAAAAATCGTAGGGCCAAAAAATCAAATATCCACAGGAAGAATAAAAGAAAGATATGTATAAAAAATAATCCTTTATTAAAGGTGTAGGTAATGGCCAAGGTCCTTGATTGTATTTTAGCTGCGAATCGTCCTCCACGTATTCATCATAACGCATCACGATGCTCATTATTCGATCCTTGACTGCGACAAAGTGGCCATCAGGCTTCTTGCGAACGGCTTGGCCCAACTGAATTTGACGCAGCAGTGTTTCGGTGTCGCCTTGCTCATGTTGCAGCTCCGTGAGGAACTTATCAGGCAAGCTTTCCAAGTCCTCGATGTCTACGGGGTTTGACGGCATTTCCTTGAGGCGCTCCCTCTGCAGTTGCTTCCTGACGTTCATCCGATCAGGAAGCTGAGCCAGCACAGCGGGGGAAGCATCCTGCAACCGTCGCATTAACCTGGACGGTGGAGCTTCGGGATGCTCGCGTGCTTCACGCTTCAGGTCCGATAGAAGTTTCAAAGCTTCTACTTCTTCTGGATTCGGTGCATGGTTCGGCTCGTGGGACTCCACGTCACCTCCTGACTTCACGATGATGTCATTCCCATTGTGAATTATAGTTATTTTGGCAGCACACTGTGGTTTTCTCTGACATCTCCAATAACTAGTTGAACCTGAGAGAGGGAGAGCGCGAGAGAGAGACAGAGCGCACGAGTAGACAGAGCGCGCGAGAAATAGGCAAAGAGTGAGATAGAATTGTTGGGAGATAAAAAAGTAAATATTTTAGGACCATCCATAAATAAGACTTAAACAAATGATCATGTTTATATACTTTTCAATAAAGAAAATTCTTCCAAAAATTATTTTTAACTTGCCAAAGAACAATATAAGAAATATCTTAGAATAAAGTTCTTATTTATTATATTGGTATGAGCTTTTTTTAAATGATAGGGTTTTAATAAATTTTTCATCAATAAATTTTCAATAAATAAATCAAAAAATTTTTCTAGATTAGTGAGTTTTTATTCCTTATGTGGGTTTTGGAAAATTATTTAAAATAATTTCAATATTTTTATACAAGACTATCTAAAATACTTTCATGTGAAAAAGTTACATTAACTTTGCACCAGTTCATTCGACTTAACACTGTTTTATATTGTTAATGATTACAACAATTTTCGTCATAGATGTCATAAACAATATTCTTTTTTCACTTCATTTACCTTCATTTAAAGCAAGAGTCTTCATTTGTTCAATATACTCTTGGTATTTTTTTGCTTGCTGTTGCTGTAACTTTTGCAATTTTTTGGAAAGACCTTTGCTAATTTCTTGGCCTTTAACATCATGTGTAGGAAGACCCTAAAATTAGTTAGTCAATTGATTAAAACATTATCATAACAACCAAGGATTTTATAATCACACTTAAAAACTACTGATGACGATACCTTATCATCCCATTGCGAATATTTATCCTCTTCGTTTCGAAACATTTCTTCTGGTGAAATCTTTCTTTGTGCATCTTTTATAGCTGCTGCTTTTTCAGCTTCAATTCTTTTCCTCTCTTTTTCTGCGGCTTTTGCGTTTTCAATTTTTTTCTTAGCTTCACGCTCACGCAACAATAACTCCCGATCGACCAACTTTATCTGAGCTCCTGAGCCGCTGTCATCTTCCAATCGCACACCGAGATCCGGCAAAGTATCGTCTCGTAAACGATCGCACTCGGTCAAAATATCGTTTGCTTTCAATGTGCGCGCGTGAGTTCGAACTTTTTCTCGAAAATCAGAAAGAATTTCGAGATACGGCATTACTTTCTCTTCGAGCTATGAAATCAAGAATTTCATGATTGCAATTTAGGTTTATATGAATTAAAAAATCACAATTACTTACGTTTGCACTTGATATATCTCCTTCATTAGGAAACCCAATGGAATCATGTTCAGAGATGGCTCCAAAAATAGTTAATATTTTCGTTATATAAACGGAAATATCACGCAGTAATAGTGTATTTGGTTTGGGACAATCTTTCAGGTAAATATTACAGTTTGTCACTAATTCTCTAATAACATCAAGAGCTGTTCTTGTATCAATGTTATCTGATGGAAAGAAAATTATGAATACTGAATCTGTGAATGAATTCTTTGATATAAAAAAAAATAAAATAAAAAAACTAACCACATAGAGCAGCATGAATATTATCTTTAGCAGTAAAGAATTTATTATTCATATCTAATTCCATTTCACTCCATTTATCAAATATTTCAATGGTTTTTCCATGGTTAATTTTTCTAATACGACACTTTACATTCAAAAAAAATTCATTTAAAAACTTTTCGTACTGTACAGCCATTTCCATAGTAGCATCTCCATAATCCAATGTATCTTTCCAAGAATGTAACAAGAAGGCTAGTCTCAATTGTCTAGAAGTGTGTTTTTTCAGTGCTTCTTTAATTGTTATAAAATTCTTCAATGATTTGGACATTTTACAACCAGAAATTGTGAGGTGTCCCGAGTGCAAAAAATACCTAAAAAAATAAGTTTTCCTTGCTATAAGAACGAATCACGATACAAAAGTTCTAAGTAAGACAATTTTCACACCTGACCCAATGCGAGTTATCAAAATAAGCTTCAGCTTGGGCAAGTTCATTGTCATGGTGAGGAAATTTGAGATCTACACCACCAGTGTGAATATCCAAGCTTCCGCCACAAATTGCAGATGCCATAACAGAGCACTCAATATGCCAACCAGGTCTACCTGTACCCCAAGGTGAATTCCACCAAGGCTCACCAGCTTTTGAGCTTTTCCACAATGCAAAGTCAGTTATCGAATGTTTTTCCGATAATCGTTCGGCTGAAACACTTAAATCACCTGAAATAAGAAAAAAATGTTAATTATTTCAATTAAAATATATCATTCATGAATAAAATCAAAGTTTTTTGTCCTAATGCAAAACTGAAATGTTAAAAGATAATTAGTCAGAAATCTTGATAACACAAAAGGTTAATAACTAAACTTATGTAATAATGCAGATATAAAGATTGATTGAATGAATTATAATAAAAAAATTAAAGTGATTAAGTCACCATTAAAATTGTCTGAATTTGATCAATGAAATGCATCATCCATACCTTCTCCTTCTTGTAATGATGAAGTGTCACCATATGCTTCAGGTACTAATTTAGCATAGTAATGTTTTTCTTTTTTATCGAAAGCTTTAACATCAAAGTATACTGAGCCATTACTTTCATATGCAAAACCATTAGCCATTATTTTTTCAATAAATGCAACTATTTCAGGAACATATTCGCTAACCCTCGTTAAAACATTGGGTTTTAAAACCTGAAAGATTAGTGATATGTTAGATTAAATTTATACATAGAACAATTTTTAATTAGTTATACATTTAGGGCATTCATATCTTCATGATAATCTTCTTCCCACTTTCGTGAAAGTTTATTGAAAATAGAATGTTCATCAACTGTATCTCCTTTTTTGCTATCTAACCAATCAGAAAGTGGATCTTTGATGTCTTTTAATACAGTCTAAAAATATATTTATAAAAGTTAGATTATGTGCTTAATAAATTGGCAAAAATTGTAATTTAATTTGTAAACCTCTTTAAATTCTCTACTAAGTTCATTATTTTTTTGATCAATAACTGAATCTAGTTTTTTTATGGACTCCTGCAACCCTTTTTGCATTTTTTCCAACATAAATTTTTTATCAGGATCTGTTGTTTTCCTAATTTTTTCTTCAAAATTAAGCATAACTTCTGCAACATCCTTGGTTATTTGTTCAAGACTATTATTTTCATTGATATAGGTATCATATAAATGATTTTGCCTGGCTCTTTTAATTATTTTATCATCTATGTCTGTGATATTCATAACATACAATACATCATAATTAAAGTACTCTTGAAGAATTCTTCGCATTATATCAAATGATATGTATGATCTAAAATATGAATTATAATTACTCATTTATATCAAGCATACACTGAGAGGTTCAACAAAGATGATGCAATTTTTATTCAAACAAATGTAAGTGACAGGAAAGCATATTTGAAGCTTACCGTGCATGACCCATGTGAGAAGCATCATAAACTGTTGGCCCACAGCTGTACCACAAAACTCTATTTCCATATTGAGGTACAAACTCTTCTTTTTGTCTCGTTAAACTATTATAGAGTTTCAAAACCGGGACATTCTTTCGCTCTGGAGGATTCCAAGCTGGTTGCACTCTTTTTGCCATTTTCCTAATGAAGCCCACGAGCTCAATTCAATAAGGTAATAACCAACTGTCAATCAAAAAATCTATTATGGAATCTTCAATTTGAAAACGCTTACAAGAATTTCGATCATTATTTACCTCACAACTTTTTAACAATTCGAATACGCAGATGTGACTAAGCACGCTTAGCTGACGTCTGCTTCACGTGGGCGAGTACGGGGAAAACGCAACCATTCGCCTGCGGCGCAAGCGAAACGAAGTGAGCTGACTATGCAAA
Source organism: Trichogramma dendrolimi (assembly GCA_034770305.1). NCBI lineage: Eukaryota > Metazoa > Arthropoda > Insecta > Hymenoptera > Trichogrammatidae > Trichogramma > Trichogramma dendrolimi. The sequence goes on from JAPMIB010000014.1 coordinate 1,004,067, forward strand.
AATCACCCGTATCACACTTGCGAAAATTATTAAGTCAACTTTTTATTACTTTTATTTTGTTCAGAATTCTCTGTTCTCAATTAATGACAATTCTAAATGGAAGTGGTACCTATATGTTATATCTAGTTGTTTTTATATAAGATTCTTATAATTATATGTATTATTGTGAAATTTTTGGCGCGCATTTCTGGAACATCCAACTTCGAGACAAATTAGCGTAACGGAATGGCGCCCTATATGAATATAACATTTACATTGATGATTCGGAATATATAGAAAAAAAAATCGAATTATAACCGAAGAAAAATACCATCTTAATAGTAGCGAAACACTTTCATCCTTTTCAGTTCTTACGCATTATTCAAAATGTTATAATATCCGTACTAGTTATCGTTCAAAAATATCTACAAAAAATGTTTCAACTTAACAGACGTCAATCATTTACCGTACACATGAAAATTATTTTTTTATAATTTAGCAGTCTCACCCTTTTTTAATGCATGTGCGTTTCAATATTTGTTGACAATGTTATTCTAAGATATACACTGGGCTAACATCGATTCTGTCCGATGGAACGCCGGAATTTCCTATGCTTATAAACACGTTCCACCACTCTGTTGGACCTGACAGAATCGATGTTGACCCAGTGGCCAGTGTACACTTCTGCTTCTGCTAATAAAAATCTACAAAACTGAAGTGCGCGCTTTTGCGTTCTAATGACATGTAATCCGAAGTATTCTGCTATTACATTGAACACAGTGGGTCTTCAATTACAACTACACTTATTCATATAGATAACATTGAACTGGAAATAGTCCATTTGTAACGAAGACAATAATATAACAATTAATAGAAAATAACAATATATTTCATTATAAAAATAGTGTGTTTATGCAACAGTATATAGTTAAAGTTTGGTTCACGAACATTGCTAAAATGAGCGACAATTCAATTAGCAATGATGAAATTGACATATTCCGTGATACAAACGTTAGATACCTAGGTGAGAAATATTTAACTATTCACGTAACTGAAATATTAAAGTAAAAATGTTCAAAGGGTTAATTATATAACTTCATCTTCAGTGTTATTGTTATAAATTTCAATCTGTTGTAATTTTTTTTTAAACTTCTATATATTTCATGAAATTTTTTATTTATCTTTGAACTTTTGTATGGAATCTTTTCAATACCTCCTTAAATTTCATTTGAGTTAATTCAAAACAACAATATCTATTGTTTTAAAAAAATTAAAATATTGCAGGTTATTCAAATGAAGTTGGAGAAGCGTTTCGCAGTATTGTTCCTAAGTCAGTTGTATGGTCAAGTTACATTGCTGCATGTGGTTATGTTCTTGCTGATACTTTACACAAAGGTTATCACACCTATCAGGTAAATGTTTTTTATTTTGTCAATATAAGAAATTTAACTCGCACAACATTAATTATTATATATTTTTTTAGAATGATAAATCATCAAACCAAATTAAAACGGTTGTGCTATCAACATCAGACACTTTAATATGGCAAGGTTTTGCATCAGTTATTATTCCTGGTCTTACAATTAATAGAATTTGTGCACTGACACATTTCATTCAAAATAAAATTGCTGCAAGACCATTGTTGCGAAGTCCTTGGATTTCAACCATTGTAGGTTTGGTATCTATTCCTTTTATTATTCATCCTATTGATGAATTTGTAGAAAATACAATGAATTCAACGTTCAGGCAATGGACTGGTTTCAAACCAAAACAACATTTATCATCTACTTGAAACTACAGAAATATTATCTAAATGTATTGAGTATATTTACTTAGGCTGTGAAAAAAGGTGAAATTTTTTTTATTATTCATAGATAATTATGTACAACAATATTACTGAGATTGCACTACAGTCTATATTTTATAATAAGTATTGCATCGTTGAATCTCTGTAAACAATTCTATATAAGTAAAATACAATTATAACATAGCTTGTTACAAGTACCTAGACTGAAAGTACAAATTTGTAACACTTATTAATGTTTAATTGAAATTAATTATACTTGTTACAAAAAATATATTAAAAATATAAAATTTTTTGGTTTTATTTGTATATCACAAGTAAAATATATTATATAAGTATCCTAAGCTTTAAATTATTTGTTTACAAACAGCATTTATTGTGTAAAGATCATGAATTACAGATCTATGTTCAGAATAAACAACTGAACAAAATTTAAAATATATCATTTATTATTGATGATGAAATTATTTATACCATTTAAATCGGCTTAATTGACAGTTTGTATACAGCATTTTTGCCCCGATCGACACTTTTTAATTAAAACTCCCGGTGACTTGAGAAAAATATACGGATCGATTTTTGCTTGATTTTTTTGATGGTTACCTTCGTTTTATTACGAAAACCTTTTTCCTTGCCCAAAAATTGCTTTCAAAGACAAGTTTATTTTCCAGTAAGATCTCCAAAAATTTCACTGACTCAAATTATTTCAATAAAAAAAAATCTATTGAAGAGTATCGTGTTACTCTTTCAAAATGCGTGGTTTTCTGATTTTTTGCGAAATTTTTTTTCGATTTCTTTCTCGGTTGAATTCGTACTTCGAGTTTTAAATGTTTATGCAGTGATTATGAAAAAAGAGCGCCTAATTTATGAGCAATAACGTGAGGATTCGTATATTATTTTCAAAATTACATTCTTAGAAACAAGTTTTTTTTAATTTTTAAAAAATTATACTTTTCGTTTTATTGATGGGTTATACTGCAGTTCGTGCTACATACAAAGGAATGGGTAAGGCTCCTCTATAGTCTATACAGAGGGACAAATACGGACATACCGATATTATTTTGTACCAATTTTTTTTATTCTCTAGACAACCATTAAACTTGAAATTTCGTGGGAGGGAATATGAAACTCATAAAAAAGTGCCTATGTCGTTAGATTTCAATAAAATGTTTAATGAAATGATTTTAACTAATTGTTTGAGAATACGTTGCTTTTTAGGTTATAAAAAGGGGATAATAGAAAATCAAGTTTGTTTGAAAGTACCGGTCATTTAATTGAAAACTGACGACATAGGCACATTTTTATAAGTTTTATATTCCCTCCCACGAAATTTCAAGTTTAATGCTTGTCTAGAGAATAAAAAAAATGGGTAAAAAATAACATCGGTATGTCGGTATTTGTCCCTCTGTATAGAGTAGGAGCCTTTAATCGAAGAACAAAACTGTAGGGATCTGTTAAATCTGTTAAATATTTCAAAATTTACATTCTGAAAATAAAATATGGTTGGTTTTCGATTTTAGTTTTATCGGTTTTTTCATTTCTCAGACATCATTAGAACAACGTCTTATTTAATTAGTATTATACTATAGACAGCAATGATTTTCAAAGGAGGCTCTTTGGCCCCCGCTACATAAACCTGAATAATTATGAATGATCGTGATGTAGTAGGTGCCTTTACTATAATGTATTGGCAACTATTTTCCATCTTAAAGTGATAGTTAATTTTTTCAAGCTGCAGGAAAAACTCAATTAATAGGAAGCAGTTTTTGGAAAGAATTGTTCTCAAAAATTAACAATTTTCAGCGTTAAGCGCGACACTCAGTCGATAACACCGGGCTACCTATATAAATTATAAAGCAAGCGGCAGCCGCCCGAATTTATGGATGATAATTCGTCCTAACCTGAAAATTATTTATACCTTGCAATAAAGTCAATTTGCCTCACATGTTAAATCATATATTAATAAAAAATATTTAAATACTGAAAAATATAATCCAAGTTAGTAACAAATTAATAGTTTTTTTTAAGTGTCAATAGTATACAATTAGTTTTTTGTAAAATACTTGTTTTATTGTCTCAAAAGAGCGTTATTATTAACCATGTGTTTCCATCTGCACAGTTCTATTCTGTTTCAATTTTTTTCTTTTTTATAATAATAATGCTCAATGAGAAATTCAATATTTTTGAATTATTTAATGTTAGTTAATTAAGGACTAAATTTAGCAAAAATGAATCATATTTTCATATAGTTTAGCAAGAATGAGTCGATTTTTCGCCACCGGTTCTGATTCTGAATCGGAAACCTCTTCTGAGGAGGAGCAGGTTCAAAGAGCACCTGCTGCTGCCTTCACTGTAAGAATACTTTTTTATCAATGCTTTTTATTAACAAAAATTATCAATAGATTTTATTAATAATATACACTATGTTGAGTAGTTCAGTGATGATGAAGAGGATACCAAACGAGTTGTTCGTTCAGCTAAAGAAAAGAGATACGAGGAGATCACTAATGCCATTAAACTTATTAGAAATCAAAAAAAGATCAAAGATATTAACTCTGTGCTCAGTAGTAAGTTCAACAAAAATTTCAATTACTTGAAAGTTTAATATTGTAAACGAACTAAACATTTTTTTTTTGTTACAGCTTTTGAAGATTTGGTCAAGGCTTATAACAAAGCCTTGTCTGTTATATCTAAGGAAGAAAATGGAAAAACTCCTAATTTTTATTTAAGATGTCTGGTTGAACTTGATGACTTTATCAAAGAAGTTTGGGAAGATAAAGAGGGACGTAAAAGCATGTCAAAATTAAACTCTAGAGCCTTATCATCTTTTCGCCAAAAATTGAGAAAGTATAACAAAGATTTTGAAAAAGAAATTGAAACCTTCAGAGAAAATCCACCTAAGGATGATGATGAAGAAGATGAAAAAGGTATATTTTTAAGTTTTTTATGAAAAAAATATTGAAACCAAAATTCATTTCAATAATTTTTAGTTGATGAAGTTAATTCTGATGATGAAGATGATGATGAAAAGCAGATAAGTGATTTCAAGAAGCAAGAACTTGTTCCAGATATTTCTAAGTTTAAGGTATAAATCATTTATATTTTTAACCTAAGGTACTACTTTCCCCTGAAATGAATTCTTACACCTTATCATATTTATAGAAAGGAGTAGATGTTGATGGTAGTGATAGTGATTCAGACTGGGGTTCAAGCTCTGAAGATGAAAGCTCCAGTAGCTCTGATGATGATAAACATCATGCTGCTGATTACTTCAGAAAAACACAAAAAGATGGAGATGATGAACAAAAACAGGTCAAAAAGGAACACCGTAAAGACCGTAAAGAAAAAGATAGAAAAAAGAAACGTGAAGAAGATGATGGCGAAGGAGAATGGGAGACTGTGAAAGGTGGAGTGGCCATCCCATCAGAGAAGCCTAAAATGTTTGCTAAGGATGCCGAAATTAATACTGCTAGTGTTTTGAAAAAATTAAATGAAATCATAGCTGCCCGTGGCAAAAAAAGGACAGATAGAAGAGAAAAAATTGAACTTTTACACGAGCTGCAAACAATTGCTGAAAATCACAATCTTAATGCTGCTTTAGTTAAAATTAAGTTTTGCGTTGTTTCATCTATCTTTGATTATAATCCAAAGGTATCTGATGCTATGAAACCAGAATATTGGTCAAAGTGAGTTTTGTACTGTTTAGCTATTTCAAATTTTTTAAAATTACTTAAAATCTAAAATGTACCAATTACAGAATTTTAGAGCGCATTTCTGAAATGTTAACTTTACTTTTGAGTACTGATATTGTCTTGGCTAAATCTATCTCTGAAGATGAGGAAGAGTATGAAAAATCTCCTTTTAAACTGCATGGCTGTGTACTCACTTTAGCAGAAAGATTAGATGAAGAATTTATCAAACTTCTTAAAGAATGCGACCCCCACAGCAATGAATATGTTGAAAGGTAAAATTTTAACTATCTACAATAGGGTAGTTTTTCTTTTCTAACAATTCAAATATTTTAGACTAAAGGATGAAAATCAAGTTTGCACTATTATTGACAAAGTGGAAGAGTACCTGGAGAGACAAGGAACTCCATCAGAACTTTGCCGTATTTACATTCGTAAAATAGAGCATTTGTATTATAAATTCGATCCAACTGTTTTGAAGCAAAAAGACGTAAGTAATTGCAATATTAAAATTATAATTAACTGTTACAAGAACTTAAATTTTGTGGTAATGTTTTCATTTCAGGGTGAAATTCCAGCTGATGCTCAAACCTCTGTGAAAGTTATGGATAAAATGTGTAAATACATTTATAGCCATGATGAAACTGATCGTCTCAGGACTAGGGCTATTTTGTCTCATATTTATCACCACTCCATTCATGATAATTGGTTTAAAGCCCGTGACTTATTCCTCATGTCACATTTGCAAGAAAACATTCATCATTCTGATCCAGCCACTCAAATTTTGTACAATCGAGCCGTTGCTCATCTCGGGCTCTGCGCGTTTCGTCATGCAAACATTAAAGATGCTCACAATTCCCTTCTTGATTTAATGATGACTGGCAAAGTAAAGGAACTTTTGGCTCAAGGTTTGATGCCTCAAAGACAACATGAACGCAGCAAAGAGCAAGAAAAAATTGAGAAACAACGCCAAATGCCCTTCCACATGCACATAAATTTGGAAGTACTCGAGTGTGTGTATCTGGTTTCGGCTATGCTCATTGAAATTCCGTATATGGCTGGTAAGTATTTAAATAACCAAAAATATTAGTTTGGGAAATATTTTCTTGAGCTGTTGCATTTCCTTTTCAGCTCATGAGTTTGATGCTAGGAGAAGAATGATTTCCAAGACCTATTACCAGCAACTAAGATCGAGCGAACGTCAGTCGTTAGTCGGACCTCCAGAATCCATGAGAGAACATGTTGTGGCTGCTTCAAAAGCTATGCGTAATGGAAATTGGGCTGCTTGCAATAATTTTATCATCAATGAAAAAATGAATGGAAAAGTTAGTCTCAATTATATCCAATAATTATTCGTTAATTCGTTATCTGAATGGTTTTATTTAAATGATCTTAATTTTCAGGTTTGGGATCTATTTTATCAGGCCGATAAAGTTAGAGCAATGCTGACCAAGCTCATTAAAAAGGAGGCTTTGAGAACATACCTTTTTACTTATTCTCATGTTTACGATTCCATATCGATGCCAACTTTAGCCCTTATGTTCGAGTTAGAAAGGGCAACTGTTCATTCAATCATAAGTAAAATGATTATCAACGAGGAGCTAATGGCTTCGTTGGATGAACCTTCAGAGACTGTCGTGATGCACCGCAGTGACCCAAGTCGTTTACAATCTTTGGCTTTGCAGCTCACAGACAAAGTCAACAACTTTGTCGATTCAAATGAACGCATTTTTGAGATGAAACAAGGTCAGTAGATACATTTTATAAAATTGAATATTTTCTTCTTAATTCATCAAACCATTTTTATTTTATAGGAAACTTCCGAAACCAAGGAAACTACCGCGAGCGTAATAACTTCAATAGGCAAGATTGGGGAGGTCGTCAACGACGTGATCGCAATCGTAACAATGATGAAGCCAGAAATAATTATTGAAGTTTCAAACATTAAATATTGTACGAAAAATTGAATTTTGTTCAAAGAATTGAATGGATTAAGAAAAATTTAATATAAGTGAATGTAAGATAATGTATATAAGTACCTGGCTTGAAAGTATAAAATATATTTCTGGACCTCAGTATATTTAATAAAATATTCATTCATCATCTGCCTTTAAGGTGATGCCGAAGCCCCGATTTTGACCGACCGAGCATAAAAAATGTAAATTTAAATAACTTTTTTACTAGACCGATTTTCGAAAAACGGCTCTGTGGAGCCCTCCGTACTGATGCTGTGAACAACTGTACCCAATTTCATTCCATTTCATTCAACAGTTTTTCCGGAAAACGGAATCGAAATTTTTAAGCCTGAAAACCTTAATAAAAAATTTCGATCTCGTTTTCCGGAAAAACTGTTGAATGAAATGGGATGAAAATTGGTACAGTTGTTCACAGCATCAATACGGAGGGCTCCACAAAGCCATTTTGCGAAAATCGGTCTAGTAAAAAAGTTATTTAAATTTATATTTTTTATGCTCGGTCGGTCAAAATCGGGGCTTCGGCATCACCTTAAATAAAATCTTGTACATCAAAGACATACATCGTGTTTCTAATGATTCGATACTAGTTATAAAATGTTTTTTGATTGATGGATTGAACATCGCATGAATCAATTATCGAAAGTCTAAACAAGTGCAATATTGTCTATTGATCAACAAATTGTTTGTATAACACAAAAAAATTAATTTCTATAATGATAATGAATCATTTATTTGAAAAATGTTTTAATTGATATATTAAACAATACAAATTTTTTCAATATTTTTATACATTCTGTCATAAAAAACTACTGTACATTATTGCGCGCATTCAGTTTATAATGTTAATGTTTCAAGTGAAAAAATGAGTCAATCAAACTATTTATTGTTATTTATAACAATTCAACATTCATTAAATTTGAAGTATATGTACTTATTTTGTTTCATATTAATATAATATTATTAATTCATAATAAATGCCGAAGTTTTTATAATTAAATACGTTAAATAAACTATGAATGATAAATGATATGAAATAATTATCATTTCAATGACTGATATTGAATCAATATTACAACATAAAATAAAGCATGAATTAATGAATTATAACATTTTTTAACATTTAAAAATAAACATTTACAAAACTATAAATTTATTACGTTAACAAAAATATATTTGAGATTACAGTATTTCATCTATAAAATGTGCACTAATCAGTGATGAAATGATTCATGACATTGATTGGATTGGATTGAACACACATAATTCTATCTTTCTTAATCTAAAGTCTATGTACAAAAACATAAAATTATGACTTATGATTATATATGATATTTTCAACTAATCAACGAGATCTTTCTTATTTATTACTCTCATTAAAAATGACATCAATCTATAATAAACATTTCATTACTAAAAATGTCATTTTTAATAACAACATTTATAGCAAATTTTTTTCAATAAAAAAGTGTCCTTATTATAAAAAAAATTGTTCATACTAGAATCTATAAATGGAAATAAACTCAAAATTATGGTAACAGCAGGGTGATGATTTTTTTTAATATGATGAATCTAGTATTCACAAGCTTCAAAAAAGCTTTTAATAAAGTATATTTCAATGGATTTTTTCATTTTTCGTACGAATATTGAAAAATTCAATTAATTATTGAGAGTCGTTGGAATAAAAGAGTCCTGATTAAAAACCTTCTTTCACTAAGCTGATAGCTTTCCCCAATGCTTCTTCCACATTCGTACATAAAAATACGTTTGCTTTAGCAGTTGTCTTTGCTTTATCTTGAATCATATCCATTAGATATGCTCGACCTCGATTATAATCTTTTCTAGCCGTCTCGGTCAGCTGAAAATTGAAAAAAATAATTCACAGAAATCTGATGGTTTCGTTAAACGAAACTTTTGACTCGGGTATTACCATTTCGCCATTGGCGAGGGGGCTCGTACTCATGGAGATATTTTGAAAACTAATGACTACAGGTTTGACTAGTTCAATTAGATGTGCAATGACAGCCATGGTTGCAAGAGCACGTTGATCCTGTGGAATTTCCAGAACGACAACTGCAGACTTCTCCATACGTAAGTACTCCAAAGGCATGATCAAAGCGTTGAATTCATCCATACAGGGACGGTAAAAAGAGAAACCACTAGCTCTATTCAAGTAAGTATTCAATATTTTGAGCAGTTTTTAAAGGGAGAATTATGTATTTTAGTTTTTTTTTGTGCAAATTAACTCACTCGACTAATTTTATCGATGCATCATTATTGTGCCAATAATTATTTTCAGTTTGGAAAAATCCTACGTACAAGTCTCGATTCGACGTAGTATCAAAAATATTATCTATCCAGTCTATGCAATTATAGAAAAATTTAGAGATCCGTAAAGACTTAAGTCAAAATATTAAAAAAATCTCCTTACCATTGCGTAGACTCCTGATAGCATCTTTCCGTATCCAACGCAACCAATAACTTGTAAAGGCAAATATTTGCTCATAACTCAATTTTTCCTTTATACTTTTGTTCATAAAAACTGATGCAAATCTTCTTAACGCGTACGTCTCGTCTGCGTTCAAATTAAAAAAAAATTAGTAAGTTATGTATTTTACTACTCTGAGTTGATGTTATTAAATCAATGAATTGTAGAAAAAGCAACAAACCTAGTACTTTCATTTCATCATCTCGTGGACTTTGCAGATCAACTTGTGGGATGCCTATAACTTCCATTAATTTAAAAAAAACCTAAAATACATAATTAAATGTATCTTTGTAAAAATCACACGAGAATCTAAGACTTGAAAATAAGCCAACTTACTTTTTTCGTATCCATCTTATAATTAGCTTCATTTATCCTTAGGTCACCGAAAGCAGCATTCATTGCTCTAAATAAATAAATAAAATTCAATTAAAAAGTTTCAATTATGTTTATTGGCGCTGAAAATAATGTGAGCTTACGTAAAATCATGTTCCGGAGCATTTAAATCTATTTTGTGCAAGTGTGCTTGAGGATCAGGTACATCTTCAGCGCCAGTATCACCACGTAATTTCTATAAATTACAGCACCAATATGAAATGAACTGTTACCAACCCATTGGCAAGGAATTGAAAAAATGTTTTTCTAATTACAAAAGTAAATTTATCTTACCCAGATGACTTTTTGGAGGCCCATTTCGATGCTATACGTTGGATCACCTTTGCGGTTAGCATACAAATACTCCAATATCGCCATTGCGCTTACCAATTCATAATGCTCTCTAGAACGCAAAAAAAATTAATATAAACTAGCTTTATACCTCGCTTTCTCACGCTTGCTCACTCGCTCAGTTGTTAGGAGTTTTTGTAAGATATTTTAGGGGAACAAGAATTTAACAATAATTTTATACATTTATAATACATGAAATAGGAAAATTCATTAGACATGTAATTCCAATTAAAGGTAGCTTTTTATTAATTTTTTCTAAAACCATCACATTAATAAGAAAAAAATTCAGTTCAAAATCGTTACTTTATGAAAATTGGAAAAATGTCTAAAGGGCCAAAGAGTCTAAAGCGTCATAAGACATGATTATGCCCTCACAGGATGTAAAAAAAATTACGTGGAAATTTAAAAAAAATGATTCAAAAGTGCATAAAAATACATTCGGAACGTACAGTAAAATAATGACGTGTCAAAAGATATAGTTATGCTCTTGTAAGATAGAAGAAAGGATTTTTGGTCCTTTTTTAGTTATTTAGAAATTATTATATTATAAGGAGAAGCTTTAAGTGTCCATAAAAAAATGATTGACTTTAAACGGCGCGGTTCGGTTTTTTATAATGAAGATCATCTATTTAGAGTCGATCTATCTGTTTTAGTGAAAATTTTTCTATTTTTTGGAAAAATTTCGAAGAAGTCGGGATATTTTTAGGATTTACTATAATAAAATTAACAATAAAAGATACAGATTATCTAAACCGAGAAAAGTATATTTGATTCGTTTTAATGAAGAATCGAAGAGGTACATACCGATCGGAGATCACCTCCCCGTTGATAGTCTGACCCCGTTGATGATACTTGAGAACGAGGACTGTTTGTTGGGTTCTCGAGGCGGCAAGCGCAGAAGCCTCGACAATCCCTGCACAATTGCGAGTGGTGTCGTCAATGACGAACAAAAGCAGCTTTGCATCTTGCTTCGCGCTAGCTTCGAATTTCACGAGGGTCGGATTCCAGTCGTCCACTTGCTGTGCAGCACAATTCCAAGATCACATAAATCTTTATAGATAGTCGAGCGAATGATAAGCGATAAAAAAGTTTATCGTTTTTCGTATTATGCTTACAGGATTGTAGAAGCTGATATTGTGTTTGCTCAAAACTGGAATCACGATATCCTTTCGCCAGGTAGTTGGATTACACGAACCACCGAGAAATACTTCGTAGCTAGGCACTGCCAATTAACGAAGACAAACGATTTTCAATGAGCCACGTTATTGTAATGAGAAGCTCGCAGTAAGTATACTCACTCGATCGTTTTCTCTTCCTGACTGGAGTCAATAGCCAATTGTCATGCCAATTCAACTGATACGTTTCACTGAAATAAAAAAATAACAGACTTTCCTTACTTCAAATTATTTTCAAAATTTTATTTATTTCTATCTGCTTGAAAATACTCGAAGCCATTGGTGAATATATTTGAAAATAAACTGCGATGAGGGTTTAAAATCAGTAAACAATAAGCAAGCTTGATATTTTATCTTTAAGTGCATTTTCATTAACAAAACTTGAATATTGGAATATTCTTTATCACAATTATATTAATGGAATCGATCAACTCGAATCTACTCATTTTAAATTTGTCTACTTTTTCTTTCAAAAATCACATATAATTATAAGAAATATAACGAAATGTGCAAAAATCCTTACGTTTTGAGATTCTTTTGCGGGTTAAAGAGAGCTTGAATCGAAAAAATTTTTATTCAATTTTTGAAAAGGATTCATCATTTGCCGTAATTTTAAGAGCGAATCGTTTGAACTGCACCTGAGAGGTGTATACTTCTTTGGAATATCAATGCTTACGGTCACTACCTCGGGCCAAGTGATCGAACCCATAAATCGCTCTGAATCAGTAGATTCATGACGGAAATAATAAAAAGAAAATGTAAAATGAAAAAAACTATGCTCAAGTGTTGTTGCAGAGTAACCTACGACTTTAATAAGAAGCAACAAGTGAAACACATTTTTAAAAACATTAAAAGCTAAAAAATGCAAAAAAAATTTAACACAAAAATTATACGAAAAAGGCTCACGGAAGTATCAGAAAGCCAGTGAAAAATAATCATTTTTCCAAAAATTGAATACAATTTTTTTTTTTAAGCTCCTGAGTCTTTAACTAATGGAAAATCAGATACTATATTACAGAAAAAAAGTTTTTATCTCTAGCCAAATAGTGATAGAAACTATACAAGTTTTTAGTGACCGATTATGGTTTGAAGTTACTAGAAAAAATCAATTAAATACTTATATTTTTTAGTCTGTAATATGATCCATTTTAGATCAACTTAATGAATTTACAATTGACACAAACAAAACTTAGCAATAATACGCGCCATTTTATGTTCACACTATTAGATAGATTGATTTTGTAAAATTTGGAAGTACTATTGATATTTTTTTCTGCATTTTTCATTTGATTAGCAAAATGAACTAAACTCACAATGTTTAGATATTAAAAGTTTGAATCAAATACTACAAGCAGAAACATTGCATTTTTCTAGCACTAATATTTCACACTTCTTCGTATTTTTTATTTTTACACATGGAAATATCTTTAAAAAAACATTAATAATCAGTAACATTAGTTACAAATGCACACTTAATAGCCTTGTAAAGCACATGTAATAAAGATTGCAATAAGCAAACATATAATATATGCTTAAATAGATTATTAAATTCGATTAAATGTTTTAAATATAGTCTTGAAAATTATCACGGCAAAAAAAGGAAAAAAATTTTGCATTAGCCAGACGTACTTTCGAACATCTGATTCTGTAACAGAATTAAAAATTTGTCCGTGTTTGAGCATGTTTCTTGAGGTACACTCAATCATGAACGTTCAAAGCCTTGATGCTCCCTCACCTGCAACAGAGAGACCAGAAACATGCTCTGTTCAGTTGGGAGATCATATGAATTTTGACGATTTTTATGTATTCAATCACAATCTTGTAGTACAGATATTTGATGAACAATCTCCAAAAATAAAATTCTCTCATACGATTTTTTAATTATTTTTTTAAATAACATTGAACTCATTTAGATTATATCATATAAGAAAAGAGAATATTATGTTTAATAAATTTTAAAACAATTTAAACCATTTTTAGAACATCTCACGTACGAACTGCCTTATTGTTATCAATTTTTTTTTTTTGATATTTGAAATATTAGAGTCTTTCCTAAATTTTAAGAAAAAATCATAGATTAAAAAAACAGTTTTTGCCCCTAGAAATTCCTTAGTTTTAGTAAGGTTCATCAACATTTTATTGTTCGATTTTAAACATTACTCTGCAATTTACGATCATTATTAATTTTATTGAAATTTCTCGCTTTTATTTGTAATATAATGCTTGAATTTTTGAACTATTATGAGTGTAGCAGTAATCTGTCACTTATATTCGTGAGTAAACTTTCAGAGTCATAAATCACAAACATTTTTCATGTTGATGACGCAATATCTTAAAATGTAGTATACAGTTTTAATTATAGACATGTCACAAGACTAATACAATTTTATAGACGAAACATTTGGAGTAATTTAATTTCAACTCAAATATTGAGTACTTACTTTTGTACGAAGTAGACACAGGCCATTTCTTTGGTCATTAGCAACATTTCTTTGTACATAGGGTCTGATTCTTTTTTTATCTGCACTGAATCTTCCGTTATGTGCGGCATTTTTTAACTTGATTTTTTAAATTACTATATCAAGTTTTAAAATCACTTACTGAAACAAAAAAGTAGGCAAATTTGAAATAGGCAACATTGATATACTTATTTTTTTCCTTTTAAAATTTAACTTCAGTAAAAGTTGAACTAATCAATACGAAACATACTTTTTAATGAACTTGATAATGTTTATAGATGATTAATAAACAATTATTCAATTCAAAATTACTGTCATTAATTATTCATTTTCATTGATACATTTTTTAAATCGCATCAATTGAATATCGATTTAAAAGACACACGCTTGATTATCAAATTATCGAGGCATAATCTACAAGTAAGATTTCTTCGTTTTAGAATTCAGAACAAATGAAAAAAGTGAAAGAAATCGATCATGAGTTTTATGAAATATCAATGAAACAAAGGGAACATAAAGCTAAATCATCACAGAATCTTTGCTACAAAAAAAAACAACCCTATAAGATGATTTCGAAGAACTACAAAAATTCATTAGGTTTATTGTAAGTTTTTAAACAAATAATTCTTTGCGAAAGCGATTTTCAATTTGGAATTATATTTTTTCTCACGTAATATATCAAGCGCCAGATTGATAAGATAAGAACCATAAGTGAGATGCAACTTTTAACATCTGAAATTTAGTTTATAGGAATTGTGGAGCACGTAGTAAAAGATTTTTGTAAGGTTCAGTTCTTGTGTTTATAAATCTCAAGAATAAAAAACAATCGCATCAAAAAAATTAAATTGTTTATAATCTAATCGTACGGTTTGTTATTGTAGCTAAGTTGTTTTTCTTTACGAAAACGTCATGCACCTGCGCTAAATGACTCAAACGATTAGTAACTTTTTTTCAATACGTCGTGGGAAAACAGACTACACGAGGACTGATAAAAACGTACGGTATTGGCTTTTTATGTGTTTATCTCATAATCTCAGTGTTGATGCGATTTGATCACAAATTAACCCCACCAAAAATTCATTACTCTAAAAGACATTACTCTACAACTGTACCGATCGCATTGAATAAAGAAAGCTAATAAGTGTAAGGAAATAGCTGCTCTTCAAGGCTATACATTATTAAAATATCAACTTAAACTC
Source organism: Trichogramma dendrolimi (assembly GCA_034770305.1). Classification (NCBI taxonomy): domain Eukaryota; kingdom Metazoa; phylum Arthropoda; class Insecta; order Hymenoptera; family Trichogrammatidae; genus Trichogramma; species Trichogramma dendrolimi. The sequence continues at coordinate 1,019,556 of JAPMIB010000014.1, forward strand.
GAGTAATTATATAATAGAAGCTGAAATGTTTTTAAGTATAGTAAATAGATCAATTCGATTGAAGAAAAAATGTCGAAGATGCTATCTGTAACAATTCTAATGTCTATAACCGAGTGCCCGTGTGAATAGTGTTCAGTGAAGGTGCGTTACTCTCTATTGCAGTTCATAAATGCAATTTCAACAATGGATGAGTGCTCACACGTATGTCTACAGTTAAAATATGATCGATAGATGTTTCAAAATATAACTTTGAAATGCCTAATTAGATCAAATCAACCCTATTATTTACTTATCAGTAATTATGTATTGACCAAACAATATGCAGAGTTATTTCGATGTATTTTAATGATGACGTTTTTTTTGGATGAGGAATGGTGTTAAAGGAAGATCGGAAAAAATATTGAATAATTTACGCACGAAACGTAGCTTTAATTCTTACCAAAATAATCAGTCTTATACAGCGGTATACTTATGCATGTACTTTAAATGTTCTTTTTGGTAAAATAAAAATCGATGGGTAAGTCGATGTATCTTGCATCAAAAACGAGTATCCACAGGAAAAAACAAATAACATATATTAATGTATATGTACACGTATATCGCACTATCAAACCCACTTTAAACACATTCTAGTCAACTTGTAGCACTGTATTTATAATAAGTAATTAAGCTAGATGAGCAATCATCGCCTCATAAAAATCACACAAAGAAGCACATATATTGTATACGTCGCATATAAATAAAAGAGGATATGTCGTGCTCACTCACACCTGACACAATGATCTAAAATAAGAGGCTACGATCCAACGCATGGCACGCACTATGCGATCTTTTAAAGTAAATGTAATATATATATAATAAACACGGCTGGCGATCTACCTATCCCGACCAGCCTCCGCGCTCGAACTGATCGCGCGAATTCTGAGCGAAAGAGCTTATATATCGGAGCAAAAGTGTCTGTCTATACATCTCGACAACGTCTCTCTCTCTCTTTTACTTTGCAATGTTGACTTGCTCCCCCCATCGGCCTGAAGCTCTTTCTCTTTCTCAATTCAGGGTCATCGTATTCCGGTGGTCCCGGCTGCGGTCGTCGCCGCCGCCACCGCCCCCACATCCAAAACCGATGCCCGATGAATCTTCATCCGCGAGCACGTGCCACCGAGTATACATGTCTATGTGGGAAAATGATGATAATCATCCAACTGCGAGCGAGCTGTATGCTTTGTATGCATGCCATCCGCTCCGGTTTATAACGCGCGCGTATATACATATTTACGTCAACGGCATAGCGAAAAGAGACAAAAAAACACAGACACAAGAGAATGAGAGAGATCGGCATACATGACAACAACAGTCGAATATACATATAGGTAGATCATTGGCTATTGCTCATACTTATTTATACCGCGTCGTTATATTTGAAACGATGAGAAAAAGCCAGGAACGGTGGCGGCCGTGGCGACGCGTCGTTCGACGCTCACACGATACCAATACATAGAATATAAGCAATTTCACTCGAGCTAAGCGCGCGCATATGCAGAGAGATACTTGAATACCTTTCTTTCTCATCGTCACTTTTGTAATTAGCTATCATTCGGTTTTCGCGGTCGCGCCGAGTCGGGCCGCGCGTAGCTATACTCATTTGATGACGTCGTTCGTCCCGACACGCTCGAATTAAGATTCGAGCGACACCAGACAACGTGCTGATGTTGTTGCCGATCGTTTACGTAGCGTCGTCGCGAACCCAAACGGAGATCGATGTGCACATCACATAAGTGTTTATTATTTATAAATTGTATCGAGTTCCGTATTGGGGGAAAGCACATTTAGCTACACATCGCTTTTTTTGCTCGCGAATAATTTACGTAGCGCGTTCGCGCAAATACTGCGACTTTGCGCACCTTAACGTAAATATTGATATACTTTTTAGCAAAGACAGTAGTAGCGCACGAAAACGGCACGACAAGCTGCGAACGGCTACGCTTTTTTATTCCTGCGCTTGGAGCTTTCCTCATTCGAACATACATTATTCGCGCAGCAGATGCACGATAACGCGAGCAACGGTCGAGAGTTTCGCATCGAGTTCCCACTTCACAGTACTCATCGACGTTTCGAAAGATCGAAATTCTCTTGCGCGCCTGACCATAACATAATAGGGTTACTTGCGGCACCTTGTAAAAATGTCCGTGATTCATTGCGCGCTTCAAGAAAACTTTTTTTTTTTTTTTTTACTGTTAAGCTAGGTTTCCTGAAATTTTGTGTACCCCAATTTACATTATCAACATAAAAATTGAAGCAATTTTGCTGAGAAAGCTTTCAATATGTTGCAAGTATTTTTTTTTTAAATAAAGCGATTGATTGAGACCGGTAAATGACAAATGGTTTTTTTCTTCAATGATTCATAAATAGTATCGAAACGTAGCTATAACAAGGCAAATGATATGCCATCTTGAACGTTCATGACGATATTTTTTGTCATTGTTTAAAGATTCAAGATTTGTTCCAACCGATCGAGAAATTGTTTACTTGACTTTACAATCGAGTTAAATACTAAAACGACGAAAAGAACTCAGTAAAAAGAATACATAAAATCTTATTGCGACATTGTTATAGGCAGATACACGTAACAAAATATTATGTAAACTAGGAAAATTTTATTTAAAAATGATTTTCAATTTTTTAAACGTATGCGGAGTAATTTTGCAAAACACAAGTACTTTTTGTAAGTGACGTTTATGAAAAGGTCATTGCAAAATTCGATTTTGAGCCGATCAGCACAATCTCCTCTAGATGAAACCACGTACAGTCGCCGTTTTACAGTAGCGGAGCTCAAATGTCTGAACTCATCATTACCAACTTCTACAATTTGAATTTAAAAATATGAATTTCACGTCGACCTCGATAGCGCGTGTGAGATGTGTCGTGTATAAGAAGTGCAAACCCCACATGTTTTAGCTCCAAGGTTAATGAACAGTGGTATAGCTCTCTATTGAAATTAAGAGCTTCGCTCGCGTTAACTGAATATTCTCGTTAGACTTTTGATTGGAAAAAACAGCGACGCGCTCTGCAAAACGACTCAAGTTATCTTGCTTCGATTGTTACTTTTTTTTTGACGATATTGTTGCACAACAGGTTGTTAAATTAAATTGATCGAATGAAATATCGAAGACCATCTCGCGAGCTGATTACTATTCTTTATCAAAGTCAGAGGCTAAAAGACACCGCACAAATGTGCAGCATGTATAATGTATGTTGCTTATACACTCGCGCTATGTATTTACATATTTACGTCGACTGTTTTGCGTAAATACGTTATTTGCATAGCTCGGTCATTCATAACCTAGCTTGGTTTGACGTTACTATGCGTGTGTATGAGAAAAATCAATAACGTTGTGGCTATCAACAATCGTGAAAACAACAAAGTGTGAAAACATTGTCAACTCACCTCCTCAATCAATGATTCGAATTGTTTGTTTTCATCCGTATTTAATGGTTCGGTCGTTTGTGCAACACGTAGATGAATTAGATTAGCACATAACCTGTCGTCGATCTGATTGATTAATTCACAATTTTATTAATAACCAATAAACAATGAGAGAAAAAAGTTATGATATCGCGCATGAGAGTCCGATGAGCAATTGAAAAATGTGCCAACATATACTGCTTTATATACATAGAGAGCTTTAGGTTATTTCATAACGCACATAGACAGCATAGCGTGTTGTTCGTATGGAGCATTTTTATATGACCGTTTTTAAATGAAACAGTCGCACGATCTCAGAGTAGTGCAGCTGTAGGCACAGAATATGTCAAGCAATTTCGTCAACAGTTGCGAGCAGATATCCGATGAGATTTCGACAAATGACGTACTTAAACAACATTGTTTTGACGTTTATTTCGGTGCTCCGCGCGAGAAAGACAGTCGCGATATTAAGTATAGACTGAATACGCGACACGAAAAGCTCGCTGCTACAGCCGAGTGCGGATATCTCGATCTGCACGTCGGCAATCGCCGTGCATATGGCAGCGAAATCGCGTGCTCGCGAGTCGCTTGGCGGGAGAAAGAGAGAGAGAGAGAGAGAGAGAAGCGTCACGAACCAAGGCTTTAAGAAATAAGTATAATGTGTACGAGCGACGGTCGAGTCGTGTGCTGTGCAGGCAACTCGGATTCGCATGACGTAAAGCTCCAACAATGAAACGTGATGTCACTGTGCGTGTGCGGCGTAGCAGTGTATATATATAGTAGTGGTGTATACCGATCACCACAACTGCCAAGTGTTATGGCCGCGGCGACCCATGCAAATCATATCCCATTGTGACTCAAGGTTCGCGAGCCCTTAATAAATATGCTGCATTCCGACTTTTTCTTCCATTATTGTCGTTCTTTACTTTCATGCGCGCTCGAGACTGCGATTACTGCCAGTATAAACAAAAGGATTACTCGCAGCTATCGCTGAAGTAGCATCGATCATTTTTTTCCTCTTGTATATATTATATACATATTATTTATAATTTCTTTTAACACTATAACCAACAACAACAGTTTCCTTAGACTGTACGGTTCTCACTTGAAGAGTTTGAAAAGTGACCTTGGCGCAGGATCGCATGAATTGTTCGTTTTTCGTTTCAATCCATCTAAACTTTCTTCATCTCACACAAGTAATTTAATAAATATACTCATTTGGTTCTTTTAAAAACGTTTTGCGATTCTGACGGATACTATGAAAAGTATATCCTGCAACTCGTGGAAAAATACCCATCTTATATGTATAGGAAATGATTCCACTATTTATTGTCACCAATTATCTACACTTTTCGTTCGAGTCAGTAAATTATTATAAAACGCGGTGTATCACACGCGTAAAAAACATGTAGATAAGCAACCACTGTTCAAGTTGTAAAATAAATTGTCTTTACTTTATTCAAAGAAAAATGTACACACGGTGGTGAATATGTTTTTGTTGTTCAATCATCTACGAATAAAGATACGTTCATTCTACAATGTCGATCGGTAATACCCAAGCTGATTTGTGTGTGGAAGTTGCTCGTGAACTTGACCCTCGACACCCTAATACGTAGAACGTTATTTTTGATTTATGATCTCATGACTATAAACAATTTTTTGTCTTTTGCGTGCACTCCCGCGCTCAAGTTGCTCGTGGGTAACGTCGTGGATGCAAAATAATAATATCGAGCGCGTAGGCGCACGTGCTGCCCGCGGAAAGTGCCATTGTCGGCCAGCCGACCGTACACGCGTAAACTATAATAAGTGTACAAAAGATGTTGGTGCAGCTTTTTATCTTCATTGGCTTGCACTTATACGAGCAATTCGAAATCAAATGAAAGTTAATTTAATGACTTGATGGCATTTTAAACTTTGCATTCCATTATCATATAAATATACAGTATCCAGAGATGACACGATGCTGTTCTAGATTCATCTGTCAGAGTTTAATATCTTAATGACTTTCAATTTTTTCTAATACTTTACTTTTTGCAAGTGACCAATTTTTGAAATTATTCAGTATGTCATCGATCACAACAATTGACCATAGCGACAACTTATTTTTACACAAGATCGATAAGCGATGATATATTCAAATGACGTCAAATTCTTATGACAAGTGATTAAAAAACCGTACTTACTATGCACGGTGTACGTGTCCATGCACGGATTCAGCGTATAGAACGTCATGCATACTTAAAAAAGATTGATATTTTTTCGCGACCATTATAATGTAGAAAATATCAAGTCTATTTCTAATCATCATTGGTAAAATTTACAGTCAAGAACCTCTTTAACTCGTTAATGTAAAAGTATTTTCATCGTGTGACTAAACTTCAAGGATAGCTGAGGGAATAAAAAAAAATTTCATTTATATTTTGAACCATTGACGAAAAAAAAATGCCAAGCACAGCACGATAAAGTTTATATTTAGGTTCAGAAAAAAACCTGTCACAGTTTAAATATAATCATGTGCGTTATATTTTTTCGTATTCATTAGGTTTAATCACAGCGATGATGACGCGGGGGCGAATATATACAACCGTCAATTCAAGCAACAGTTCTTATTTACGAAAAATTTATTGATCGAATATCGATTTTTCAAAAAAAATATTACCACTGTGATGTACCGAACAAGATTGAAAATTAGTTTTATTCAGTTACGTTAATAATTAAAATGAAAGTAATGTAATTTTTTTGTGTATCAATATTTTCATAAAAATAATCAAATAAATTTTGTACTTGATTGATAGAAATATTTCAAAAATATTTGATGGCTTGAATTTTGTTCAGTATTTGCCATTAAAAATTGTACAATCATTAAAAATCTGTTTAATTTTCACACTGCAACGAAAGTTCAAATTTGATTTTCAACTCCTGAATTTTAATTAAAAAATGAATTTTCAGTAAAGAGTATAATGTCAGTCAACGTCATTTATATAATAATGTAAAATAATCTACTTATTTTCATTTTTATAATTAAAAAAATCTTTGAACAAGCGTATTAATTGAATTCATTATGATTACATAGACTTAAAATTATAAAAAACCCGATCGAAACTGACTGGGACAATGATTAAACATATTTATACAATTTAAAAAATGTCGCTCGTTTTTATTTTCAGAATTGACATCATCTTTCTTTGAAACCAACGATATAATCGCAATTAATTGATCATTCGCTACACAAACTACAAAGTAATCTTTTCAATTGTGATTTGAAACTGATCATGCAACAATCAATACGTTTATTAATCTATTAATTTCAAATAAAAATGTTCAGTCAAATCATGATGAAAAAATAAGACAGGAAAATTTTTTTAAAATTATGCTTGAAAATCATACCACAATATTTTATTGATAGAAAATTTATTATGATTGGGTATCGATATTTTATCCATGTCTTTACTACAAATTGTGAATAAAATAATTGGTTATTAAAACACACAATGTATTATAATAATATTATTTTTTTGTATAACTTTTCATTTATTGAACTAAATTAATTTACTTACATTTTCAAATAAATTATATTTTTTGCGTCGAATGATCATGCAACTAGACTATTCAGAATTATGACTTCATTTCTGCCATGATGATTACATTTTTCTCGTATTACTTTCATTTGTTAATATTAATCATCAGAATTCTCATTTTAAGCAATATAAATATTTGATTCAATTCATTGAAAGCAAAAATTAATTGCTTATATATTTTTTATAGTTAATGTCACGATTCGAAATTTTTTATAACGTAAAGTAACTTTCCATTCACAAATAAAATACTATTCACTTAATTTTCAAATTCAAACGCTTATTAATTTTCTACTGTTTTTTATTACAAAATCATATCTTGTATTATAAAATGTTTTAAATGATATAAAGTATTTTATGTTAACGAATATTAACTGCGATGGATATTATTATATTCTCATTAAAATTTTTCTTAAAAACTTACAAAAGTTCATTTATCTATCGAAATCTTATAGCTTATTTACAAATTTTTATTTGAAATTTATTAACTTTGCACTGTCTACAATAAGATTACATGTTAACATATCATCAATTTTCAATATAATATCAACATTTTGGGTATTTACCTCAGTTGATTTTCATACCATCATTAATTTTGTATAAGCTTCAGATCAATCTTCTTTTTGAAAAAGGCCTATAATAGAAATTCAGGTTGCTGCAACACACGAATCATTCATTATTGATTATATTAGAAGTGTAATTTAATAATAAAATTTTCAATAATTTTTTTATTCAAATTGTGTATCAAATCATTTTCCACAGTTATATAAAACGAATAAAACGTACACCAAGCATTCTTATAGGAATTAAATATTTTATTTTTTCGTATAAATTAAGAATTTAATGTTACAAAAAAAATAGCTCATTTTTCTAATGTCTATAATAATATAAGACAGTATTGAATAATCATCATGAAAATCATCAATTGCATCCTGATTTGATGATGTTAATAATGATGACGATTGCAAATAAATTATTAATTTTTGCGATGAAAATATTATTCATCATAGTCGTTATGCTTTTTAATGTTTATAGTGCAATACATTGAGCAAAATGAAGGGTTAAAAAATTTATTCACACTTTTTTTGTTAATCGATTCTCACTTCATTGGTAAAAAAGTGAGCTACATAGCACGAATATCCGGATTACGCATATTTATTATCACGTCTGCTGCACCAACACCGTCATAGCTGGCACGCAGTACAAGATGCGCGTAAAATATCATCACCGCTTAAAGTATCAACGCGGATGTAAATGCGGACATCGACTTTCTGGATGTTGTTGCTGCTATATAGATTTCTATAAACTACGCATGACTCATACTGTACATTTCCACATTGCACGTAAGATCCCTTGTACGATTTTTACCATGCATACGTCAGTTTTTTTTTCAAGATTCTAAAGTTTCAAATTCATAATTTTTTTAATTTTATAAACCTCACTCGAGAATTATGATTATTCTCTGCTTTTGTTGTTGTTGCAAGTAATGCGCTACTTACAAACTATGTAATGAAATATAACTTAATCACAGATGCTTCAGACCCTTGAAAGATTGTACATACAATGTACATACAGTAGTTTTTGATTTGAAAACATGATCATTGAATCAGTCATTTTCAATTTTATTTCAAGAATACTTGCATTAATAAATTTTCTTATTGTAGCAATTGAATATGTTTAAAAAAGTCGACAAGTTCATAAACAACAAATTTACTTGAAGAGGGTATTAGATCAGCTCTATAGAATATTCATGGATAACTCGCCCCTATTTTTCTGTTAAATTTGCAAAATTTTAAATTAATTCACACTAAACCCGAAAGAGTAACTTTCGAACCTCTAAAAAGAAATATACGCAGAATACTCTTTTAAAAAGAGTAATTCGCCCAGATTACTCTTTTTAGAAAAATACTACTTCACACAAATTGATGAAGAACTCACGTCAGAAGTGAGTGGTCAGTCACAACATTTAGTATTATGAAAAAAGCAATGTAATTGGGATTTCAGAGCTTGGATGGAAGTTTTTTTGACAATCAAAGAGTATGAACGTATTTTACCATAAAAAAATATTTTAACTACTTCGATTTATATGTCCATTTTTAAATATCAGCTCGAAACACCATCTTGTCCCCTTAAAAATAAATCACCACGCTAATACGGCGTTATAATGTTCCGTTATGGTGCTTGTTGTCGACTTATCTTTCAATAATTGCAAGTAGGAAATAAGTTAAAAGATCAGCACATTACATATAATCTGTCACTATCTGACGGACTAGAATGACTCTTTTCACTGTCCAGATTTTCAAAAGATTAGATTGCGTTTAATATAATTTCCAAAAAAGTAATCTGCGCGCAACACTCTGTGTGAAGTAGTATTTTCTAAAAGGAGTAATCTACGTTTGTATTACTCTTTTGAAAAGAGTAATGTGTACAGATTTTTCGTTTAAATTCTTGCGCTTCACTAGAAAGAGTAATCTGCGTGAATTACTCTTTTTAAAAGAGTATTCTGTGTAGTACAGTCTCTTCAAGTCTCTTCAGAGGCTCGAAAGTTACTCTTTGGGATTTAGCGTGTTAATTATTAATAGTTTTTTAAAAGTTATGACGCACCAACTTCATGCATTTTTCGGTTTAACAAGTTAAACAAAAGTTTACGTTTAAGTTTGAAAAAAAATGTTTATGAACTGAAACTACCGTGAAAAATTTTATTGGAGGATAATTTACAATTTATGCGAATTTCAATATGTTTATTCAAGAATTCTGCAGGAATTCCGTTACTACTTAAAATTGGACTAAATTATCTTCGGTCGAAATTATCACAATTTTTTCTTGGAAATTGGATTATTATTTCTGTAAGAATTAATCCTGCAGAATTATGCGGCGTGAATTTACCCACAGAAAACTACTCCCCAAGAACTTCTTCAGAACTCCCTGAGGATTTTCTATAGGATTTTCTGTGGGAATTCCTGCAGAACTTTCCTGCACGACTTTTTCGTAAGGGATGATTCCAGAAGGAAACAGGAATTGAGAAACTAAATATCAGTATAAATGAAAAATAGTTTGAAAGTAGTGTACATTAAAAAAAATGTTGATCAATCATGCAATGGCTATACAACATACTTATTTTTTTGAGTTTTAAGTAATGAAAGATTATAAGGTAAGGTTTGTTCAAATTTTATGTAGACTTCATTGGATTTTTACCTAAAACACTGTAAATATAGTTGATTCTCTATCTTCAATGTTAGTGATTAATTCTACGCAATTAATAGTTCTGGCTACCTAACTACCTCGTCTCCTGGTTTTCTCTACCTCGCCCGTCATCCCTTGACTCATAGGCCGTGAGCCTTGACGGTGATTTACTAAAGACCTTTAGAATTAATTGTAGTTGCGTATCAATTTTGAATCTAATAGGCTGTTTTCACAGTCGTCAGGGACGGTCACAAATCGACCAGCTGATTTGACTGGAGTCCAAACAAAGCGACCGCAGCTCTGTGAAGCTGGCACTTTTTTTTAATAATTGATAATGTTATTAGTATGGAAGGTAGTGAACAAAAACCTTGTCCCTATGCCGCCGGATAAAAAACTGCTCCCCTTATTGTTTATTGTTAAGAGCCGATAAACAATTAGTGTTAGTTGCACATTCATCATCGTGTTATTTTACTTCTAGTTATCCGATTTAGATGCATTTTTTTCAAACAAATCCTTGTAAACTGCTCCGATATTAGGATTGAACAGATTCCAAATATAATGTGAATTAATTAAAGTAATCGCAGACTCATTTTTCAATGTAAATTAGATGGGAAAGTCAAACGCGTCACTGCGCAAGCGTCCACGCGCATATAGTCTGCAGTGCGGAGTGCGGACTGCGGACTACGGCCCATACTAATTAAGAATATTATCTTTACACCAATAGCAGACTTGGGTTGGAAGACGATTGCGAGATGATTTTCATAATTTTTCGGAATTACGCTTGTTTCTTGGTTTTTCGTTGGTCATTTGAAAGAATAAAAACTTCCCCGCTTGAGAGTTAGTATTTCAACCCAAAAAACCACTTTTAATAACTATTTTATTAGAGTTTATTGACAATATCACAGACAAAAAAGCCGAAATTTCAACATTTTTTTATTTACAAACTAAAGACTTTTACTAAAAACCGCTTCGATATTTCGATACACGAGGATTTCCGCTTTCTCCAGATATTTTTTGTTTATTTTTTTACTACACGGTCAACTAATTACAAGTATTTTTATGTCAACCAACTTTAACATGTAAAGTATATGGGCGGTCGCTTTGTTTGGCCTCCAGTCAAATCAGCTGGTCGATTTGTGACCGTCACTGACGACTGTGAAAACATCCTATTATTGTATCCTAGTCGCAGAGGGCTCAGACGTCTGCAAACGATTATGTTCATTGTAGAATGACCTTAATGCCAACAAAAATCACGCTGTTTTATATCTTGCTTGTCAATTAAATTCTTTCATTTTTTTATTTCATGTGTTCTACTTGACGTAGTAAAGTACGAGTTTCATTTTTAGTAAAAAATGTCGCGACATAGAGATGTACGTTCCATGAATTATTCAGATGGTAAGTAAATGTTCGCAGGCTCTTGTTTTATTTAAGGCTCCTCTATACAGAGGGACAAATACCGACATACCTATATTATTTTGTACCCATTTTTTTTATTCTCTAGACAACCATTAAACTTGAAATTTCGTGGGAGGGAATATGAAACTTATAAAAATGTGCCTATGTCGTTAGATTTCAATAAAATGTTTAATGAAATGATTTTAACTAATTGTTTGAGAATACGTTGCTTTTTAGGTTATAAAAGGGGGATAATAGAAAATCAAATTTGTTTGAAAGTACCGGTCATTTAATGGAAAACTGACGACATAGGCACATTTTTATAAGTTTTATATTCCCTCCCACGAAATTTCAAGTTTAATGGTTGCCCAGAGAATAAAAAAATGGGTACAAAATAATTACGTATTTGTTATCGACTGGGTGTGTGTAGAGAGCCCTTAATATGAACTACAAAGAACATTTTAATGACGAATGTCTGTTTGGGCTTTTACATTTAGAATATGATGGATACGATGACGTTTACGGGCATTCCGTCGAAGATGATTACTGTGTATCACCAAGTGGTAAGTCTGATTTCGAAAAACATAATTTTTTACTGTGATCTGCGTAATTCATTTCATTATTATTAGAATTGTCAATAAACTTTGATTGAAATAATTTTTTGTTGCAGCTGAACAATTCATGTTTGATCGCAGTAAGCAACCTAACATATCATCATTTATCACTGAACCGGATATCCAAGAAGATAATGAAGAAATTGAAGACATACCTTCAAGTTATAAATTACCACAGTTATCAGATTTAGATGCAGCTAAACTTATGTCTTGCATTGAAGCCATCAAAAATGTTATAGGAGATACACATCCTGAATCTGAATTAAACAAAAAAATTATAGAATTCAATTTCAATACAGAAGCTGTACTCAATTCGATTCTTAATGAGGAATCTTCAAAAAAGATATCAAGTATGGCTTCAATTTTGTTTGTTTTGATTTTTATGGTATGCAATATAATAAAAGAAAATGTTTTATTTTAGATAAGCCAACAACTGAAAAAGATATTGATAGTTTGCGCCCAGGTAAGCTTTTAAAACATGATTCTATCAATAATTTAAGATGAGATGAAAAATTTAAAAATAATATGTTATGTTTTCTTTTTCATGGTGTGATTTATTTTGTTGGTGAGGTAAGGTTCTAAATCTGATTTAAATTCTGTTTTTAAAATCAATGATTTAGTTGCCAATGTATCAAAAATACAAAATCTTGATAAAAGTATTCCAAAAACCTGTGATCAAATCGTTAAAACTGCAACTAATGCAGAATTAAGATCAATGCTTAGTTCTCTTGTTGATTTAACAGCACACAATTTAAATATATCAGAGGAAAAAAAAACGAAACTCCCTTCTAACTTTTCAATTCCAAAACTGAATTTTAGCAAATCGTTGAAATCATCATCTGTACATACAAGCCCATCTCTTTCATTTGGTTCACTTGCTGATTCAAGTGCTCATCACTTGAGTTTATCAAATAGCAATCAAAAAAATTCAGCATCTGATTTCCAATTTCCAACTGCACCAAGCTTCAATTCACTTGCTGATTTAACAGCTCACCATCTCAAAATCTCAAGCAGTAATATTCCATTGAAAAAATCGTTTCCTCCTTCTGATAATGCAATCTCAACGGATAATCCCATTGCAAATATAAAATCAGAAATTTCTGTTACTTTAACTGTACATGAAATAGAAAAGAAGAAAAACGTTTTAGAACTTAATCATTCAAAAGTTCTTCTCCCAATTTTGGAAAACATCAAAAATTTAAATTTAAGTAATGAAGCGGTAAATAATGTAAAAATTGAATCTAAATCTAGAAATATGACCAATTTTAAAATACTTGATTCTTCAGTGATCGCTTTGAAAAAAGAATCTATGTTTAATTTAAGCAAAATGGATAATACGCGATCTCTTAAAAAGCAAGCCTCAAAATTTGGTAAAGTACTTTGTAAAACTTACAGAAGATTTATACCTTATCAAAGAATAATATATTCTCAAAAAGTAAACTCTGACATTGAACCATTCGATTTTTCTAGTCCCTCTCCTGATAACATTATACTAACAAGGTTAGGAAGAAAAAGTTAACAATAAAATATTTTGTTATAAATGTAGACATTATACATTGTCAAATATTCTGCTAACTAAAACTCCTTATTAATATCCAAATTGTTTGAAAAGCTTTTTGGTAGTGTTAAACTCAAAATATTGTACAAAAATTGTATTTTTTCTGTATTATATACGCTGTATATAAGGAGCGTGTACGCCGCAGCTCTCTCTGCCATACTTGCCAGAGCAAGCGCGAGCGCGCTCCTCGATTTCTTTAAATATTAATGAAGAATATTCAAAATTTTTACCTTGTTTTTACTCATTCATCTGTTATAATGTTTACTTATACTTACTCATTCAAAGATTAATAAAATTTCATTATTTTTAAGAATTAAGAATGTAGTTGTTCAATTAAATAACTATTTTAATAAAAAAACTATTTTAAATGGAATTGACTTCAAAATTCAAAAATCCAAATTAAGTTTAAACTCATTATTCTTGATTAATTTACATTTTTTTAATTTTTATCCTCCTTATTTTCATCTCATACTTATATACTTGATTGAAGCATATATATTTTTTATATTTTTGCAATCATGAAATTTTAAATCTAAAAAACTTATAGATTTTACAGCATCAAGTAAAATAGTACCTAAACTGGCTTCTCAAGTGTCTCAGCCAACAGTAAAAGTAATACCTGCAGCAGCTGCCAGAAGTATTACAAAGGGTTTTGATGTTTGTGGAACCAATGAAAATACAGAATCACTTGGAACATCGCGCTCTCAAAGTCCATGTTCAGGTCGAAATTCACCAGATCCATTGACACTGGATGATAGTAGTTTTAGCAGGAGAGAAAAGAAACAAACTGCTCTATTAGTTTTGGTTTGTAATTTTTTAAAAAGACTCGCAGCAAAACATTTTTACAATAATCAATTTGATAATGTATTATAAATCAGAATAAATCTACTGCATCACGAAGTCAATCTCCAGCTGTAATTGATGAAGGACGAGTTGCTGAAGATAAAAGAGACGCTTTAGCAATTTATCGAAGTAAACGAGCTGGATGTAAAGAACAACTGCATCTTATATGTGTTGGCCATGTAGATGCAGGAAAAAGTACCTTACTAGGTCGATTGCTGTGTGATTTAGGTCAAGTATCATCCAAACTTATGCATAAGTATCAACAAGAAAGTAAAAAAATTGGAAAACAATCTTTTGCTTATGCCTGGGTCCTTGATGAAACAGGCGAAGAAAGGTAGGATATTTTTGAATAAATAACAAAATTAAGTTTTACTTAAAACCTTATTGAATTAAATAATACCTCCTCGTAAAAATATATAAAAGGAATTGAAAGCATTAAGATTACAGTTATATTACAATTATACAAAAATACACATATTATTTTAGAGAGCGGGGTATCACAATGGATGTAGGACAATCCAAATTTGAAACTTCAACAAAGGCTATCACCCTGTTAGATGCTCCTGGTCATAAGGATTTTATACCAAACATGATTATTGGTGCTACACAAGCAGATGTTGCTCTACTTGTTGTTGATGCAACCAGAGGAGAATTCGAAACAGGTTTTGATAGCGGAGGTCAAACACGAGAACATGCATTACTTTTAAGGTCTCTTGGTAAGTATGTAATGTAGTAATAGCTGTGGTTTCTCTAACAAATCATTTACATCAGGTGGAATGAGTGATCGATTTTTTTCCCAGTCTTCCATGATTATCCCAAACTCTTCTAACCTTGATAAAGTATTCAGAGAATCAATTCTGATTTTCTTATCTGCAAGTAAAATATCATTATCAATATTTCTTGCAATCTCGTCTCTTGTAATTATAAAAATTAATATGATCAATCATTCTTACCAACTTCACTGGTTCCGTGATATTGTCCCTCTATGTCCCATAATTGCTTAAGAGATGCATTATTTAAATCATCATTATTATTGTCTTCTTTAGTTGCAATTCTATGTTTAATGATTAGTTCTTTCAAAAATTTTGCAATTCTTTCATTCATGCGTTCATTTTTCTCCTTCTTTGATAGGCACCAATAAGGTGTATAACTGCTTGAAGTAACAGCTAAAAAATCATATTTTCATTTGTTTTAAATAGGTAGTATTTGAATGATTATATTTTCTATTATTTTTTCAAGCATGCTCCATTGAAAAAAATGATAATATAATAATTGTAATGAAACTAATTCATCATTTTTTATGAAAATAAAATATGCATGTAATGATTTTATCAATAAGATAAAAAAATTATCAATCAAAAGGAACATTGAATCTCTAATTATAAAGTAGTAAAATAACTAATTCAAAACCTCTCGATTTTCATCGGGTAATTTTATCGTTACTTACTATCAGCATCTCTCAGGTCGTTGCCACAAACTTTGTCCGATGCGGTCCACATCTTGGCTGACTAAAAATATGAATGAAAGAATTTTTTAAAGTAACACCTTGTACTTAAAAAAAACGATGACAATAAAATAAGAAATACTAAAAAATATATGATACGAATAAACATGGTAATGAAGGTTAGACCTTGTTTTTCTTTGGCATGGTCAAAATTGATTGACGATGATTCGTCAATTTAACGTTGAAAATGCCAGGCCTTGCTATTTCTTCCAATTATAAACATAAACATAATGATATTCTTATACATAGATAATCATCAAATATACTATGAGAAAACGTAGACAAAAGTTCGGTGATACGCTGTAATACAAATCGTTCGCGAATAGCAAAACTGAACGTAGGTTGGATGATACATATGGGTCAGATTCAAAACTTTTGAAATAAACCTGTGGACGAAGTCCACGGATTTTCCTGAAATTTTGGTATGTTACAGTACATTGAAAAAGGGTCCCAGAACCAACATTTTAGACCCCCTCCCCCCTCCTACCCCCCACCCCCGTTATAAACGTCTACTTTCTATTTATATTTATTCTGAAGCCCTGAAGTAATTAAAAAATCTGATAAAATTCACGAAGGTACTTTTCAATAATCCAAACAACCTTGAATTTTTTCAGATTTTTTGAGTGCTTCAGGCCATCAGAAAAAATCATTGAAAATTTAAATTATTTTATTTTCGGTGAAATGGTTCGATATACCAGGCCGGAGGATTTTTTTCTTAATTCTGACACTAAAAAACGATTCCTTGAATTTGAACAACAACAAGACATTTGAAAAATAATGTAAGTATGATGAATGTCTTCAGATTTCGCATTAGTCTTTGTTATGCTCTAGAATGAGCTAGGAAGCTTCAATCGAAAACTTGAAACGGTCAAAATTTATTAAAATTTGACAAGAAAATAAAAAAAAATATTTTCAAATTTTTTTACTGGAACCATCGGGTTCTAGGAACCTTTTTTGTTAAAAATAGTGTTTTCGGCTCTAGACGCTATACCTTCAATTAAAAAATCTGAAATAAAATTTGAGATTATGTATTTTGATGAACAAAATGAGAAAAAATTTTTTTCAAATGTTTTGAGGCTCCGTATTACCCTAAAAAAATTATTTTCGTCAAAATAAGCGGTTTTTCAGCTCTTGGCTTAATCGGCATGAATGAAAAATTCTGAAAAAATTCAAGGAATCGTTTTTTAGTGTCAGAATTAAGAAAAAAATCCTCCGGCCTGGTATATCGAACCATTTCACCGAAAATAAAATAATTTAAATTTTCAATGATTTTTTCTGATGGCCTGAAGCACTCAAAAAATCTGAAAAAATTCAAGGTTGTTTGGATTATTGAAAAGTACCTTCGTGAATTTTATCAGATTTTTTAATTACTTCAGGGCTTCAGAATAAATATAAATAGAAAGTAGACGTTTATAACGGGGGTGGGGGGTAGGAGGGGGGAGGGGGTCTAAAATTTTGGTTCTGGGACCCTTTTTCAATGTACTATAACATACCAAAATTTCAGGAAAATCCGTGGACCACGTTCGCAAGTTTATTTCAAAAATTCTGAATCTGACCCATATATATATATATATATATATATATATACAATCATGCGTGTATATTCATATATCGTAACATACAGTGCATATTAATCACAACGGAAATCTTTAGAGAACTCTTATCAACTATAATAAAAGGTCAAATTTCGGTCTAGTACAGAAGTTTATAAAAGTTTATGAAAATGTTCAAGTATTTATAAGGCTTTATAAATGTTGGTTTCATTATGTACTTGGTGCTACATCAACACAATTATTATCGATTTTTTTTCATACTCAAAACCATCTGAAATTCACAAAAAAATATCAATGATTTTTTTAACAACAAAAATTAAACTTTTATAAACCTTTATACGTTTTTATAAAATCAATAATATCTTTATACACTTTTTATACATAATTCCCTTTCGAAAAAGTGTTATAGAATATCTTATAGAATATGCAGGGTTTTCTGTAGGATTTTTCTATAGGACTTTTTCATAAGGGTTTTTGGTTTTGTACTCGCAAAAATCAATAATATTTTTTCAAAGAAGAAAATAACAAAAAAAAATGTAATCCATAATCAATAACTGAGTCAATAATCTGTCACTTAAGTTTACAAACATTTTTAAACGTTTATAAAAGCTTATGAACTTTCACGATTCTTGTAATCATATTACAAAATTCATAAAACAATAATAGAGAAGCTGAATTTCTGTAGTTGATGCTGTATATTTTATATTTTTTAAATCTAAACTTGATCTGTATGTGTTTTAGGAGTATCTCAATTAGCTGTTGTAGTTAATAAATTAGATACAGTTAATTGGTCAAAAGAAAGATTCAACGAAATAGTAAATAAAATCAGTGTCTTTCTGAAGCAAGCAGGTTTTAGAGAAACAGTCACCTGTGTTCCTTGCAGTGGTTTATCAGGAGAAAATATTGTCACTAAACCAAAAGCTGAAGGATTATCTAGTTGGTTAGTAAAAACATATTTTGTGTATTACAAAAGCTTTTTATTCTATATATATTTTACAATTTATTAATTTTATAAAATCAATATAATTTTTTAGGTACACTGGTTCAACCTTAGTTGAAGTAATTGATAACTTCAAGTGCCCAGAACGACCTGTTGATAAACCTTTAAGGTTTTCTGTTAATGATATTTTCAAAAATATTGGCTCTGGTTTTAGTATTTCTGGACATATGGAAACTGGTATGGTATCCGTTGGTGACAAAGTTCTTGTCTTACCACGCAATGAGCCTGCTGTTATAAAAGGTATTTTTATTATTATCTGTAACATCATTTGAAATGTTAGTTTATTTATCTATAACAATTTTCTGTAGGCATTCAAGCGGATGATGCAAACATAACTCATGCCTTTGCTGGTGATCAAGTTTGTCTTAGTCTATCAGGAATTGATCAACAAAATTTGGCAATTGGTGATATAGTTTGCAGTTTATCTTATCCAGTGCCAACCACAACATGTTTTCAAGCTCATATTGTAGTATTTCAAATCAAAATGCCTATAACTAATGGCATGTCTGTATTGCTACATCAACAGTCTCTTGTTGAGCCTGCTGTTATAACTAAACTTGTTGCTCAATTAAATCGGAGCTCAGGTGAAGTTATTAAAAAAAAACCAAGGTGTTTAATTAAAAATACAAGTGCTATTGTTCAAATAACTACTCAAAGACCAATTTGTGTAGAACTACATAAAGATGTAAAACAGTTAGGTAGAGTTATGTTAAGAGTTGATGGTACAACTATTGCTGCTGGACTTGTTACAAAAATTGTATGAAAAATTTATTTTTCTTAAGTTCTATATTGGCGGTGTTTATAGCTGATGTATTAGTAAAATGGAATATGTTGATTTTTTAATATATTTTACAAAATTGAAAAACTAAGTTTTGAATTATTTTCATTCACTTTAATGAAATAAATTATAAAAAAAAAATATTGATAATACTTTATACTATTAAGATCTTTGTATATTATTTGTTATTTACATATAAAATATAATCTATTTCAAATTGTATTTCAAGCATACACTTTTATTTATAATATGTACAATCGTATTTTTTCATAACACAGCTCTATTTATGGCCATTTTGAGTTTGAAACTTTTAATGTCTTCTATTAAATTTAAGACAGAATGCTTGGAAAAAGTTTGAATATTTGAAATGGCTCCACACTCTAGAAGTTTAAAGGCTATGTCAAAATAAATGTCTTGAATTTTATTAGAATTTCTTGTTTCCATGGCATAAAATAATGCGGTTCTTCCAGATCTATCATCTTGTAAGTTTACATCTGCTCCACATTTGAGAAGTTCAGTTATACCTTGCAAATTCCCATGAATGGCACAATAATGAATTGCAGCTAAACCTTCTTTTCCTTTTAAATCAACTCCAGTTTTGTTATTCTGGTCTATATACTTACATAATATATGTAAATTTTTAGATGAATTTTTTGCTGCTATAATCATAGCAGAATCATGAGATGGTTTACTTTGTACAGGTTGAGCGCCAGCTTTCAAAAGGACTTTTATTATTTTTGGATTTATATCATATTCTATAGCAATTTCAAGGCTTGTTTTTCCATCTTGTGTGCAAACATCAATACTTTTACCCATCATCTTTAATGTTGCAATATGCCGTTTCACTTGGAGGAAGTTATTTCTTATAACTGCTTCATGAATGCCTAATAAACCAAAGTCATTGAAGCTAATATTTGATTTAAAATCTGATTGTAATATTTCTGAAATTTGATATAAATCTGACTTTTTTGCTCTTGAAAAAATTTTATTCACTTCATTATAAGTTCTATTGGTCTTGAATATATTTTGCAAAGAATCTTCAACTTTCTTTCCAGTTTCATCACCTTGATTATCAGTGCCTGGATTTTTATCAGAATTATTATTGAAATTCAAAGTACTGATTGGTTCGTTAATGAATGTGCAGCTATGTTTTAAATTGACAAAACTTTCTATTTTTTCACAAAGTTCAGATACTTCTTCATCAGAATCTGCTTCTTCTGATTCAGTTTGAATTTCATGTTCAGTTTCTATTATATTTTGATTTTCTTGAACAATCATTTTGTTATTTTCCACGCTTTCTTTATTTTGAGAATTTAAATTTTCAATGCAAGTAATTTTTTCCATTAAATTTTTACTACTTACAGCAGTACTATTAATTAAAAGTTTTCTGGATTTCATGGCTATTTCTGTAGTTGGTTTTACAATTGGTTCCCCACTTAGTTTTGAATTTGTTTCTATACTTTTATGTGAAGTTCTCTCTGCAATTCTAAAACTTCCTGATATGACATCACCTGGTTTAACAACAATAATCTTTTGATTAGTTTGAGTTTTAAATTTAGTTGAAATTACTCCTTTAGAGATTGGAGTTATGAATTTACCACAACCACTATTAGTATAGTTTTCCAATTTAATCTGTTTTGTTGATACATTTTTGTTCAATTTCTGTTTTTTGAATTGATCGAGACTTTTTTGATAATCTATGATCGTATTACAATCTCTAATAGTATGATTTTCTACTTTCATTGCTTTTATTGACATATTTTTGCTCAGTTTTTGTCTTTCTGGTTGATCAAGTTGATTTTTAAAACAGAATTCTCCAATATCTTCAGTTGAAATTTTTTGCAATTTAGCAGCAGGTATCATTTCTGAATAAATTATTTGTGGTTCTTGTGAATTTCTTTTAACACCCAAAATTAATTGATTTTTAAGTTGATTATTATAGCTTAAATTTGAAGTGGGTTGAAGGTTATTAAATAACAACTGTTTCTCTTTAAATTTTGTTTGTGTTTGAACCTGAATATTTCTTGTATCAATTTTATCAACTAATTTAGTAATACTTTTTATTCTAGGTTTATTATGATTTTTAAGTACAGTCGGTTTGAGATTTCCATTAACTGTTACAGATTTCTTTGATGAGAACTGGATGTTCGAACTCAAAATCATCTTAACTTCTCCTAATTCTTGCCCATTAGGTAGTTTGAGTTTTACTTTTTGAAATGGTGGTTGGTGGTGGTGGTGAAGTGGTTTTAAAGTTTGAACATCAGAGACTACTTTGATATTATTTGAGGTTGTAAGATTTGATGGTTTTTTAAACTGCATTGGAGAAAGATTTTTCTTAGATTTCATTGTACGTAATTCATTAACTGTACTGGGAAACTGACGAGGCAACTCAAATTGTCTAATACATTCTGAAACTGCAACATCTTTAGCATTTGTTCGTATACGATGAAATGAATTTGACTGAGACTCCATTATTTTTAAAATACCAAAATATTTATAACTGAAAATTATTTTAATTTCACTATGGTGAATTATTTGAATGCTCAAACATGAAATAATTGCACAGTGATTTATAAACACCAATCTCAAAAAAAGCTTATAAAGAATGAGAATAACTATTTCCTCCAAAATTTTTTTGGGAAATTTCCAGAGAAAGTTTATGATTGTGAACTGCAAATCATCTTTGAAACTTTACATTGTAAATAATTTTTGTTGTTTAAACTATTAATCACTCTTTTCACTTATATTTTTGACTTTTAAAAGACACTGAAAAATATTGTTGCCACGATTTGATTCTTTTTTTATGTATACCAAAGTACTCAAACTTATGAATTCGATGTTATACACAAAGGTTCTGAATTCTGATGCGGCTCATCCGGCGCTACCACATGGAAAACTATGTTACAGCGCCTTAGTCAGCGCATAATTACTGCTCTTTTCTAAAGGTTATTCAGTTGGTAGAATTGAAAATTTTGCACCGTTAACGCATGTTCGTTTGTCGACGTCTAGAGAGGTTTGTTAAATATATAAAAATATCGATTAAAAAAATGATTTTATCAAGCTAATTTATCGCCCCTTCAATTATGTTTTCAATAAATTATTTATCTATTCAAAATTGTTTTATATATTTCCCTAGAATTGAATTTGAATAACAAGTAACTACTAAGCAGTTGCATTTACATACTTGAAAAAAAGGCGCGATTTTACGGAAGTTTCCAGGTAATCATAAAAACCCTATAAAAACAAATACCCAGAAATTGGCGCAACTTGCGTGAATCAAAATTACCTTCCGATAGTAATGCTTACACAAATGTGTATTTATTTTGTTTTAATTTTATTTCAATTTAAGGAAAAATATATTAACTTAGAGTTAACATTTTTTTACGATCGATAAAGATGAAAAAAGAAATTTTGTATTTTAGGATTTAATTATTTCACTAACGAATTTTTTTTCATTAAATATGCAAAAATATCGAAGTTAAAAACGGAAATTAATTTTTCTTTTTTAACATAATTTATTTCAGCCATTTTATGTTATACTTTTCATTAAAAAATACATTGATGTAATGCAACAATAATTGGTCTTATAAAAGTATTAATAAACTATACTTGAGTTGGGTATCTCATGAAATGAACATACTTTATGATGTAAAGATATACACATTAATATTTAAAAAATATTGCATGACTTTTTCTGCTTATTGACAGGTTCTACATCCACCAATGCTCATATTTGGAGCATTGCCTCCTCCTGAACCATGAGGCCGTAGAGTTCTTACATTTGATCCAGTTCCACTTGAACGTTCTGAATTTCCAGAACTAAAAATAATAATTCAATCATTAGATATGCATAACCTGTAACGTTCCATGGCATATTAAGTGCTTTGAAACTTACTTTGTTAATCTACCATTGCTGTATCTACCTTGATCAGGGCTAATTAAGGTTGAGAAGCTAAAAAATGTTTATTTAATTGTTACAACTTTTTGTAAATAATCTAGAGATTCATGAACAGTTATTATAAAACTATTGTTGTAAAAAGAATTTATCGAAATGAATACAAAATTAACATTAATAAAATTTAAAATAATGTTATTATAATGAAATCATTTATGATTGATAACTCACAAAAAATAAACAGCATCAACAATAGCTCCAACGAATCGATAAATGCTTCGGAATGGTTTAGTCAACGCAGATTCTGATGAGCTCGACATTTTCATTTGTTGAGTTTACCTTTAGAGCACAGCTGTATTGAAAAATGTCTTTATTTTTTACACAAGTCGTAGGCAATAAACTTCGATATTACAATCGTATTGAAAATGATGAATTTCTTTCGCGTCAGTTTGACAATTCAGCAGCTGAGCTGACGTGTGTATGGTTCTGACTTTCTGACTAATGCAGATTGACAGTTTAGTTTTGATGGCAACAATGTTATTAACTTATCATGCTGTTTGGCAACAATGATCATGGGTGTGAGAGGGAAATTCGAAAGGCTCTTGCAGATTCTTGAATTTTAACTCAAACGACAAAAAAAAATGTTATGATAATTCAATCAAGTGGAAATGATCACAAGAGACTGTTTTTTTCTAATCACTATAAGTGTTTTATAAAAATAATCTTTATAAATAACAATGATGATAGAACACTTTTTAGGTTAGCGGCAGACAGTGTTCATTCTTTGGTGTTATTTACAACATCAATCCAAGATTTTTTCCAACCAGAAGGTGTTAAATAATTTTTGTCAAAACGTCTGGCGATACGAAAATGATAAGGGCGTGCTCGAAGAAGGTGTCGTTTACGCTCTGTGAAAATTTGAAGTAATTTCCATTCTTCTTAATTTTATTCGTTTCTCGTTTCAAAAGTTTACAAATTTCCATATAATAAACTTGATTTATTTTTTTTCTCCTGAATTTAGCTCTAAAATGTCCAAATTACGTATGAGTAACATGCCAAACCCGCTAGTTGCTGTGTGTCAAATGACTTCTACATCAAATAAAGATAAAAACTTTGAAGCTGTTAGCCACTTAGTTGCTGAAGCTAAAAGGAGAAATGCATGTGTAAGTAAATTCAATATTGAATTGTAATTGTCAGATAATTTTTATATTTTTTGTTCCTTATAGATTGCATTTCTACCTGAGGCGTGTGACTACTTAGCTGATAATAAAGCAGATGCTGTATCAATGGCTGAACCATTGGATGGCATTACTATAAAGCGGTATAAAGAATTAGCGCTAAAAGAAAATATGTGGTTGTCTTTAGGAGGAGTCCATGAAGCTGTTTGTAACATTTAATTACTGCATTAATTTATTTTATTAACAATTAAATTAATGAGTTTTATAAATATAGTTACCTGATAAAGGAAAGACCCAAAATTCACACATAATAATCAATAACAAAGGAGAAGTTGTATCAACTTATAGAAAAATCCATCTTTTTGACATGGAAAATAAAGATACTGGTGTTCGATTAATGGAGTCAGATTATGTTCAAAAAGGTGGTGAAATAGTTACTCCGGTATCATCACCCATTGGTAGGATAGGTTTGAGTATTGTAAGACAATAAATGTTTTGATTTTTCCAACTATAATCCTATGACATCAATAATTCATAATTAAAATTTTATAGTGTTATGATATGCGCTTCCCTGAATTATCTATTTGTCTTCGAAATATGGGAGCACAAATTTTAACATTTCCATCAGCTTTTACATACCAAACAGGAGCAGCACATTGGGAAGTTTTATTGAGAGCCCGAGCAATTGAATCTCAATGCTATGTTATAGCAGCTGCCCAAGTAGGAACTCATAACAAAAAAAGAGTTAGTTGGGGTCATTCAATGGTATAGTAAAAATTTTTTTATCATTATTATAACAACTACAGTAAAATCCACTGATTCTTTCTTTAGATAATTGATCCTTGGGGAACAATCATTGCTCAGTGTATGGAAAAACAGGGCGTAGCAGTTGCTGAAATAGATTTAGATATAATTGATAAAGTAAGAAGAAACATGCCAAATGAACAGCATAGACGAACAGATTTGTATCCTGCCATTTTACCATTAAAACATTGAATGTTCTATGCCATAAATACTTACTAATAAGTAACTTTATTAATTAGATGAAAATAATGTGATTATTAGCTGAGCAATATGTAAAGACAATTTCCTAATTAAGTTTTCAACTTAAGCTTGTATATATATTTTTATATTATAAAACGCAAATTTAATGGTTTTGTGATAATTTTAATAAACAGTTTTTTTCAAAGTGACAAAATACTTAAATACATCAATATATCATTTTTTTTCTAATATAAATTAATAATTAATCCAAATTAAAATAAAAAGTCATAGATTTAAATTAGCTAGAAGAACTTTGGGAGTACATATCAATGTCGTCTACATTTTTGTACTTTGACCCGAGTAAATCTTCATCTACACCATTTAATGCCCAATTATGTTCACAAATTTCTAATGCTTCCCATTCTGATTTGAATGCAGCTTTTGGATCAGGAGGCATAGACATAGCAGCTCCTGATACTTGATCTTGTAAATGCCTAGAAGTGTCAGCTGCATTGTTCTCTCCCAGAACCAAAGTATAAATTGATCTAAGTCCAAAAACATTCAAAAAATACCAAGAAGCGGATGATACCCAAGCAGCATCAAGAGTTACCAATTCAATTCCTCTTTGTAACATAGGCTTAAAACGTAAAGTTAATGGGAATGGTACTTTTGCTGTAAAATAAAAATTATAATTAATTTTTATGGAACTACCAAAATAAACAATAATAAAAAAATTGAAAAGCAGTAATTACTTGTAACAAAACCAGAAAACATCCAATTAATCCAACCACCAATTAATACCATAGGTATAACATTGGTAAGATTTCCTTTTAACATCTCACTAATCATGTTTGGATCTGACATAGGATTTTGAGTTACTGGAGCTCTGCGTTGGGTCTTAAAATATCCAGTTTCCTCATTATTAAAAAAGTGCCGCCTAGCTAGAAAAGCTGATTTTGGAATGTATTGGCCATTTTCTCTGAGCAACCTTGATCGTATCATAATTTGACTAAAAACCAATCAATCCAATTATCAAATTATAAAATCAAATAAACTTCAAAATTATATTAATTAGCCAATAGATCTTACCTGTCTTGAACTTGTGTGAGTTCAACTTTTTTTTGCGTTGAAAGCAATATTGAGACGTAATGCCTCACAATACCGACTAGGAAGGTTATCACGACTATTGGCAAAAATACCCAACCACGTATATTTGGGTCGAGCAAAAGTTCTGCCATTTTCGAGATTTAAAAAATTTTTTCTTGCTAAACAGTATTATCATAAGTTAATAAACAATAGTCACAGGTAAATCTGATAAATTTTATTTGGTATTTCTTTTGAGCTGCCACAACGACAATAGCGTCAATACCAAAAGCACAACAAACTCAGGCTGCTCAGCAGAATGAAAAATGCGACAGACGACGCATCAGTCATCGCAATCGTGGACGGTGCTCACTCACCGAACCGCCATAAGATGGTTTCATTTAAAAGTAGAGTGCGATTTTTTGAATGCATTGAATTTATCAGTAATGAGAATAGTCTGTGACTTAAGAATGTGCATTTCTTTATTTTGTACACAAATGTAACAAAAAAAATGCATTATGTACGACGCGTATAAAAAAATTCAGATGAAATATTTAAGAATGTATACAGTCCAAGTGCCCACCGACATATAAGATCATTTATTAATAACAATCTGTAAATTTCTGTATGTATTTATTAAGCCCAGTCTGACAGATATTCACTAAAAATTTTTTTATCAACCACCGCGGCGTTTTGTTAACAATTAATGTCAAAATAATGAAAAAATTTATTAATATCAATCTAATTTTTTCAGTAAATGTTAAGAATAACATTTAAAAACAAAAGTTGCAATTTTCATTATTTCTTTATAAGGTTTTTTTTTCAGACTGGAAAGTCGGTAAATAAATGTTGTCAGAGAAGGTCAAATAATCTTTGTGAATGTTATTCTTAACATTTACTGAAAAAATTAGATTGATATTAATACATTTATAGGGGTCATTATTTTGACATAAATTATTAACAAAAACACCGCGGTTGATAAAAAAATTTTTAGCGAATATCTGTCAGACTGGGCTTAATAAATACATACAGAAATTTACAGATTGTTAATAATAAATGATCTTATATGTCAATGGGCTCTCAGACTAATAGTGAAATGTAATATTGAGCAAAAAAATACAAATAAATGTAAAATTATTATCAATTTTGGACACATATTACTCTTATTTTTTATTACAACTGCAGGTTACTTGTTTTCGTACCTATTGTTAAAAAACACGAATTTCTATGATTACAGTACACATCTAAAAACGTTAGAGTTTATACTTTGAAGGATTTTTTATATTTTCCTGGTTATTAGTTAGTCTAATCTGCAACAATGGAATATTGATCTATTTTAATTATTTCTAAATACCTTTAATTTTTTTTTTTACCAAATTTTTTAAAACTCAATTCTTGCATAGATTTAATAATATAGATTAATTAAATAATAATTAAAATTGGAAATCCATAAAATAATATGTGAGAAAACGTGAAAAGTGTAAAAAATGTTATGTAATGTTTTAATTCACAATAATTTATCACAATACATACGATAAGGCCTTAATAAATTTTTATAAATGTATCGGTCGTCCGAAATCGATTGTAATTTCATGCATTTTATGATAGTTCCTAATTTAATATGATGGTTTAAATTCTTATTTTACGTTTTTTTTACATTTTTTCATCTGAGGTGAATTTTTTAACAATTTAATCTGAACAAAATAAATAATTTTTTATATTTTTGAGTGAGAAGAGAACAGGAATCATGACTGGTAAAAATAGTGGAATATACACAGCATATCTGTAAATAATAAAATTCGCTTGAGTATAACGTGTAATCAAACAATATTATATATACATTTGTTTCAGCCATAAAACGTACTTTTGATCATCTGGAAAATACAACAAAGCAAGCAAACTTGGGTCGGAGAAAGCTGCTTCAGAGACGACGAAAGCTTCTTTACTAGTAAGAAAGCCATTTACCAAATCTGCTTCGTCCAACAATTGAGCCGATTTTTTAACCAAATCTAAGGCTCTAGTAATTCTATTACCTACCGTATCCGTTATGACAATATTACTGATTTCCTTAAGTAATTTTGATAATGATTGCAAAGTTAACTTGGCTGAGGTCAGCTGCTCTATTGCTCTCATACGCAAGATATCATCGATTTCCCACAAGCGGAGTTCCAATCCGTAAGGATCAGCCACGTATACTCGTGGAATCGACATCTAAAGAATCGCAAAATTCCTTATTTAACACTTGAAACGGTACTTGATTTAAAAAAAAACTAATAATTCACTAACGCACCTTATCAGCAACACCTAGGAGAAGTTTTAAATGTTGCAAAAATACTCCAGTAACAAAGAGTTCATCTGGAGTAAATACTTTGTCGGTTTTGGTTTTGGTACAAAATTCATAAGACGGGTTGACTAATACTATTCCACCCCATCTAAATGAACGTTAATATTAGCGATTTCATTTAATTGCCAAGTAAATTATATGATTATTATTAATACCTTGGTGAATGGAAAGCCCTCGATCCCACGTCTTGTCGTTGACCATTTTGGTCATATATATACAGCGGTGCTTCGCTACACGGAACAATGTACATGACTAGATTTATCGTAGGGTGCAGACTCACTTGCGAAGCTGCAATAAAATTTAAGTTCGACTAAATATTAATAATTATATATCTTAATCTTAATGTACTTTGAAAATTAATTTCTAATTATTATTATTTGTAAATTATTTTGCAAATTATTTGAGTACTTTTATCAGTTGATCACTTTAGAGCTCAATGATCACTTTGAGAATTAATTACCGTGAGTGAATTTATTAGTTGATATTTTGAACATTGGCTATTGTCCAAATGCATAATAGATTAAAAAGCTCTAGCGAATTATTCACCTAATTTTATCAAACTTGAAGCATTAAAAAATGTTTAATTTATACGCACCGAGTTTCTTTTCGAGTGGAGTAATGATCTGAGGCAAAACATCTTCTGGCAAAGCATAATGTTTACCCCATTTGCTGGAATCGGCTAATTGTTTTGGTTTCACGCCCAGTGGTAACAGGTACAGCCATTGTGATTTAACAGAAAAATCAGCGATGTCTTTCAATCCCTGTAGAAACGGCTCGAAGTAATCTATACAAAAAAATTGCGATTGAATGAAAAAACAGTAGCTCAATGAACATGATTAATTATGAAGTAAAAATTAAAATTAGGCAAATAATATTTACTTGGTACAATGTTCGCAATACTTGAATTGACTTTCATTTCTTCCGGCTGAGGATTGACGATAGTGAGGAGAATATCGTAGTTTGGACTAGCAGGAAAACGTTGACGGTTCTCCGGATTCAAGCTGAATTTTTCTGGCTCGATTATAGCATTTCGAGTCAGTGATAGCGATGGCTCCCGATAAATCCATTGACGAATTACTTTGGCCACGACTCCGCGATCTAGAATTTAAACGCACGGAATTTTAAATTTAACTAATTTTCAAAGCATGTTGTGAATCTTTTATAGCTTACCTGATTTTTCGGAATAATAAATGGCCCGATGATTGGTGACCCACACATCGATATCTTTGCCAAGAACTTCTGGCTTTACCTCTAAAATCATAAGATCTCCAGGCTTGAGATCAAACGTGGAAATAGATCGATCCAAATCGGCGACTGATCTAGCTCTTAGTATAGAAGTATTTTGATAACTAAAATGCGCTACGGTCATTTTGTAAATGTCTGTAACAATTTGAAATTTTTCTAAATGAGCACTTACTCGTATATCATGCGAAAAATCGATAAACATCAAGTTTTGCTTACCGATCGACCCGGAGTGCGTTAGCCTCCGCATGAATTCGACGGCGAGATCGGCGCTGCGCTCTTTAGTCGCGCAGCCGAGCAACACGTGCATATGCAGCCTGACATCAACGCCTTGAAGTGCGCTTATGGCTCGATGATTAACTGGAGCTCGGGGCACAGCCGTGGTTTCCCACCAAAGAGGCAAACCGACGCCTAGAAGTAGTACTGCGAAGGATATGCTGGCGTAAATTCGGCATCGTTCTGAAGCAACAAGCGAGTTTTATTAAGCTTTGGATGTTTTATCAATATTCTATATACACCGTAAATTTAAATGTTAAGCAGATTGATAATGTTTCACGAATAATGAGAAAAAAAGTGCAAAACGCAGATATGAGAAATACGCGCAAATTCGACTTGAAAAAGAGATTATTTTTCATCAGGATTGCAGAACCGCCATGAGTGTATATCCGGAACGAGCCGGATGAAATAGCAGCAACATTTTAACAGGGAGAGCGAAAGACATTCAACAAACTTGCACGCAAGCTCAGCTCGTACGTACACTCACAATTATATATAGGCAATGCACCGCTTCGGCCAAGAATATTACAAGTCGAATTCGTTGCACGCAGACTTACATAGACAGAGGCACGAGTCTGCACGTGTGCGTACGAATGTATATACAAATACACGCTCCCTTCTCGTTTTGCAATTCGCAAACGGATTCGAAAGCTTAGCTGCTAGTCGAGCCTCACGCATTATGCGCGCTACGTGTGTATATGTAGATTCGTTTGGCGTCGAATATAGGTGCCCGCTTACGATTTTCACGAGCGCGCGCGCGCGAATGCCTTTATACACGCAGCGCTGCACTCTGTCTGTGTCTCGCGCGCGCTGCATCTCAGTTTTTCTTGCAACGTTTACCTCTTTTTTTTCGTTCTTAGTCATTTTTATTGAGATTGATATATAACGAAAAGCAGTGCTTATTACAGGCTGAATATAATTTAACATGAGGTTTGGACTCGCGAACTCGCGAAGGGGTGCTACAGCTCCACGCTATCGACGACTCTTTCGTTGGTGAAATTTGTAACGCGTGAGTTCTTCCAAGTGTTATAGATCGTCCATGATCAACGACTTTGTGTAAGATGTAGTGGATTTTGTTTGCATGACAGCAAACAGTTTTAATTGTGTTCAAGAGCGTGGTCGGATAAAACTATACTAAACAAATTTTTTATTCAATGCTTATCATTCATTGCATTTAGTTTCGAGTTTTAATAAAAATAATAATCTTACTTTTTTTAACTTTCAAACCACCTTTTATCTTTGATTGATCAACGCTCAAAAAATTTCATGAAACGTTATGGAGTATTTATTTTAGTTTGCTTTCTTGTACTCAAATTTTATAACACATCTTAAATTAATTCAAAAAAAGCATTCACTTTATTTTCGATGCTTTTTTACATTATTAATTTTGATAAACTTAAATTTTATTAAACAATCACGATTTACAATGAATTCAGCGAATGTTTCATATCACGTAATAATCTTTCGAAAACAGCATCTTCGTAAATAATCATAACGAGATGGTAAAAAGTTTTTAAATAAAATGTCAATATCTTTTTAATTATACAGACTATTTTGAATGCAAAGATTTACATTTAGAGACAATTTCAACAAATGTGTTTGCCAGCATAAAAATGATAAAGAGAACATGTCTTACGATTTTTTTAATGCATTATTCATAAGATTAATGATAATTACTCGCCTGAACTTCTGAATGAATCAAATTGCAATTAAATATAACATCATCGAAGCTCGTTAAAGTTTAGTCACACAATCGAATCGACAAAAATGCATTACGCGTCGCAATGAAAGACATACATCATCGGTATGTTAAGGATACCAAGACAGTTCCCATCCACACGTAAACATCTTTTGCTTGAATTTCATTTGTGAGCACTTCCAAGGATAAAAGTGTAAGGAGCTCGAATCAAGCGTCCTTTTTTAAGATTCTGATATTGAAGGCTGCTGTAAAAGCCTGTTACTTTCTAAATATAACAATATCAAGTTCGTCAACTTGGTCAAATTGTTGATGGTAAAAGTCGAATCATATTTAATACGATCAACGTTGAGCGTATCCGATATATTTCTGGCGACGTTCCTAACATGTCATCATCGTATTATGCTCCGTTCATTAATAAAATAAGCGTCAAGTGAACATTTCATCTTTATGGATATCTTATGCCTATTAGAGTTATTTAGAATCAGAATTACATTTATTTATGACTTTAACAATTACGTTGTAAACCGATAAAAGCAATAATTTTGAAAATTCGTAGTAAATATTATGTACTTATCCTCGTTACAAGCTTATTATGATTCTATTTGGATTTACATTATGAACGATGCGTGACGTACACTATTCTATGAATATGTTAATGGCTGCGCTAGTCAGTAAATTCGATCAAATACATTGTTATATTTTTGTAATTTCACACGGTGTAGTAATGTCCACAAAAAAGATATAGTTTCAGATGTGTAATTGAGAGAATGTGATCAATAATATGATAGAATTTATCAAGCAATTATCACTGCCTTAATCATGAACGATGATGTAAGTCAAATTTTAAAAATGAAAAAAAGTTCACTTAATTACCGTATAGAGGCTCGACTTCGAGGAATTCTCATTGTTATCAAACAAATAATTACTTCAATCTATACATTTTTATTACGATATTATTGTAGTTTGTTGATAATGTAGCTGACTTGAGAGATAGAGAGAGAGAGACGAAGAAAAACGAAGTAAAATAACATATCAGACTCACAAGGTTCTTGCCTTGTGAGGTACATAATGTTTCCTTACGTCCCTTCATAGATTAAATATCATTCAAGTAGGTTAATCCAGCTATAATTTTTCAGATAAATGGTACAGATTCAAAGTATATATAAAGAGTGGTGTATCTGTCGAACTTTGCGCCGACTTTAAGAGTCGAATTAAATTGACGCCATGTACATCGTCATATGTTCATAGAGACACGAAAGTGTGTGGTATTGTAATGCGTCTTTGAATGAGCAAGTAGTAGGGATCGCTGTACGCGCATCAGTGGTTCGTTTTACGCGCGGAATACAATGCTCCGGCGACGAGTGTAACGAACACATAGTTTAACGACCGTAGCTCTTAGGCTGTATACCGCGACATACACACAAACACACATACGCAAATAACACACTATTCGAGCTTCTCTATACTTTCTTTCATCTAAAATATCTTTCATAATCATATTTTTTGGTTTACATTGATCAATTTGGTATGGTACACGGATATATCAAATCAATCAAGAATTTGAAAGCACAAACCCAGTTGATTCAGTGAATTTCGGTGTATTGAGGGAATAGTTTAAAAAGTGTGTATTAAAAAAAAAAAAATAGTGATCATTGACGAAAAAATTAGTATAAGTATGTTAGTAACGGTAAGTCAAATCGTAGATGAGTTTTTCGAACGAAACTTCTTTTTCATTATGTGAATATGCGGATTATTTCATATTCAAAATTTCTATTCACATTCAATACGTTTATACATGTTTTAATAGATTAAAAACTTAATATATTTTGTTAATTGAATGTCACAAATCATGACAATGAAAATATTTATAAAAAATAACTATTACCGCAACAAACGAACTTGTCACAAGATACAATTCATCGATCAAACCTCGTAAGTGATGAATAACACAATTATTTAGAGATTGTGCTTACATACATTGCACATAAATGTTTTAGTGTTTGAAATAATAAAAGAAAGAGTCTTGAAGCTTGTATTCATGTATTACATGCATCAATGCCAAATTTATTCCTCAATTGTCGAATTCATGATTGTACCGCGTTAAATGATACTTCATTTTAAATTTTAACTTAATTTACCATTAATCAATGATCTAGTCTACATTAATAACACATTATACTAAAAATGCCGATTTCTTTGGCTTTATATCAATTTAAGGGTACAATGACTGATCCAGAAGAGATAAAAATGGATCAAAAACAAATTAATGGAATCAGTGTAGATGTTGAATCGGATATAAAAGGGTTAGTAAACGTTCCATATTCAATTCTGTTACAATTAGATATTACTATGCATCAGTAATAATGATTAGGCAATTTCACAGTATGAATTAATAATTCAGTGATGTTAAACATTCATTTTACATTTTTTTTTAAAGATCTAATTTGTCTGATAAGATCTGTACTTCAAAAAAATTGTATCAATTATCATTTCAAGGCTTTTGAGTAAATTTTAACTTATTTTTAAGACAACTGGTACATAATTTTTGTGATATTTTAAAGGATTGCTGGAAGCGATAAAAGGACACCTAGGATTGCAGCAAAAAATGCCAATTTCTTCGAGTTATTGGGGAACTTCGTTATGATCTATTGGAAATCGATTATAATCGTACTATGGCCTATTGTTTTGCTACCACTGTTAATATTTACAGATCACACGGTAAATATCGCCATAATTATAACTAATATGAAGTGGCAATTTTTTATTCATTCCTTGAATGCACGATTGCTTTCAATTACTCTTTGTTAAAAATATTGCAGTAACACTAAAGCATTACGAATCATTGTATTAACTTCCGCATTTCAGAAACAAATGTTGGTAAAAACCAGATATGCGGTTAATTTTTATCTAGAGCCGATTTTTCATTGCTATTGTTATCGATCGAGTGTTATTGTTGAATAAAAACAGTATAAAAAATACTGCATTTAAATGGAATTTCGTAAATTGTTCGCGTTAGGATAAAAAAACAGCCTCGTTGTATGCATTCGCTTGTCGTGTGGTTTGAGATACCAAAATGTACAATGAGTGAGATACGATCGTTCATTGCTCGGCTTCTGAAATGGTCTTTTTTCTCGTCTATATAGTCATAACATGTATAACACAAGTTGCTTTCGCGTCACACGAACATATATATTCACGCAGACGCAAGAGATAATCTTGATCGACGTTGTAAAGCATGAGAAAATTCCTTGTAAAACACATGTCAGTACATGTAGGGTCAGCGAATAATAATATACATACGCTGCTCAATTGCGCGCAATGTTACGTATAGATTCGTCTAAACAATATGAATAGCTCTCGGAGTCGATCTATTGAGAAAAATGCTTGACTTTATCTTTAGTTAAAAAGATAAATATCGTGCCATATATATATATATATATATGCAAGTCATAAAAGCACGTGGATAAATGTATGCACATGTCAATCGGTAAAAGGAATCAGCTGATTTTAATGAATTTACCTATATGATATTTTTATTGCCTACTCTTACAGATGTACCGATGTTTATACACAGTAGGCGTGATGGCGATGTACTGGGTCACGGAGGTTCTGCCATTACCGGTCACCGGCCTCATACCGATTTTCCTCTATCCGCTCTTGGGTGTAATGAGCACGTCGGACACGTGTAAATGTTATATAAACGACACATCGATGATGTTCGTAGGAAGCCTGGTAATCGCGGTAGCGATCGAGCATTCTGGCGTGCACATGAGGGTTGCCCTGATTATTATCAGGATCATTGGCTGCAGTCATCGAAAGTACGTTTTTTTTTCACGCCAACTTACTCACATACAGTATTTTTTATTTTCACGTGACTTTATACACAGATTGAGTTTGGGCTTGTTTGTTGTGACAATGTTTATTTCAATGTGGATATCCAACACTGCTGCTACGGCTATGATGCTGCCGATCGTCAAAAAAGTTCTTACGGAATTGGAAACAGTACGAAACTTATATATTAATGAGTAGCTTTTTCTTTATTTGATGAAAAACTTCGCGGTGATTTTCAGCAAGGTTTAGGAAAAATGTTCGAAGAAAAAAAGGACGAAGAAGAATCGGAACCGTGAGTAAATGATTGTTTTAAATCATAATAAATTTATCGCCAGAATGACATTTTATACCTTCAATCCGTTTCAACAGAAAAAAGAAACCAACAAAGCTGACAATGTCGTACTACATGGGTGCAGCGTACGCCTCATCAATAGGTGGAATCGGTACACTTGTGGGTAGTGGTACGAACCTCACAATGAAAGGATTATACGAAGCGTAAGTACAGATCGACGCTTTTATCGTGACAATAAAGATTGAATATCTCAATTAAGGACATTTTTTTCTTCTTATCGCAAAGACGATTTTCTAAGGGTCCAGGTCTCAATTTCGCTGCTTGGATGGTATATGCAGTGCCAGCGATGCTCGTCATAGGCGTACTGACCTGGCTTTGGCTGCAAGTACTTTTTATGGGTCTGTTTCGCAAAAATAGCAAAGATGCCAAGGCTGTTAACATTGGCGAGGAAGGCGAACGTATAGCTGCTCGAGTCATCGACAGCAAGTACAAAGAATTGGGACCAGTCAGTTGGCATGAAGGATCTATTGCATTTCTTTTTATTTTGATAGTGTTACTGTGGTTTTTCCGGAAACCTGATTTTATTCTTGGTTGGCCAATTTTTATAACCAATCAGTACGTTCAACAAAACATGAAAAATTATCATTAATACTTTTCTTTTAATAAAATTGTTTTTTTTTTTTATAGAGAAGTAAAAGACTCAACAGCGGCAATTGGTTTGATAATTCTGTTGTTTATCATACCATCACGCTTAGATTTTTTTCGGGCTTTCAGTTCTGATCCAGATCGGCGTCCTATCAAACCTGCACCAGCTTTGATCAGCTGGAAAATAATCAATGAAAAAATGCATTGGGGATTAATGTTTGTTCTCGGAGGTGGTTTTGCCATAGCAGCTGGTAGTCAAAGTTCTGGTTTGTCAAGAATGCTTGGAGAGGCCTTGAGTGGACTGAAAAGTATGAATCCTATTTGGATCATGATAATTGTTTTTATATTCTGTGAAACAGCTACTGAACTCACATCAAATGTAGCAGTAGCTAATATTATTTTGCCTGTCTTAGCAGAAATGGTGAGCTATGTATTTTTTATATTTTTATATCAATGCTATCTCTTGCAACAGCTTGAGATAGCAAATGAAAGTAATAAATATTCAAATGGTTTATTAATGTAACATTACAGTGTGTTGCTATCAAAATCCATCCATTGTATTTGATGGTACCTGCAACACTTGGCTGTTCATTTTCATTTCATCTTCCAGTAGGTACACCACCGAATGCAATTGTTAGTGCTGCTGGAAAAATTCCTACAAAGAACTTGATTATTGCTGGAATTGGACCTAGTATTATAACAGCAATATTTACAGTGGGGACATTTGCTACTTGGGGAGTATATAGCTTTGGATTACATGAATTTCCCAGTTGGGCAACTTTATAACAAATTTTTTATGCTTTAAAATGATTTTTATGAGAAATATTATTTTTTATAAAAGATAGCATGCATGCTTATATTTATGAATTAAATTAGTTAAATGACATTATAAAAAGCATAATTTTTTAATGCAACTTAATCTAATTTTTTTAAGTCATGAGTCTCAGATACACAAAAAAAATGTCTGCATGAAACGAAAATAATTTTATAATAAATAACTATTATTTCAAGAGTTAAAAAGTAAAATAAGTGCTGGGCATTATGAATTATGAATACAAAATATTGAGCAGAAAAATCATTTATGTATCAAATAAAGTACTTTGTTATAACACAATGGTTTTGTACATAATTTACAATTAACTTCTGACTGATATTCTGTAAGTTCTTGAATAAGTAGAGTAGAAATGAACTTTTAAAGCTTAATTATGAATAAGTAAAAAATAAACATAAAATAAAAATTTAGATGGCAGTTTATTTATATTGACTTACGATCCGTAGGTGTATCGTGCCCTACAATTCCATCAACCTCCGCTTTCTTTTCTATTTCTTCATCAGACATCTTTATTTTGACGATACTTTCATGAATTTCACATCAACATTAACAAAAATTTTGAAACTTCTTTAAGGTTAAAAATGTTTATCATACAGATAAACTCAAATCCAACGTAGTTTTTAAAATTATTTGTTTAGTTAAAAAGTTAAATTTAGTTTACACTTCATTCATGACACTTATTAATAATCTTATTCATACTAATTTAAAAAAAAGCTAATCAATCTTTCACATAGTTTTGATAGAAGTCTAACTCTAAGATCAGCTGCTTTAAAAGTACAAATACTTGATCTGCGCAATACGAGCAAAATAATGATAGAATTGCGCCATAAATCATAATCATAATATGACCATATAATAATTGCGGTTTCTGCTACACGCGACATATAGTATATAGTAGTCGCTTAAAATAAATCGCAACTAGTAATTACTGTATACTTGAACCAATAAGTATTGTTTCTTTAAATCTTTAAAATATAAGGAAACCTCCAAGAAGTTTTACAAAAATTTCTTTCAAAAATGGCCAAACTATCTGATACAATCAAAATAGGTAGATGATCAAACCTTATAAACTGCATAAAGAATAAAAGATTATGTTGCACAGTAAAAATAATTTTTCAATTGCAGAAGGTGCATTGGAAGAAGAACCGAAGCGGGCATCGTTAGTAATATTTGGTCGAGATCTTTTCCAAATTCCGTGCTTCAGAACTACTTTTTTATATTCTATATCATCTTATGTTGGTGTCAGCCTTCTCACATTTTTATTTACCAGCAAACCTAAAATGTCATCTCACGTGGGTTTTGTTTCATTTATGGCTGTAACTTTTGGTTATTTTACAAAATGCAGAACTGATCTAGCAAGAGAACGACTTCAAATTGGTGAAGTACAAAAAGCGCTTCTTCCTAAATCTGAAAATAAATTAGAAGAAACAAATAGACCAGTTCTAGACGATGCATAAAACAAGATATTCAACTAATTTTTTGTAGCTTCAAGTGTTTGTTTTGATATTAATGTACAAAATGTAAATAATTATACCTTGTACAAGAATTCTTAATTTTTAAATTGCATAATTGTATAGAGTAATAAAATGATGAAAAATATCATAATTAAGATTATAGTTTATTGTCATACTATTTACAACTATTTTTGCTATAACGCCTTAATTTTATTTGATAATAAAATTTGGATAATAGAATTATATGATCTTAAACTTGCTTGCCTTAAAAGTGCATTTCAAGAGGTATTTTTTTATATTATTTAATACATTATTATAAGTTGCTGTCCAATGACATGACATTTACAATAGTCCTTGTCTTTTTAAATCTTCATATGTTTTTCTATTGACCACATTGCCAAGAGAATCTTCAAACTCTTCTTCTTGTTCTGGTTGCCACCTTTCAGTTTGTTTTTGTAATTTTAATTTTTCCCACAATGCAAGAGCATCTTCAATTTGTGTCACATTGGCAAAGTGGGCGGTATTAGGAATGCCTAGACATCGCATGCCATGAGCATGTCTCCATTCAGCAAAGTGACGCTGGAATGCTTTTGGTCCTTTGTACATAAAGTTACCACAAATTTCACAATTGTAGCTTATGTTTAATCCATGCAGTTTGTACAACCAATAAGGAATAGGTTTTCCATCCCAACCTAGAGGTAAATTCTTTGGATTGTAGGGAATATCGCTATCATCTTCTTCTTCGGATTCACTTGCACTGGCCTCAACATCAGAATCACCTCGTTCTCCTTCTGTACGAGCTTGTTTACGTTGTACATTTTCTTTTGTAGCTGTTCTTTGGCTTGAAACCAATTCAGCAAGTTTATACACTTGTGCTTCTAAGCATGCAATTTCCATTTGTTTTTCTGCATTTTTCATTTTTCCTTGTCGTCTTTGCTTCTTTTTAGCCAAGAGATTCGGATCTAAAGATGCTTCTCCCTTAGTGCTAAATAATCTTTGAGCTCTTTCTTCCAATGTACCACCACATTTTAAACCTAAAGCCAACAGTGCTGATTTCAATCTGTCAAGACCCAAAGATGCTAGTTCTTCCCATGATGAAAAAGCTGAAAGATCTAAATGTGCTCCAATATTTGTTAAAGCACTTTCAGCTTCTTTTGGCCAACCAGGAAAAGTATTTTGTTCCCATTGCGATAAAAATTCTTTATTTGCTTCTTGTAAATCATTAGTTACATCATGAAGAGGTCTAACTCTGCTTAGAAAGTCCATGAGGTACTCAAGCAGAGCTTCAACATATTTTTTGTATTCTGCATTCTTCTTATCTTTAGGAATATCAAATAAATGATCAAATATTGTTAAATACGTAATATAATCAACTTTTTCAACACCCTTTAAATTGATGTATTTTTCATAGCACTCATGTAGATCCAAATATTTTCCATATCCCTCTTCATCAGTAAAGTCTATAAGATTTGCATTTTCTTCAGTTGGGTTATCTCTAAGCCTCGCTAATTCTTCAAATTCTACTGACATGGGTACACTAATTTCATTAGGGTGTTTGCGATGAAACTCTTTGATACTTTCCAGACGATTGTAAAACTCTGTAAACTCATTTGGTCCTGAGAGAGCTTGAATCTGAAAAATAGAACAAATAAAAATCAGTATACTGATAATAATTAAAAAATAAAAATTATGAATATGTCAGTGTAAGTCAGATGTTTGCCTGCTGATTTTGTGTCTAATAATATTACACTAATCATTTTACCTCTTCCTTCCTTTGCCCATCCTTGTCTTCATACAATTCTAACAAGCTCTGTGAGCTGTCCATGTACTGGTCAAGAAGTAATTTTAAGCGATGCTCCGAATTGATTGTTTCTCTGTGACTAGGTTTTTTCAGAAGCTTTAGCTTTTCTTTAACCATAGCGTCAGTTAAACGTTCACGTTCTTCGTGACGACGACGCATTTGTTCTAAAATAGTTTCCATTATTGTTTTAGATGTTTGGTTTTGAATCAATACAGATGAATTAAATTATAGTAATGATACTGTTCACGCTCAGATTGTCTGAATTCTAGTAAAAAACGAATTTTTTATTATAGGCTAGGCGTGCAACCAACAGACAACAGTAACATGTATCGTTTATCTCGTATTCGCTCAAACACCGGGCCGGGAAGGGGGGGGGGAGTCGAAAGAGGGGAGGACTGTTCACTGGTAAGCTGGCATTGGCGATCCGGCGCTGCACATATACTGAATTTGAAATTTAATAAAAGCAATAAATATAGTATCGTCTTTAAAGTTTTTCTTTGCTGAACAGTTTTTATCAACTGTTCAGAAAAAATTTTAAGATAATTTTTAAATAAAATTTTTAAAATTTGTATTATAGTAGCACCTTTTATTATTTTCAATGTATTGCATCTTTTGCCTTAAAAAATCCTAGATAATTCTAGAAAATTGTTGTTTGAAATTGAACAGAAAATTTTTTAAAAATATTTTCACGTATTCATAAAAACTAAATACTAGTATCACATTTACATTAAGTGCACTTCTTACAGTCAATATAAGTAGGTACCATTAAAGGATAACCATATTCAGATAGCATTCGAACTTGAATATGCTTCACCATTTTTTTGTATGCCTTATGCCATTGGCAAAAAGTCGATTTTGATATATACCTGGAATGAATTAAAGTCAAATGTTTATTAGCCTTTAGTATTAATTAATAAAGACTAAATTAAGCTATAATTTTTCATACCAGCTGCCCAAAAGTGACTTTTACCCTCCCGCTGCGATTCGAGAACGAGAAAAATATATAAAGGATATCTCGGCTGGAAAACTCGGCTTCACTTCAGCCATTATAATTACACATGCCCTAGGACTTTTCTATTTTTCACGACCTAGGGAAGCAATATAATATTTAATATTAATGTATCAAAAGTAGCTTTTTCCGGATGCTGTGCAGAACGGAAAATGTTATTTTCGGGCGACAAGGTATGAAAAATAGCTCTATGGTGATATTTTTAATTTAAATTATTGGAAATTACATGTGTAATGACTCAAGAAGAGTATGAAGATCCGAAAGCCGTTTTTTCTTTGGTAAAGTGCCTAGGTAAGTAGTGAAAGATAAAAAATCCACATCATTGATTTCTGAATTACTTATTACCCACTGTTTTATTTGCATTCTTACCTAAAAGAAAATTATTTTAATATTTCAAATTTTTATTAAAATATTTTCAACAAAGAAACAATTTAAAACTTACATTTTCTATTGGTAAATCAAGTAGACATCGTACAAGATCTGTCAATATTTCATTATGTTCTTTAATTCCATATGATGGATCAAAATAAATGGTTGCATTTAAAGTTGACTTAGAAGTTTGACTTTCCTGTTGAGGTATATCCGCATTTGTTTCATTTTTATTTAATATTTTAGACGTAGATGATTCAACAATTAATTTTGTTTCTTTTTTAACTTTTCCTTGCATTTTAGTTTTATTGTTAATTTTTCTTTTTGCATTCTTTAGAGGTTTTTTTTCTGGTTTGAATATATTCCATCTTTTAAGAACCATGTTTTGCTTTTCATTTTGAACTGGTAGTTTCGATTTCTTTTTGGCATCGCAGTATGATTTGACTTCGTTTTTAATATCATCTGGTAAAGCTGCTAAGTATTCTGGATCAACTTGGGAAAAACCAATATCCTTATTAATTATTAAAGTTTCATTAGGATTATTACATTCAACATTTTCATTTTGTTTTGAATCATGGATTGTAGATTCCTGTTGTAAAATTTCATCAGAATTTTCATTTTCATTATTTTCTTTGTATTGATCTATTATTTCATTTCTTATATCTACTGGTAATTCGATCAGTACTTTCAAATCAATTTCTTTAATATCAGGTAAATTCATTTTACCAACCCTATTATTTGGTTTTTTTTGTTTAAAATATTGTAAGTGAGTCATTTGTTTAAGTTGACTTGAAGTATTTGAACTTGAATTTGCTACAGGTTTATTCTCTGAGATATTCCGAGTTGCAACAATGTTTTCCAACTTGGTTTCTTGCTTCTCTTGTTTGTTTGGATTTTCGTAACTACATCTATTCATGTTCATTTTATTTAATAATATCTGTTTTCCTAAGAACTTTTGCTGTTCTTTTAATGTATCAGATTTTGTATCAGATTTTGTATCAGTATTATTTGTTTCATGTTCATTATTAGTAACTTCCCTGATATTTACTTTTTGTATTTTTGATGGACTGTTATTACTCAATTTATTATGGTTAAAAAAAGTTGATGCAGGAACATTTTTCATCTCCATTTTATTGAAATATGTTTCTAGAGTAGGACCACTGGGTTTTAGTTTTGATTCAAGTTTTGAAATTTGAATTCCTATACCTCTTGCATCCTCAGGATTCTGATTAAATTGATTCCAAAGATTTATAGTTTCTCTAGAAATGTTCCAAGTTTAAGATAAAAACATTTTTGTTTGATAGATTAAAAGATAAAAGTATATTCTTAAAAATAGTATGTACGTTTTTTATTTTACCTTGCAATAATTACAGAATCATCAGTATGTGCAATAAGATTCTTAGATTTGTTAAAAGTGTCACATATACCATGTCCCATGAATTTTCTTGGCTCTGGAGCCTCTTTTGATTTGAACATTACTTTTAAAGTAACACATTTTCCTTTGCAATTATTTTTCTTCAATCTATCACTGACTTCTTCACTCAGTTTTTTAAGAAATGTATAAGCTGAATTTGTATCTTTAAATCTTATACCATAATTTACCTCTGCAGAAACAGACTTTCTTACATGTTCCAAATTTAATTTACTGTTATCTATTCCTCGACACATGTTGTATAATTGTTGACCAGTTTTCTTACCAAACTCTTTTTGTAATACATGGACAGGAATTACTTCTAAATCTCCACAAGTTTTAACATTCAATTGACTAAGTTTATCACTTATTGAGTAACCAACACCTATACAAAAAAACTTTCAGATAAGAGAAATTCAAGTCTATTTTCATATTATTGAAATGATATTTTACCTGGTAAATCTTTGACACTTAAGTTTTGAATAACAGATCTGACTTCATTTCCATGTAAAAAGTATTGGCCATTAGGCTTAGCTTTTTTAGTAGCGATTCTTGCTTGTAGTTTATTTTCTCCAAAACCCGTTGAAACTGTGCAACCAGTTTTTTCTTTTATTTGATTTCTTATCACAGTTGCAAATTCTATTGGTGTTAAACTAGTTTCTTGTAAAATTTTACTACAATCCACATACATTTCATCACAGCTTACAGCTTCTATATCTAAAGTATAAGACGCGATTGTATTATATAAAATTTGTGAAACTTC
Source organism: Trichogramma dendrolimi (assembly GCA_034770305.1). Lineage (NCBI taxonomy): Eukaryota > Metazoa > Arthropoda > Insecta > Hymenoptera > Trichogrammatidae > Trichogramma > Trichogramma dendrolimi. Next base: position 1,064,130 of record JAPMIB010000014.1, read on the forward strand.
TTTATAGGCTTCAAAATCATATCGAATAGTTTTCAAATTTGGACATAATTTTAAAGCTTTTCCTAAGAACATTCCATTTTTGACACCAGCTTTTCTAGCTTCATATGAACATGACGCTACTTCTGACATAGATTCAATTTCATCATTGGATGAACCCTGCTTATTCCCTTTAGCATGGGCAACAGCTATTGGAAATCCTTTTAATTCTGGGTGTTTGCGTAAACCTACTGATACAAAAAAACAATCCATATCTATGTGCATTATTGTTGTAATTGTACTGGAAGAAAATGATACTTTAGATTTTACTTTAGGTTCACTGTAATCATCAAAAAGATCTTCTTCAGAGTCTGAATTATTTAATGTATTATATAAAATAACTTTATCATTTTTATTGCAACTTGATTGTTTTTTCAAAGCTTCTAAGCCTGGAAATTTTCCATCACTAGTATCTCTTAACTCATTAATATAATCTTTAAACATTGCACCCATGGTAGCAATATGATGCAGACGAGAGTTATTGTAAAATTCCGTTATGAACTCAGGATTTTTCGTACTAGTTACCTCTTCCGAAGACTTTTCTACAATATCTGACATTTTGTTATGAATGTTTGTTACTTTTAAATTTGTTTTGGTATTGTAAGAAGTTGAAGTAGATGATTTTGGATTGTTGGTGATATGGTCCTGAACTTTAGTTTGCTTTGCCATTTGAAAAAGTGATGGCTGAGTTTCTGTACACTGTGAGTAAAGAAGATATTTTCTATAATCAAGTAATTTTCCTGCCTTGATACTGTCTGTTATCCATTCAGGTTTGCAAAGTGGCAAAGGATTTTGAGCTTTTCTGTAAGATACTATTTTTGTGTAAGGTAAATTTGAAGCAATCATATGAGTAGTGGTTTTAGATCTCAAATAATGATGATAAATTCCACCATGATCCATCATCAAACGTTTTAATTCATCTGCCGTAGGATTAGTATATCCATTAACAAAAATTGCTATCCCATTGAAAATGTTGGAGGTTGGTTCAGCGAATTCAGATTGGGCTGCTTCTTGAAATTGTTCTTCAAGTTTGGCTTTTTTAGCTGTCATGTAATCACTCTTAAAAAGAAAATATTGATAGTAAATAAACATTGCAACGAAGAAAAATCTAAAAATAAAGTAACTTACCCAATCCATTGCATACAAAAGCTCCTTTCGTTGATCAGCCCAAGCTGACTTTTTTTTATTGCGTAATGCCATAATAGTAAATTCATTAAAGCTTTTTTATTTGACGAATTCCGTTTATTTTTTATGAAAAATTTTCAAGTTTATACATGCGACTGTAGGAACTGACATCAGAAGCTTGTTTACGCGCTATAAGATTGACTATATATATATATATTTATAATATGATCGGTAACATTGATTTCTTTGGTACCGATTAAATTTAATATATATCTGTCTGATCGTTGAATTATATAAGTTGTGAGACTACATAGTACATACTTGTGACTGTGGTCTGTGAGTGAGGTGGTGCCTCGCGGCAAAATTAAATAATCGTTCGCCAAGATAAGTAATACTGAAACGCAGGGCTCTGTACAGTAGGTATTTATACTAGATGTAACTTGGCAACAGGATTCAAAGCATTGAAATAAATTTAAATACATAAATCTATAATTTTTGATTCTATGACCTTTTTTTCTTAAACTTTACGATTCTAAAAAAGATCAAAAATCGTCATTTTTTGTTGTAGATACTTTACGAAATATTTCTTTTTTTTGTTAAAATAATGGTAAAAACAATAATAAAACAAAAATGGCAAATTTTGACCATCTAATTAGAAGGAAAAACTGAAAATCTTAGTTACCAATATGTTTACATATTAGTCATATCACGCCGACTGTGAGACAATCAAAATTATTTTGTACTACGGACTCCGTCCCAATTTTCGCTCTTGTTCGTATATTCAATCAATAATCAATATGAAAAATTTAATTTTTCACAGAAAAAGTTGAAACGTATTGTTTGGATGTCAAAAACCGATATTAAAGTTCGATTCCATATACATAATTAATGCAATGTTGAGTAGAAATTAGGACAAACCTTACTTATGGTCACTTGGGAAATAGAATAAGAGGTCAGTTTTTAAATAGAAATTAAACAAGCTATTCAACTATGTTTTAGATATCTTTTAAAATAATTATTATCCACACTTCACTAGAAAATATCAATACAAATGAATTAAATAACACTGGCCATCACTACTCATTGTTAAAATTCAACGACGACCGTAAGTAATACTTGTAAATACAGATATAATTTTATTAGCTTTAAATAATTTTGGTGGTTGTGATACAAAAAATAAAATAGGAACGAAGAAAAAGGCATTTGATTTGTCTGTAAAATCAAAAAGACGCTGCTTGTTCATTAACTAGAAAATTTCCTCTTAATTTTCATAAATCCTTGAAATCATTTAATAAAAATAAATATTATTCGTTGTTAGAATATTACTATTTTTATTTAAGCTATACAAAATTGAAAAGTTATAATAACTGAAATAAAATATTTTTAAGACAATATTTTTCCATTGACGAACATTAATTTTTTCCCAGTGAAGCCAGACATAAAACAATTATCAAGAACAATTATTATCAAGTAAAAAATATTGATATTTTTTGCGAGGAATATTTATTAAAATTTTAATAAAATCCCATAATCCCAAAAAAGATATAAAAATACTCGTTTCGGTATTTTCAAAATGTTGATACTTCACATGACCATATGTGAACGATGTACTCCGGTGCACAGCTTTTTGAATTTTGAACCAGTTGAATGAATTCACAAAGAAAATGTGTTATGTACTCGATCGTGGGCCGACTGTTATATGTTTGGGATTCCGTACATAGAGAAGAAGGAAAGAAAGAGAAGAGCTGGAGAAAAGATTTGCACGAAAGCTATTATATTCGGTCTTTTGCCCTCTTCGTTGCGCCGACTACTTACATCGCTCATTTTAACTAAGAGCAAAAAGAGGGAGAGAAGAAGAATCCACGCACACATACACACATGTGCGACTACTGCTGTAGGCGAATAGTTAGATGTTTGCCGGTCTGGATGGTCTGATCAGTGAGCCACGAGGAGCCGGCCAAAAACGAGCGCTTCCCCGTAGCGCGCAACACGCCGGCGACCAAGAAAATTGACGCAAATATTCAGTTAGCTTAATTATTTTTTTTGTATGATCTTTTTTTAAATAAAACTTTGCAACCATTGGATTCGCGAATGGTAGACTAACAACATCAAAGATAATTCGTATGTGAGAATGGGGAGGTGCAAAGTAGCTACGCAAATTTTAGCAGCTCTGCTGTTGCTGCAATGCGCTCGAGTGCACGCAGAAATTTTGACGCCGCCGTACTTCAACTTGGCCGAGGGTAAAGAGATCTTTGCCACGGCAACCTGTGGTGTCGATACCCCCGAACCCGAGTTGTACTGTCAGCTCGTTGGTGCCAACTCCGACCAGGAACCCAATCATCATGAAAACATTATTCAGGGACAGGTATGATTTTTATTCATAATTTACTGCAGATATTTACTTTTCCATGTCTTTTCGCAACAATGAAAAAAGCAATGATAAAAGTTTCTTTGTTCTATCAAGCGATCTTGCACATGTGGTGAGACAAAGCATAAGTGTTGAGCGCGTAGTTTCGCTAAATTTATGACGGTCTATAATAAGAAACACATGAACTTTTGAAGCTCGCCTATATCGACTCAATATATATCCCGCCATGAGAGTTAATTTTCAGAACAAATTCCATAGTAGTGCTTGATTTATCATCGATTACTTTTTTCTTTTAATATATTCATATTCATAGCCAATCGGATATTTTTGGAGGGGTTTTAAATATCATTTGAAAAAATTAAAAATTCTTTCATTCATGATAATATAAGAATAAAAAGTTTCGTCGAAAATTTAAATAAAATAAAATTCAATTTAATGATGATATTCAACTCAGTTATAAACGAGAGAAATATAACAAGAAAATAAATAGTGTAAAAAATGCTGCCCTGCTTAGTTTAATTATTGCTTTTTGTATTCAACGAGAATGCTGATTTATCAGCGTAATATAATACTCGCGATTGTCACAATTTCTTCGTCATCTCTAATATCGCAAGCACACATAGAAATATTATTTCCAATTCTACGAGCTCTTCACTCATCTCCGATTGGCCACTCGTGATATTTGATGATAGCGCAAACGAGGGACAAAAATATCTCTCCCGTGTATCTTACAGCTTGTCGATAAATTTTCGTTTTGAAAAGCGTGACCTCTCAAAAGTTGTACTCTCCTTCTCTCAATTTATTAAAAAATTGATTGCAAAATGAGTAAATGAATTTCATATTTAACACAAAAATGGATTTCTTGCAGCAATGCGACTACTGTGATCCAAACGATGAAGAAAAGAAACATCCTGCGGAGTATGCTGTCGATGGCTTGCCGACTTGGTGGCAATCGCCACCTCTCTCAAGAGGCAAAAGATACGAGGAGGTCAACCTCACCATTAATCTTGGACAGGTAATTCAAACGTTACTTGAATTTGAAAAATGATCCAGGATTTAACAGGAATTTTCATCCGAGCTTTTGCGGTAAAAACATGTAACAAAACGCGAAAATAGCTTAACGATTTCCTGTGCGACGGCGGGTCGCCTTATCTTCATTCGCAGCCATCGCGGACGGATGCGAGCCAAGCGCGGCCGATATCGTATTCAACCCTTTTATCGCTCTTACGTCTCGGAATAGATGGTTCATCGCGAAGCGAATCGCCTTTTCACATGCGCACGTATACACGCGTTTACTCCTCTATACATGCCGATATCTTCATGCTACCGACATTGATAAATCGTTGACTTTATTTTCTTCTTAGCCTCCCGCGCATCTTAATCGTTTAAATGAAAATTTATTGAAATGTTTCATTGGCCGATGCGATCGTACTGGAACAAAGTAAGCTCTTGTTGCGAAACAAAACAGCTTTGAAAATCTCAGCGAAATTCCTCATCTCTCTAGAGCTTTGGGCTTTGCGTTTAGCTGCTGCTGTTTTGCGAGACATGTGGTGCGATGAGAGGGAGAGACAGCAGTAAAAAATGTGCGTGTATACACGTACACAGGCGTCTACTTCTATATTACCGAAAAACGAGGGAGTCGGGTATTTCCGAGCATAGTTCTTTGTCTCGATTAAGGCGGTGGCTAAGTTCTGCCTATCGTTGAACAGGGACGTGTGCCTGCTCATTGATATGGGAAATCATTTTTAGAGTTTTAACGCGAGATCTATTTTCAGACTCAAATGGAGCGCTTACGCTTTAAGCGCTTACACTTGAGCTATGTATATTGTGAAACGATACAGAAGCCAATGGGCAAACTGCTATGATTAAATTTTTTATTTCCGCTTTATTCGCTCGTGCTAGTTTAACCCGTGCACATTTTCTGATTTCAGAGAATATTTGTTAAAATAGCAAAATGATATTTTAGCTTTTAAATGAGCTGTCCCAACTATTATTCTTAAACCTATTTCGTTAGCGAGGCACTTTTTCAACACACGAGCTTTGAGAAAGCATGAATAGTGCTAACTATGGATCTTTCGCACGTGCTTTACTTCAAGGCAGAGTCTTGAAAGTGAACTCGTTATTCACGCGTTATATCTCACGAAGCAACTTTTTTACAAGACATTGCAACTTTTCTGAAGTAACAGAAATTTCTTAAGCTTACCGAATACTTGAATTTATATATAATGTTAGTAAAACAATATTTTTATTTAAACAATAAAGCTTTGAATAATAGAGCTAAATGAAAATTAGATCCTTTCTTTATTACATAAAAATAATGAATTTGGGCCGCAAAGTGTGAAAAAATAAGTCGAATGCATAACCGATCGATGTCCTGTTTTGATAGGAATTTCACGTTGCCTACGTTTACATACGTATGGGCAATTCTCCTCGGCCGGATCTATGGATTCTTGAAAAGTCGAAAGACTTTGGTAAAACTTGGTCACCGTGGCAATACTTTTCCGGCTCCGATAGCGATTGTCAGACATACTTTGGCATCAACAGTCACGCTCCGATAAGCCGCGACGATTCCGTCATCTGCACCACAGAATATTCCAAGATCGTGCCGCTCGAGGGAGGTGAGATACCGGTATCCATCCTCAACAATCGTCCCTCTGCCAAGCATTACTTCAACTCGACCATCCTTCAAGAGTGGACCAGGGCTACGAACGTTAGATTCCGTTTTTTGAAGACAAAAAATCTTCTTGGCCACCTAATGTCCGTGAAACGTCAGGATCCAACTGTTACCAGACGCGTGAGTATAGGCAGCTGTTGCAGGTTTTTCTTTCCATTTGTTCTCGACGATCGGTTACATCGTTGTATGATTTCAACATTTTCAGTACTTTTACTCGATCAAAGATATCAGTATCGGGGGTCGTTGTTTCTGTAACGGCCATGCGGATACCTGCGACTCGTTGAATCCAGAATCGCCCAAGGAACTATTTTGTCGCTGTCAGCACAATACTTGCGGAGCGCAGTGCGACACCTGCTGCAAGGGATTCGAGCAGAAGAAGTGGCGACAGTCGACCTACTCAAAAAAATTCGTCTGCGAGCGTGAGTGTTGACATTAGAGGAAAAAATATAATTAAAAAAATCGGAGAACTGTGCGCACCGTAACAAGATTATCGTGTTTACAGCGTGCAATTGCTTCGGCCATTCGGACGAGTGCGAGTACGATCCCGAAATCGATGAGAAACATTTGTCCCTTGACATGCACGGTAACTACGAGGGCGGTGGTAGATGCAAGAACTGTAAACACAACACCGAGGGCATTAATTGCAACCGCTGCAAACCCAAGTTTTATCGACCTCATGACAAAGCTATCAACGCCACCGACGTCTGTCAGCGTAAGTCTAGCCGCCCGATATAGTAAAAGTCAATTTTTCAAATAAAATGTCTCAGACTGACATTATCTTTCAGCTTGTAACTGTAACTTCTCAAACTCGACCGGTAACTGCTTCGATGGAGACGGCAAATGCGAATGCTCCAAGGAGTACACAGCTCCCAACTGTGATTCCTGCAGCTACGGTTACTACGGCTTCCCCAACTGCCGACCCTGCGATTGCGTTCTCAACGCTACCGATGGGGATCAGTGTGAAGCTATAAACGGCGTGTGCTCTTGCAAAGAAAACTTCGCTGGCCACTACTGTGACATCTGCGCCGAAGAATATTATGGCTTTCCCGATTGTTTCGGTAAAGAATTTCACGTTTTCAATATTATTATATGAATAGCGTATTTATTCGGCAGAAAATACAATCCTTATCAATTGTTCGGATTTCAGCTTGCGAGTGTAACCCAACTGGCTCGCTCAACAACGTTTGCGACGTCATTTCCGGAAACTGCACGTGCAAAAACAATTACGGCGGTCGCAAATGCGACATGTGCGAGGACGGATATTACAATTATCCTCATTGCACGTGTAAGTATAAAATAAACGTATACAATACGACAGGGATTCAATGAAATCATATCTGTACAATATCGTATTTCCCGCTTCGTCAGATTGCCAGTGCGACAATCGTGGCACGGAACCAGGCGTGTGCGACAAAGGGACTGGCCAGTGTCTTTGCAAGGAAGGCTACGGCGGACCCCGCTGCGACCAATGTCTTCCAGGCTACTTCGGCTTCCCCAATTGCGAACCGTGTAACTGCAGCAAGAGCGGCTCCACGGCGACAAGCTGCGACGCCACTGGAAAGTGCTCTTGTCTGTCGAATTTCGTTGGCAAGACCTGCAACCAATGCGCTCCGGGCTACTATAATTATCCCGACTGCACCAGTTAGTATAAACGCCTATGTAGAACTAGTTCACATCTTGGAATGTAAAAACCTCGTTGTTATTTTTTCTTAATTTTTTCAGGCTGCAACTGCGACAGCCACGGATCGATCGGTGTCTCCTGCGATCACGAGGGCAAGTGTAACTGTCGTGAAAATTTCGGCGGCGATCGCTGCGACATGTGCAAAGAAAATTACTACAACTTTCCAACGTGCGAGGGATGCAACTGCGATCCTGCCGGTATCGCTGGTACCTTCCAAGGCTGCGGTAGTTTACCCGTTGGCGAACTTTGCCAGTGCAAAGAACGGGTCGAAGGCCGAATTTGCAACAAATGCAAAAAGCTCTTCTGGAATCTACAATCCAGCAATCCCGATGGTTGCGAAGGTACACTATTTTTTCTTTTACCACTTACTCTCGATGGTTGAATTCATACCGATTAACCATTCCCACTGCCACTTTTAGAATGTTTCTGCAGCATACCCGGTGTTATTGGAAGCATCGGCGAATGCGATGGTAAAACTGGTCAATGTATTTGTAAGCCATCTGTAACCGGTAGGGACTGTACCATGTGCGTTGACGGCACCTACAACCTTCAAGAAACAAATCTCTTCGGATGCACCGGTAAGTCAACGAAATATTCCTGGCAAAAGAAACTATTAAGCACGTGTACTAATAATTAGTTTGAAACACAGATTGTGCCTGCGACATCGGAGGTTCCCTCTCGAAAACCTGTAACAAACAAAACGGTCAGTGTCAATGTCGCCATCGCATCGAGGGCCGAACTTGCGATGAGCCGATGCGCGCTCATTACTTCCCGACGCTTCATCAGTTCCAATACGAAGCCGAAGAGGGCCGTACGCCCAACAACCGATCGGTTCGTTACAAGTTCGACGAGGATCTTTTCCCAGGCTTCAGCTGGCAGGGATATGCCGTGTTTTCGTCGCTGCAAAATAAAATCATCCACGAGATCGACATCCAAAAGTCGTCGCTATACCGCATGGTATTGCGGTACGTTAATCCGAATAGCGAACCGATTCTTGGATCTGTCACCATCACTCCGGACAGTCACACCGAAGCTGAGCAACACTTCGAGGTTCAGTTCAAACCAACTGGAAAAAATCCGACCTTCGTCACGGTTGCTGGTCAGCAAAGTTGCACTACTTTATTTAAAAGCAATTATCAATGAGCCATAATTAAAATAGTTACTCGAATGAATTTACAGGTGCCCAAGGTCTTCTTGCATCGGTCATGGTTATGAATCCAGGCCACTGGGCCGTAACGATCGGTATCGAGAAAAATCTCTTCCTCGACTACTTCGTTCTCTTGCCAGCCGAGTATTACGAAGCCAGCATACTGACGGAAGAAGTTAGCACGCCCTGCGTCATCGGTTACAAAGGGCTCTGCCGCCAGTACGCTTACCCGAGTCTCCAGCCGTTCGACGTGGTACTCGGCACGAGCGGCTTTACCGGTACGGACAGCAACCGGTATCCCCTCACGGAATATCTCACCGAGCCAGCGGTACTCGACGAAATCGACGAGACCAAGATGCCACTGGTCAACGACCGCCAGAACAAGATCAACTTCGAGCTACCCATCAATAAGCCAGGAGGCCACGTGATAGTTGTCACTTACGTCACGCCGCCTCCAGAAATTTCCGCGGTTCAGAGCGTCGTGATCAAGGCCGACAGCGGAGAGCAGGGTAAAGCGACGCTCTATCCGTGCCCCTACACCAGCGTCTGTCGTCAAGTAGTCGTCGAGGACAACGGAAAGATAGCCGAGATGTACTTCCCGAGCAATTTCGTTAATATCGTGCTCGAGGCCGAGCCAAACACCAACGTGGCGATCAAATCGATTGTCGCCGTTCCAGCGCAAGACTGGTCCATCGATTATCTCAATCCAAAGTCTGTTTGCGTGCGCAAAGAAGGCAGCTGCATCGGCGGTGTGTTTCCCGAAGCTCCGGATGCCAAAAAAGTTGAGTTGGAGCTGAATAATCAATTACTCGAAGTTCCCGTCGTGCCAGAGGGCATTTACGACAATAGCTCCAAGTTCATCTATCTGAACGGGCGGGACTCTTCGGTGGACGTGCCTGCTAAGGTGCAGCAGCCAGGCGAGTACGTGTTCGTTATCAAGTACTATCAACCGGACTATCCTGAATTCGACATCGACGTTATCGTCCAGAATGGCAAAGTTTACGAAGCCAAGATACCGATGACTCATTGCCCGAGCAACGCCGGCTGCCGCAGCCTCATGCGCCAGCCCGACGGCAACAAAAACTTCCAATTGACCGACAACTTCGTTATGACCCTCAAGGACAACTCCGACCGAGGCATTTATCTCGACTACATCTTAGTCATTCCAGCAGACCTCTATAGCGATGAATATCTCAGAAAGAAGCAATTCGATCAAACCAAGGAATTCATCAAGCGGTGCGGCAACAACAACTTCCACATCAATACCACGGAGGAAGGCTTCTGTCGCGACTCTGTTTTCTCGCTTACGGCCAACTTCAATGACGGCGCCCTGTCTTGCAACTGTGACATCGATGGCACCATCAGCTTCGAGTGCGAAAAGTTCGGAGGTCAGTGTCCTTGCAAAGCCAACATCATCGGGCGAAGGTGCAACGTTTGCAAGACGGGCTTCTTTGGTTTTCCAAATTGCCGGCCTTGCAATTGTCCCAGCACAGCTCTGTGCGATCCCGACAACGGATCCTGCATCTGTCCTTCGAACGTCATAGGTGCCCTCTGCGACCAGTGCAAGCCTGGCACGTACGGTTACGATCCGGTCATCGGTTGCGAGGAGTGCCAGTGCGATTATCACGGCGTTGAGGACGGCGACCTTCAGTGCGACCTGCTCACCGGTAACTGCAAATGCAAGGAGAACGTAGTCAACAGGCAGTGCAACAGATGCAAAGCCGGACACCACTCGTTCCCGTACTGCGACCAGTGCAGCTGCGACGTCGCAGGCACCAGAGCCGACATTTGCGATCAAGCCACGGCCGAATGTATTTGCAAGGACAACGTGCAGGGGGCCGATTGCAGCCAGTGCAGAGACGGCATGTTCAACTTGCAGTCAAGCAACGAGCAAGGCTGCACCCAGTGCTTCTGCTTCGGCAAGACCACCAGATGTACTTCGTCCAATCTCATTCGCTCGCACTTGATGGAAATGAGCGGCTGGGACGTTGCGCTCGTCAACGAGCGCAATGAGAACGTCGAAATTCTCGAGCTCGTGCCTCAGGAACTCAACGACACCCACATCCTCGTAGATATGGCGGGTGGCATCGACGAGAAACAAATTATTTATTTCTCCGCTCCACCTGCTTACTTGAATAAAAAGCTCGTCTCCTACGGCGGCTGGTTCAACTACACGATTTACTACACGACTGGATTGTTTGGCCAAGCTGTGCCCGGTGGTGATGTCATTCTCCAAGGTGCTGACAACTTTTTGATCTACAGAGGAGACGAGCAACCACCTTCTCTAACTAATTTCCAAGCATCGGTCAGATTGGAGGAATCGAACTTCGTGACGAAGCAGGGCCGACGAGCCACTCGCGAAGCCATCATGTCCACGCTCAAAGATCTTCGCGGAATATACATTCGGGCTACTTACTGGCAGCCGTCTTTAACCGTATCGTAAGCTTTTTTACTTCATTCAATAATACGCTACAAAACTTTTTTTCTTTTCATTTCTACGCTCGTTCATACATTTTTCAGACTATCGCATGTATCTATCGATGTAACAACTGACGAATGGACAGACAATGCAGAAATAGCCAGCAGCGTGGAACACTGCCAGTGCCCTCCAAATTACAAAGGATTCTCGTGCGAGGAGTGCGCCAAAGGCTACTACAGAGTTAAAGGTTCCTGCGTCAAGTGTCAGTGCAATGGACATGCTGACGAGTGTGATGTCAATACTGGAATTTGCATAGTACGCAATTTTTCCCCCTTTTCTTGAATGTTGATGCAGCGAATACTATTTAACTTGATTTTCTTCGTAGGATTGTAAAAATGGAACAATCGGTGAGCATTGTGAGATGTGTCAAGAGGGATATTACGGAGACGCCACGATCGGCACACCGTCAGATTGTTTGATTTGCGCGTGCCCTCTGCCAATTGCTTCGAATAACTTTGCCAAAGGCTGCGAAGTCAGCGAGGACGGAAGCAAAATCAGTTGCAGTTGCCTACCCGGGTACTATGGAGCTCGCTGCGAATCTTGCGCTGCTGGATATTACGGAAAGCCAGAGAACGTCGGTGATTACTGCAAGCCTTGCGAGTGTTCGGGTAACATCGACACCAACGAGATCGGCTCCTGCGATTCCGTCAGTGGCGAGTGTCTGCACTGCTTAAACAACACATACGGAACTGCGTGCAATCTATGCAAGCCTGGATACTTTGGCGATGCCATCCAGCGCAAGGACTGCAAGAGTTGCTCCTGCGACCAGTGCGGTAAGTGTCACCAAGTTATTTCACAATAACTCTAAAGCTGATGAGCAAGATGTAACTATCGACGCATTATTTCATCGTCACAGGAATGAAGAGCTGTGACAACCAGAACGGCATTTGCCAATGTCACGACAACGTGATCGGCGAGGAATGCAACAGGTGCGCTCCCGATCACTATGGTTTCAAATCCTGCCAAGGCTGCCGACCCTGCGAATGCGGCATCGCTTCCGAGAGCAGTCAATGCGACGACGACACTGGTAAATGTGTTTGTAAACCCGGCGTTGAAGGACGAACTTGCGACCAGTGCATGGCCGGATATTGGAACTATGGTCCCGAGGGATGCATCCCTTGCGGTTGCATTACTAAATACTCACGTGGGGCCTCCTGTAATCCTGTCACTGGGCAGTGCGTATGTTTGCCTGGAGTGCTGGGCGAAAAGTGCGATAATTGTCCACATCGAACCGTCCTAGACCCACGTAGAGGTTGCCAAACTTGCGACAAATGTATTCACGATTTGCTTGACGTTACTGACGAACTAAAGGAAAAACTTGACCCCGTTGCCGACAGTTTCCAGGTAACACATTTTATCATTCAGTTTATATCAACTTCTATGAGAGTTATAAGCAAATTCTATTTCGGTCGGGGTCGTTGTATTTTTGGTTCAATAGTGTAAGTAGGATAAATTAGCGCGAATTTTTCAATGTTACAGAACGTAGCTGACAGTTACTTCACGAATCAGCGTCTCGACTTCATTAATGAAACGGTAAATGAGTTGGGACCCGAAGTTAAACTACTCGATCCTCGACGCGTCAACTTAGATCCTGAAAAAAACATGATCGGTCAATTGAACAATAAGGTGTTTTCGCTAAAGCGTGACATCGAATATCAAGAACAAAATAGCCACGCCTGGAAAACCCAAGCTGAAGACAGCCTTAAAGACACTTACGATCTTGAACACTCAATCATCAAAGAGATCGATCTTGTGAATACGATCATAAGCGAGGTTCAGTCACTTGCTCAAAATACCGAGCAAGGACATGGACCGAAAACAGAAAGTGCTTTGAAGGAGTCTCAAGACCTTCTCACGAAGATCAAACAAGTGTCGTTCATCGATGATCGAGACAAAGCAACGGATCAAGTTACCCAGGCAAATATTTTGAATTCAGAAATGATAGCTTACGAAGAACCCGTCAAAGACTTGGAGGATCAAACGAATCAAGTCATTGATGACGTGCATGAACTTGAATTCAAAATCGATGATATGTACAACTTGACGCATCAAGCCGATGAGCTGGCTAATGCTGCCGAAAGGATCAATTTTGAAAATAAGAAGACACTTGATTCCAACAGTTTGGCTTCTCTAAAAGGCATTTCAGATCAGACAAATAACGATATTGTCAAAGGTGATGAATTGATTAAAGAAGCAAGCAGCTTGGTGGCTGAAGCTGAATACAAATTTATCAATGCCAATACGACCATGACACCTGGCAAGAAGCCCGAGTTGAGTGAGCAACTCGATAATCTCATCAAAGAAAATGAAGATATGCTTGTCAATCATCTCCGTGCAGACGTACCAAAAGCAAGAGAACATGCTCAGGAAATGAATGAAAAGTCAATTCAAATCGAGAATCTCTTTACGAATACTCGCAATTTGACAGGTGTCAGAGCTGCATCAGCCTACCAAGACATCGTCAACAGCATCGAAGGCGCAAGAAACTTCGCTGAAGATGCTCTGAGATCAGTCGAAAGCGCTACTACTATGGTATATTATTTTTATAAAGATGATATTTAAATAAAGATAGTGGATCATTAATTCAATGTGTTTTTTTAGGCTGATGGACTTGATGTTAACAGCAACCAAACTGAAATGAGAAGCAAAGACTTGTGGAAATCAGCAGTTGGGGCATTCAATGAAACTCAACGAAAATTAAAACCTGATCTTGAGAACGCCAGGAACTTACACATGCAAGAGATAGCCATGCTGAACGAGAAAAACAATGGCAGTCTCGACAAAATTCTAAAGTAATTGATTGGAACGAATTTTTAAGAGAGTATCAATTCGTCGGCGTAGCATAGGCAAAATAGAACATTTACGTCACAATATTATGGGGTTTTTTGAACGGAGAAACATACGTTTTTGCATATATGCTACTTCCTCCGAATAGATATTCATTTCTAAATTATAAATTGACAAAAAAAAACAATTAATCTTTTCATTTGTTCATTGCATTTCAGATCATTAAACAGCATATCAGTTCAATCTTCCATGATAGCACAAGAATCTTTAAACAATGCCGACAAAGCCGAGTTTGGAATTGGGGACGCAATGGTCATTGCTTCTAATAACCACATCGACCAAATTCCGGATGACGTTAAGAAAATCAAATCTTTAGCTAAAGTTTTGTCGGACGCCAATCGCAACATTTCTCAAGCTACTCATCAAGTCGATACCTTTAAAAACTTCCAGCCTAAAATCGAAGGCAAATTGGTCGAATTGAACGAAAAGCAGCAGTTAAACAATCATAGTGGAAATCATTTGCACGATAAAATCGAAGATCTCAAACGCAAAATCTCCAATGCCCGAGATTTAGCTAATAGAATAAGAATAGGTTTGACATTCGTTCCAAATACCATGTTGGAGCTACAGAATCCAGAAAGCTTGGCTATGCAAACAACAGCGACAAAAATCTCGCTCTACTTCCGCACACCGAGAACCAACGGATTCCTCTTGTATCTCGGAAATGAAAATAGACCGACCTCATTAAGAGGAAAAACGGTAGATTTATTAAATTAATTTTTGTTCGAGTCAATAATTCATTCATCATTATACATGAATTTTTTCAGCACGACTTCATGGCTCTCTCAATCGAAGGTGGATATCCAGTTTTGACTCTTGATTTGGGTTCGGGAACTCAGAGAATTAATCATAATAAATACGTTTCTGACAACGAATGGCGACAATTAGTTGTGGAAAAGTAAGAATTTTATTTGCATTTTACATAATTTTAAAATATCACCTTGAGTAACGCTTACTAATAACGCAAATTTTACTCCTCAAGGACTGGCCGCAACATCAAACTTATCGTGCGCGAAGAAATGGCCGACGGGCAACCGCAAGATTATGTAATCGAGCAGTCACTACCTGGCTCGCATTCAATATTCAACTTGGATCAAGAAAAATCGAAACTCTTCGTCGGAAGCATCCCGGATTCCTTCCAGGTTCAAGAGACCCTCGATCTCTATCCGTTCGACGGTGAAATGGAAGATCTAATGATCGGTGACACACCAGTATCATTCTGGAATTTTATCAAAGCAGAGAATAACTGGAAACCGGCTTATGAGCGTACAAAGCTCATCAATATGCAACCACCAACTGGCTATAGATTTGATCGCGGGGGCTACGCCCTGTTAAGTAAAAAGAGTTTGCAGCTTCCAGCCGATCAAAAGCGATTCCGAGTACAGTTCAAGTTTAAAACATATGTGAACAATGGTTTAATGTACTTGATGGGCGGAAAAAAACATTTCTTGGCTGTTGAGCTGAGAGACGGCCACGTTCTATACCAATTCGACTTGGGTGACGGTGAATTAGTTATATCTTCACCTAAAAAATACAACGACGGAGAGTGGCATACGGTTGAAGTATTGAGGCTCGAAAGAATCGGTGTTCTCAAAATCGATGGAGAACCGATAAGCCAGCTAGAAGCGCCTGGTGAAAGTAAAAACCTCGTTTCCAACGACTATGTGTACTTCGGTGGTCATCTGCCAACGTCGCCACACCCGTACAAGACCGTAACCCAAATAGGATTCGAAGGTTGTATCGATGAGGTTTCGATGCAAGAGATAGTGGTCGATCTAACGAAAAATTTACAGGCCTACGGCGTTGTTGCCGGTTGCCCTATCAAGGTAAGCGTGCGATTATTCTCGACTCAAAAAGTTTTACTATTTTCACGAGGCAATTTGTTACAGTTTGCAAGTTTAGTATCCTTCCATGCCGCAAATCCGGGTTACGTGAAATGGGACAAAGTTGTAGTTCTCGATGCCCTGCAAATAAATCTGAAATTCAGAACGCGATCAGAGAACGGAGTTATTTACCACTTGACGAACTCCGATGGAACTCCAGCCAACACCTTAACTCTGGAGGATGGACAACTAGTACTTATAAGTCAGGGCGAGAAACTACAGACGAATACTCCCGAAATCAAATTCAATGACAACGAGTGGCACGTCGTCACAGCCACCCACAACGGTTCGAAGCTCAGATTGGACATAGACGACACGGAAGAAGAGATGCTTGATAACGTAGATATTCCACGACAGATCAACGACGGAATCTTGTACGTCGGTAACGTGCCTGATAACGTTAAGAACGGATTGTCGTTCGAGCCATTCGTTGGCTGTATCGGAGACACGACTTTGAATGGTGTCATCGTCAACTTCGCCAATTCTACGGAAAGACCTCACGCACACTTAGCCCAATGCCCAAAACCAGATCAAAGTAAGCGTAATAATAAGATTTCTCAAAATCCGTCAAATATTTTATGGTATCTAAAATAGGTGGATTTTCAGCTTTGATAGTAGATGAGGGATCGCCATCAATGACGTTACCACCACCCCCACCAGAACCAACTGGAGAGGATGATAGTAAATAAAAAATTCCAATTAACTGTAAGAAAATAGACTTTACAAGCTTACTAATTTATCGATTGAACTTGTAGATGTAGTCTTCCCTGGTCAAGAGGAAAATGAGGATAAAGAATTCAATCCTCGATTTGGTGAAACGACGGATTCACCTCCTTCGCAGAGCCCAGAACCACAAACGTCGCCCGTACCCGTTTGGACTACGACGTTTCAATCTCCAACATCGGAAGAACCTTTGACAGTCGATGGCTGCAGATTACCTCAGTTCCCATTGGAGGATCCTGATCAGCAGGCTGAACGCATTTGGAGATTCGGTAAATAACAATTTATTTTGAGCAGAGTAGATAGCAAGTCTTATTTCCCAAGTCTGACGATTGAGATGTTCTTGCAGGTACCAAGGCAGAGAGTCGCTTTGAATATAGCGTTCTTGGAGGGCGTTACAAAGACAGCTTTGCTTTCCAAATTGACATCAAAACGCTGGCGAACGAAGGTGTCGTATTCTTTGGGGCCGATTTCAACAAACGCGATCTCATCGCCTTATTTATCAAAGACGGCTTAGTGCACTTTACGTTTGACTGTGGTAGCGGTCCAGCCGAACTGATCAGTGAACAAAAAATCAATGACAATCATTGGCACGCGATTTACTTCAAACGCGAAGGAACTCGAGGGGAATTGATCGTCGACCAAAATGAGCCGGTGACCCAATATTCCCAGGGCACCACAAAGAGTATCAGCGTCGAGCCACCGTTCTTCGTTGGAGGATTAGATCCAAGCTTCAGTAACAAAGCCACCGACGCCATAGTGAGTTGAAGCTTTTTAGCTTTTCGATTTATTTACTTTAAACAATTTATTTACAATTTTACTTGCGCGATGCAGGGCGTAAATCAAACCTTCAGCGGTTGCATCCGAAACTTCATGCTGAATGGACAGTACGTTGCAGAACCATCGGTGGTACTTGGAGTTATTCCTTGTTCAAAGAGAGTCGAGCCTGGAATGTTCTTTTACCCTGGAAACGGTAGCAATTATTTCAAAGCAGGTAATTATTTTTGTTCTCATCGCCGACGTTCATTAAGTCTTATTTCAATTAATTGCTCGTATTTGATTTATAGAGGACAAATTCAGTGTCGGAAAGAACATGCAAATTCAAATGGACATCAAGCCAAGATCAGCGTCCGGTCTATTGCTCGCGATTCACGGAAAGAACGATTATTTAGTTTTAGAAATGGTAAATGGCACGATCAAGTTCTTAGTTAAGGCTGCCAAAGGACAAATCGAAACATCTTATGAAGCAGCTAGTCCTAACGCTTTATGCGATGGCAATTGGCACGTCGTTCGAGGTAAATTATTACACTCATTCCACCAATACAAATTTTATCATTTCACATTTGTAAATTTGCATTTTCATTCCAGCTGTGAAACAAAAGAACGTAGTGATTTTATCCGTTGATCATCAAAACTCTTCACCTGGAATTGGTAATAAAAATCTCATGGGCATGCCTTCAAAAAATGCAATCTACATTGGCGGACATCCTAATCTGGAAGCAGGTAAACCACTAAAAGGCAGTGTTTCAAGAGCCCAATATGTTGGTTGCATCAACAACTTGACCATTAGAAATGTTCCTTATGCCCTGGACGCTTCTCGAATTCATGGAAACGTTATTGCTAACGTGTGCCCAACAACATAAAAATGTAACTTTTAATAACTTTTAAAAATCTCATGATTCATTATTCCCCATCTCATTATATATTATTATTTCATACTAACTTCTTTATTATTTTGATACCATAAACTAAAAAATCAAAGTTTATATAAATTTAATAAAATAAAGTATAAAATTATTTAATTGATATGAATCAATCATTTCGCAATATTTTCATTAAACCGTCAAGACCGTAAAGTTCTCTCTTATTATTGCTTAACATACACTTTGAACTCAAAATTTTTTTATTTCATTTTTGAGTAGGTTTTTTCCTCCCCTTTTCATTGCATTTTTCGAATTTCCAAAATTTTGATTTTGCACTGAGATACAGCTGTTTCCGTGAGCCTTTTCCCTATACTTTACGTGTTAAATTCTTTCTTCTTTTGCGTTTTCTGACGAGTAGTGTTTTTGGTCATCTGTCGTAACTTTCAAAGAGTACCGATTGAGCTTCAATACCACGGTCACGTACACTTCTTCAGAACATCAATGGTTGCGGTCACTACCTCGCTAGAAAACGCAAAAGAAGAAAAAATTTGACACGTAAAGTATAGGGAAAAGGCTCACGGAAACAGCTGTATCTCAGTGCAAAATCAAAATTTTGGAGTTTCGAAAAATGCAATGAAAAGAGGGGGAAAAATCTTACTCATAAATCCAATAAAAAATTTTTGAGTTTCAGGGGTATGCGTCCCCTTAAAACTTTTGAAAATTAAACACAAAAATATGGACACAAATTAATTTAAATAAAATTTTTTATATTTATTACATCTCAATTAACATTTTATAAAAATATCGTTAGATATACACTTAAAAAATATATTTTTTACAATTATCACTTAAAGGTATTTCAATGAAAATAAAAGTTTACTTTTAAAAATAACAATATGATTACCCTCGACAACAATTACAAACATTTTTATCAACAATTTATTCTATAAATCATTTGTTTGAGTATTGCATAGTTGTGATTTTTATTTGTATATGGCATCTATACATTTTTTTAACTAATAAAAAGAACTGAATATTCAGCGCAAAAATTATTAAAATAATGATAATTCGGTGTATTGTTTTGCTTTAAAGTTTTTAAGAATACATTGTTCATCCGTTTTTGTTAGCTTTTGTTCGTATATTTTATTAATTCCTTCCGTCTTTGTCGCTTAAAGTAACTAAAAATGATTATCCTATGACAACTGTTCTACAGCCCTTTGTCAAAATTGAGTCTAATTGCAACATCTACCGATTTAATGATGATTTTATATCAACAAAATTCAATAATTAAGAACAACATAGAATTAAACATCAATCTCATTACTATAAGCATGCACTCACGAAGTCAAAAAAGCAGAGTAAAAAATAATCTTATTCTTCTTTTTTAACATTTTTTCTATAATGAAGAGCAGCAAATAAGACTGAAGAACTCAATGCCACAGAGACAGTATATAATTTCCTAGCAATAATATATCCGCTGAATCCATGAATGTAGTAAAGACCCGAGCTGAAATTAAAAAAAAATTCATAATAATATTATTTTATTTATCTGTAAATTTTTTATGAAATCTTTTTTCACTTACTTAAATTTGTAAAAGCAGATAGCATCCATGTTTTTGGAGAGACAGCGTCAGCATTTTTAGCTTTTAGAATAGCTAAGAGTTGAGCAACTTTACTAGATGCAGATATCGGTGTGCATAAAGGCTGCAAATTTTTTTTGCAAAGTTTATTTTTTATCGTTATAATAAAAGTACGAAATTATATTTTTTTATACAAACCACCATTATAGTTAAAATTGTTTTTGGTAATGAATTAGTCAGCAAACCAATGAAGATCAAAAAATAACCGAATACTGCCAGCAGCATGGGAGTATTTATCAGATTCAGGTATTTGAGAACTAAGAATATTAAAACATATTCTTGAATCAAGATAATTGGATAATCCATATAAGATAGAATTCCATATCCATTGGTATAGTTGTAACAGGTCATGATAGTATAACTGTTGAAGGTAAAAAAACGATGTTGTGATTAACAGCGGAAAAAATTTTCATTTTTCATTGCTAATTTTACACATAATAATGATGAAAAAATTTCATCTCAATTTTAATATTATAAATTATTCATATCTAAATTAAAAGAAACAGTTACTTTTATTTTAAAAGCAATTATCACTGAAAAAATGTTTAGTAGCTAATAGTCGTTTATTTGAACCTAAGAAATATTTTTTTGGATCAACGAAGTATTCAGTTGATCTAAAGATTTACTCAATTTAGCTAAATATGTTTTTGATTATTAATAAATAATTTATTTGACTGAATTTTTTTCGCGGAAGTCCAGAAATTTTATTTGAAGGATTAAAACTTTGCTTTTTTTTAATTAGTAAAACTAAAATTTTAGATTTGTAATTTATTCACAAAAGTTTTAGTAATGGAAGTCGAAAATCCTAAGTTCAATTCATTACACATTGCTGGAAAATATTTTTCGTGCATTGAAAAATGGTAATCGATTTACCTAGTCAATTCCAGTAATAAACCCATCACAGATATGCCTACTGCTGATTTGCTGTCAAGTATTTTTTTTATTTGCGGAACCTTCAATACCAAACACATGGATATTGTGATGATACTTAACCCGTCCGATAAAAGTCGTAGAATCGACATTATTGAATATTTTCAAGCAAAGTAAAATTTAAATAATATCACTAATTTACTGAAGTAAAATTGTCAAGCTGATAGGTTAAAAGGGCAAATACTCTTATCACAGAGTAAGTTGCACGGACGGTTCTGGACGGAAGAATTTCCGGAAATGTAAATAATCGAATAATACACATTAGACAGCTAAATCAAGCAGCAACTAGGCTTCTTCGTTGCAGCTTTCATTCAATAGTTTAACTATAAGTAACTACCTATAGTTATAGAGTTTGCACTTTACACGATTAAAACGAAAATACATTGCAAGTGTCACGTCAGACGTGGTACTAAACAGTCGCCTCGTCGTATGCAAGGCATAATGCGGTTAGCGGTATATCTGTATTCTGCTCTACGTAGTGGCACATGTGTCAAATGCAGACGACAAGTAGGTGGCGCTTGCTGCCAGCGAGTCACTGTGCTGACATCTTGCGTGTTATTTCAATTTTAAAAATTCGTCGGCAAGCTCGACGTTGACTTGTTTTTTTACCTGCCGGTGTGCTGGCCTGTACACGCATATTGTACTTGTACACGATGCTTTTCATGCTGCCTCATAGCGTATGTTTGCTTCAAGTGATTGATGTAAATATACTACAGTACTGTACTATGTGATCGTAGTGTCACTGACTCGATGCTCGCTTAATCTGAGGCCCATGTGGCATCGATTAATATACAATTTTTTGACTCTCGCATGGTTATTTTGATGTCGGAATTTTTTAACAGTTTCCCAGCGTGTTTGTAGATTTTTATATAAGTTTATTACCACAATTTTCTACTCAAATTTAGTGGTTTAAAGTAATAATGGCGGTAAGTTTTATTTTTAAACTTATTTTGATAATAATATATCGAAAAAATTTATGTGTAACTTAGTTGGCATATGTTTCCTTTAAAAAAATTAATTCATACATTTTAGTGTCAATACTTGTTAAATTCAAATTTATGAAATGCAATCTAACCTACAGAGAAAATATTTAAACTCTAGCAAAAATGCTGTGTAATAATGCTATTATAATATGCTCCGATTTGCAATAGTTCTATTTTTGTAAAATTGATTTGAATTTCCTATTGGTTTCTGTGTCATTGATTTATGTGACAATTAACCATCAAACAGATTCTAATTATCTCTTCATTTTTTAGCCTCCTACAAAAAGTACTAAACAAGCTACAAGAGGAGCTAAACAGATAGTTGAAGAAAATGAGTCTACAATTAATTTCTATAGAAATATGTTACTTTCTTCAACCGTCATTCACTTGGTGGTAACATATATTTTCTTCCAATTCGATGCCCTGACAATTGTAAGTAAATATCTAGTATCTAATTAAAAAGTTGTTTTAAAGCACTTGATCAATATTTTACCTTCTCTCAGGGCTTAGGATTAATGAGTGGAGCAATTTCTGCAACAGGATTCTTTGGCATGAAATGGATGGCTACACCAAAATATTCAGAATCGGGTCAATTATTGGATACTGGTATTGATTTGAATATGGAAGGTGGTGTAGCAGAGTACGTATTCCTTTTAAATGATATCATCTATTCATACACCAAACAATGGGATTATAATTTGATTATTTTAATATTGTTTTAGGCATTTAAAAGATTTGATTATTTTAACAGCTAGCATTGAAATGCTTTCATTCATATCAAACTACTTTTGGCTCTTATGGATTGCAGTATGTAGTTTGAAAATATATTTTATCATTTGATAATTATTTTTGACAAAAATTGTGCAAAATTTCTTACTAATCCTTGATAAATTTTAGGCTCCAGCCAGAGTATTTTACATGTTATGGGTAAACTTCATAGGTCCATGGATATTTGCACCAGCACCTGAAGCAAATCAGAAGTTAATGACAAAAAGCAAAAAAAACTGGAAAGAAAAGAAAGAAGAATGCAAGCAAAACCAGGTTCAATGAGAAGTTTTTGAAGTAAAGACTGACATTTATTATAAATATTATATGTGCAAATGATAAGTGGAGTAAACTATTTGTTAATCAAATCACTAGTAATTTTACAAACTATAATAATAATAATAATAATAATAATAATTAAAGACTGTTTTTATATTGTGCTTTCAAAGTTGTAAAATGATGTTCTTAATTTCTAATCGTTTTAGATGCATGCTTCCAAATCATGAAAGTTTGTTGTTGAGATTGTATCTGTTAATCGTTGTTATTCAGTGTGAAATTGTTTACTTGATACACATATTCGTGTAGAGTGAGAGTATAGAACACCTGTAATTGAATTCATGTACATTAAAAACAAATGATAGTGCAGATGATCTACTTGTTATTTAGCGAAATCGATGGTGCTTCTTGACTCGCAATAAAACTGCGAATTTGGAATAAGTATATAAAGAATAAAGAAGAAGGATACGATCGCAGAATCATAAGAATGCTCATGTAAAAATTGGCTTTTTCAACGTATGTAGCACGAAAGAGAAAAAAAAACTTATTCAACGTTAATAATATGCGCTTGATACGAGTTTGTGCGCGCGCGCGTGTGCGTGTGTGTATGTACGTATACGAATATATTCCACGTACGTATATGTATAGGCGGTGCACATGGGTCGCGGAATATTATACATCTACATAGTAAACAACTTTTCCCATCAAGTGCGTGCTCAAAGCAAAGCACTCGCGTAGAGTTTTTAAAAGGAGAACGACCGCCTCTATATACATTCATACGTAACGGTTGTATACTAATAATTTTATTATATACTCGACGAGAAAAGACGCGCAATGCTTTTCTGAGGGTTGTGTACGTGTGTGCAAGTGCATATTCACAGGCACACAACGACAACGGCGAGGCAATGCTATATATGCACCAAAGTTTTTCATGAAATTCATTCTTAGCATGTAGAAACTAATGTATTATAACGTCTGTTAATTTTTATACTCTCGGTTCTGCTCGTCTCCCTGTGCTTTATGGATGTTTATTTATGACATGGCGCTGCTATATACTCACCGCGAGTCTATTTTTAATGATTAAATAGTCACTCATGCGCGAGTCTTTTTGCATGATAATTAATTCGTGCTCGTATTATAAGCATATACATATAGACAGAGACGCGTAGCGCGCGCAAGTTCGCATACGGGAGTATGTAATAGTCAAGTTTGCGCAGGAATACGCAACGACGACAAACGACATCGAGAAAACGTTTCTATAAATAAGAAAATTTCACGTTTACACAAAATTATAGAAAAAACTTTTCTCTATCGCTTTTTTGCCTAGCATATATATATATTGTACGTGAATACACGGTCGCGCGCAAAGTATATTAAAAAAAACTTGCACGCGTTGCTTGCCGGCCGAAATAAAATTACAATATCTACACAGAAGCAGAATATGGGAGGGAGAAAGAATCGGTGTATTTTGCGTGAAATGCATTTAGTTTCCGCATTGCATATATTTTAACACAATATCATCATACGTGTTTATCCAATATGCAGCTCGAGCTCGCGCGCCGCGCTTGAAAATATGTATTACATTCATAGCTGTGTACAAGTGTAAGTGCATGTGAATTTGTGTGGGTATGTGTATACGAATACGCGCATTGCATTGCACACATGCGAAATACATATTAAGAGAGAGAGAGACGTTGAGCTCGCATTTAAAGCATCGCTGCAGCACCGTGAATATGCGTACTGAAATCGTTTGGTTGTTTGCGTGTGCAATGTCATAGTTTTGGCTGAATCATAAACTTGCTCTCTTTTTTTTGTTCTTGCCTGTCCCCGCGATCGTGTACGTATATAATGTATACATATATGTGCAAGCGAGCGGCTGAGACGAGTCTCGTCTTTTTTCTCTCCTTTTTTTTTTGATTAACTTACACGCAAGTCGGTATAATTTCTTGCGCATTATACGTCGTTATTGCAGTCGAAGCGATTTGCGCGATTTATCATCGTAGTCGTTGTGAGCGCGTGGACTGCTATAATACGTGTATATAAGTATTTGTACAGCTACAGCCGTACGTGTTATTGTGCGTCATGTATACATGTTGATGCGACGAAAAATGGATTATAAATTATAACGAGTGCAACTCGCAGTTCCCTCTCTCTGTTTCTCTTTCCATTTGTCTCTCCCTTACTTTTCTCTCCGCGACGACGGTTCAGTACGGGCGGCGCGTGATCCCTTCCATCATCATAAGCGAGCATAACGCGGCAGAAACATCTTTTGATTTCCTTACGACATTCTTTTGATTACATATACACAAGCGTTCAATCGGCAAACAAACAAAAAACCGGAGTCTCGAGCACGCGCAAGTATGTGTGCATACCAAAACAAGCGTGTACGTATACTAACGAAAAATGCGCGCCGCTTATTATGATACACATTATTCGCAAGAGAGAGGAAGGCGAAAGAGAGAGAAAGAGAGATATTGTAATCATCATTTGGACCAGACAAAATAAGTTGCTCTCTCTCTCTCTCGGCCCGAGGAAAAAAAGTAAGAAAAAAAGGAAAAAAGCTCGATCCGAGAGCAGAAACGTAATCGAGGTCCAATGAGGAAGAAGGACAAAACACGAGGCGCGCAATTGACTCGATATGCATAGATGTAAGTAAGCGTTCACAAGAAATTCGGTAAAACGCTATGCGTAGCCAATAAGGTAAATTTATACAGACGGTCGATGAAGCGACCGACGAAATGGTCCTCGTTCATGGAACAAATTGGTAAAATACATTTAAGCAGCGCATAAACACGCGTCTCGTTCTGCAGTGGATTCATGTGTGGGGATCGAGGTGCATAATCGCCCCCCAAAGAAAAGCGTCGCTCGGGCCCGTGTGAGTGCGTACTGCGTACACGTATGGTACAGACACGCCAGAGAGCTCGCGCGTCCGTAAGTGTAAATGTATTCACGGAGGGCTTACACGTATGCGTGCGTATATTAATATACACACGGACACATAGAGCAGATATGGAAATGCAGATATAGAGAGGGAGAGAGAGAGGGAGAGAAAGAGGCGAGCAGGCCGTAGAGGGGCAGAGCGTAGAGCGCGCACATAAGCACCTCGTCGCTCGCTTTGAGCTGCACGGCGTACGAGCACGCGTGCATCGCGCAGAAAGAGCGCCTCGAATACATGTGCTTATAGGTGGGATACGCGCCTGTGTGTACGTTTAACTGGCAGTAACAGCAGCAGCAGCCGCTTAACAACAAAACTCCTTATAACTCTTTGCAACGCGCATAGCAGGGACTGCGCGCGTGTATTGTAAGCTGAATGGTGGAGGAGCATCGCGATCGCGCCGAGTGACGCAGTAGTATATAGTCGTAGCAGTAGTGGTAACGCAACGCGATTCGCAAGTAGCGAGATAGAGAGAGAGAGAGAGAGACCAGCCGTGTATATATACACATACCGAGCATGCAAAAACATACATATACACACGCCATTGGCGTGTATGCGTATGCATGTGGCTATATAAAAAGCTGCTATAATACTGCAGCCGCGTACGTCGAGTTTTACAAGTGGGGGTCGTACGACTACTACAACTACTTCTACTACTACTACTTGTAGTACTGTTGTTGCTGGTCTCTCTCGCATCGCATTGAGCCGAGACGCGCATATGTGTATATATCTTCTCGTGTGTATATATATATATATATATAAATATATATATATAGGTGGTGTGCGTACGCGCGCGCGCGCGCGATATAAATATATATATATATATTGCGTATACAGCAGAAAGAGCATCACGATCGCGCCCCGTGTGCTCTCCGACTCGGTGCGCAGTGCAGCCAGTGCGTTGTTTATTTGCCAATCGCAGCACGTATAGCTGCGCACTGCACTTTTGTGCTGGCAAGCCGAAGCCTCGTCGCAGCGCTAAAGTAACGCGTTACACGGCATCGTCGCAGCGCTTCCAGGCTCCTTTCTTCTAGCCTCTCTCTATTCAAGCTCACGGTTGAACTTGCGCTGCAGCAGTTGTGGCGCGTTGGGAGCTTTTTGCTCGCTTTATCTCTCATGTGCCGCGATCAAACAGCCAGCGAGCATGTCGTCGTGCAGTAGCAGCAATAACAATCCGAGTGCGCCGATCGCGAGTGCTCTAGCAAGTGCGTCGATCGACTCTCAGCAGCCACCAAAGCAACAACAAGCCCAACAGCAGCCGTCTGCCGAGGCCAGCCCTGGCCAAACGCAGCAGCAGCAGCAGCAACACTTTTCGCTCGTTTGGAACACGTTCCCGCACAATTTGTCGACTGGCCTGTACAGTCTGTTGACGGGCGAGCAACTGGTCGACGTGACTCTGGCCGCCGAGGGCCAGATTTTGCGCGCCCACAAGCTCATACTGTCCGTCTGCAGCACTTACTTTCGCGATCTCTTCAAGGTACGTAAACAACGCGTAAACAACTCGCTCTCATCCGCGCTACGTATAGTTCCGTGCATTGCGCTGTATTTTTGGAACGTGTGCAGCAGCAGCAGCGTCACGCGAACTCGGTTTTGTTTTGTTGTTGCGTTACGCGCGCCAACTCGGGCTCGAGCTCGTCTCGACGAAAGTAAAAAAGCCCCGAATACGCTCGAAACGGAGGAGCAGCATAAATGCGACGTTTATTCGAATCTGCGTCGATTTAAAGGTCCGCGCGCGCGCGCGTCCCGACATACGCCGTCCAGCGCAGAGTGCAGCGCGCCATGTTTATTGCGCGCAAATTTTACGTCCACGTCGGTATGTGTATGCGCGAGCTACGAGAGCCGAGCGGATTTCAGCTGATGGCAATTGCGTGCACGAGGCACTCGCACGTGCACTTCCAGGTGTACGCGACTGCTTCTTTCTGCATATATGTACACGATACGCGCCCAGTCGCTCGTAGCTCTATACGTAACGTTTACTACGCACATATAGCGATCGCTCCGTAACATGCGTGAGCGACTTTTCACTTTTTCCCTCGCGACTATATTATTTTTATACCTATATAAACACGCATGCAATAACGCGCACATGCACACTAGCATATATATATATAATGTCGTGTATGCAGCGAGGCGCGCGCTCCCGTCTATATATGCATATACATATATATGCGCGCGAGGCAAAGTGCACGAGGAGGAGGGAAAAACTTTTCGACTGCTAAATGAAATTTCGACGTCAGCTACGCTGCTCTCTGTGTATATATTTATACTGCACGATGCAATTGCGATAAAAATATACGCGCGTACACACACGCACACACACATAAATTATACACGTTCGCAACGCCACAACTGCTGCTACAAGAATGTTGGACGCTTGCGTGCATCCGTGTATGCGTGCATATGAGTGTGTTCACGTAGAGGACTGTACGTGCAACTCATGTAAACAAGATGAAAAAGCAAAAGTTGTTAAAAGTGATAAGAAGAAATACCGATAATCTAGACAAAGTCTGCTGCCTCTCACTCTCGCTCGTACTCTCACTCTCGCATTCATATACAGCGTATCCAACGTCGACGATAATAATAAAAAATGAAAAACAAAGAGTCGTGTGCGAATACCTTGTTATTGCTTCTCTCTCTTTCTCTCCATTTTTTACATCGTCTCGCGCTCGCGTGAAAAACATTACGTCGATGGGCAAAAATTTCGATTAGTGAGATCATCGAGTAATATATTATACTTTATAAAAATACAAATACGCGCGCATCCAGCGACCGACACTTGGAAGTATAGTTGTAAAGCAAAAAAGGAAAAAAAACGTATTTCTCATCTCGTATTATAATTTTTTTTTATATACGCGAGTCTCCTATACACACAACACGCGCACGCAACGCGCGACTTATATGCGCCTCGTTCAATTTTTTTTTCTTCATATTTTTTTAAACTCACACGGTCGCTCAGGAGATTCGCGCGCATATTATACAGACGGAGCGAACTAATCTGTACGACGCACGCATATTAATTGACATTCTCAACGCGCGCGATCTCCAACCAAGTCGTCTCTCGTCTTCTTTATTATTATTTATTCATAGCGACTTGGTCGCTCTCAATGGCATCGTGCATATACACACACACAGATGCACGCTCACGTGTACTAACACTATACACTACTAAAGTTATAATGTGTATATACATTATACGTTGCATATAAAGTGGCAAAGATGATTATGATTATGAGGCTATGACGATGATGATGGTGATGGCATAACGTTTCATATACATATATAAACATACCGAACCTCGCACAATCTCATATGCCTTTATACACGTACAAAATATCTGCTATATTTATACTTGTACGAATGTGTGTGAGTGTGTATAATAAAGAGACGCGTGTCTGCATATGCACACAGGTTAACACGTGTAAACATCCAATAGTCATCCTCAAGGATGTCAACTATCGGGACCTCTCTGCCATGCTGCAGTTTATGTACCAAGGTGAAGTCAACATCAAGCAGGAAGATATAGCTAATTTTCTCAAGGTCGCGGAGATTCTCAAAATCAAGGGACTCACCAGGACCAATGATGACGACGTAAGCCACCTCTTATTACGTACCATTGTCATAATCAATTTTCGTGCCATTTTTTTTTTCTGCAACGTAAGCAGCGAATTTTTTCGCGCGCCGCACAAACGCGCCAAATGCTTTTAAATTCGAGCGTCGTTTAGTAAGCGCGCCAATTTAATGCGTGCTCCGAAGAATAATCGGTCGTTTTTTTATTCATTCGGCGTTTCATAAAATATGCGAGTCGGGAAGTTTTCAAGATGAAATTAATAAAGACGCATTGGTAGACGTATATAGCGATGTAACTGTACGCGTGCAAAAACGGCAAGACGCGTTTTGTGCGTATACGTGTATATTTTGCGTGCACGACGCCTTGGAGCTATTCCAGGTCAGATAGGCGCATGCACTGTAAGGCGGGCAAAAGGCAAAAGGCTATAATACCTATATAATTGCACATAGGTACAAGTGCGCTAGACATTTTATAAATGTATTTCGGAACGAGAGCGCGCGAGCAGTTAAACTTGCTTTTCTCGCACTTGCGCGCTACTCGTCTCCCGTCGCTCTCTTCTGCTTACACGTACACGCGCTATATATACGTAAAAGCTCTCACGCGCATCATCTCACGCACCTTTGTCTCTTTGCCTCTGGCGCGTGTATATACGTGTGTTTATACAAAGCGCTAAAAAAACAGAGCAACAACAACAACAACAACAACAACAACAAAAAGAGCAAAGAAAGACCGAACAATGAACTCTCTCGTCGCTTCTCTTCTCTTTGGCTCCCGCGCGCTCGCTCCGATACGTATGCCTGTGCGCGGGCCAAATTCGACGCGCAAAAGTACGTCTGCGTTTGTCTACCTGCGCGTACATCGCATTCATTTTAGTAACGTCGATTGAGGCTTTTCCTTACATATTATACGCACACATTCGCATATTCCGGCGCTGCTGCACTGCAGCGCATACAATGTGCTCAAGCTGCACCGAGTTTATTCTTCTTATCGCCTCACCGATCATAATTCATTCTTAACGATGTTTAACTTATACATACACGCCGCGCTGCACTTGTATAGGGAGAGCATAACATTTGTTTAAATTCAACGTGCATTTAATACTGCGGCGCGTATTATACCTACGGACTTTGTGCGGCCACACATGAATATGGACGAATTCGACTCGAGTTCAATGTAACATTAATTGATCTCGAATACTTATGTATACATATATATATACAATATGTACACGTACGCACCTTCTAAACAATGAGGCCTCCTGAAGTGTAAAAGTGTACGTGTGTATATCTGCATTATATATTTTACTTACTGCGCGCGAGTGTCTTCTCATTGTTTTGCCGCTTTTGTTTCGACTCGCGGAATTTTTAATCATTTTCAATGTCTATATGCTCGAACGGAACACACATACAATATGTATTATATTATACGTTCAATGTAACCCAAGCGATACAGTAACTTATTTTTTATTATTCTTAAAGACATTGTGCATGTGACTCACGTCGCGATGCTCGCGGGAATGCCAATTATTCCGCGATAAGTGCATCGTTTATTATTGTACCCTTTGGGGAAAATTGGCGTCGCTCGCTCGAGGCTTGCATACCGATTTTTCCCAAGCCAAATGTGGTTTTTTTCTGCGACGCACATTTGAAGTCGAGTCGAGCTTTCATTGGATTTCAACTACTTGCCCTTTACAATGGTTGGTAAAGTAGGAAGTACTCGTGACCGTGAGACGATTCGTTAGTACATACATATTCGTTCGCGAATCGCTGCACGAGGAGGAACATTTAACCGGTCGATACCAATGATCTAATTTATAGGAATTACCGCAGGAAGAAGTCGACTCGGAGCTGACGGACGCGCTGCCTTTGATTCATCACGATCGAGGAAACGACAATCTCACACCCAGCCAACGACAAGGTACGACGGCGGAAACGAGTCCGGGCTCCTTCGACATGTCGCATCATCAGCAACATCAGCAACACCGGCATCACACGGGCTCTTGGCAAAACGTTAATAACAACGCCGCGGGATGCTCCTGCAACAATGTCAAAGCCGCCATCAAAGTCGAAGATGTATCGATCACATCGTACAAAGAACAGCAGCACCGTCACCACCATCAGCGCCAGTCGCAGCTTGGCGATTCGACGAAATCGGCTCGGAGGCAGCAGCTCGACAACGACGACATGGACGAAGGCAACGACGAAGACGAGAACGAAGAGGAGCAGGAGGAGGAGGAGGAGGGGGAGGAGGAGGAAGAGGAAGAAGAGCAGCCCCTCGATTGCAGCAGCACCCCGGATAACGTGCAGCAGGCCAAAATCACGGCGGCCAACGATTACAAATCCTCGGATGTGCTCAACATGACTCTGGGCTCGACGGAAATTCGCCACCTGACTCCTGAGGTCGAATGCATTCAAAGGGGAGCGGCGCCGCTGGGTGGCTCGACGGCGCCGCACCATTTGCCAATAATACCCTACCCCGAGCAGGACCACATGGACAGCTTACTGAACGCACAAATGTTATCCGCTGCCTACTGTCCCGGCAACTCAGTCGGTAAGTAGCTCCGCGATGCGCTTACATCTTATGGGTATAACTAACTGCAAATATGCATACGATCGGTCGCGACAGGTGTGTGCTTCTCCTCGTTGTCGTCGTCGCTGCCTTCGAGCTCGGGCTCTTTCGCCTCAGTGTATAAGCGAGTATACATATTGTTGCGCGCGTTATTTTTGCAATGATGTTGTTTGTTCCAAGGTGATCGTGTCGTAGTCATCATTATTCACGATGATTATATTGCAGGAAGAAGAATTTATATTCGCCATTATTTGCATAAAAAATATTTGCACTATTAGTAACGATATTGCTGTGCGCACATGACATCTCTGTAAAAAATTGTTTTCTTATCTCTTCGCGATATTTCGATTTCTCGCCGTTTCCTTTTGATGCTATTGCTGTTGCCGGTGCATATATACACACCTCGCGCTTCACTAAATGAAAACGAAACGACGACGACAACGTCATTTATTACATTCGATCGGTCTTTATGTAGCCGACTGCGCGACGATAAAGGCCCGATCGAATTTCTTTTAATTTTCTTGAGTGAGAAAGCACGAATGTACCGTAAAGGAGCTTTGACAAGTGTCCCTTGTACACCCTTATAAAACGCGAGGCTCTGCCTCATGCATGCCGTATTTATAGACTCTGACGAAACATCTGTTTTTTATTACTATACGCGAAACAGCGCGGAATTTTTCCCTCTCTCTTTCGAGAGCTGTATCGCGGGCAGTGCTGCTGCTGGAGCCATGTTCCCAAAAAAATTTTCCTTCATTTGGGGTCATTTTGCCTCTATAAAATGGAGAAAGACGTCGCAATAGTAGCTTGTGTGCGAGTGAGTAATTAGGCATCGGTGAAATTAGATAATGCAGTTTGTATTTTGTACAATATTTTCTGTTTTATTTACATTCTTACAGATTAATGCGTATACTCTACGTAACTATTGCTCGTTGAAATTTGAGAAAATTCTTTCTAATTTTTTAAACTTGTGCGATCAACGGGTTTATCTCTCTTTCTCTCGCTCTCGCTTTCTCTGTCTATCTCAAAGAATCAGAGTAACGCGCGTAATGCTAGAAGCGAAAAATAAAGAGGCAAAAATCGAGGCTAAAATGTCTTTGTATCGGCAGGTTTTCACGACACGGGCACGGCAGGAGGAACGTCATCGTCGAGTCTGGCAGAGTTCAACAGCGCTCAGCAGGCTGCAGCAGCCGCGACAGCGAACAGCGCTAGTGTCAGCAGCAAAGGACGGCGCACGGTCAAAGGCTTGCCTGGAAGCAGCTTATCGCTCGAGACGACGCTCAGGGTCATATCCGAGCTCGGGCCGACGATACGCATGGAGCGCGGCAAAGTCGTACGCATGTACTCGTGTCCCTGGTGTCTGCGCCACTTCACTCGCAAGGAGAATCTCAAGCTACACGTGCGATACATCCACGGCCCGCTCGAGAGCCTCACCTGCAAGCTCTGCGGTAACAAGTACAAGAACAGCAATAGTTTGCGCGTGCACTCGTATCTCTACCACAACGCACAAAGGAACAAGTCGTCGACGGCGGGGGCGGCGGCTGCTGCCGGTAGTAGCGCCGCTGAAACCAGTGGTAAACCGCCTGTAGTTCGCGGTAACGTTTGATCCTTGCTCTGGACGCGTCTTATACGGTAACGAGGACGTCTAAACGCTCTTCTAATTTACGCGACGCCTCGACACGCTCTTACGCACGCCTGTTTACGCATTATTTTTTTTATTATTATTATTATTATTATTATTATTATTATTACCTTTATGTTAATTAACGCTTAATTTGTTCTTATATACTTTATGTTCGTATCGCCCGCAGACTGGCCTTTCTCGAATGGCAATGAGGCACCGTTGGACCTCACTTCGTTACGTTTACATTATACAAAACGCTCATCGGCAACGAAGGCTTTCAACTTAACATGACTATTGACTATGTGTTCGGCTCTTTGCGAGTGCATTAATTTTGAAATGTAGTTAGGCACCATCGTGCGCAGCTGTAAACATTTTGTAACTCGATAGTCGATTATCGAGCTTCGCTAAAGTTTCGTCGAAAAATTATACAGTCTTATAAACTTTCGAACTCGAGAGCCATTTACCGCTTGCTGAGTTATTTCGCAGCATCGAGAATTCAGAAATTATTTTCGAGTACTTGCATTTGACGCAAAAAACCAAGACGATTTATACGCGCGAAGAGCGCAGCCAGAGCCATTTATCTGCGAGGATACCGAGAGAATGTGTGTGTGTGTGTGTGTGCGCGCGCGCGTGTGTTTGAGCGATTGTAAGCGTGTGTATGTGTGTCTGCCACGATATACGTGAATTCGAATTAGAAGGGAGAAGGTAAAAAGTTGAACGGAAGTAGCCGATAGTTAAAGAAAGAGAGCAAAAGAGAGCGAGAGAGAGAGAGAGAAAAAGGCGAACAGAGAGTGGATCGGACGGAGAAGAGGCGTAACGTCGAATTATCCAAGCCACCTGTTCAACTTGCCGCAGAACAACTTTATTCTCTCCTGCTTGCACGCGCGTAATTCGTCGGGCCCATTATTTCCTCGAGAAAAGAGAATGCGATGCACGCCTCGTGATGGGAGAACGATTCGTTGGCTTTTGTATGTGTGCATGTGCATATACGACGTGCTTACGCGAGCGGGCATGCGTATAGGGCTTGATCCTTGGCCTGGGTTAATTTTATCGCGAGTTGAAGGAATTGCGCGTGAGATAGGGATGACTTTTAAATACATCCCTTTGTTACTGTTTACAAGATGATTGGACTGTTTAAAGTTTATACGTGTTCATCCGTTCTCTGTTCACACATGTTATTTATTCATATAATATATAATATATATATGTATATACATATACATATATATTTTATAGGCGCGCTGCAATCGTACAAGTTACATATTTCATTTACATGTTTATGCATGCTACATACAAGCACACCTATACATTTCTCTCTTTTATTTGTTATTTAAATTCGACATAAAGATTGTCAATCTTTGCTACTAAATCTAATTTGAACTTATCTCTACTCAAAGGTTTTACAGTATGTACAAGAACGATAAACATTGCATTATCGATATATTTATATTTTTCTCTAAAGAACGATATAGCGAGTTTATAGCGTGTGTAAAATTATTTAAAATCTATCTATAATTTATACATAAAACTCTGTTTATTGTTACAGTCAATCGAAAACTGAGTGCAACAAGTATGATTTTTTATTTACATATTGTTTTTCAATCTATCTATATTCTATATCATTAAAAATTGTATTTGTTACAAAATCAATATAATACAAGATTATGTTATTCAACGCGTCGAGTAACGACAGGATCTTTCAAAGTACTAAAAATTTTTTACAAAAAAAGAAAAAGAAAAAGAAACAATGTTGATATTAGTAAAAAGTGACATAGGTATCATTAAAAAAGAAGAGTACGCGTGTTACGGAGCCGTAAGCGTACATTCGTAGAGATGAACACAATACTGCAATATACGCTCTACATTGCTTCGACTACGAATCGCAATAAATAAAATATCAATGCTCTACATGCCTTATGCATAGGAGTGTGTAGGTTTTAATGTTTAAAGTGAATCGAGTATAAATCGCGTACTCTGCATATATGTGTATGTGGACTTGTATGTATTTATATTTGCGTGAGAGAATATACGACTATCGGCTAATAAATTCTATAAACAATACGAGTAAATCACACGACTCGCGCGCGACGCATCGTATTTGTCAGTTTTGTCTTCTCTTTCATTACAACGTAAATATCACAATGGAAAGTTCGTTTTATTCGGGCGTTTTTTGGTTCGTCGCAACAACAAGAATAACAACAGCAACGTCAGAAGAATCTTCTCACTTAAATCTTCGGGGCAGTTTAGTGCGAACTCTCCTGCACGACGCTGGCGTCGTTGGCGCGTCGTCATATATAATCCGACGAGCAGGTATTAGCAGTTTGAGCGGCCTCGCGAATCGACGTGAGCCTGTAATTTGGAGCGGGCTCGTAAATCGGTGGCGCGTCATCCTCGGGATGGCCACAGCAGGCAACGGGTATGTGTTGCGGCGTCTGCTGCTGATGTTGCTGCTGCTGCTGCTGCTGCTGCTGAAGATTATGATGTGGATGATGTTGATTCGTAGCGGCAGTAGCTGCTGCGGCGGCTGATCCAGCGCTCAAATCGCTGTAATAGGCGCTGCTAGGCGCACTGTTGTCGGGCTCGTTGTCGCTGCCCGTGTAGGCCGTGTTCTGATAAGACGGTTGGTTGCTACCCTCACCGCCACTGCCAGCGCTACCCGCGCTGTAATGGTGCTGATGCGAGCCCGGCCCACCGGACTTGTCCAGTACGTGGTGATACACGTGATGGTGATGATGATGATGATGCGGCGAAGGCAGCACTAAACTCGGTCCGTTCTCGTACATCTCGTACTCGGACTCGCAAGCCCGCCTGCAAAGACAAGAACAAAACGTTGAAGAGCAAAAATCCAGTGCAAGCGTGAAAGATGCGTGCTATGTATAAGAGAGAAACAGACGAACGTGTATGTGTACGTAAAGAAGATAGAAAGGCTTTTCTCGAGTGCGTGCTTGCATGTGTGCAGCTGTGTGTCTGGGTGTGCATAGATATAGCGTATGGCAGACACTGCATGTATGCACACGTCTGCCATCGGAGAGGCTTGAAAAGCGGTTTTAGCTTCTTTTAATGCGAATGTCTGAGAGAGCGAGAGAGAAGCGAGCTTCTAGCATGGTATACTTCACTGTCTGACGTGTGGTTTCGGATGCACATATTGGGCGTGCGTGTATGTGTGATGTTTTTTTTCATCAACGGTGTACACGTATGCGAGCGTGTACGTGTGTGCGCGCAAGTATGTGTTATATGCTAGGTGAATGCTCAAGAAAAGAAGAGATGTTAGATGAAATTCTCTGCTCGTGCATTCGCGGCTCGTCGGCCACGAGTGAAAAAAAATTTTCCCCACTTTTTTAAAACCAAATGTTTACATTGGGAGGAAAGCAATAGACGCGAACTCGCGAAAAGATTTTCAATCACAATAGTTACTTGCGATTTATAAGCCAAATAGACGAGGCACTTTTGTTACTGCACAATCGACTGAATATAATAGGTACACCGCACACGATGAATAATTTTTCGCAGTTTTTTTTTACTTTTAAATCTGCGGATAACATTTCGCGTCATCTTCGTCCCAAAAGGAAATTAAACGAAAGTCTCTCTCGTGAAATGTACGCTTTTATTAAGGTGTCAATAATATTTTACCATCGTTTTAAGAAAAAAATATTCATGTTTGTTGTATTTATTGTCGTATCGAAAAAATTGGTTATTATTATAATAATTTTAATAATCTATTTGTATAAATATACAAAGTATATACTTTATGAAGTTAATGCATGTTGAGATGGGACCAGAATTGATGTTAAAAATGATTGCAAAGCTTCCACAAAGCAGAGTTTTTCTTCAGGTGCATTATATAGTTATGATTTTCACGCATGAGAGCGTGTGAGTGTGAATGTGTGCACGTTACACATATAATATACATGTATCTATGTTATATGGAATGAAAATCGCAATTGGAACAGGTCAACGATGAAAAATTAAACTACTTCTGCAACAAAATTGCGTGGTTCGCGTTTATCAAAGTGAATATAAAAACAGCGAGAAAATCGAAAATATACAATTTAAAATCATAAAAGTTTGACGCAGTTGGCTGCCAGTTGTGTGCAGTTGTAAATTGTTTTGTTTGTCGAATGAACAATTGGATCATGCCACGAAAAGATGCGCGCATTTGCCGGTGCGCAACTACCGTAAGGCAAACTTCTATGGTTTTGAATCGAATAGTTTTACTTGTTTTTCTTTTTTTTTTTTGTTCCGAATAGTTTTTTTATTAAATTTTGCTGCGAATGCTATGTTATTCTTTTGTTAGTTGTTCTATAAAAAATGTTTTTGTTTATTATATTACATAGACGCAAATCGCAAGGATTGCAACATCAAAACCAAATGAACAGCCAATAATCAAAATTGTATCAGATCAGTAGTGTGGAAGTTTGTTGTAAATGTTAAAAATATCCAATTTGTTTTCGATAATAAACTCATTAGACAATATATGTCACAGTACAAAGGCACACCATGCGCTAAAATTGTTAATAATGATATATTATAAATGTCATAATTTATGTTGTCACGCGTAAGGTGAAATAAATTAATAAGTTACTTGCAAAACCAAATTAATTTTTGTATATATTTTGTATTATAATAAAGTAACTGTTTGTAAAGGAATTAATACTAACGTCTTGTAAGATAAAGTTATATACATTGATATTTATTAATAAAAGTTAAAAATTGTGTATTAAAATTCTTTTTTCTTCGATATTATCACTCGAGTGTAATTACTTCCTAGATATTAAGGATGCATGCATAATAGTAATGGTGTACGACGACGAGTAAGCTGATGGTAAAAAAAATGAAATTTGACATGAAATGCTCCACACACAATTCCGATTATCTTCCGTGAACTTCTTTTTAGCTTAAAACACACAAAACGTACCTACAACGACCTGCGGGTATTTTTTTTTGTTACTCTACATGAATTATGTGCACATGTACATAAACGCATTAAACACAGATATATATATAAATAGCGACATAAAAGTGAAAAATGTATTATTTTTTTTTCATAATATGATATGAATGTGAAAACGCGATGAAATGAGAAAATAGCTATCATGTATAGCGTATGTACTTGAAAAAAGTGAAAAAAAACCATTGGATTTATTGATTGAACAACATCACGTACATTTTTCTTTTAGCAAAGTGCACACTTGCTAAGGACTTCTCAGTGTGCGAGAAAAATCGATCCATATTCTAAAGTTCGTCGGAGCCAATCATCATCATGGGGAGTATTTGGTATCGACAACTGAAAACAAACGTCACATTTTCATTTTTCCCTATTGCTGATGTTGTTTTTCTTCTGCATTTTATTAAGTCAACCTTCTCTAGTTCAGCATAATCGCAATGCATAAGCAAAAAGCGAGCTAACAAGCTCGTCTGGAGAAGAGTTATACATTTTGCGCGATAAATAATTAATTTTATAAGCTCGCTAAATTTGTCTACATCAGTAAATTGGTTTAATAAGCAAACTCAAAGTAGGTTATATCTATTTATGTATGTATACAGATTGTAAAGTAGCTATTTACAGGGCAAACAATCAAATCTACGTTGGGTAAGTAGTACATAACAAGGGGCGCAGCGCAGGAGGGTGGGTAAAAGATAGTCAGCGGAGTTGCAGCGTTGCAGGCTTGCGACGCGCAGCAAGTACTTGAAGCACTCACCTCTGACTGTGCCTTGAGCAAACTGTGTCCTGGTGCTGTCTGTGAAGGCCGACGGCGTCCAATTCGTGATAATGTTTGTCCTCGGAGCCGCTGGCGTAGCTGGCCGCTTGCGAGTCGAGCTCGGCGTAGAGGGCCTCGTCGGCCTGCTGCATGTGCGTGTAATGATTCTCCACGGGCAGACTCAGCGTTCCGACGCTATGGTGATGCTGACCTGGCAGACTGAGAGGCGAGCCGACCACGCAACCGGCGGGCCCTCCGCCTCGCCTCGTGCTTAGCCACGACCAGACGTTCACGTTGTGTCCTCCTGTAAGGCAGAAAAACGGCCAAATGAAGCAGTGGATATTTATAAGGCGATCATTTATACGCACAGCTGGGGCTTTTCTACTGCTACGTGGGAAGGAGAAAAGGAGAAAGAGAAAACTTTGTGAATTCGTAATAATCATTTCAACCGATGAGGAATATGATGATTTCCAAGCACGAGACCGCACGCTGCAAGAAGTAGCGTGCGCGTAATCTTTTGCTTGTGAATTCATTAAATTTTTTCTTTCACCCGCACCCAGAAAAAGTTTTGCTCTTGCTCTTTTTCTCTTTTTCAGTTCTCTCTCTCTCTTTCTTCAACTGCCGAGACCGAGCGAGCTAGCGCGAATAACCGCCAACGGTTGAAAAAGAAGATTGCTTTGGAGAAGACAGAGAGAAAAGTAGAAGAGGAGTTAAGAAATATGATAAGATTGCCTCCTCTTTTCCTGCTTCTTTCCCAGCTCGAGTCGTCGTCGTCGTCGTTGCCTCGTGCAAGCTCTTTCTGGGGCGCGCGGCCTTTTTTATTTTACGCTTGGCGGAATATATACTTGTAGCGCACGTAGTAGCTTTAATATCTCAACGCTTGTATCGATCTAACAGGATGACGAGCGCTGGCGCACGATGAGCGACTTTTATATACTGCAGCCGCGAGTGTGCCTGCGTGTATGTGCATGTTAGCGCGGCTCGTTTTAATATAATCCTCGAAATTGTTTACACAGCCAGCGAGTACATTCTCAGCGATGAAGAGGGTTTATAAAGAGTTTAGCTTTTATTATTCATAGGAAAGTAAAAATTCCATCAGCGTTAAATATATGATAATTGTGATTTGGAATAAGGTTCCGCACGCGCTCTTCATCGTCAACGTTATCATCGTCAAGCTGGTTCTTGCTCCTTTTTCTTCGACGATCCTTTAAGGTGAAAATGCGAAGAAAAGAAAAGTCGCGTGCGGT
Source organism: Trichogramma dendrolimi (assembly GCA_034770305.1). Taxonomy (NCBI): domain Eukaryota; kingdom Metazoa; phylum Arthropoda; class Insecta; order Hymenoptera; family Trichogrammatidae; genus Trichogramma; species Trichogramma dendrolimi. The sequence goes on from JAPMIB010000014.1 coordinate 1,104,965, forward strand.
CGTGAGTTTTCAAAGTACCATCATCGTCGTGTGCGTACACGAGCGCCAGCGTCTTTATGTTTTATGTATATTCAGAGCAGCGGAGTAATTAAATTGAATTTGTAACTCATGTGCGCTGTACAAAGCACAAAGTCGCCTTCGCTCTCTCCCTCTCCCCCTCTCTCTCTCTCTCTCTCTCTCTCTCTCTTTTAGAGCCAAGTCGCGCATTCGCGTATGCACAGAGAGTCAGCGAGAAAGGGAGAACATTGCAGAACCAGGTAAAACGTTTTTTCACGTGTGCACTCGCGAGTATACATTGAAGCGAGTGTGTGTGAGTATATATACATGTGAAGGTGGGTGGGAAAGCAGGGGGCTACATGTGCGTCTGCAAAAAACTTGAGACACAAAAGCCCCTCGCGCGAACGCGAGTCTGGGTGAAAAATCTCTCTCTCTCTCTTTTTCTCTATGTTTCCAGAGCCGTGTGCAGAGTCTCGTGTCAAACACTCATTACCGGGCTTCGAGCCTCACTCTCCCTCGACGACGACTCCGCAGAGCCCCGCTGGCAACGCACAACAACCCTTCTCTCTTTTTCTCTCTTTCTCTCTCTTTCTCACTCGCTTTTTTTCTGTATTCGCCACACACATGGATTCGCATGCACGCGAGCGAGCACTCGGTACACGCGCCACCGACTCTGACGACGGCTCGCGAATTAAACTTGTAGCACACCTATACGGCTGAAATCCAATCAATCGAACACCCTCGCACAGCGCGACGACGAGTATAAGTTGCATTGGAACTTCGAGCGAGTTACGACGACGGAGCTGCCACAGTGGTTAAGAGAATCCACGTTTCACTCATAGAATAGAATCATTCGTTCATCAACTTTTCTTCTTTTTTTTCCTCAATATTATAGATCGATGAGAATATGACGTTGTCATCTAAGTAATTACTCGATGCTACAGTGATCGGGTAAAAATTTTATATTCGAGCAGAAAATGAAATCTACCCACGAGCTATTCATGTACGCTACCCTCGGGTGTCGAGAGAAAAAGAATAAATAAAAAACAGAAATTGCCAAGGTTCTTCGATGCAAGCGTGCCCACTCGATGTATTTTTTGCCAGCGGCCCAGATTTGAAAACTAATCTGGACTTTGCGCCCTTTGCTCTAGTCAGTTCAATTGGAAATACGATATAGCTAATTTCGCTAGTGGAAAATTACAGATGCAGCAACCCGTCATTCTTGCTGGCCGAATAAACGAATAATGATAAGTTCAAATAAGCGAGTGGATATGCTTACATATATATATATATATACTGAGCGTATACTAACCAGACGGGGTAGCGACGTCGTGATAGGGCGGCAGCTTGTCAAGTTCCAAGGGCGGCCTGTCTGGTATAACGGCGAGACCGACGCCCCCCGGTCCCGGTCCAGCGAGTATGACGCCGCCACCTGCAGGATTAGCCGAGTCCTGACGACGATGATGATGGTGGTGATGGCGACGATGACTAGCACTACTACTGCCAACTTCCTCGTCTAATGCAACGCCGCAACAGCTCGCTGCAAAGCCAGATAGATAAAGCAAACATCATTATCGCGCGTACATTAGAGACATTTTATATATATATATATATATATATATATGTATATCTTTATTTCTATTGTAGAGTATCAAGCGGGTTAGCACATGTGTTTATAAAAGCGCATTCGGAATATCTTTGGAAGCAGTATCGGTATACGAGGCAAGGGAAGCTGCGACGGCAAAGATGGTATTATATATTATATCGCGTACGCGTGTGCGTATGCGTATGCGGGGGACGCGTTACTGCTTCAGATGCTGTCGCTGCTACGGGGGTTCACAGATTTTTCGAGCTTTCGATTTTTTTGCGACTCGTGAAAAGGCAGGCAGGCAGGCACTCTTACGTGAGCGCGTGTCTCTCTTGATCTGAATGTCGTTTCGTATTTCACGCGCACCCTATCGCTTCGTGCGTTGTTTTCATCCCCTCGAAGCGGTGGCGCGCGAGAGACAGAGCACTCGTCGTATGTATGTGTAAGTACGGCGGTACGAGCTACAGTCCGAATGGTTTTATGATAATGCCAGTCAGTCTGAAACAGATGGAGATAGAGATAGAGCAGCGCAGCGTTGCATATATGTATGGCGAGAGTGAGCTAGAAAAAGAAACGAACGAAAGAAGCAGAGAGTGAGATTGACGTTTGCTCAGATTCGCGCTCGGTAGTTCTCCCATACGTGCCCGTTACCGCTACTGCCACTACTGCTCTTATGTCTCGTCCTCTGCGAGTATATTTTTCTTTTTCTCTTGCTATAAGTATACATTTGCGCGCTAAAAACTTGTTCATTTTTTTACTGCACACTTGTTCCATAGGACAGGTCGGAAACAAAACCGTCCGCGATTTATATTTAAACGATATTTCAATTTATGTGAGTGAAGAGAGAGAGAGAGAGAGAGAGAGAGAGAGAGCTTGCGAGCTATGAACTATTATTGGCTTAGAAGCATAGCTAATTCAGTTTATTACTTTGGCCATTTGGCGGAAGCAAGCTCGCAAGCTCGCCCGCGGGAAAGAGAGGGAGAGACGGATGCTTTTAATATTGGAAAATCGATCGTTTGCACACTGCTCGGCACTATATGCAACTGCTGCTACATTTATGTATACGAACAAATGAACTACGCGAACGAACGAGACGAAGAAGCAACTGGGTTACTGTTATACTCTGGCGCAATCGTAACGTGTACAGGATGAAGCGGCTGGGTCGATGCTCGCCTCTGTCTGATGTGCAACATGAATTTTCTGATAAACTTTCTTGGCTGAGTGGACGGTTTAAGAAAACATAAAGGCCCCTTTTAACGTGATAAACTCACCTCTACGCTCTGCTATACAAATTAACGTTCGGTCTGTTGGATGATTGTTATAGCTTTAGCCGTCGAAATAGTTTTTGTTACTGCTGCGGAATACGTGTGCGTGCGCGTATGTATATTCTAGGCTGCGCTTATAGACAAAGACGCAGAGTAGGCACCGCAAGAGAGCGACAGAAGGGTAGGATACGGCTTCATTGTACCCCGCGCGTCATACTCGTCATACATATAGCAGCGATACATACAGCAGCAGCACAGAGCTCTTCTCAAGTTGCCTTGCGCGAACGCACGTATACCAACATTCTGTGTGCTGCGAACTGGCTGCTTTTGAGTGCTTATAAACACCAAGTGAGAGACGGAGTGAGCGAGGGCGAGAAAAGAGAGAGAGAGGAAAAAAAAGAAAAAAAAGCGTCTGCTTTTTCTCGTCTACGCTGCATACACCTATACGAGGGTATACGTAGCTGTGTATTTGACAGAGGCGAAATCGTGCAGCCGTGTGTGCGCGCGAGTGCGCGAAACGTTTGATTTTCCACTGAGCAGAGTAACTACATAAGCGCAGACGCACACGCACATCTGAAGCTACTTAATTATATTGTATAGATGCGCCCTCGCGTTTGTTGATCGCGACATTACTATGTACACGTAGTTATAGTAAAGTTGCCTCAAGAGCGGATGATTCGACAAAGACGCCCAACGACGTCATAACCCCTTGTGCGCACCAATCGTAAATGCTGGTTTTTTATAGTATACTATATGCACTAACTGCGATTTTTTCCTTTTTGCTCTCTCACAATTCTATCTTCTATTTTTTTTCAGCCATTATATTAGTCGTACTCACCTTCGTTTTGTACATAATATATATATGGCCTATTCTCTGCGAATCGTATGGCCCAAAAGATTTTTTTTGCTATCATGAAAAACTTGTCGCCGGTCCAAAAAATTCTAATAAAATTTGGGAACACTCTTAATATCAAAAGTAATGAGTTTTCACATACCAGCGGCTCAAAATTAGCATTTCCCAGCTGCTGCGCTAAACGGCTATTTTCGGGCCAAGGGGTATGTAAAATAGCGTACTGGCCTATACCAGGAAAAAAGAAAGCCCCAGTGCACGTACTAATCGACCTCGGCTTCGCCTCAGCCACTTATTTCACGTGCCCTGGAACTTTTCTGTTTTTCCCAACCTAGGGCAGTAATATACTATGTATACCAGTAGAAATATTTTTTTGTCTCTCGATTTCACATAGAATCGTCCATATATATTTATGTACGAACGTTTGAGCGTCTTTATTAAACGCGATGACAGCTATTGCTGTTGCGCGGCGCCCCGTGTGATTGATCCGCGCTTAAATTCTATACTCGAGAAAAAACTTTTTCTCATTCAGACACACGTATGGAACAATATACGCTATTATGTTGTACTATTTACAATCGGAAACAAGCGCTCATTTTTATTATTATAATCATTATTTTTTGCTTCAAGTATTAAAAATATCGTACAAAAGACTATCTACTCCGCGGTTATACGTATTTGGTTTCATAGTTTTTATATTAATAAACGGGTAGAGAGAGATAGAGAATAAAAAAAGAAAAAAAACGGGAAGTTCGTGTGGAGCTGGTAGTATATTGAATCGTTACAAATTGAAAACAAACAAGCTCCAAATGCGAGCTCAAGTAGGGATATAATAACGTGTATATAATATATAAACATATATATAATACAGAGGCCCAGGACGTTCAAGAGATCATTCATCTGCGTTAATAATCGTTCGACTTGAGATAGGCTACCGAGCGATTCTCGATACTCAGTCGTGCTTGTATATGTGCATATCGACAGGCGAGCATCTCTCACGTCTGGCGAATAAATTCTCCCTTTCCTCGCGCTCCTCTCAACTCCTTTTTTTCACTCGCTCTGTTTGGTGCGCGCACCACAGCTCGCGAATGAAAATGGATTATATTGCCGATGCACGATTGAGATATGCCAAAGCGTATAAATATAAGTGAAATTCACGAGGTGCGAAGAGATATTCATTGTAAGCACTTGAAGTGTACGTTAAACTTGACGTATATAGTTAATTCGCGGCCGCTAATATAAGATGTAGATTTAATAGGCTACTTACCACTGTTGGCGCGTCCGTTGGCGCTCTTGAGTCTGCGACAATGCAAAAGCGTGACCATGACTACTGCTCCGATACCGGCTGATATGAGAGATACGATGATGAGGGTCAACAGCCATCCGATCTCACCCGGCGCTTCTGTAAGCAAGACAAGACACGTGGTACTGAATTAATTATACTTTTGTAGCTTAACGAACCAAAAAGCCAAGGGCCATAATAAAATTAATTTTTATTTCATATTATGCGGCAGTAGCATATTTATATATCTATATAAAGGTGCTGGTGTTGGTACTGGTGCTAAAGCAGAGCTCGTTGCGCCAAAAGAAAGTGCGTGCGCGGTATTATTAGCCAAAGTGTGTATGCGTACACGTATAGAGCTGGCTAGTGTAAATATTCCTACTTTGTGTAAAGAGAGGCGAAAATTACACCTCATTGGAGAGGGCGTAATCGTATATGAGCTATATCAGACGAAACCCCTTAAACCTCTTAGGGCAGTAATGTATACGTGCGAGGCGCTAAAGAATTTCATTCGTTTTTTCATTCTGCAGTCTGCATGCGTGTACAGCAGCACCCCGTGCCAATTTGCTCACACACACACACACACACACACACACACACACACACACACACACACCACACACACACACACACACACACACACACACACACACACACACACACACACACACACATAAGCATGCGTAAAAAATGGGTAAAATTTTTTTTTCTATTACTGTAATCGCTTTGCGAGTGATAAGTATAATAAGTCGACCAGGTAAAATATTTACGCGATAGTACGTAGAGAAGGTCAGGTATATATGGTATATGTATATAATAAGAAATTGGACGGCGCTATATATGCTATTTATGCTGCAGCAAGGTGAATTTACTTCAGTAACAAACCGCACACACATATATATGCATCAGGTGCGGCATAGATGTGTACATGCGTGCTAGAGCAAAACAATGCAGCTCTTTTCACCGCAAGCCAAGAGAGAAATACAAGCGCTAGCGCTTGAAAAAAGGAAAACAATGCATTTTATGACTAGGAAAGAAGAATCTCTTTCTGAACCTGTTCAATGGAGCCTTCTCTCCCTCCTTCGCGCTCGTTCTTTGCTTCACTGACGATAATGATAATAGAGGCTCTCTCAAACTATCGCATGGTAATAAATTTGACTCACTTCCTTCTTCTTTCATAATATTTGAAACTCGAATGAAGACAGATGAGACGTTAAATTGTTCATGATCATTAGCATCCTTAGACGTGCTAGAAGTTTTCACACTAGTTGTGCAGTTTTTCTCGATTCACATGTAATTTTTTAATAAAGAAAAAACTGACAGATAACTGCGTATCCGCGATCGATCGTTAATATAAATAGCCGAGTCAGTTGAGTGAGAAGTTGGGTAGGCAAATAAGTCTAATTTGCGCTAGATGCGAGAGCTATATGTAGCTCGTATATATATATATATATACGACAGCTGTAGTAGAACGAGGCGCGTTAGCTTAGGAATCCTTTAATCGAAGCTGCATGAGGCATGCGTTTGTCGGTCCGGATTGCGACCACAATTTCATTCCAGTCGCTCGGCAGCAGAAGCAATACGTTGTATAGTATGCATGTGTACACGTGTGCAGCCTGGCGGACTTTGCCGAATTTCAAAGCCACAATGGCTCGCTGCTCGCGAGCTCCCATGGCCCGAAGCTATCGAAATCCCAGCTATTTGCGATACATTCCTATATTACTGTACGAGGCAGTGCTGCTGCTGCTGCTGGCTATACTTATACTCGCTGCTCGATGCGCTTTTCAAATAATGTCCCGAGCGACTTGTTAAATACCGTAGCAGCCAGGTCAGTTTGCCGATACCGCTCGTTTAAGAGGGGGACGATCAGGGAGAGAAAAAAATGTCCAATCGATGATGGAAAATTGCACGAGTTTGCAATATTCGTCGTCGTCACCTTAATCGAGCAGCTGAGCGAACGAGTGAGTAAGAGTGAGCGAGGCCGTGACTCGCACGCGAGAGACAAGAGGGGGCAGCAGCAGAATTACAAGTAGTGCACATACGTAAGAGAGACGGACGATGACACGTATGCGTCGTATATGCCAGGGTTGCTGCTGCTGCTGCATCAAGAGTATTATTCTGGCAGTCTAGACGGAAAAACAACATCGCGCACTGCACCGGACACATATACACAGCAACACGTACGTGGGCTACATAGGTACGTAGCTGAGTAAGTAGTCGGGCCTAGCTCGAGGGGGGTTCCTGTATTGTAGCAGCAGTAGCTCGTCTCAACTTTGCCAGCGAAAGGGGGAGGCTGCTGCTGCACATACATAACGTGTGCAGCGGCGTACAGTAGACACTGCACTCGAAACGCCCGAGACTAAAGGTGCATCAGCATCAGCAGCAGCAGAACAGCAGCCGAAAAGAAGACGCTGCCGAGAAGGAGACGGGTAAGCGTAACATGTGTGAGTGCGTGCAAGAGACGGCGGCAGTAAGCGAGGGCTAGCGCGAGGGTAGGAAAAAAAAAGAGGCGCGTAGGCAGCAGCTTTTCCGGCGACGACGACGATGACGACGACGACGACGACGACGCTTTCTCGCTGACTCTTTCGCATATTGTAGGTAGCAGCGACTCCGGGGGAGGGTGGGCGTACTGCTGTGCGGGTGTAGCTCGCAGCGGCTGCTGCTCTTGGCTCTCCCTCGTTAAAAAGTCTCAAGAGCCTCCGTACCCCAAACCTCGTTCTGCGCGCACCTATCCTACCTCCGCGCGTAAGCCAAATACGTTTGCAGCATACACGTACGTGTACGCACATGTCTGCACATGCATCGTACGTACGTACGTATAGGCGTAAGTGCTCGCCCGTATGTACTACGTTGGCATAAGGTAGGTAGGCATATCATCGGCGCGACTTTTGCCCCCTTGGCACAGGGACACTTGGTATATCGCGGCACGGCCTTTCGCAAAGCAAAAGCAGCAGTCCCAGTAGCAGCTCGATGATTGATAATATTCTCCTATTGGCGCTGCTGCTGCTGTTATTTCGAGTTGTACTTATCAGCGTCCACGCATCGTTCGCGCGAGCGAGCAAAACGCTTGATTCGCACTCTTCTCCTGGCATTGCCGCGCATACATGCATGCATTATACGTACATAGAAAACGCGCTCGCACTCGCGTATGTATAATAAATTCCATACACAATACTCGATGCGTATAAGCGTAAGCGTATTTATTCACCCCTTTTCTCGCCCCCGAGTAGCTACGTGTACTTTTATCTCTCGGCCGACATCTCTTTTTCGCTCATCGAAATAGCGCGTGCGAGTCCAGCACAGCCGCAGCCACGATGGTTTTGCGCTAGGCGATCAGATGCGCTTTATTCCGATATAATATCCCTTATACGCGCCAACCCAGCACTTGTTTTATATATTATATCTTTTTTCCTAAGCGAAGCTCTCTTTTTCTGCCAGTATACGAGATTTTGTCGCTCGTCTCCGCTACCGTCTTTCGCTCAAGTTTACTTTGAGCTTCCAATGTTTATTTGTATATAGAAACGCATTTCCATGTGTGCTCTGTATGTAAAATTGTACGCACACGTATATATATATACATACACACTTATAGCTGCGTTTGAGTCTACGAATGCATTCGTCTCTGTACATTATACGTACATCTATATAATGGGGTGAACGTTTGAAAAAACAATTCGCAGGATTTCCTGCAGCGCGCGAGCGTTAAAGTGACTCTCTTTCCTATATAATGCGTATACCTAGGTAGCTCTATCACACATATAGGTGGCACGTTACTGCAGTGCAAGAGAGCAAGAGAAAACGAGAGAGATAAAGTTTTATTGTTGCCCAAGTGGTAAACCCCTTTGGCGGCTTGCCATGCAGCGACGCTCGATAACCACTAACACCGAGCTTCTCTCCAGCTTGGCCTTCCCCCTTCCATCTTGCTCCTCTCCAGCAACTGTACTGAAAACGCCAAGTGAAAATGCGATTTCCAACGTGTTTTTCCTTTCCGTTTGATTTTTCTTTCTCTGATCGCTCCTATTTTTAACCCCACCGCGCTGCTTTTTTGCGCCAGACTTACCGAGAAAGTAAGAGCTCCTTTGATGATAGGCGCGCAAGCCGAGTGGGGGTGAGCTTTTACTTTATCGAAATATTCCTCGCACGTGGCGTCGGCGGCAGTAGCACTCCGCTCTGCTACATGCAACATATATAAATCCCTGCTTCCACGCGCAAAGGTACTGCCAATCTTTGTGTATAAATTCTTTATAGTTACATGTTAGACTTACGAGTCGAAGCGCAGCAGAAGCTGAACTTATCGACTTTGGCTGAGCGCCGCAGGAAAAAGTTTCAGCGATTTCTCATTTTTCATCGACTCGGGCATTGAAATTTTGAGATCGGTAACAATACGCGTCAGTGCAAAGGTTTTGTATCGAAGAAATTAGTTAAGAGTAAAGTTTAGGCGACGTGATCGTTTATCAGGACTAGGTGGCACGCGCCTGATATCGCAGACAAAGCTCGACGCGCGGCTCGGATATAGCGAAGCGAGTATGATAACGACCAACTTTCAGTCGGCTCGTCGGGCGCGAGCGCGCCTATACAATGGCGCAGAGTCACGCGAAATGATTTTTCGCAAAAGAGACCGTAGAAAAGGTTGGCTTTCCGATGCAGCGCAGTGTACGAGCTGCGGCTAGTAGTACCACCGCTCGCTGCTATGGAATAAACTATAGATATATTTATAGATAAAGAGCCGTAGCATGCACGCGTCGAAAATGATAACCAGATGATTTTTCGCAGTTTGCCCTTTTTACGGAGTTAAACGTATGGTACACGGCTTCGACAACGAGCTCACCGTGTGATTATAACAGTCGGTGCAGAGTCCGACAAAAGAAGAAAAAAAGGACCTGCCTCTTTTTCCCCCGATTTCACTATGCAGCTGTGTGCATAAGGAACGATGCACTCCAAAGATTCTCTACTTTTTGAACAGCTATATGTCTGCATAAAAGAGGCCATTATTTTCTTCGTTTCTCGACCTTATTATAAAAAAGCTTGGGTTTTTCCAATTTTGATTGCTTTATTACGAGGCCTATCGCGTCTCAAGATAATAAACAAAGGGCCAAAAGTTAAAGGAGACCAAGTAAAACAATTGTTTGCTCGTTGAACGCGAGCTCGCATCCCCCTAATCCATCTGTCAGTAGCATATGCATTGTATTAAGTTCGGACACGCGAAGGTGGTAAAGAAGGAAAGAAAAGTATTTGGAGCTTCAAGTGCGCGACGTTGGAGGGGTTTTGCTCTTGTTCCTCTTTCTTTCGATGCGATCGAGCGAGAAGCTCGTTAGCCGCGCTCTCTTTAAAATTGGGGGCCCCCTGTCCAAGTCGAGGTAATAAAACACAGCACTGCGCACGCATGCATATATATGAACTTCATCTTGCTTCGTTCGCGTGTGCGTACACTGCTTTTCGGAGCTTTATCCATCTCTTCGCGTGAACGAAATTGCTAAATTACGAAAGAGCGACGCAGCACTTTCTTCCTCGTCCTTCTCATTCTCGTTCTCTTCTTCTTCTTCTTCTTCTTCTTCTTCTTCTTCTTCTTCTTCTTCTCCTCGTATTCTCCAGCAATTCGACAGCTTATGCGGGAACGATGTGTATAGCGCAGCTCGAATGCATTCTTCTGACAGTAACAGGTGCGTTTCTTTTGCACCTTATTCGTACGTACTTTCGAATAAGAGATACCGTATAATTGCATTTTTATCCGAGCCTCGTCGACTCACTGTGGCTTGCAAGCGATGTTCGTTATATTATATTTTTCTCACTGCCTGCGCGCGAACGTGTGTATGTGTGCAGCAGGCGCGCGCATGAATAATGAGTTACTTTTTCCAAGAACGCGGTCCTATACATCCCGATTCAGAATCACAATAAATTCTTCCGTCTTTGCGTGGCTCCAGATACGTGTGCGAGTGTGTATTATATAAAGCCATGCACGCACAATCGACAGAATATCTTTTCTTCGACGTATATTTTATATATATATATAATATACAGGTTTGGCTCGTGTGCGCGGATAAGAATCGCCAATTTTTCCGAAATATTGTACTATAAATATTGTATAGGAAATAAATCATCAAGGAGTACACACTGTGCGTGCAAGAGCACGCGAAAGCAGTAGAGGCGAGGGTGTGATAGCTGAAAATGGAGAAAAAAGAAAGAAATAAAGAAAGACAGGGAGAAAAAGAAAAAAACTTCGAGGAGGAGCATCATCGCAGCATAAACAGTATCTAAAATCTACAGCGCCGTCAATTATTCTTCGTTCGCTCGAAAACTCGGTGTCGCTCAACGGCCTCCTTTTTTTCTCTTGGAACAAGTAAGAGAAAGAGAGACCTGCACCGTTCGACGACCGCGGGGTGCTGCATAGACACCCAAACGCAGTACAGCGCTTACACCACTCAGTCTATGGGTCCTGTCTGTAGCGAGTGACGCAAATAAGCCCACGTGTTCACGTAGATCTCGTCGAAAATCATCACCCTCCGCTCGTTCGTTGGTTCGTTCTGCAGACGACGGCTATAATTCCAATACAGGCGCGCATCGCATGGAGCCTATTTCAAATGCGCTCGCGTGTCCTAATTGAGCGATTATCGAAGCGCTATATCCTGCACTTGACAAATGCAGAGACACACGCGCGTCTGCGGTGATGACAACGACGACGACAACAACAACAACAACAACAACAACAATGACGAGAACGACAAGAGGCACTAGACACAAAGCAGCCAAAATTATAACGAAATTTTCTATAGGAGCACTGATTGCGCATGAGCGGTCGCGTGTGTACAATTGTTATTGGTATTTTTTAATTACGCCCTCTGTTTTGCGGTTCAGTAGTAGCTGCCAGCGCCGTTGCCACGGAACAACAATCAACGACGGATCAGCAGCCCAACCAATGCATCTCCCCTGTCGTTATTCATCTATGCGCCCAGCTGTACCTACATACACGTATAATATATACGTATACATACATGCGCTGCATTACGCGTAATTCGAACAATGCACATCTCTCGATCTTTCCCTCTCTTTTGCGCGCGTACGTGCCATCATAAATCCAAAAGCATAGCCTCGTGCACACGTCCAGCGATAAACTCTCTCGCCAACGCAAAAGTCAATTTATATCGATGATGCGTCTGCGTGCCAGTGCAGTGCCGCACGATAAAATCAACACAATTCACAGACAGCCGCATATAGCTATTATTCCTCCGAGATGATAGATAAAAAAAAGCATATAACAATAATAGCAATAACAAAACGTTGGACTGCACGGGACAAATAAAGTGCGCTAACGGTGTCTCGACGTTTGCCGGTGCGTATAGCATAAGCCGCGTGAAAAGCAGGCCAGATTTCAATCGTAGAAAGGAGCTGCTGCTCCTGATGCTATGCCTATACCTATGTGTGCCAAGAGTAAAGCGTTGATTTGTTGATTGACGCGGCAGATGCAGCCGCACAATTTATATATTTATACTAGCTATATCGTAGTTGACCTGCAGTCTTGTTGGCGAGTCGCCGTCGCAGTCGTCACTCTTACTACTGGCGCAACTTCAAGTGGGAACTAACGTTTTCTCTTAAATGTGCCTATACAAAAGCGTGACGTTTTTGCCGCTGCTACTACAGGCACTATTGCGCTCGCGTCGTGCTGTGTACGTTTGAAGAGGAGGATAATTTATGTAAAGGGTTCCTTGCTATGTGGCAGGCGAGAGCTAGAGCTCTCTTTTGCGAAACTCGTTTGAATTGAAGGATTTTGGTCGTTGAGCTATGTGACTCGGCAGAGCTCCTGTCTACCTATGTGTATTTGTAACAAATGCACACACACACACACACATGAAATCGCGCGCAGTCAGCAAAAAAAAGAAGAGCATCAGCAGTAGTGGCAGTTGCAGTGAAAGTGTTGCCTTTAGAAACTTTTTTGGCTCCTTTTTTTTACCTTGTCGTTGGGATTGCTCTCGCGTTTTCTATTGTGTAGCTGCAGCTAGCTACACGTGTATAAAAGCCGATTACGGAAATTGAATTCTACGCGCGCGACTTTCAGTATACGTCTGCGTATGCAGACGAGGCAAACAGAAAGAGATTGACGTCAAGAGAACGTGTTTATATATATATATATATATATTATGTTTATATTTTATATATACTCCCGCATATGCACACAGCGACTCAACACGTTTACCTGTCTGCCTTCGACATCTCTCTAGTCAGCACACATGCATACACGACTTCGAACACATTTTTTCAACGTATATACGAACAGACCTGACCCTAAAGTATCTCATTTATACAATTAGATAATCCCTGCAGGAATTTACCTCTAAATCTACTCGCCCAGAAGTAACCTTCCCTCGCTTGTTCTTATGTACGCTCCGTGTGACATCTGCAGTAGAGAAAAAAATGCCAAGAGGGTTACTTTTTTTGCTTTTATACACATTATGTGCTCCTCTTGCTTTAGCGCTCTCTCTCTCTCTCTCTCTCTCTCTCTCTCTCTCTTACTCATTTTTCTTCATTACTCTAATGTGACGCCTAACTTGATATAATATATACTCTTTCTCTCTGTCAAGGTTTGTCACAAAACTTGAATAATCTTTTCTCTGATTTTGTGTATTTAATACGGATTAAAGTGTCATATATTTGCTAAAAAAAGCAAACTTGTTTTACAAATGATTTCAATTTTATAGAGAAAAGTCGCACTTATATTTATGCGTCAGCCTAGAAAAATAATAAACAAAACGCGCTAAGCTGGTCTTCGTTGATGCGTTCACCAACTCGTCTACAAGCCTGTAGTACATCTCAAAGTATGTTTAATTCATGTGTAGGCTGCAACTCTGTTTAAAATAAAAGTCCTTTAGATTATTGGAAAAAACGATGCAACATTGACGGATGCACCAGTGCGGAAAGTTGTAAGTTTTTAATTTCTATCAAATTTTGAGTTTCACATCAAAATGCGTTTATGTTTTGGCATTTCATTTGTCCTTCACGAAGACGCGTGAAAACGCAAAAAAGTAAAGAACCGATAGTTATGCGCTAACATTTGCACATCAAAGCCACGTACATCTGTATTGGTACCCCGAGTATACACCTCAATATTGGTTTGTATGTATATCAAAGTTGGATGCCAGATAGCAGCATATCAATGATAAGGTGCTCGTTCGCTCGTTTGCGCGCGCGATTTCTGAGGACAATTGCCACCCTTTGCTACCACAAATTTATTTTTTTCATCTCTCTTACGCACTCACGTACAAACAGAGCATGGTACTTTTGGCTTCTTCTTGGCAATATTCTTGGCAGAGAGATGTATGTTTTCAACGTGGCATCGCCTCTCTTTTTCTCTCTTTCTCTCACTCCGTTCTATGGTGCACACGCATACATACACACATAAATGCACACAGGGCGTACGTAAATCTACGCTTGCGGTTAGAGAAAGAGCTGGAGATCGTCGTCTGAGATTGCAAGCGAGGCTATACTACTACTGTAACTGTAGAAGCAAAGAATTAGCACGGGGTTAAAAATATCCAGTTGATTCTGGTCGAAAATTCACGCACGCATGCGAGTGAAAGAGAGAAAGAGAGAGAGAGAGAGAGAAGGAGGGAGGGAGGGATAAGAGTGCTATCAGCAAGCGAGATCTCTTGCACGCGCGCGCGCGGCGCTAATGTTTCCGAGAGTTGTTCCTGTGCGCACATATAACACAAGTGCACCAACACTTACACACACGTCACACACACGCACACACACATATAGAGTAAATGCGCGCGCGCACAAGAGAAAAAGAGAGAAAGGATCGACGAGAGCGCAGGGTCGTTAGCGCGCGAATTTCGCGGTGTCAATTATTTGTTGACATTTGTTTGGAAAGGAGCTGTGTGCGTGCCTGTGCGCCTCTCCAACTCTGCGCATGTGTATTATATGTAGACCTGTATATCGTGAGTCCTTTGCTACAGTACATGTACACGCGCACAGAATTGGATTGAATTCAATTGAATGAAACTATACTCAAAGTCGGCCGCACACTGTTCTGGCCATTGTGTGTAACAAGCGATCGCTGCACTTCACACCACCACCGCGAAAGCGACTTTCATGGCATATAATATAATATATGCAAGCCGAAAATAAAAAAATTGTATATATTACAAGCAGCGCAGTCTCTCCCTTTTCGACACTTTTATCCTTTATCCTCGGCTCGTTTTTTCATATACACTATATTCTCATTTACAATTAAAATCACGCCAGTATCGCTGTTTATTTTTCATCCGATTTTGGGTGGGCTTTAGGATTAAGCGAATGCTTTGCGATATACATACGTATCTATATAGGCATGCGCATGTACAAGCGCGCGCGCGTGTATGTGTACGTAATGGTGTGCTGCTGCGAGCACACGAAGCGGAGGAGGAAATTTATTTGGGAGGCCAAAACAAATGGCGGTCACGTCGCTCTCTGTGCACAGCATACACCCACATACACTTGCACCCACACAGTAGCGCATATATATATATAGGCTGCACATGTGTAACTATACCAGTGTGTTTGTATACATAAAGCTATATAGCTCTTTTCGACAATATAAATGGTCTTTTACCTTTCTGGCGCGTTGCACACTTCCGTAGAGAGTTTACGCATACAGGCAAACTTGGCGTGGTTTAGATACCGACGTGTTTCACGCATTTGACATTAAAATTCATAAAGATTATTTTTACGCCAGACGAGAGAAAAAATTCATCAAAGATTATCGATATATATCCATACGGGACTAGACTTTGAAGCAGTCAGCGTGAGAAAGGCAAATGATTTCGATTGCCTGCCGCGCAAGCGCTTATCTTAACCTAGCTCTCGAGAACGTCCTCTTTTTCTATGTCCTTCTGCTTTATACGGACGTATAACACGCGATAATGGCTAAAGAGAGAGAAAGAGAGAGAGAGAGAAAAGTAAATCGCGATTCGGACGCTGACTACAAGCATATATACTACGTGTAGCCGTAAAATGGTTTCATTTGACTAATAGAAGCTCTTTACTCCATGTCTAAAAGTAGCACGAATTTGGAAAAAGGAAAAATAGGCAAAAGGTAAAAGGAAAGAGATCGATTGTAGCTAGAGTGAGAGAGAGAGAGAGAAGAGAGAGAGAGAGAGAGAGAGAGAGAGAGAGAGAGAGAGAGAGAGAGGAGAGAGAGAGGAGAGAGAGAGAGAGAGAGAGAGAGAGAGAGAGATAGGAAAGCAAGAGAAAAAACTCTACTGCAGCTGATAAAAATTGATAGAAAAGTAGCGCGGTGCGAAGCAAAATTGAGTTGGTGTGTGCAGAAGGACTCTAAGTAGTAAAAAAACTCACCGATCGTACCATCGAGCGAAAAGGAGTACCTATCGTTCCTGAGAGCCCAGGAACATAGATCACAAGTGGTGAGGCCGTCAGTGGGCAGTGACTCGTCGGGCAGGTAGGGCGGCCTGGGTGGCGGCGGCACGAAACTGCTAACTATCGCGAACAGCGAATCGACGTCGTAATCATCGTAGCGATCAGCTGCGTAACTGTATTGTATCTCCTCGACACCGTCGAACCAGTCGCTGTCATCCATACTCGGCTCGATTGCTGTCCCAGCGACGACCACCACGTCGTTGTTTTCGTCGTTGCTTTCCTCCTCGTGGCCGTTGCTGCTCCAACTACGAATCCCCCTCCGCTGCCTTCTTGCAGCCTCCTCCTCGTCCCTCCTCCTCCTCCTCCTCCTGCTTTCGCTATTATTACTCTCGATTTCGTTGTTCACTTTGCCACTGAAGAATTTAATGTGCTCGTTCGTAAAGCTACTACGTCGACTCGCAACGCTTACCTGTGAACACAGAAGAAAAAACAGACATTAATGGATGCAAAACCGATTTTTTTCATATTAAAAAATTATTATGCATATGTATAGTTTGTAGAAAAATGTATAAAAGTGCTCGCTCACCCGATGTTCGAGATAATGAAATTATAATCACACAGAACACGAATTCTTTCTCGGACTCAGTCGGGTAGGTGTATTTTGTTTCAAAGGTGTCTGCACTGCGACGACCAAGGGATTAATTTTCGTTGGCAATTCAACGCAACGAACGCAGGTTTTTACTTTTCGAACGCGTGGATGTTGTTGTTTTTTATCGGGTTGCTAAAGTCGATCGAGCTTCCAGATATACATCTCTATAATATAAGTCATAGAGCGGACTGCTTGGATGCGCATCGGTGGTGGCCGGGGCATTATAACGCAGAGAGCTTGGTTACGCGCATGGCCTTCGAGGCAATCGGGTAAAATGGCGAAATTAGCATTAATAATCTCATCAGTGGACGGTGTTGCGTTAGTAGCGGCGGCTCTCAGCTCTCGCTCGCGCGCGCATGAATTATTAATCGTTTCATATACGCTAGCGGCGTCTCGATGCTATAGCTGCGCAGCTTCTTACTCTTGCTTACGCGCGCGGCTGCTGTATGTATATAGAACATGAACATCCCTGAGACGAGCTGCGAGTTGCGAGCTTTTGCTGCTGCACTAATGCAGTATTAGGTTTGCCCCTTCATGAGAGCTGCTGTCCTATTTTTAGCATTATAAACATTTTGCTGCTCCTGGCTGCCGTCGAGAAGGTTGCAGCAGTTACGAGTGCCCAAGGCGCACTACAAGTAAGCTCCGGTAGCAGAAAAGCAGCAATAAACATCGAAAGTATTATCGTAAAGCGTCTCTCTATCCTTGTTCGCTATCTCTCGCAGATAATGATAATCGTGATAATGGAGCCCAAGACGAGTCGAGAGCAGCAGCAGCAGCAGCAGCAACATTCCCTTACTTATAATGCGTATTATATACGCAATTCGTGTATAAGCTTTCATCTAGCGGAGGATATCTCTTTGCGGGTACTGAAGAGTCCAGGGAACGGCCAAAGCGATGAGTAAAAAAAGGGAAGAAAAAATTCGAAACAGCGAAACAGCATTAAAACGATAGATAGAGAGACTGAGCCAGAGAGCAAAAGAGCATAGGTACATAGTCCACGCGGGGGGTTATGCGCGCGTAAGTGTGTACAGACATAATAAATCCTGGCAGACGCGCGAGCGCTGTTTTGCCAACCAAGCGCGAAATCACTCATATAACTCGTCTGCACTTAATATATCTATCTCTCAAGAGCTGCTGAGAAAAGAAAGAAGAGCGAAGCATAAGCGAAATAGCAGCGGTGATTTCGCAGGGATCGCTCGTACACGCTGAGTGTGTGTGTGTGTGTGTGTGTGTGTGTGTATATATGAAGTACACGTTTTACATTCGACTTCTTCTGCTATTGCCACTGCCGTTACTTCTTCATCCAAGCGGGTGAGGCACGAGGGTACAGCTGCGCAAGAGAATATACATCAAATCTCTCGTGCCTCGCTCCTCTGGTTCTATGTGTTATGCACGCTCGAGTCTTTGCGCGCGCTTGCCAGCATAAGCTCCCGGGTGCCGAAGGGTGACATCACGATGAGCTCGAGCCAAGAGGAAGCTTCAACAGATGTGTGTCTGGATCCTGTTCTCGGCACTGCCACCAGCTTTCGGAAGCAGTGCAATACTCTTTCTCTCTCTCTCTCTCTCTCTCTCTCTCTCTCTCTCTCTCTCTCCTCTCTCTCTCACGATATCTGCCTCGAACGTGCACCGAATTATACTCTGCTACTGCTGCTGCTGGCCTCCCTCACATTTTACTATCACGTGCACATACGGACACGCTCTCAGGATCTCTGTTTAACCTTGTGAGAAAGACGACGAGAAAGACGACGACAACAAGAAAACGACTTACATATACATTTATACGCTCGTACGTATATAGCAGGCTCTGCTGGCCTTACGACTAAAATGAGATGCACTTTGCTGTGAGCGACTTTCAGCTATCGCATATTCGGTATGTGCATGCCATACGAGCGCGTAGGTACTTGTGGCTCCACACATTGTGCCTCATGTGGGTCTGCTACTACTGCTTCAAAGAAAGACTGTGTTGGCTATATGATGCAACTTCTCTTGCTATATGCACTGCTTATACCAAGGGTCTGAGCCGTATATAACGGATAATTGACAGGCGTTCGTTTTGCAGCCGCACACTGCAAACTCTGCCTCTCTCTCTCGCTCCTGCTCTTCTTTTGCATGGGCATTGAATCCCGAAAGGGGAGCATTGCATCGCGCATTGCAGTGTTGTTGCACTGTCCAGTCAGAGAGATGCGCGCTCGTCGACGGGCCGAAGCCTCGACGACTACCACACTCCGGCTGCGCGCGTGAGCCAAGCCAGAAGGGAAAAACGTAACGAGCAAAGAAGCAACTTAAGAAAGAGAGGAGAAAAGAGGGTTGCTCCGAGATTGCATCGTAAATTCTTCAACTTGTAGCTCGGCCGCGCCAGTGTGTGCGGGTATGTGTATTATAACGCTGCGGCCACTAGGCAGGTTTCGTTATGCACACAGTCTCGTGAGAGCCAAGTGCAGCGTATGTGTGTACATAGCTCGCTTATTGTACATGTATGCGGGATTAAGCGCGAGGACGAGCCCTGGACTGAATCGCGAAAAGAAAAACAAATGGAAAAATGAGCCTTCCACAAAGTAAGAGAGAATAAAAAGACACAGGCTTGTGCCGCGTCATTTTGCTCCCTCCCTCAGTCATTTTGCATATGCATACGTAATGTTTTTATTAAAACGACAGAGAATCCTTCACTTTCAATTTTCTCTCTCTCTCTCTCTCTCTCTCTCTCTCGCCGTCACAATCACTCAAATTGTAAAGGAAAAAAAGAGATAAAAAAGATATGCACGTACTACATAACCAAAGACTATATACATACACGAGCGTATTAAAAAATCACCGAAAAAATCGCGGATGGCGGCAGTGGCTCAGTGGTAGCCGAGCCGCGCTCGACAATGGGGAAAAAAGGCGAGAGTAGAGTAAGAGGGATTACAAAGGAACGTTGCGCTGCAGCCGTGTCGGTGGCGACGCGCATCAAGCGAAGTGTCCGCATGGATTATTATGCGGATGAAATTCACACCGCAGTGCGACGTGTCCGAAAGCTTATAATGCACGCACGCTACACCGCCGAATGAGAGTGAAAGAGACAGAGACAGTGCGAGGGAGCAAGAGAGTGAATGAATGATTGCTTTTTGAATCACACTGACTATTGTCACAAGTGCCACCTCCACTATCGCCTGCACAGAGGTAGCAGCGGTTCAGGGTGAAGCCCGATGCATTCTTGATCGCGCTCCGCACGCGTGCCTCGATTTATTATTGCACCTACGTGACCCTCGAGAGAAGAAGAAAGAACATTTTAGAGCGTTAAAATAATTTTATATGTATAATATGTATACGAAATATATTCCGAATATAAGAGAAGCTTTTTATTCGCCGAGGCCAGAAACATGATTGATTCGACAGCTCGCGCAACGATGACATCGATCCGGAATACGCAATTGGATATTTGCTTATCGCTGCTTATCGTCCTGAAAGTCCAATATCGCCAACGAAATACGCTCTCGAGAGTTAAACAATCGCTCCAACAAAGAAAAATTATTGTGTATTATTAAGCCGTCAGATGTTCATATCATATCATATATATTACACATACGCACTCTGCATATAGAGGGAATCTCCTCGTCGCGATCTCATATCGAGAGAGAGCGATGACGCGAGGATGATTCGAGAGATGCTGTCGCTCAAGCACCGATAGTAGAGAGCCGGTGTAACTTGATCGACGCGACTTGATGAGAATGAAAAAAGGGAAGGAAAGCCAACGAAATCGGTACAAGAGGCAATTGCAGCAGCATCTTGTAAAGTTTTCGATCGATTCGAGATATACAAGTGCCCTGGCGCAATATCTCTCGACAATCTGCGCGGATAATTTCTTATTATTAAAAAACTAAAAAAAATTTCTCGACGTGAGCGCGTTTAAGAAGGCAATAATCGACGATACATAACGAAGCGAACGAGTTTTCAACATGACGATCGTATCCAAGAAAATTACGAACTTGCAGCGAGTGGCGCGCTCTTATCGCTGCTACACGTCGAGTCTCAAGATGACGACGAGATCGTTAAAAAAGTAGCGCGAGAGAAGAAAAAAATCATAAGTATTATGTACGTGCGACAAACGCTCTTAACTATCAATTTTTTTTCACTTTTACCAAGAGGTGAAAAAAGGAACAAAAGTAGGAGGAGAAAGAAGACAATAGGATATGACCAACGAGTCGTGCGCGCACGGAAGTCTTGGCATTGCTATCGCGATGCCTATACGTGTATATAAAGACTTTGTTGTTGTTGCTCTTCTTCTTCTTTGCGCGTATATCCAATTAACGAGCTTATCGAGCGGAACGCGTTGTCCGCAGAATGAGCGAGAGAAAGAGAGAGAGAGAGAGAGAGAGAGAAAGACAGCCTCCGACGCTTTTGCTGCTCCTAACACCAGCGCGAAAAATTGCAAGGGCACATATAGCTATTATATATAGTAGGCAGATAATAAGTGTATCGACGTAATATCGCGCCTTAGGGCAAACGCGCATCGCTGCACATATACGCGCGCGCACCCATCATTATTATTATTTTTCCCTTGAAATATACAGTCGTTATCTCGTTCTAGATTTTTGCGCTCGCGTGAAAAAATGCAGCTGCTGGATAAATCATTATATTCCCGATGCATAACATTTAATTCGAGCGCACGGAGAGCTTCGAGTCTGGGGGGATTTGCGCGCTTTTTAACAATGTTGCCGCTGTACGACGCAGCCGCGAGTGCATCGTCATCGTCGCGCGCACCCGTACTTATACATAAAGCACATACAGCCCCATACGTGTAACGATAATGAAAAGGCGTAACCGCACGCGCGCAAGCACCGACGCAAAATCAAGACATTTCCGTGATATCTTTATAATGATACAACGAGTATATGGCAACTATGGCGGACACGACGCTCTGGCTTGAGCCTCTCGCTCGCTTCCTTTACTCCTTTTTCTTTATGCTTCTTTCGACTTCTCTGATGCTTTTTTGTTGTTGCTGTTGTCTCTCTTTTCAAGACGGCGCAACATTTAACTGACCTTCGAGCTCTCTCGCCACGCTCATGGTTCGCCACGCGAGCAAAAAAAAAACAAAAAAATCGCGCGAGCGACGACTCGTCGTTTCTATTTTTCGATGTATAAATACAGAATCGCTCTCCGCGTACACCTCCTTTTTCTTCTCTTTCTTCTTCATTTTCTTTTTGTTTTGTTGCCTGCAATATTTGGATGAGCAGGGAGGGGGGCTCTTTTTGCGGTGGCAAACTTAATGACTCAATCCGCGAGATCCTCTCACTCTGCGGCGTTATCTCTTCTTCTCTCTCTCGGCGTTGCAGGCGCGCATCGGCGGCCGCGTGTCCTCCGACCCATCTGTTTCTACAGCGAAGCAAAACGTTGCCGCTGTTGCCGTTACTTGTCCATTCAACTTTTTCTTTTTATCTGCGTAAATACTGTATAAATTTGCCAAACTACCAGCTACTTTTTTCTTATTTCTTTTTACCATTCCTTCCGATCAAGATAAAGCTTTTTTAAGCTTCATCCTTATAAAAAATAGGAAAAAAGATAAGACCAATACGGACCAAATTGACCAAGCCATTCTTGATATAATTCGTTTCACGCACATATTGGTGCGGATAGTTAAAATTTGCAAGAAACGAAAATAAAAAATAACTCTCTACGAACTCATCACAGAGCTTCCTCGATGAGGGAACAATACTCTAACCCAAATGTATATGCAATCAAATTTGAAATGTCAACATAAACGAACTCATTTAAAACTACACCATTGACTCCACTAACTTCGACTGTCAATGACATCTAAACACAATCCTAGAAAGCTGCCGAACCGCAATACAATTCATAAATTTTTCAAAATACGCGTTGCTTTCCTTATCTTTGCCGCACAGCCGTCGCCGGTTGGTCGTGTGTTACGTATAAAAATACATTTTAAATTATAAACGGTATCAAAGTATAAATTAATGTAAAGTTCAATATCACAAGACTTGCTAGAATATGCAGAGACATAAATTTGGCTCTCTTTCATCGTCACACACACACATATATAAGCGAAGTAGAAGATTAAAAACGGCCGTTACACTTTATTGCAGTCAAGCAAGCAAAGGAGAGAAAATGTTGTCGTTTTGTCCCTTTTATACGTAACATTCGACTTTCGAGATGATTTATCATTAAAATCTTGATTCTCTCTCTCTCTCTCTCTCAATTTAGTTTGATTTGGGGGGTCGAAAAGAAATATTCATACACGTTGGCGGAGAGAGAAACAAAGCAGCTGTTAAATATTTTGTATAATACACTTGGGAAATTTACTCGCCATTCCAGATACACACACACACACACACACACACACCTACCCACTCACACTTACTCATACTTGAGCAGCACACTGCTTTCGTTGTATACGGATGGGTCTTTTTTGACGAATAGTCCTCTCTCGGGCGTTTGTTATATCCAAAACTCGTACGTAGTATAAGTTTCATGTTTTATATAGGCGCATATTTGCCCCTCAGAACGCGGATGAATCAAATTTTTCACCGAGAAGACGCGTACTAGTCTATGCATCTACACATGAAAAATGAAACGGAAGGAAGTCGCTAGTCGTCGAATAGTCCTCTTTTCGTATATCAGTTGCGAGTTTATAACGTGCAGGCGCCACTTCATCCACGAAGATGCAACTGCAGAATCAGAAGCAGTGAAATTGTTACCTCTCTGTTTCTCGTTCAAGACGAGAAACAGCAGTGGCAGCAGCAGCAGAATCTAAGAAGAACCTGTTATTTTTCCTCTCCCTTTCTCATTCTCATTTTATTCTCTCTCTTTCTTTCTCTGGTTTTCTGCATCGGTGAAGATTACACGCTGTCACACATACACATTCTCTTCTTCTCTTCTCTCCTTCTCCTCGTTGTACTCATTATCTTCTTCTCTGGAGCTTTTTTTTCGTGCATATAAGGGCTCAGTCATCGTGGCTCTTTCTCTCTATGTACAACGCACACATGCACATATATAAGACATCTCACTCTCCCTCTCTCTCTTCTTTCACCGTCTTTTGCACGTACATACGTGCACGCAGCAATGCGCAATTTTCGGTTTAATGATGATTCGCGCG
Source organism: Trichogramma dendrolimi (assembly GCA_034770305.1). Taxonomy (NCBI): domain Eukaryota; kingdom Metazoa; phylum Arthropoda; class Insecta; order Hymenoptera; family Trichogrammatidae; genus Trichogramma; species Trichogramma dendrolimi. Next base: position 1,129,035 of record JAPMIB010000014.1, read on the forward strand.
CAGCAGCAGTTCTTGCTCGCTCTCTTTCTCTCTGTCTGCGAATGAGCGAGTATGGCGCAGCGAGCTAAGATGGAGAATAGACGAGCTGTCCCGGCCGGACCGTGTAGTGAATATATTTCTCTTTGACGTGAGCCCGCGTGCTGAGAGATGATATCTCGCGAGTGTGATAAATGCGCACGGTCGCGTGTGTACATAATATATATATATATATAAGGATATGTATGGTAGAAAGACGCGGGCTATGTCAGGTGCTGTTGTCTCGCAGCTCGCTCTACCCTATGCCTTGGCTATATGTGTGTGTACTATATTTTATATGTGCATGTAACGCAGTGCAGCAGCTTGCGCAAATCTAAGAAAACGAACGAGATGAGATATATATCGGACGGTGCGATTTGCTGTCCGCCGATTTCTCTTCTCTCTTCCTCTCTTCTTTTCTTCCTTGGTATATTATCTGCGCCCAGAATGTGCCTTTATACAAGCACATAGGTACGTGCACAAACACACTCTTTTGTTTCTTTGCTTTTTGCCTTTTATTGTCTCTCTTGGCACGCAATATATCTTACATATTATATACATATATATTATAAAAGTATCGATCGAATTTTCTTTATGGAGAATTTATAATATTTGATTTGAAAATCAGCTTCTCGTCTTTCGAGAAATATCTCTGTTATGAAAATGAAAAATTTCACTCGCTTTTCTTTTGTAGCAGACCAAGCGATCGTTGTCTTTAATAAAAAAAGCTCGCAACGAGCTTGTCCCATATAGGGATGCGGTTGCTGCACATGAAAGAAAATAGCACAATGATAAGCGGATGCTATTGTTTTCGCTTTTCCCATGACTCGTGGCTTTTCTATCGACGAATTTTTGGCTCCTACCCGTGAATCTTTTGGCAGGACTGCAGTGCAAGAGCAGGCCTTGTTCGCACGCATGCATATAGATATAGTCTCACCGCGAACTGCACAAAACGTATTATATATATATATATATATACATAGTAGACGATGGTTTCTGGAGGTGGTGCTGGTGCTACGTGTATCATGTACGGTACGTGTTCATGACTCGAGACTTTTTGGCACTCCGATCTGGTGTGGCGTCAGCGTACGCACCCGGATGATGAATCGCTGCTCTGTTGCGGAAGAAACAAAAGAGAAATATGATGGGGCACGCGTATATTTATAATGTACGATGTATAAACACATAGGGGCAGCACGTGGTTTTCGCAACGTTACTTTGATTGATTCGCTTAATTTCCTCGCAAAATTAGCTCTCTTGACTTGGTGACTTTTTAATCGTTCGCTCAACGCAACACTTTTGTAATAGAGGCTTAAATATTGTGGTGCGTGCCGAGATTAGGAAAAACGTCGCTCATTCATTTTGAAAAATGTACATAATACATAGTGAGAGACGCCTGTATCATTTACGTATTTATATATAGCAGTTGCATACAGAGAGAGAGAGAGAGAGAGAGACAGCGAGTCGAGACAGAGGCCTCGTGAGTAGATGACATAATGAAGCGTCGACAGCGGCAGATCATCTTATTCTCGTAATGTCTCTATAATATACTGCACTACTACTGCTGCTGCTTATGCTGCTGCTGTCGTTGCCACTACTCGTTTGAAGAAAATAAAGGAGAAAAAGAGAATCTTTTCGCGAGCTCGCGTTAAAGAAGACGACTATATAGTGCTCCAAAGTTCTCTCTTTTTCTCGCTCGCGAGGCGCGCAGTTAGTCTTTTGTCTGGAGCGCAGAATCACGCGATGGAGTTGAACTCGAGCCGCTGCCAACTGCGACAGCAAGAAGCTATATATATATAAAGAGGATAGGTAGACAGCTACGAGCATCAATCTCCATGCTGTATATTTATATATGCTCAAGAAAAGTAGTAGCAGACATTACTGTTATTATTGTCTCCATCATCCTCAGCTCAGCGGCGCTTGGCTTTTATAATACGTATAATAAAGCGACATACGCTTTAAAGCATGATCATCAGTAAAAGCAGCCGCAACAGCATTCACTCTCTCGTTTACTCGATATGATTAATGCCAGATTCGATATAATTCGTTTGCTTCTCTCCCTCTCTCTCTCAGTATTTGTGATTACTGATTTCATATTCATACACATGCAAAAGGAGGATATACGGCAAAGTATGTAAGGTCGCTGCCAGGCTAATGTATGCTATACATTTTCCGCGCGACGACGACACGATTACAATTTGTCATTCTATCGTCGATACACGTACACACATATATATATATATATATGTATAAACTTATAGCGGGCATATACACAAGCACGTTGAAAGCATCCTTATATCAGGGTAGCTTGCATAGGAAATTCATCGAGAAAGGCTTTTCGTGTAGTTTGGCCGGATAGAAAAACACTATAACGCCGTTTCTCAGCCGAGCTGTAGGGTACGACGTAGCGAGGCGGTGATCGCCTCTTTTTTATCGTTCTTAAGTACGTACAATATATATGTGTCCGACTACTAACTACTTAAAGTGCAACGCTTTTGCTGCTGTTGCTAGCCGTTACCGATTGTCGGAGCTTGAAAAAAAGTCATTCGACTCGACTCACGAGCTTGGAGCGCATAGCGCAATTAACCTTTTGCACGCAGTGGCGCGGCCATTCACACATAGGCGTTGCGCGCATAACTTCTTTACAACTTGGTACTCCGAGTGCGACTGACGCTATATGGACTTTGACGGTTTGCTCGAAAGATATTGTCGCGCATACGAGCGAATTATGCATTGCTCCAACATAAAATGTAGTGAGCATTTTCAGACTGCGCGAAGCTCGTATACGCGCGTGTTTATGTACGATGTAGAGTAAGCCGCAGAGGTCACGAGATTACATTATAGTCTGACACATATGTCGAGGCGTCGTATAGCTTAAAAGTTGCGCGGCAACTCCGAGCGTGAGCCACCGTGTCGACTGTCGATGTTTAGGGTTATTTGGGATCTACACGGCACTATCTACGCGGAGGTCGTAGTTGACTGTTATGCTATGACATGCTGCTGCTGCTGCAGTGCGCAATAAAGCAATAAAACGGCCGAGTATGTCGGCCAAACTTACAATGACATGCATCAGCTTCCTAGTCCGAAGGAGCATACATATATATACGCAAGCAGCCTATACGCGCGTCTGCTACTGTTTCGCGCGTACCTATATATGTATAAAGCATGTACTATAAGCTGTATAACACGCGTCGTAAATCCGAAAACGAGCTTGCGCGTGAGCGGTTAACACGAAATTTATAGGTCGGCCGCCTTCGATCGTCACCGCGTAAAAAAGCCAAAGATAAACAAAGGATCGGGGAACAGGTACGATGCAGCTATCGAGTATCGGAAAGAAGAAAAGCTCGAGGGCCGAGTACCGAGCGTCCGATAGTGTAAATACTGTAAACAAAGGGAAAAAAGCGCGAAGCGTTAGATACATAAAATAATCAGGTTGCCGCGAGAGAAAGCCGCAAGTAGGTGCAAGTCCATATAGTTAGAGAGGAGGATCTCGCGCCAACAACAAGGCTCGAGAGTCAAAATCGGACAAAAAAAGCTGATAGTATAGGTATATAGAGGTTAATGAGCTCATCTCGCCGCAAAGCGTAGTGCTCGAGAGTGCTGTAAGCTATTATTTCAAAGCCTTCTCTCTCTCTCTCTCTCTCTCTCTCTCTCTCTCTCTCTCTCTCTCTCTCTCTCTCTCTCTACACATACACTGCACGCGAGAGAGCCGAGGCAAAAGCTTCGTTTGCAGCTGCGAAGGTAAAAGGTGAAATGGGCAAAGAAAAACGAAGCGGGCGAAGTAAGCGAGAAGGAGAATGGGGAGGAATACGAGGCGCATATCTACGCCAGTAAAATTGCTTATACTCTATCTATGTATGATTGTGGTAGTAGTGGCGGCGGCTGCGGCGGCGAGAGAGTCCTGTGTTATGTACGAGTATTGCCAAGATTTTGCTGTGCAGTGTGTGCTCTGCGGAGCGCGCGAAAGAAGGATCGTGAAGGGAGAGAGAGAAAGAGATAGAGAGTGGGAGAATGTGGCAGACCTTGAGCTGCCAGAGCTCGCACTAGACATCTTCATCCTGCGCCCCGAGCGCGTGTGCACCTTCGCGAGCAAAAGAACACTTTTCAAACCACACGCTCATTTCCTTCGTTTCTCTCTCTGCCTTCTTTCCTTATATATACTATCCTATCCTGCCTACCTATCTCAACTATCTTCTTATCTATCCATCTATCTATCTTTTCTTATCTCTTCTCTCTCTCTCTCTCTCTCTCTCTCTCTCTCTCTCTCTCTCTCTCTCTCTTTCTCCCTTGCAAAGTGTGCGGTGACTCATATACGTTTACAAGTGTATGTGCAACCAATTTAATCCGATCATATTAACCTGTGTGTGCAGCCATAATCTCGTGCTTGCTCTCCTCGTAAAAGTCTCTATATCGTTTATTATAACTCGCACGTATTATATATATATATATATATATATTTACAAAGGTACACTATAGCAAGAAAAGAGCCGCCGCCGCCGCTTTAGATTATACGCGACTAATATTGTAACGCGCGCCAAGCCGTATAGCCGCGTGCAAAGACCAAGAGAGAGACGATTTTCCTCCCTTTATTATATACGTATGTGTGCGCACGAACCTATAAGGTATATTATATACGTATACATAGGCGACTGCCAAGAAGTGCGACTTTTTACACCGTCGCCGCAAAGCAGCTCGACTACACAACCGTACGTACTGCGGCGAGATGCTCATCTTTATGTCTTAATAGGGAAAACAGGTTACTGCGCGTTACATGCACGCCGTATACGCCGTTTTTCGCTCGTTTTCTCTGTGCGTCTATAAATGTGTATGAGAGTGTATGTGTGCGAACACAGGTTTTATAAAATCGGCGTGCAATTAAGGCAGACTTTGCCTTTCTCGATTTTTGCTTGCTCGCGCGCCAGACGCATCCGCGCGCGAACGTTTATCGTCTCTAATACATCGGCAGTGCTACGCTGCTGCTATGTGTATGTGCTGAAAAAGACGCAGCCGATGTACTGGGGAGCGTACAAGACTCTATAAATAATAGCATTCATTTGCGTTTTAACAAATTGATGTAGAAAACTGCTTCCTTTTATGTGTGCATGCGAGAGAGTTGCATCTCTCGCGATCAGATTTTTCTGCTTCTTCTACCTCGAAACGTATCAATTATGCCCTTCGTACAGCTTGCACACTATATTATTGATGAACTGCACTTATGTACGCGTGCACGCACTCGATGGAGAGAGAAGAAAAGAGGAAAAGAAAGACACAGTTGTTTTTCTCGCACACAGACGAAACGCCACCACCGCGTCTATACATATAGGTGCACGGCCTTTGCAAAATATTCGATCGCTTTCTCTCTCTCTCTCTCTCTCTTTCTCTCTCTCTCTCTCTCTCTCTGCGCAACGTGATGTAATCGGTTTGGCTTATCTGTCACTTATTCTCGCAACTTCGAGCCAATTTTAATATTATCCATACATAATTAATACATAGCTGTATTACCCGGAGCAGTGCTTTTGAGAAAAGTTAAATACTTTTATGTAACTTTATTGCGACTGCATGTCTTGCGTAGCTTGGTATGAAAAAATAATGAAACGCTGATACGAGCGTATGCTTGCATGAAATTAGCATATAAATTTTCTACGAGCGAGTAGCAACATTTTCCGCGCCTGAGCTGCGAAATCAGCTCGATGAATATTGCCAAAAATCGATCGCTACTAGTGGCGTGTGTACATAGCAGCGAACATTTCACGACTTTGATAATTGGCCAATAAAGTATATATGAGCAAAGTAGAAAGATGATTTGTATCGCGTGGTAGCTGCTGCATAAAAGGTGACGGGGCTACTGGAATGAGACTTTGGTGGCAGTTTCCCACGTTTTTCGGAATAGATCTCTGTAGAGGTGTATTGAAAAGAATGAAAGGATTGGCTGCACTTATTATAGCAAGCCTTGGCCGTGCGCAATTGAAATGTTATTGAAATCGGCCCAATCAGTGCAGAAACCGCAACAGCAGCAACTCCTTGGAAAGAAAAGAAGAAGTACGAAGAAGTAAGGAGAAGCAGAAGAATGAGTGAAAGTGAGTGGATATAACACTGTATATAATGCCAACACTGCACAAGAAAGAAGTAACGTATATATTATATATATATTTAGTGAGACGATACCGGTTGATTTGTTCTTTCTTGCTTGCTCGCGTGGGCTTCCCCGTTCCCCCCTTCACCATATAAATGTCTGTATGTATTATAACTAAGGGATGCAAAAAAGAAATTCAGCTCGATTACCCGCTATCATTTCACGATTGCTCAATCAGCAGAGTTCGAGGAGTGCTGATCTTGTACTGCTCTCGCATCACGTAATAATTGTGATTTTGCGGTCGTAATCGTTTCCACGTCGATGCTGTTGGTAATATATTTGCGTTTGCTGCGAAGGAAAAGAAGAGAATGAAAGAAAAATATAGGACCTATAGCATAGGATACAAAGAAAGGATAAGCTCGTTCGCGACGTTTGTCCAAATACGCGCGTGCGTCGCGAAAGTTTCGAAATACCAGAAACGATGCAAAACTGTAGGAGCGGGATGCGAGACACGCGAAAGTAGCACAAATCAAAGCGTGTCGTCCTGCGTACAAAAAGAAAAATCGTGTCTTTTTCGCTTCGTTCGTCCTCTTCGTGTTTGCGCGTTGATAGATAGATGCTGTAAAAACGCACGGACGTATTACATACTTGCTCTAATGTCGGGTATTATATATGGCTGCCCGCGCGATCTCTGCATTCGCAGCAGCGTGACGAGATGAAGAAGTACAAAGAAATTAACCGCAGCGTGACGACGACAACTACTTTCATTTGTATAGATGAAAATGTATCAAAAGGGAGCATATATAGTGTGTGCGTGCGCCAGTCGTAGGGCTGCTGCAGGCCCAACAACGACAAGCCCCAGAGTTTTTCGTCCGATTAGCTTCGGCTTCGGAATAAGAGACATCGAGAGAGAAAGGAGGAGTTTCGTGCAACACGGCGAGGACGGCTCAATGAGAGAATTTCGTCCTTTTTTCTGATACACATACACACGCGTACTTCACAGCAGCAAAAATCGAGTATATAAGCGAGACAAGGTGAAATCATATTTTATCGATGCCGTATATAAAAATTGCTAGGATATTGTGTAGGCTAGGCCAATGTAGCGGCGAGGTAGCACAAGCAAACACATGCAGACGTATTATATATTGTAGATTGTTGCAACTATATATGTATATATAATATATATAAAGGTTGTAGGATCGCGCGCTTGTGGAGGCCTCGTTGCTCGAGAAAAATAGCCAAACGCGCGCAGAATACAAGAAGAAGATAGCGAGCGAGCAAGCGAATATAGCCGGCAGGTGGTGCGGAACCTCATCGAAGATTAATGCAGCCTGAGCCTTATATATACTTGCGAGCACGGCTTATGCCTCTTTTTGCTCTCACACGTAGATACAGAGAGAGAGAGAGATCGAATGTGCGATCACCCTCTCTCTTGCTCGCTGGCTCTCTTGGCTATATACACGTATTTTAAGTGCAAGAAGTCCGCGCGCCATGCATAGGCCACCAGCAGAGTCATGAGACTGAGACCACCGCAAACGCTTATGCGCTGCTGCTGCTTCAAGAAAGAAAGAGAGAGAGAGGGCTCATCAAAAGAACATGTATATAGATATATATTTACAGCGCACACATATAGACATTCTCGAGAGCCGCGTGAACTGAGCCGGACTGTATAGTAAACACGAAGCTTCGTCGATGCTTTGTCGTAGGTAATTTATATAAAAACAAGAGCTTTTTTTCTCTTCATTTGTAAGCATCTCCATAGGCTCGTTCGTTCGAATCTACACATGCTGCGTGAGAGACGAAAGTGTCGATTAACTCGTTATCATGAGAGCAGCAGTGGCGGCTGCAGTCTCGCAGTGGCTTCTTATTTATGCAGGCAATTAGTCTCTCCTTCGTAGTAGGTGTATACAAAGTACGAGCGCTAAAGAAAGCGGCAAGATCTTGAGACTGGATATGTTCTTGGTTGTTCCATGCCGCGCGTATATGTTGCGATTCCTTTTATTCTTTACCTTTTTTTTTTTTTAACGAGCTTCGCGTTAAATTTCGTGCACACCATGCCACACCACATCATTGCACGTCCGCCGGTGTGCGGCTGCAAGCCAGAATATAGTTGTCAGGCGGCTGCGTGGCGGCGGTGGTGGCGTCACAATCGCTAGATATATTCCTTGTCTGAGTCGTTTATGCGATTAGTAGCTCCAGGCCCGATGATTGCAGGTCTGTTGATTTTAAAAACCTGATGCGAAGCCCAGAGAGAGAATAGCTACGTCTCACTCCCTGTGTGTGCGTGACGTGTGTATATTTTAAAGGTTGTTTTTTTTTCTTATATATTCGCCTCTCCCTGACTCGCGCGTACACGCGGCGCTTCATTAAAAGCTCGGACATTTTTATCGGCTCAAGATTTACGACACTTTCGCTGTGTATGTGTGTGCATGAGAAGCTCGATGTCTGCCCAACGTATACTTCATTATGTCTTAGCCTCTAGCTAACTTCTATTATAGGGACCGTGCCTATTTGTTCTCGTCAATGATGTTGCCGCTCGCGCTAATCTTTTACTTTTTTTTTCTCGTTTTCAAACGTCGTGCGCGCTCATATCACCCTGGTGAAAGTCTACATAATCTCGCTGCCGCCGTAGCCACCGTCGTTGTAGATATGAGTATTTATACGTTTGTTCTTGTATGTGAGTGTGGTTATGTGGGTGCTGGATATTATAACGAAGTCACGTTTGCTCGTATAATAATTTTCACGAGCTTTATATGTGCAACATACCTCGAATTTCATCGTTATAATGCTTGCGAGCGTGTCGGTGTACATGAGAACGTGTCGCATACATTTACACGCGACACGCCATGCAAACGTTGATAGACAGAGAGGAGGGACTTTTTTACGTCCATTCGCAATATGTATGGTAGGTAGCTGACGATATATAGCTACGTGCACGTGTACTCGCGAGCGTGTGTGCTTTACGAGCGAAATTGACGATGACGGCTGCGGAGCGAAATTAGAAGCCATGGATGAAGCCAGGCTTTTTAACGATTGCGAAAATAAGACGGGCCACTGCCGCCGCCGCCACCGACGCCATAGGTGTGCTGAAACGTTTTATCACCTCTACCGCATGCGCGAGTATATAATTTTACCCTAGAAAATTACTGTATTGTTTATAGAGTATCTAGGCGGTATATCTGTATACACAGGCGTACGCGTATATGCTGCATAGAGATAGGTGCGCGCAAGATGGTGATAAAAAAAGCAGCCTAACAGGAAAGTACAAAAAAAATTTCAACTCGTTCCTCCTCTCTCCCTCTTGCTCTCTGTCCTCTCTCTTTCTCTCTTCGATGAAGTGATTATTTCACAGGACTATTCAAGCAGCAGCACTCGAGGCGAGTAGTCAGCGTTTTGCTATTTCAGTTCGAAGAGCGAACGAGTAAGCCAAAAGCAGAAGCAGTAGCAGCAGAGGCAGCGAGAAGGAGAAAAAGGATCGGGGCGAGTTCGCGCACGTTTTGCGAAGCGCCTCTGGGATTTTACACGGGTTTTTTGGATCGAGTACGAGAAGACGAAAGTGAGAGAGAGAGAAAGAGAGAGAGGAGGAGGGGGTGAAGTAGTTTCAGTGGCTTCCTTTGCTGCCGCTAACACGGGCTTCTTCTTACTTCTTCTTCTTTTCTAGGCTGCTGCTGCTGCGTGTAAAGCGATTTGGAATTTATACTCTTCGCGCTCGGCCCCAAAAGAGTTGCTCCTTCTTCTTCTTCTTCTTCTTTATAAACGCACGCAAGTATATACGTATAGGTGCACTTGTAAACCCGTATTTAAGCGTCTTTAACACTGCAACGTCTCTTGAGAAAGGAAAGGAAAGGAAAACGTTTTCTCTCGTCTATCTCTCTCAAAGACAATTTCTCTCTCCCTTACGTTTTGCGGCACGCGCAAGCCTCGCCTCGCATTGCCGCGACTCAACTCGCTCTTTCGTGTAATGCTATGTAACGCCAGCAGCAAGCAACAGCCTAGTCATAATAATTATGCGAAAGTTGCGCTTTATGTATTCAATTTCAACTTTGACTCCAACTGCACACCCTTACTTGCTTACAAGCTTTTACTCTTCATTAAAGCGCAAGGACTTCAAAGGCAAAATATTATCTATCTCTCTCCCTCTTGGTCTAAGCGCACATATACCACATTACACATATATTTACACGCACAGACCCATATATGAAATGATATAAACCTCAGAAGAGTCGATGCGTGTGCGATAGATAGCTTATAATGAGATTGCACAATCTATATTAAACGTTAATTTTTGTGTATGGGCATTATGCGCAATCACCTGCAGCTACATCGGAGTCACAGTATAGCAGTTGTCAACACAAGGTATTACAGAGAGCGAGAGCACGAAAGAAGGGAATTAGTCAAGCAACAGAAAAGAATTGAGAGCTGTCATCGTCTCTGAGTCGAAATTGTCTCTTTACAAAAGCAGCGCATCGCCGGCCGCATGAAAATATGTATCCAGAAAAAAAGAAAGGGAGAGGAGCACCCGCAGAGCGTAGTGATTGACGAACGAAAGCTCTCTTATATTATTGTACCTGTATGTACACAACATGTTTTTCTATTACTTATGCTGTACGCATATAATACGTTTGCATTCGTGTTTTCAGGGCTCAAAAAACCAAGACATCGGTCCAAGCCGCACAAATACATGTATATGGATAAAGAATAACGCGGGCTTTCCTCTCTACGGATGAGAGAGAGAGAGAGAGAGAGAGAAAAGGTTTACAAGACATCCAAAACATGCAGCAAAAATCTCTCCTTCTCTTTTCCCTGTGACTTTTAGAGAAGCATATAATACACTACATATAGGTACGGAAGCTATTGTTGGATACTGCTGCTGCTGTTGGTTTTCTATGCGACGGACTACAGTAAACCACAAAGGATCTTCAGCCGCAGAAAAGTGTCCTTCCAGGTGCACGTCGCTGTCGTTTAGATCGTCTATACGTATATTCACATTGAAAGCATGACAACGTACAACGCATACACGCATACAACGCACTGCAATTCGACTGGCATGGATCCCGACGACAGCAGCTGTGTTGTTGAGCATTAGTGATCATGCCAGCACTGATCAAATGGATACGATATTACATTGAGTGGATTTACCGCTCGATCTAACAAATTTGTCATCCTCGAGACAAATAGAGGCCGAGGTTTTTGTCGCACGGAAAGAAAAAAAGTACATACTGACAAATCCCTCCATATTTGCTTATTCGCTCCTTTTTCAGGCTAATATTTAGTGTCATAGATGAAGAAAGCTTGCGGCTTACAATGAAGAAAATCAGGAGTTTTTAACGACATAATCGATTCGTGCCAGCCGCAAAATTTATAAAATAACTCGTTTAAATTATTTAGATCGATGACCACGTAGCCAGCGCGTAAATTTGCTTGCTTCCCGGGTATATTTATGTTGTTCTTCACCCGACTTATGTATCATGTCCGCTTGTGCGTACGTTTCATCTTCAATTTTAATAAATCATAAGCTCGCTCTCGCACCAAAGAGCGATGTGTATGCGTTGTAATTTACATGCACGCGTGCCCAGTACAGTACCACCCAGCTCTATAAAAATAGTCCCGCTCGCAGGTTTTCGCGCGAAAGCATTATTCACGTGGAGGAAAAAAATCCAATTCTAGCGATGCAAGGGATCTAACAAATTTCCGCCTCTTCTATAAAGAAGAAACTAGTACTCGGCTCGAGCTGCAGAAAGTGCAGAGAGAAAGAGAGAGAAATCTAGAATAGCTATAGCATAGCTACAGCAAAAGAAGCTCTGGTGGTTCTCGAAGGAAATTTTAGTCGGCGATGCGACAATGGCAACAACAGCGGCAGCAGCTTCATGCCGAAAGCATTTCTTTTCATCCTTTGTTGTATTTTCATTCCAAATAATTCAGCGCACTAGAGAGACACTCAATGGTCGAACGAGCACTTATAAAACGCGGTGTGTTCTCTCTCATCTTGCTCTCTCTCTCTTTCTCACTCTCTCGCTCACTCACTCTGCGTCTACGAAGGTGTATATTATATATATATATATATATATATATATATACACTGAAAGATGAAATAAGTGAAAAACGCAGAATAAAGAGTGCTATTAGAGCGAAAAATAAACCCGAGTCAAAGACCTTTTGATTATTATATAGCTTCGCCGGTTAGATCGCAAAGACTCGTGTTGTTGCCATTGCCTTCATTACACCGCTCTGTCCTTGCCTTTTTTGCAATATATACCTTGCCTTATATTTTCACGACATGTAGTCTATTTGATAGCTTTAATAATTTATGAAGTCTTTTTAGCTGTATTCGTGTAAATTAAATGGCAATCCGTCACCTGAACTTAAATAGTCTGCTTTACGTATCTGAATGACATTAAAAAAGTCAATACGCAGCTAGTGGCCGTTGTATACCTGCATATAGTATAGGTATAGAATTTGCACGAAGCTCGACGTCCGGGTGTAATTGAAACTCGAGGGATCAAAGAACGGATTAGCTCTCACAAATTATTTCGTTGCTGCTCTCGCGCAAGTGCTAGAAATCATCGCGTTATCGACTGGCGTAGTTGCTGCTACTAAAACACCATTTGCCCGCGATAATACTTTGCAAACAATCGAAATCCGTATCAATTACCGGTCTGCTACACTTACAAGGAAGAAAATGGCGTAGAAGCTGCTGCAATGGAATCCGGTAAAAAGCCGTTGCTTTCACGCCACCAAAGTAACTAAATCTCCGCAGGCCTCAGCTCGTATTTATGCTCATGGTATAGCTATATATATATATATGTATATACTATACGTGCAAAGGGGGTTCTTCATCCACGCGAAAAGGACTTCTTGGCTGACACCACCACCGCCGTCTACCTTGTCACACTATTCTGGCTTCGGTTAATTTTTTTTTTTGCTCTTTTTTTCTCGTTCCTTTCATCCTCAATCCTTTCTCCGTCCGATCGGCTCGGTACCTTTCATCGTGCTCAGCTCATAATCTTATTCTCTCTTTATCCCAAACAAGTCTCAAGGCCGCTTGCGCGAGCGTTAATTATTGCATCTTGCATAATTCCGCGTCCCATCCCAAACGAGTACTATACGTGTTTTTTCATTCTCTCGTGCCAATAATTTTCTACCTTTTTTTTCAATGACGTGAATCACGTCGACCTCTGCCGACGCTGCATTGCACGCGGCAAGGGTGTTCATGACTTTTATGGTGTCAGCGCGCCGCACTTTTCATGATGGCAGCAACCGTCGATGAAAGAAGCGAGATATTGGTTTTTTGTTGCCTTTTCGGCTTCATGCGCCGTAATTGAATTAGGCCTCACTTTTTTCTCTTCTATGCCAGAGCCTGGTCTATATAGTTCGAAAGCTTAGCTAACGCCCGTGATCCGATGAGAGGTGGCATATTGCCAGCAGCTACGTATATATACATATAGCTACGACGATGTGAAAAGAGATTTTTTTGCTCGTTACTTTTATACATACATATAGCTATCTACTGCTGCATCCATACTGATCCTGAAGAGCTAAAGTATATACATATATACACGCACACCCGAATGTAATAATAATCCCTGGATTCTTTTCGAAACGAGATGGAGAGCTTTTTAGAGATTCGTGATGATTTTACGCTCTTTCATCTGCACCAGCTCACGCGTTAATACTCTATATTTTGTCATTGCACTTATAAGCACTCATATTTCTTAGGACTAAGCGTTTATTGTAACGTTTATAATTTTCCTATCCTTTAAAAGGCTCCGTGAGAGATAATATCAGTAATCGAGAACGTACGTCTATGTCGTGCAGTTGCAAAGTACAAATGCGGGAAATATCATATTTTTGTAATTTTAAACATTATAAGTATGCGCAAGAATGTATTATATGCAAAGTATCCGAGAATCCCGACAGACATCTACTTAATGAGTCTTGATCATCGCCACAATACGACAATACAGCCTACACGCATAAATTGCAAGGAGGGTCTTACAAGCACACATCGTATTACATATGTATATAAGAATATGTAGGCCAAATTACATATCACACACTAAAAACAATTTTGCGCGTACTTTTCTGTGCCGACACTGAGCAATGATATATCATCTTTTCATGTACGCAAGAAAAAATATAACGTTTAAATGGCAATGCAGTGTGCTCGGCGCTTTAATGCACATCGGTACATCGTAATTCCATGCTCTTTCGCACCGAAGAATAAAAGGAACATTTTTATAAAACTACGGGGCTTTTATCGACGTCTCTCTCTCTCTTTTTCTCTCCCTTGGATAATAACGTCTATTTACGCGTATATCGCGCCACAGCCTGCGACTATAATTCGTATAATTACAATTAATCAGTGTCCCACGTTAACTCGCGCAGAAGGCTACAATAAAAATTGATATTCAGCTTCGACGTGCAACTAATCATCCCCTGACTCTCACATATGTGAATGTAGCGTGCGGACAGCTTTTCGGGCTTGCCGAATAGAGTCTGCTAAATCACAATGCTATACTGCACTTTGTGTTGAGAAAATGAAAAGCACGCGTGAGTAGCTCCGGGAGCTCGCTCGAAAGCCAACTAATTCCGAAAAATTGTCGCGCGTATACGCGGCTGAAAGAGAAATGCGGAATCTGAACCCCGGCAGCGGGCGTTACACGCACTGTCGTGTGTGCCAATTTGACAACGTGTCTCGCTACCATACCTTTGCTACATTTCGCCCCCAATGATCCAAGCATTGGGCATAAATCATTATCGGCCCCCAAGAATTGAATATACGAAACTTACGGGTGCACGTGTATATGCGAATTTGATATATGTGTCTCAATATTAAAAGTTGAGATATTGTATAGATTAGGGGTATTAAGAGCTTTTATAACACTGTTGGCTTACGCATGCAACTTGGGTGTGCCGTATAAACTAGTGAGCTGCAAGGGATCATTTTACTAGATGCAGCTCGCTACAAGCTGTTGAACTAGCACTGGTAAGTCGAGATAGAGAAAGGGAAGAGCCGTAGAATCAAACGCGTGACTATATACGGTAAGCATAATAGGATATAGTCGTGATAAATTTCTTGTTCATTATATATATATATATATATATAGTCTGAGACGAGCAATGCAAATGCATGGACCATTCATGTAATGGATGTTTATTTATTATTTTATAGAAGCAAGACACAGAGCATTGACCAGAGATCGTCGAGAAAGCAACGCTTGGTTGGAGCTGGCTAGAGCTGACTCTCGCCTCTGCGTATTAAAAAAAATCAATGCCTGTGCGCATTACATATACGGGTAGTATAAGCAGTAGCAAGAAATGTAAAAAAGATACTCGCGAAGTTTGGGCTCGGCGCAGCAGCTGCAGCAAGTACAGTACGTGTGCAAGTGTAGTGTGTACGTGCGAGGTAACACTCGGTGCGCGAACATGTTGGGTTGTACTGGCAGCATATATATATATATATATAGGAGCAAACACCCACGCGCGCACTGCTGCACATTGCCGCTGCAGAGTTTTAAGCCTTCGAAACAGCACTAATTCGTTGGAGATATCGTTGCTGCAGCTTGGAGCTGCTGTTGCTACTTGTGCCGGTAAGATTAGCGCCCCGCTATTATAGCCGCAACTCGCAAGGGGCTGCTGATGCTGCTGCACCGCAACTGTTATACTTGGCATCCACCGCGCACGTATCTATGCCCCCTATAGCGGCTGTTTTCCTTCTTTTTCGCTTGTTATAATCCCTTATCCCTTATACTGCAGCTAGCGGATTTTTAAATTATTTCCCTTCCACTCTCGCTTGCTCTCGTTTACCGACACACGCCTACACACTCTTGAAAATATTAACGAGATTTATGCGTACGACGCATTGTGTGCACACGAGACAAGGACGACATACAGAGAGAAAATGAAAGCAAAAAGAAGTCGGTCCGTCGGCGTCGTTATATTATCGTCAAAAAAGCTGCTGCTGCTGAGTATAAAGTATACGCGCACACATATAAGCCCGCAGTGAGCCTCTCGCTAAAACGACAAATGAAAAATAATTATAACACATACACACAGACAGACATAAATACAAGAGGCATTCTCGCGGATGTACGAGTTATATGCGGCACTCGCGTATACTCACACGTACGCGCACACATCGAGCTGAAATTGTACGTGCTGTACGTACATATAAGCTCGAGCTGCCTACGCAAACGTTGCAGTAGCAGCAACAGCAGTAGTCGCGCGAAATTCTACGCGCAGCGAGGCTCTATGTTGTCTCTCTCGGCAGCCGGCAGTGTAGTGCCGCAACAGTGGCTGCTGGAGCCAGTGGCCAATGTGCGGTATGTATACTCGTGTAAATTAAACCGCCAGAGCCAGTACGTACACACACATACGATTGCAGGGAACAAGATAAAAATGACCGCTGCTGCCGTACGCACGCATATAAGCCAGCCAGTTGTGGTGCATGATCCAGCATATAGTGCAGTGGCTGCCAACGGTACGGGATAGCTCGTTCTTTTCTTATTCTTCTTTTTTCCCATACCTTTTGGCCGTCTTTTTTCTCTTTTTGAAACGTGCACATATATATATATATATATTATATATATATATATATATATATATATACCCGTAGGTAATGTATGCTATAGCGAAAGGATAGCAAAAAACCGGCTAGAGAAGTGCGCCGAGTGCTATGACGAGACACGCTAATCGCTCGCAGCTCAAGGGTGCGTATGCGGTGTAACGCGATGCGCGTCTTGAACTGATACGCCCGCCAAGCGCCTGCTAATACACGAGTACAGTACTGAGCAGGCTCGCGGCCAATTCTCCATTCAACGTGGAATTTAAATATTTCGCCGAGCCGTTATGCACCCAGTCACTGTTGATGCTGAACTGCTCTTTTTATTGAGTTTTATTTTTTTCGATTCGTGTATTTCGCCTTCGTTTGTTTTTGTATTTTGCGTGTATGAGTCTTCTAAACACACACACACACGCTTGTCTGTAGTAGCAGTAGCAGTAGCAGATGTAGCGGCCAATAGATGTTTTTCACTTGGCCGTTTGTTGCTCCGTTGTGTATGACGGATATGCGCTCTGCCAACCGTGCCACATGTACGCTGATATACCTGTATGTACATCTCAAAGTTGAGCTTTTTTATACAAACTCGCGCACTCGTTTATCGGAAAATTCGCTTGGGAGAAGTATAATAGTGGATAAAATAATTGATGGCTGGAAATTAATTCTCCCGCGAATACTGCATCGCACGCATCTCCGTGAGTTTGTGCAAGAGGGTACGTGCGTTGTCCACTCGAATGTCCATGTGTGCCCTTTTATAACTATATGCTAACTAACTATAAGTTTTATGGCGCTCGGTTGTTTTATTATAATTACCATTTTATGTCCTCATGCACGCACGCGACTTTTTTTTCTCTACTTGTTTTTTGTTGCTGCTTTTAATGGCCATTCGTGCAAGCACAAGAAAGATCGAGTTTCTCTCTGCTGCTGCTGCTTTCTGCCGTACCTCCCTCGCATGCCAAGAGAGAGAGAGAGAGAGAGAGAGAGAGAGAGAGAGAGAAGATACGAGGATGAAATACTCTATACCTACGCATGCGGAAGTCAAATGGCTGAAAAAAATTTTCTCTTAACTTTTTCTCCCTCCCTTTCTCTCTTTCACTGCGACTGTCGCAAAGTACCTATCATTTTAAACGTATATGCATACGTACATATCTATATATCCAAATGCTTTTATGTATAATTCTTCTTTGCCGCGGAGCTTATGGTCGAGTGCATAATATGTGCCGTACTCGCGGGGAGAAACTTATTACAGTATATGTGCAGTATCGCTAATTTTTGCTCATATGATCGCGCCACTTTCTCAGGCTAATTACTATCAAGTATACGAATGTTTTGTGAAATTATATCTTTAATTCACTACCTTAATTTATATTCATTTTTTCATTCTTTCAAAATCAATACTTTTTTTTAGTAATTCCTATCTAATTTTCATCCGTTTATTAGTCAAGTTAAGTTGCATGAAAACACGATTAGACCGGCTCCGTAACAAAATAGTATATTATGCAACAAGTGTGCGAAGAAGATGACGAAGACAACAGTTGCTTTCGCCCGAGCATAGCGAGAGTGAAAAGACTCCTGTGTAAGTCAGACTCCTGTGTAAGTTGCACTAGTTGCATGCAACATTTTTCAACATTTCGTGCGTAAAACGTGATTTTTATGTCACTGAAAGGTTAGAAAAACCATATTTTACCTACGGAGTGTTGGAAAACGAACATACACGAGTAGCATAAAATCAAAGTCTACATTATCGATTTATGCTGTCTACCAGAAAAATATTTCAGTTTTTATATCTTATATTTCTGTGAAGCGAGAAATTAGATCTGTTTTGGCACAAAAGAAATGGAATTTGCGCAGTGAATGAGAAAAAAAAGAATATTGTACGATAATTTTATCGACTTACAACTGGATCGATTCTTTTTCAATTTTGGCTCACGCGATGATGGCCATGATTCAAAATTTTTTGTTAAATTTTGATAAAAGACGCTTATGTGTAAAAATACAGCTTTGAATTCGTGTCATATCGTGTATGATATAATATACAAAAGCAGAAAAAAAGATGGACGAATGGAATATCGGCAAAAAAGAAGACATGATAAGCACGTGTTGGTTGAAAAATGTTGTCAGTTTTTTGGAGCTTATACGGCGCTTCCTTTCTTTCGGTATGTTTGTCGCATCAACACCGAGAATATGATTCAGTTTTATTAGCAATATAAAATCGCTGAAAATGCTAAGGATGAATGATTTCGATCCTCGAAAGAGTTGTAATAAATGGAGGCAAGCATTGTAATTAGTCAAGTTTTAATGTGCCTTTGCTGTCGCATTAGCCTCGTATATATGTATATAATGCGTACGAGAGCCAATGGTGGCGATGACGACGAGAATAACAAAAAACAAAACAACTAAACCATCCAACGAGATACGGTTGTAAAAAGGTCTCTCACAAGCCAGAGGAAATAAATTACGCGTCACTTTAAGTGATTTCTCGTATATTATAAACACAAATCGGTACCGCGAGAGCGAAGCTGAATAGCGCGCAAAATCCGAGTATGCAATGATTTAACTTTTTTTTTAAATGCTTTTACGCACGTTTCGATAAGCCAATAAAGTGTCGGTGCTATAAGGCGCGCACAAGCAATAGCAGGACTCGGCCGGTGCAGTGGAAGCAGCATTCGCTCTGCGAAGCATTGATATATATCCTAGGACGCGGCCGGCTATATAGCAGCCGCGACGACAATAAAGCTCCTCGCGAGGAAAGAGAATTATAACGGCAGTTTGGCCCTTTTTATGTAATATAAACTCAATTACCGTCCGACAACGCACGGGTACAAAGTGCATCGATGTATAACAACAACAGCAACAACAACAGCAGCCGCAGCAGACAAAAGGAAGCCCCGAACACGCCTTGGATTTTTCGCACCCTCTCTTCGCAGCCAACTTTAGTGTGCACGTACTACATGCAGCGTCGAGAAGGCAAGGAGTAAAAAAAGCGATAGAGTCCAGTTATCCGCGCTTGGGTTTATTATATCGAGAGCCCGCATCATCGTCGATGTCATCATCATCGTCGTCATTCATCGAGACGGGCACTAGCTCGCGTACTCGTCTTGATGATCACGTACACGACGCCGCCGCCGCGAGAAAATCGAGCCCGCGCATGCAACGTCACGCTCTCAAGACGTCTCAATTTCAGCGTGTTATATATTGTGTATAGCACGAGCGGCTGTATGTGTATCGGCCAAATTCGCCTCGAACGCCGCGCACCGACAATCGCACGCAGACCATCGGTAAGTAATTATTGAGATGATGAGATGATGTGCATACAGGTCGAAGAGCGAGAGAGAGAAAGAGAAGCCTGCATGTGCATCACAGAAAAGCTTTGAATTCTAAGACGCGCAGAGCTCGTGTGTATTATCTCTCGTTCTCTCGTTCACTCGTTTACTCGTTCTCGTGTGTGTGCCAAGAAGAAGACGAGTTGGCTGAGAGAGCGAAGCGAAAAGGCCAAGATGTAGGCTGTCGATTGCGACGTGGTATCGAGATTTACGACGACCCACATGGTCGGCTCGGCGCGCACACGACTATATTTATACTTTATATGTGTACGATGAGTAGACGAAAGTCCGAGTCTATGCTTGGCAGTCAAAGAATGAAGACCTGCAGCATGCATTCAAGATGCTGTTTGTTTGCCGCACGAGCTTCTGTGTCAAGAGAAACATAGAAACGAAAACAGAGAAAGAAAAAGAGGGAAGACGAAAAATTTTGATGGATGCTTCGTGCTACTTCATACGTCAAAAGACGCGGATCGTATTTTTACGACTTTCTAAAAATAGCCCGATAATAATCCTACCACAACGCGTACAATATGGCCCATGGCGACGTGACACATTAAAATATTAATCGAAAAGCCGCCTTAAAATATAATAATGTGACCAAGTTACTTTGGGGGAAAAGGACCCGACTTACCAACTTATGATGATGTCGTTTTTATCTTATAACGATACAATTTCTTGCAGTCCCCTTTAAGAAAAAACAATGATAGACGTAGTAGAGTATAAGATACACGATCTCTTTATATATAAAGCGCCTTTTACTTGGATTGACACGCTTGCTCGCGAATTTACATTATACGACTCGGGCAAGACACCTCGCCCAAGTATTAGTGGCCGATAAAATCGAGAAAAAAGAGATAAGCCGTTGTAAGCGTGATGTAGGTATACCTGCGATGGGAGACGTATGAGTAGCGCGGCAAGTGTCATAAATACATAAATTGATATGTGCGTGAGTGTAAGAGAGTTAAATTAACTCGATTGAATGAGTGAAAAATCTTACATAAACACATACTCACTTGAAAGAGAACGAGTATATGGCAAGAAAGACAGATCCGCAGCTCACCCGTAAGAAAGTGCTCCGAGTCTTTGATGAGTTTCACATGTAAATAAGTCACACGCATACACACACACACGCACACACACATATATATATATATACATATGCGCCTGTACTAATATGCTTTTAAGAGAATTAATCGTTGCGTCGAGAGCAGAAGCAACGGCAAAAGTAGCAGCGGCAACAGGAGATTGAACGTCGACTGTGCGCGCGAGATATGATAAATGAAGAACAAACATCGAATGAATCATATTAGCCAGAATATCGATATCAACTTCCCCTCTCACCAGCTATATATCTAATAAGCTAAAATGAAAAGAAAACCGCTGGCTGAAATCGAGCGTACCTGGCGAATTCTTTTTATATCGCGCAATCTGTGTCGCCTCGCTGCTTTGCAGCGGCTAAAGCAGTCTAAAATTAAAATGTTTTATTGTACTTATTTCTTTTCTACATGAGCGTCGCGCAATTTCGGATTCGCGTGCATGTGCATGTTTTAAAGCAACGTGCATGACTCTTTTTCGGCGATGTTAGCGCTACTGCTGCTGCAACTCTATACGTGTGTGCGCGCACGCACTGAGCTCGAGGATATAAATTAACTACTTGGCTATGCAAGCGCTAATCCCAACGCGCGTATACTCACGCCAAGTCAATAAATCCTCTGCAGGCGAACGAACGAACGAACGAATGAATGAATGCAATAGCGTCCAGAAAGAGAGAGAGAGAGAGAGAGAGAGAGAGAGAGAGAGAGAGAGAGACGCACAAATTGCTTTGGCGTCATATACACGTGCGCACACATACACACGCACATATCTATGCATACAGCGCAGATATAAATAATAGAAAGACTAAGAGCTATATAGAAGTAATAGCGGTAGAAGCAGCAGCAACAGCAGCGCATTCCATAGAATGAAGAAAAAAATTTTCTCTCTCTTATGCTATACGGAAGGTGGGTTCGTTTAATTCGCCCTCCAGAGCTCGATGCATAATGCATGTTTGCGAGAGCAAGCGAGAAAAGGAGATGGGAAATGGAGGAGGGCGAGAGGAGGGTCGGGGAGAGTATAGAAGAAAGACGAGTCAGAAGTCCGAAGAGAGAAAGAGAGAGAAGAAAGAGAAAAGTGCGTCGACGAATGCGTGAGCTTTTTCTCTACAACAGCCGTTTGAGGAGTAGATAGAAAAAAGGATTCTAATTAACGTTAATGCTCCGTCTCTATCTTTTTCTCCCTCAGCTTGCACGCCGTGAATATAGATATATCTACATCACCACAGCTGCGACCAATCGTAGAACTTGGCCCGTAAGTAGTCACAAGAGTCACAAGAGCCTGTTCGATTATTCCAGCTCTCAGCTTTTTTACGTTAACTCGACATCCGCTCGATTGAATAGCCCGTTGATTTCGTCTGTAGGTATAACATATGCGCAGACACATATAGATATATGGGTAAGTTGACTCCGTGAGCTATTGTTCGTTTACACAGACGTGGATGCGCTTTGCTCGAGTGCTGAAAACCGATATATGTCCACAGACGCGAGGGTCGAATTGAAAAATATTTTTACAACGGCACGCGATGCGAAAGCTTGGACACGCAGCCACGAGCGCGCAGGAAAGATTACGAAGAAAGCGAAAGGCATGGTCTTATTGTAATATTTTGAAACTCAATTATCGCTATGCAGACATTTCCAGGGAGAGATGTACACGCGCCGACCGATAAGGCGCGCAAGTTTCGCGGAATCGTCCCAGCACGCGAGTCGAGCCTCGACTCGATGTCTAAGTAAGCGCAAAGTTATAAGAGTTGTGTATAGAAAGAGAAAAAAGTAGAAAGCAAAAGTTACATTACGCGTATCGCTATTATGTACGTGGCCGAGCGTATGCGAGCATGTGTGTCGCGCACATATTTGTATAACGGGGAAGATTTGATGTGCGATTAGCTCATGGCGTACTTCTTGCGCGCACATAGACTTTTAATGCATGCGCGTCGGGCGATAAAGCGTCACAGGCTTACTTGTGTGTATGCGTGTGTCGTGCTGCACTACAACTACTACGTGCACAACAGCCACCCACACGGACTTGCATTGAAATTCCTGCAGGCCAGTCGTTGCGGCTACACTAAACCGTATACTCTCTTATACTAGTTCCGTATTATAACGCTAAACACGCGCTCGGCGAGCGGGCGAGTTTGACTTTTAACGTGGTCCGAGACAAGAGAGCTGCAAAGCTACCCCCGCTACGTCTATTTCCTACAATACTCTCGAGAGTGAGATGTGGTATATGTGCGCGGCGCACACATGTGCTTATAATAAGAACTATATATCGCTTGTACGAGCTCTAGATAGATCGGTACACGCCGATAACGAACGTTGCAAACTCGCACACGGACACACGAGCCAGATTTTCTCCTAGAATACGTCGTTGTCGCTACTAGGCTGCCATACATGTCATATTTTCCCACATTTTCTGACGCAGCTGTGGCCAAGCGTGCCTAGTTTCGTCTATATAAATGCATTATTTGCGTCTAACGTCTAGTCTCGGAAATGTGGCACACTCGAAAGTCGAAAGCCTGTCATATTTTTTATATTCATAAGTACGTACGGCTCGTACATGATGAATTTCTGGAAAAAATGATCCAACGACAAAAGACGTTATAATGTCGTGGCTACGACTGTGGCGGCGAGGCGTTTGATTATTCCACGGAATATCAAACTATATTATACGGGAATATACGCGCGTGTGATATCGCTACCCCGACCACCACCGCAACTGCTGCTGTCTTTGGTCCCCTGTTTAACCGGCCACACGCACGCGATACATAGTCGAAGTTTCGATTCCACATTTTCCAGTTTCGAACCGTTAAATATCATCGCAGGAAAATATATAAAATATGTACATGTATATTTGTAGAGCGTCGCGTCGACTTTATCTAAAGTCTATCGCCTATATTAATATGCAAGAGAGCTGCGCAGAGGCGCACGCGCGCATAGTAGCAGCAGATATGGGTGTAGAAAGGAAGCTAGGCCGATAAATCATCGAGTTCGGTTTGGAATATGAGCGTTGCGGTATAGGAGCAGCAGCCGAGCCCGCTCTTGTCTTTTTCCAATGCATATGATATTATAATATACCAGCATTGCTCGTGTACACGCATTATTAGGTATAATATTTCATGGCGTGTGGCGTAGACACATTTTGTCCCCAATCTACACGAATTCTCGCATGGTTTACACACAAAAAGAAATTAATATTCTCGAGTTAGTCAGACCTTTTATTTGAAAATTAACAAGAATTGGTTATCATTTTTTTCTCGCGCTCTCTTGTGCCTTTACTCTTTTTCGCTCTTACTCTCTCTCTCTCTCTATCTCTTTCGTTCTCTTCTTTTCTCCAGTTGTAAAATAAATCTGCTCATAGCCACTTGCAACAGCTTTTCTTCTTTGCGATCCTTTAATTACCTTTCGTCGAGACTTTTCTCTTGCTCTAGACGAGCTGCAATTAACGGGCCGTAGGTCCTACCCTTATAATACTTTTCCGGAGTAAAAGCGATATCTCTTTTCTTTCTCTCTCTCTCTTGTCCTGCCCCTTCCTCCATACGCCTGAAAGAACTGAAAATTCTCGCGAAACGAATGTGCCTCTGCGCGTGATTAACGCCCCAGTACTAAATAACCTAAAGGTCCATTATAAAGAAAAAGAAGTTTCCAAAAGAATGGACATGTATATGAGTGTATTTGAAAAAAGAACGAGAGCATGGCAACGGGAGCGTGCACAGTAGAGAGCGCGCGCGCAAGAGAGAGAGAGAGAATGTAAGAACTGGAGGATCACTGCATAGAGAAAGATCATAAAGTTGTCAAGGAACCCTGGCACCTTCGCGCGTATTATTGTATGGTCCTGATTGGCAAGCCTAAACGTTTCAATGGGTTTTCCTTGTAGAATCATGGCAATTCGGTCGAGTCGTTTAGTTAAAGGATAACAAAAGTAGCTGCTGTCTCTCTCGAGCAAATTAGCAGAAGAGTATTTCGAGCAAGACGTCAAAAAGCGTTTACGTGCTCGGCGTTATAGCCTTCACGAGTGTGTATATATGCCCGCGCGCATTGCAGCTCTTGCGGAAGACACTAAGCGCGCGCGTGCTACACACGAATAAGCGGCAGCGCTTAGTTTAGCTCGTAAACTAAGAGACGCACTGAAAGTTTCTCGTCTTTGCTCTGCTACTGCTGCTGTGTTATACATGTGGGTGTGGGGCTGTGCATATAGGATAGAGTATGGCTTAACGATGCGTACATCGCGTGTGTACGCCGCATGTGCGTGTACAACTGCTGCTGCTGCAGCTCCTGCTGCTCCTGGGTTGCAACAGAGCTTGACTGCTCTGCAGCAGCAAAAGACTTTGACAGTTTCGCGCGAAAACCTTATATAACATGCAGCGCGTGCAGGCGAAATTAGTTTCTGCCCCTCTCGCCACCCTCTTTGTGCCGAGCTATACGCTGTGACTTTAGCCAGAAGAGAAGAATCAACAACTGCACGCGTGCCACTATACAAGTGCCTGCCCTGTATATCTCTAAACTCCAACTATATCAACTACACACTTGTCATGTTTATTATATGTATATTTATATATATACTTGACCTTATATATATACATACCGGCTATCATTAATATGTGTTTCACATAAATACGCTTATGCTTTCTCTGACGAATAGTCGTGAAAATCTTATCTGCCTCATATATCAGTAGTATAATAACTAGACTTGACTGATTGGTGAACACATTAAACGCAAACAGAGCTCGAATGTCAACGTCGCCCCTGCATCCATCAAGCCGGCAACCTTTACGAGCCAAGGGGAAAAGAGAAAAAGTATATATTTTCTCATCAAATTCAAACTTTTATCGACTCGAACGGCTCAACGTGTCGTCCTGCGTGGGAACTGTGCGATAGTGTGCTTATACATATATATATACACACAGGTATATGCGCTTTTAGGTGCCAATGTTTGTAACTTTTTTTCTTTTATAGCTGTCCAGAAACGTTATACAGGCAACGACCGGCAACGGATCGAACGAACCGCCAACCAACTTTTATAACGATCGACTTGGTTAGTATAGTTGAGGCCATATAATATGCATCAACTTTTCGAATAGTTAAATAGAAATATATCATACGTACATAACATGGCCACAAGCGCAGAAAATTTTTAAAAACCAGGGCGCGAGCGAAGCCGAAGCCACGTAGATAGAGGCCAGGAGAAACAAAAAGGCGCGTTTTGATGCGATATTAAACAAATTTCTGGCATGTACGTTTGTATTGAAGCTATAAATCGGATGAGAAACCGTATATAATGAAAAAAGCAGCCCCAGCACTGCGGCTGCTGCTGCAGCTATTCTGCTACCGCCTGCACCCGTAGAGAGATTTCATCAATCCACTCTTCTGTACTCTTGAGTCTCCTTCTTCTCGATTGCTGCTCGCTGCCACACCAACGCCACCGCCGCTTCTGCTGCTTTCGTAACGATGTTCAAAATTACATCAATTATTATATACATGCAGCGCACTCACCCACACACACACACACACACACACGTATTCATAACCGTGTGTAGACGTATATATTTCAAGCGGGGTGAAATTAAAAAATAAGGAAAAAGGAGAAAAAAGAAGCTTGAGCGAGTCGTTCGCATGACGCGTATATAACCGCAAAATTGCACTCGAGTTAATTTCGCATTATTTGTCTCGAAAGAGAGCGAGAAATTTTTACGAAATGAAGAATATCAGTCACGGCGTAAAAGGAAAATTGCCGACGGAAGATATAATACGTATAAGAGGCTCGATCGGTCTAAACGTGCGTGACACGCAGCGTAGCAGGGTCTCGAAAATTTAATTGAGGATATGCGACTGCACATAACTGAACTAAGCAATATAATACACTCGACGCAAACACACAAGTCGAGGCTATGCTCATATATGGAGACGTTAGGCTTCAGTCAGCGAAAAACAACGAGGACGCGCGAGGACGAAGAATATATAACGCTGCATGCTCAAGCATTATACGGCTTTGAAGCGGCGGAAGAGACCGGTACCGGCCCCTACTTAAAATACATACACCGAGCCCAGCAAACGATCCAATGTCGCTAAATATATCGGACCACAACACAGCCTCTCCCGGTATTTGCTCGACATCTCGTAATTAAATTTTCATTTTCTACAATCGTGAGCTGCAACTTTTTTCTCTTTCTTCGCAGTTAAAAGTTGACGATTGCAGCCTTGGAATTTCGATGCACACGTAAAACTTTCACTTTAAGAAAGCGAAATAAGAGAGAAGAGTTTTGATTTGTTCGACGCTTTGCATTATTTTGCGCACCGCCCTTGATTACAAGCGACGCGTCTGCGCAAGGACGCACAACAATGAAAAAAAGGACTGCCAGCGCCGCAATGAATTTTTCGTGTGTATATCGTGTGCGGCCCGCCCGAACAGTACAGGGCGTCAGCGACGTAATTTGCACTCTCGAAGCCACTTTTTTAATCGAGTCTTCCGTCACTGTCCGCTCCTGTCGTTTGATGCGCAGCTCGACGACAGTGAAACCTAAAAAAAGTCGCGAGAAAGTCGATAGTTTTGCGCTTTCGCACTGTACGTATCAGGGATGTTTTCACATCTAGTCTGACGTTTGTAAATTTGAAGATTCAAATGCAAAAGCCGACGACTCGTCTAGGATATAGAGTTTTGCAAACGACGGTCGTTTTCAGTAAATAGAACAGCGACGACAGGGCCATATATAGCCTTGGTAGGCAAAAAGACGACAGTGGAGGCGAAATGTTAGATAAGCAAGGAAGAATAAAGCCGCTAATGGAGCGAAATGTTAGCACAAAAGAATCGTCGGAACGGTATATTTTATATTTTATATGCATAAACATCGAGTTACAAGAGGTGTATATTTTTCACGCATACGTATATTCTTGCTACGGCCAACAAAGCCATGTCCATTGGTGCGCCTATTAGCACTATACGTATGCGCGTGTGCTCGTCGTAAAAGCCAAAACGCGAAGCATCAAGCAGTAGAGAAGAGAGAGAGAGAGAGAGAGAGAGAGACGCAATTAGCACGCGAGCGAGACGCGGAAAGCTCAAAAGGGCGAGAGCGAACGTATCCATCGACTGGGGGCTCTCGGCTTCTTATATGTATAAGCTTGACAAACACTATGGCATAATGTGTACATATAAAACGAGGAAGTGTGAGCGAGAGGCAGCCTCGAGGTTCCTGGAGACCGATAAAAAACATTCGTTGACTGTTTTCTTTGCGGCTCGGTGTGTGTACGCGTTAAGCGAAGAAGGTTGTGGAGGAACATTACTACACTCGAGAGAAAGAAAGAAAAAAATGAGTAGGCAAGAGTGAGAGTAAAGAGAAAGAGAGAGAGAGAGAGAGCAAAAAAAAAGTCGGTTTCGCACCAACAATTTACACGGTTTGCTCTCGATGTGCATAATAGAGCAGAATTGCATATACTGCACATTAATGCCAACTGTATATAGAGCAAGCGCATATGCACAAGAAGCGAGCCGAGAGCTGCTTTGAGCAACATACCTGGCACGTCCTTTGAATATTGCTCGCAGACGACTACCAGTACGCACACATCCGAAATATACTTCTTTTCTTAAAGCTTAAGGCATAGTATTATCAAATACTGTACAACGAAGGATAGGTATGAATACGAGTACGGAGGCGTAAAAAGGACCAAGATGCAGAAGCGCATATCGTATTGTATGAATACGGGACTGTGGGCATGTATGCGGTTATGTATAATCTCCAGGCAAAGTGAGAATGGCACATTTTGTCGCACAGATATGCCCAAATGCTCGAGCGCACATGACTGAATACGCACTCAAACGAAGATTTATATTATTATGCATATACGTAAAAGCATAGCCGCACACGGATACATGCAGGTAGGATGAGGCAAGCGACTAGCGAGATATGGATAGTGTGTGTACGTGTGTGTATGCAATTGGCTATGGCATTGTTGTCCAACGGCAATGGAGCAACGGAACGGCAGTAGCATCAAGAACGAACTAATAAGGGAGCAAAGAAATACCATCTCCATGTGTACGAATATATTCACGTGTACGTGAGCAAGGAAGGTACGGCAGCAACGGCATGATAGAAGGTAAGGCAAACTTTCGTCACG
Source organism: Trichogramma dendrolimi (assembly GCA_034770305.1). Taxonomy (NCBI): domain Eukaryota; kingdom Metazoa; phylum Arthropoda; class Insecta; order Hymenoptera; family Trichogrammatidae; genus Trichogramma; species Trichogramma dendrolimi. The sequence continues at coordinate 1,158,201 of JAPMIB010000014.1, forward strand.
CCGCAAGACTCTACGATACACCTCATATACATACACGTATAGACTTATGGATATACAACGAGTACACACATACATACACACACAAACTGCAGCCAAGAGGTGAAGCTAAGCAGTGAATTTCTTTTACTATTGTGTTGGGAGATGCTGTAACGCACACCACATTAAATTTCGTTCTCCTACCTCCTCTTCCTCCTCCTCGTGTTCGTCTTGATTCTCGTATAGTCGTTTTGCTCGTTGTCCTTCGTATAACGTAAGTAGGTATATACTAAGCAAGATTGGCAGAAAGCGCGGCTAATCGCTAACACAACTCAATCTTTTCCGTATCGCTTGCTGCTTGCTTTGTCTGATCCGTACATATAATCTAGCTCGTCACGAATGCTCTCACTACCGCTTTGTGCAACGCGACGCTCGCGCTAATGGGTAAAAATGTGCCGCTCGCCTCCCGAGTATACATGCAAGTCCAAGTATGTCCTACCTAAGTCTATTTGCAACGTGATTTTTCTGTTGCATTGCATACAGCAGCGAATCGTAATATACCTAGAGCAGTGGGCGGAGGACTCGCCGAGCGGGCATATTAGTGTCGAGCACGCGATAGATATTGTTTGCACATGCACAAACACACACACACACTCGTAAGTATAAGGCCGCTGTTTATAATAATAACTCATTGTTGGCTTTTTACCGAACCTCTGCATGACCGTGTATACGTTTTAGTAAATGACGATATACGCGTGTAAGTATTTAATAATGCACGCACACAAACTCGCATATTATAGGCACACACATACTCGCACACACAGCAGAGACACGTCGAGCGGTCTTTCGTGCAGCGAGATAGTAAATAAGCCCGAGAGCACAGTACCACTATACCACTATATACTGTATACACCGATCGAAATTACCGCTCTAGGTGTATATAGTAGCTCGAAACACAACGTGTGCAGTGCGGCTCGCCTGCAATATGCTAAAACGCGTGTCGCCCCGCGTCCACTGCTCATGTACATTCATTCACATATACATAGATAACTTTGCAGCGCACTGCCATGCCTACACATACCCACATGTATATCCTCATCGACGTCCACTATGATTTACGATAATCTTTTTTTCCAATACCTATAATTGCCCCACAGGTATTTAAACGTACGCCTGTGTGCATCTATATAATATATATATATACAAGCTTGAACTGCACAACGAGTATACGCTGTATACCGTCGTATACATACATACGGTCTGCAATTATCATCTCTCTCTCTCGCGCGCGTGCACTCGCGTACGTAACTTGCACCTTTACTTGGCTACAGTGTAAACTAAAAGTCGATAAAAAAATATTAAAAAGAAAAATAGAGATAAGTAAAAAGAGCACGTAAAGTACAAGAGAAACCGGTCGCGGCACAAAAAATCCGCGATTAAAGCTTAGAGGATAGACAAAGAAAACAAAACAAAGCCGATCGCGACGGTCGGGCGCGCATCGCCATATCTACACAGTCATGATGGTTTGTTGTTGTCGACAAAACATTCAATACAGATATAATGAACGTATAGACGGTAGAGGTACTCACACTAGAGTCATCCATACTGCAGTTGCCGTATCGACGGGGGTTGAAGGGAGCTGCTTCTTACAGTCTCCCCTCGAGCTACATCCTCGTTCCGTTGTGCTTTCGCTGTTAGTCGGCGTCGTCGTGGAAGCTAGCGAATCTCTACCAACAATTATCATTCGCAGGCCGTCTCAAAACTTTGTATTTACTTATAACCTATTGCTCATCGACTGATTATTCATTTACTTAATTTTTTTTCCTTCGAAAACACCTCACAGTTGGCACTTTAAACACCGTCACAACAATAACAAGAACAACATCAGCTGCAAAAACTGCAGCAACAAACAAGAACAATTAGAAGAACTGAATCAACGGCAACTTATTGTGGAATACAATCAACACTAGCGAAGAGATGAGACGCAAGAGCCGCACCAATGCCTGCAACTTGAGTGGTTAGCGACGAGGAGAGCAGCAGTGCCTGTCAGAATCGCGACGATACGTCGAGACAGCGGCATCAGCAGGTAACGACGACATCATTATCATTAAAGAACGTCATGTGCACGTCTTGTCTCGTCGACATTGGTTAGGGGGCGAATCCTATATTTTTGCAAGAAGTGCCTGGCGAGCAAAGCGCATTAACCTTGGCGAGCGCGATTGAGTGAGAGAGACCGCCGGCAGCAGCGGCAGCAGAAGAGCTCTGGACTGGACCACACACAGGCATTCAAGTCTCCATTCGCGAGTCCGCACGCACACACATACACAGGCTGTGCCGATCTTCTTTTGCGAGCAGCGTCGACCGATTCGTCGCAAGCCTCGGCGCGCGTTAGATTATTCAAATGCTACAGCACGACTTTTCGTTGGCGTAGTAACAACAAACGGCTAGCCTTGCACCAGCTACGTTATTCGATGTATAAAAACAATCACTCGCACATAGTAGTCCCCGACTGTCACTTATCGAACGCGATGAAACGAATGAACGATTCACTGGAAAATCCGTTGATGTTTTTTCTTGAAAAAAAAAAACACGATGCGAGTCAGTCGCCAACGCTCGCTTTGATTGGTTGGTGTGGGTAAAATCAGCGCAGGACAAGGCGCAAAACGTCAATAGGACCATAAACTGTTATACACAACAACAGCGGCGAGCTCGGCACATGCACTCGAAACACGAGATTGTACGCAGCGTGTCGGCACGTACGGGTAGTTGGACAAGTGCTCGCGCGCGAACGACTGACTCGGCGGCCGTTTCGCCGGCTCTGCGCTAGCTTGGCCCGAGCCGAGAGCCGCCGCCGCCGCCGCTAGTACAGACTTTTGCGAGGAGGGGATGACGCGCAGTCTACATATATACATTTTCATACTCACACACACACGGGCGCTAGCCCAGGGTAGTTTTAATACCTGCATGAGTTTGCTTCTGCTTCTGCTGCGTAGGTCTAGTAGAGGCCAGAAACCGAAACTCGCGCGATGCACTGCAGTGCGAAATTCATCTCTCGTCGAAAAGCCTTCGAATGGCTTCTCGCGCATCATATCCGAACATGGCTGTCGCGGCGAAACGCCTCGAACGTTACACGTATAATTTACAAGAATCGCTGGGGACCTTTTTTAATTACTCGTAAGCCGATTGATTCGTTTTATCGCTCGCAGCGTGTCCTGGTCCTCTCCGAGGGTGGCGATGTTTGAGTTATCATTCGATCTCAGCCTCGCTTCTTGGTATTAAGAGACGGGCCGAGCAAGAGGGAGGGGGCAGAGATTATTTGCTGCGCAGAATTGGATTGATGGAGCTTTTGAAGCAAGTGCTAACGAGATCGCGACGATTTTCCATCTTGCAAGACCCGAGCCGCTGCTACCGTTATTCGCTCAACAATGAAGATAAATTTTCCGCTCGATTATTTAAGAAATACGAAAGAGAAGAGGAGAACGAGACGTTGGCATTGCTTCGTTTGCTTAAGAATTTTTAAGGGTTTGTTTATAATTATAAAATTGTCTCGAGTTTTCGATTTTATTTGACTTGGAAATGAGTCGCGCATAACAGAGACAGAGATTATTATCACCTCGCTCGCGTCTTATCATTTCATCTGCCCCGAGCTAGCGCAACTCTCTCTCTCTCTCTCTCTCTCTCTATTAAATATTTTTTAACGCATTGTAAGCCAGTGTATACATAGTAGCTCGATAAATACGCGCTCGAGTCTTTCAGGTCGGCAGGTTCGAGCGTCTGTAAAATATAGTAATATAATTTTTGACACCCCTCGAATAAACTTTAGTGTTACATGCACGCAGTACTCGACGTCATTGTTCGCGCATCATAACGCGTCATTCGGCTGCAAGAAGAGAGAGAGAGAGAGAGAGAGAGAGGAAAAAATCATAACAGATGGCTTCAAAAGAAATAATAATGCAGTAGCAGCGCAGTGCATATTTCACACCCGTTGGTAACACCCACTGCTCTTCGAACTGAGAGAACAACAAAGTGGCTACTGTGGCTCACACATACATACAAACACATTTACACTTGCACACACACCCATGCATATACGTATGCCGTTAGCTCGCGCACGCTATCTCTGCCTCAGAGGCTGCATTTTTCAGTCTTTTGGGAAATGAACGCGTACGTAGAGAAAAATCTGTCCACAAATCATCCCTAAAAGCTCGATACTGCTCGAGCCAACGAAATACAAAAGTTGTTTCATTAGAACTTGCCTCGATTCTGATGATTTTCTGCTGTTTTTTTCTACCATAAGCAGAATATATATATTAGACGTACCCTCGAGAGAAAAAAAAGATATACACGATTTCATATTTCCCCGCGGAATCGTAGAATTGCATACATGTATATGCAGCCTAACGCAACTCGTACAATTTATGCAGCACTGGATCGCAAAAGAGATCCTATAGAGCACGTGCCACGAAAGCTCATAGCGCCCCCGTATAGTGTAATATTAATGTTGTTTTCTCTGTTTGACGCTGATGAGTGCGAGACTGCGAATTAAAAAGTTGTTTCATTAGAAAACTTGACGAGGCTGTACATATACTTTTATATAGACATCAAGGGTTGCGTCAGCCCCCCCCCCCCCCCCCCCCCCCCCTTATACTCGGTAGACTCAAGCTCAAAGAATTTCTCAATTGCACTTTCGTGTGGAGATGCGCGCGGCTTTTTCAATCCCAAACACTGCGCTGGATCGACTATTTAAATATGTCCACGTTGCTGCAACCTTTGCGCGACTCTTTCTCGCCAAGTACATCGGATATGCAAACTGCATTTTTAGACTATTCATTCATCCGTCGCTGAGCTAAATACATTTTCGTAAAGCAAAAGTGCCAATTCGTGGACTTTTCGGGACTTTGAAAGCCGATAAAAAATGCATCCCTCCGCCCTCGCATCGAAAGCTTGTCGAGATTGCTGTCAAAGAAAAATAAAATTTCACGTTGGCCTGCTGATGTAGCGCGTGACATATATATTTTACACGATCGTCAATATTAGATGAGGCGTTTACAGAATTTTCGCGGGAAAAAAAATTGTTTGCCGAGAGCTTTTTGAAGGTCGATACGCTTGTTGAGCTTAATGGAAAAGATTCACGAATAATACTAATGTACTTTCGCCACAGAATCATTAAGTCCATTTTAATGAGAATTAATATTCCATCGATATACAATGCCGTTAGCACCTCATCTTCTGATCTATACTAATTAATCAAGTCATTTTCAAAGAGCAATAACAATTAAATGTACAAAAAGGCACTCGCTCAACGAAAGTTTCACATTTATCGAAACGATCCAGTCCATGTAGAAAAGTGTCCGAGATCTAATGCGACTCGCGTCGATTGTTTCAAATGGTTCGTTTACACAGTACGCGTAGATGTATATGTGTAGGTACCTATACATATATGTACACGCGGGGATAGGTAATATCTAGTTGTGTAATAATACACAGAGCACAGTGGAATCTTAATAATTTGATGTTCGTTTTGCACACTACAATGTGGCTTATAATTGTCTTCATATATATACATACATTGGTAATGTATGTTTACGTGGCTCGTTCTCGCGCCCGCGTGTTATTTGATCGTATGCAATTATGCAGTTGGTTATCGTGAGAGACCAATATTACGACCTAACAAATAATTGCCAATATAATGGTGATTACGATATTATAATACTGCTGGGCTAGCTATGACTTTAGCACTGATACCAGATTTAGAAACTAGCTTTTTTGTCTCTCTTTTGTTCATTATGTATGAAACTTTCAGTAATTTTTTAACTTGACTTACCTGTAAATTTAACACCAAATTTTTTTTTGAGAATCGGACGAATCTCTATGTACTTGTCATCGACTTTACTGTTCTATTGCAATTAGGCCTATTCGCACTCGTTGGTGTCTTTATACTGCTCGCGTACGGCAGTATGTGAAATAAGTATTTCATATGATCTGTACGCAGTTTATTCCTAAGCATGGCTCACATATAGAATTATGAAAAAGCAAATTTAAATTCGTACTTGGGTTTAGTCGCAGATAATCCACTACATAATTTCTTTGAATAACAAATAGCTGCTGAAAGCGTTTATTTTTTTACTTCTTTTATGCATATGAATAAACTATTTCGAATAGTGCAAGCTGTGCTTAACTGCAACTTCTTGAGTCCAGGCGCGTATCTCGGTAAAAAATCGCCTTGAAATATCGAATATTAAAACAAAATTGTTGGACAATCCAATTGAGCCTTCGTTTGCTGTATTATTGTTATTTTTTTTCAAACAACGACTTGATATCATGAACTTTTCGATTGTCATCTCTGTTGAATGCGATGGATATCGCTTACTGCGATCGATTTTCAACAGTCATCAACATTTATCCCCCTATAATTAGACTATTGATTGACCGAGTTGTAATTGTTACTTAGTCTTTTTCTCTCGTATCGAATTTATTGTATTTTCATGTCAACGATTGATTTTTTTTTTCTTGAACGCATAGACTAAATTAGGGAAAATGTGCAAATTTGATACTATTTGGCTATATTTGAGTGAATGCATATAATGTATGTAGCAGATACTGCTTTATGCGCCCAGCTACTCGATTACCGGAGTAAATTCGAACTTGGATGAGAGTATATTCGTAAATAATAACGGCTGGATGGGAAACTCTACCTATAGACGTGCAACTGCGGAACTCGTCAATTACCGAGCGTAAATTGACTTTCATTCGTTTATTCGTTTGTTTATTTACTCGCTCGAATATCTGGAAAAAATAAATAAATATCGAACTGTTTCGTTTTTATTTTCAACGTGGTAATAAGGGTCTTTTCAAACGATGAATTTTCAGTGCTGGGGAAAAATGCACTTTGCGTGCGCGCACTTGGACTGCTATCCTCGTTAATAATAATGCAAAGCGACGAAGAAGAAACAATTAAGAAATAATGGTAGACCTCGACGGCTAAGATATTTAAGGAGGAGGACGATATAGAAGTAAAATGTAACGAGATAGAGCGAGGCAGCGCAAGAGAAAGAAAATTATAAGTAAAGTGTGCAATTTACGAATAACTTCTTATTAGCCGATTTAATTGAGCGAAATGTCACCCCCTTACGAAGCAGCAGTAGGAGCAGTAGGAGCAGCAGCCGTTGCTGCTTTTTTGTGTCTCGCCGTGGGCCCCACGAGTAGTGCTACGACGACTACTTTATGCAGCATCGGTTATACGCACACACACGTGCACATGCACATCGGCTCGTGCATACGTATATTTAAAGGTGGTGCAGAAATAGGTGTGGAGAGACAGGGGGAAGAGTGGGGTATAGGGGGTGGGAACGGTAGGAATAGCATCCTAATTGCTCTTGACGCTTGTGCTCTACAGCTTCATTTTAATTAATCCACCGGTATAATTTTGCCTTCTCTAGTACATACTACTAGGCAATCTCTTTCTCTCTGATCTCTCGTTCTCTCTCTTACTCTGCTTCGGTCTCCCTCTGTCTCTCTCGGTGCAGCTTGCAACTAGGCAGCAGCAGCCAACTCAGCGCAAGATACCCCTCGGTCTCTTTCCCTTCAGCCTTTACTTTTACTTGTGCACTGGCTTCGGTGAAAGTGCGCGGAGCCGCCGGAGAATATTTTTGCCATTTTCAGTAGTAGCGACGGTTCCGGGGGGCACTACTAGTTTAGCCAGTGTCGCGCGACGAGGCACGTGAGGAAATAACACGTCCTCTAACTACCGGTAAATTAATGAGTACCTCATTGCGGAAGTGCTCGTACGTATACATACATACGTGCAATATTATAATATGCCCCGACGCCAACTGACGTGCGCGCCAGACACGTCCTTCTTTTCTAAATATCTTAATTTTATAATTATATATCCTGGGAGAGCGAGAGAGGGACTAGGCGCAAGGAAGAAGGTGGCAGGCAGAAGAAAAAAAACGTTTACAATTTGAAAATCCTTAGACTGATTAAGATTTATCGGCATAAAATGCTAATTTTTCCTTCCGCCCCGCCGCCTCTCGAGGTGCAATATAACGACTGTTTCATCCTTTTCATTTTAACACCAGGCCGTATGCAGCGACTCTATTTATATGAATGTGTCGGCCGTCTGTGTATATAGAGGAATAATATGTGATTATAATATATCGCGCTCGAGATGCCATAACGAGTAATGATTTCTCTAGCGAGATAAAATAATTATATATACGCGGGTATGAGCTTCTCATACGATCGTACGCACGAGGATAGGAGTGGAGCTTGGAACATCTACGCGTGCAGATATCGCGGCAACGGCAACTTGATGCATTGGTGTTATAATGAGGTAAATTGAGAAACACGTCTCAGCGACGGCGGCGGAGCTGCTACTCGTGTAACGAAAAATGACTAATTAAAAGATTCATTAGGTACGTATAAAGCTGTAAGTAGAGGCGCGTATGTGTGAGTTGCTGTTCGTGTACTCGTGGCATATACATGTTTGAATTTGCAAATAAAACTCGCGCTGTGACTTACACTCGGAGATGGAGAAAAGCGCATCGATGGCGAGCCACAAACAGAATAATAAATGGCAAACTGGCCACATATTTCGATTCTCGTTGCTGACTCGCGATCGCTCGCTCTCTTGTCTGCGTTTGTGTCTGTGTGCAGCGTCGCGGAGCCGCGAATTTTTATCCTCGCGAATGATCGATCGTTTCAGCACAATGAAATTTTTAAGTACGTATCCGAGCGCAGTGCTCGATACTCGGGCTGGTCTGCCGGTCGGTCAGTGAGAAAGAGACGCTGAGCTCCGGCGCATAATCGATCATCATTGCATTTTACAAACGCTCGCGTTCGGATATTTCCAGTCCATCAACATCTCGCGCGTCTTCGCGTCTGTACTTTGTGCGCGAACGCACACGTACACGCACGGATCATCAAACGCAAATGAAAAAATATCCCCTACACGTTCGAGGCTCGTTCTTTCTCCGCTATCAGCAGTTTTTATAATATAGCTCATACAAGCACGCACCAAGAAAACCTTTCTCTTTCTTGGTCGCGAGCTATTATGACCGCATACAAGCTCGTGCATTTTTAATTAACCATTAGAAAAGCCTCTCCTTGCCTCGACTTTCTGCGAGAGGAAGCTTTGCACGTAGGCGCAAGCTGGATAGAAAGAGAGCTAAATACCCAATGTATACAGATACACAGGCACATCGCACGCGGCTCGAGCCATAGCAAGAAAAGAGAGTAGAGAGAGAGAGAGAGGAAGAAGGCAAAAAATGAAGAAACGAGCCTGTCGTGTATAGGGTTACCGTTTTCCGGTAGTCATTAGTTTGCTGCGAGAGAGTAAGAGCGTCTCTTTCGCGATATGCACAATATCGATTCACGAGTGCGATAAGTCGCGCTTGGAAAGAAAGAGAGAGAGAGAGAGATGTAAGCAATTATTTGTTTCGCCGTAGGCATACGAGCTGCGGCCGCTTGCGAATAATAGCGAGGAGCCTAGCTAGGGCAACTATGACGACGACGACGACAAAGATAGTTGATCGGAAAGCCAAGGCCACTGCGCACGATCGAGATCGTGTAACAAACAAACACACACACACACATAGGTACACTGTACGAGCTCGTTCTTGAAAAGGTAAAAAGTAAAAGGTCCAGGATGCGGTTCGCGCATTTCGGTCAAACGCGCGCTTTTGCTTTAACGCACTACAAGGCGCGACGACGATGAGCTTTCAATCGCAGCTTACATTCGATACATTCGGTGTCGATTGCCCCGCCGACCACCGACCGATAATTCCTATTGATGAAAGACGAAACTTTATTATATCTCTCTTAGCCTCTTGTTTCGGAGAATATTGACGATTCTTGGCAGTAAATAGCTTTCAGATTATTTGCGACGAAGAAAGAGAGCGAGATATGGCCGATGAAAAGTTGCACAGTTTCTCTCTCGTGTATAGCAGTCGTCGTAGAAGCAGCTCTACTCGTGCTGATGATTGTGTAACTGATCGATCGCTTCAAATATTTAATTAGTTAGAAGCACGAGGTCTGGCAATTTGCATCGGCCGCTTTATCTTTCATCGCCAAACTGCTCGTGGCCCCGCGCACGCCTCGCAGCAGCCCGCAGTCCGTGTAAGATCTAGCGTAGCTGCTGAAAGACGATAGACAATGCCACTTATTTCTCATCTCTCTCTCTCTCTCCCTGTACGCGTGCTCTGTGCTCGTGTTCGTATACCACAGCGAATACCTACTGACTCGTGTGTTTGTCTTTCTAATAACGCAGCTGTGCGCCAGGGAAAGAGAACTGCGCTGATTATATTTTCCGATCTTATAACGTTAGGACCACCCCCGCGCGGGAGCAGTACGCCGAGATCGTTTGTTCAAACTTTCCTCTGCATTATGTGGAAAAGCCTACGGCTCTCTTTTGTCTCTCTCTACCCCCTCTATGTACTATATAATATAAGCTGCTAGGCAAATATGCACTAATCAAGGCGGCTTTGAAAATTTACATTTTTTCTCGCTTTCTTTCATCCACTGATTTCACAATTCCAGCTCCATCCTCCATTTATCCGTAGCTGTTGCTTAGCTGCACTTGCAGTTGTAGCTACGGCAAGGAGGAGGCAACTGGTAATTAGAGCGAGTCGCCTTGGAGCTTTGGCAGAGTCACTCGTTGCAATAAACGACTATAGCCTGAAATGGAAAGAAACAATCGTCGTTCCGGGCAAATAGAGCCGCGCTTCGTTGCTCGCGAGCTGCACAGGCCGCGCACGCTACATGCGCAAGGATCGGGGCTCGTTTTGCGCTCTAATTCTAATCCGCTTAATCTCCGTCGCGCGCGAGCTATATACTTTGAAAGCTCTCAACTGCTGCTCCTGCTGAAAGGACGTCATAAAGCAAATAAAAGAAAAATAACCGGGCCAATCGTCGAGAGTCATCGTGCGCCGATTGTCCTGCCATCTACATATATTTTATATATCGTGCGTACGTACGTGTATGTATGGCCGTGTGGCGATGCGTCAGCGTAAAAGTCAAATATTTATTATAAATTCGACGCAAAGTCAACACGTTAGATGCGTTAACGGCGACCATCATCGCACCGATTCGCCTATATCGTACGTATTATACATAAATCGTATATACAGTGCTCGAAATCTTAGCCAAACAAAAGGCCTCGTTGAAAGATAAATCATACGGGCGAGCTCATCGCATGCATTATTGGAAAGAAGAGACTCGACTACGGCGACGACAATGACGTCTCTCGCTCGTGCAATTTTCACTCTTTTTTTTTCGCCCGAGCTTCACAGCTCGAATATATATATTTTAAGGCATTTTTGCCGACTGCAGCGATGATGACGTCGCGAGACCTTCGCGCCTGCAGACGGAAACCCATGTATATGCACCTGCGTGCGACACAATCTCGCGCTTTGCTTCGCGCCCGGATATTATAATTCGATGCTCTGAATGAGGATAAAATGATACAGGGGAGAGACGTAGACTAAAGACAGATATCGGTCCTCTCTATGTATATCCGTGCCTTTTTTGTATTATTCCACGAAAATAAAAAAGGAAAAAGGACGCGGATAAGGCGGGCGCCACTGATCTGTATGTGCTGCATGGCTCGGAGGAGGGAGCAAAAAGTGCGAGAAATCGTCGAGAGAAGTATAAATAATACGTGCGTGTGTGTACGTATAATACGTATGCGTACGAGAAGCAAGTGCGAGAGGGAGCGGAAAGGGCTGAGCGAAAGGGCCCACCCTGCCTGGATATATTTCCATAAAGGAGTCGAGCTGGAAAGAGGCTGGGGTGGATGGCAGATCATCGTGCACACATACACGCACACCTCTATGCATTATACGTGCGGAAAAGAGAGAGAAAGAGAGAGAGGAAAGACTGCGTGCACCAACTCGACGACTTGCTCTACACGTGTAAATCCCTGGCGTGTTTTTTTCAAGAGGGCTATACGGCAGCATCATCATCGCGTGACTTTCGTGCTTCTCTAGCTCTCCTTCTTATTCTTCTTCACTCTTTTACTTCTTCGCACTGTTCTGCGCATTTACAGCAGAGGCCTGTGCATATGCACACACGAGTTCTTCTTTTATTCAGCTTCTCCTCCATTTCTTCTTCGTCTTGGTGTATTCGCTTGCTCGCCCGTTCGTTCGTTCGTTCGTTCGTGCCTCTTTCTCTCTCGGGCTTCCCGGGGCGTCGCGCGCTTTGCGTCTTTGATTTCAAGCGCTGCGCGTACACACCCTACCTATGCGCCGGCTCGACTCGACGACCGCGAGTGCGGATTTGAGCACCGATGAAAATACAGCAGACAGCCAAAAAGAGAGTTGCGATATGAGTGCGCACGCACATACGTAAAGTTCATCCACGTAGACAGGAGCAACCGACACTTTTGGTGCTGATGTGCACCTCCTCCTCCTTCTCCTCCTCTTTTTTCATGACTCACCGACTATTTGCAAAGTGTCTCGCCGATTATTAATGCCTCGCGCGCATAAGTAAAGATGGTTTTTATCTTATGAATATGTGTATTTGTTTCCTTCGTTCGAAACAAAAAAAGAAAGGAATTCACTTCAAGTGCGAGATCGACTCTGTATATGTATCCCTGCGAGTGCATCTGTTAATCTACGAGCATCTACACATCTACCAGTGCATATCTTTGCACTGGTTGCATAGATTTGTCACTGTTGCTGCGGGACAGGTGTTTCTATAAATTCATTATTAATTCCGCTTCATACGCATATCGTGTGTGCAGGGAGCCAGATTTTCTCGTCTTGTTTTCTTTTTTTTCATCTTTCACCTTAAATTCTTTAATCTTTTTGAAACGACCAAAGAAATATCTTAAAATTTTAGCCTTTTGATTCACAATTTCTCGGAAACTACATTTACACAAGTGAGCCGTATAAATTGTACTTTCGCGCGCTGAGTGTTTTTATCGTTATTAGGCTGTAATCGCTTTATCTCCACGCAATAAGCATTTAGGAATTTGCAAAAAAAAAAGTAAAGAAAAGTGTAGCGGGTGCTGCTGTGGGTGGTTTCACATCTTCAAATTTTTTAATTCATTAAAAGCAACAGTGTTATGCAATTGTAAAATTTACTCCTATAAATTCTCCTAATTATTATTATTATTATCATTATTATTATTATATTATTATTATTATTATTATTATTATTATATTATATTATTATTATTATTTTATTATATTTTATTATTTTATTATTATTATATTATTATTATATTATTATTATTATTATTATATTATTATTAATATTATTATTATTATTATTATTTCTACAAAACCTCATGGCCTGACCAGCAAAACTTTGAAAAATAAATAACCGGGCGGCGCGCTTATCCATTATCATTATATCGGCATATCAAAAAAGGTCTCGTATTAGTTTATTGCACGAATATATAACCAAAAAGCACCGACGTGAATCCATACAGTGAACCAATTTTTTCCAACACGATATTTCTGAAGATTTTATCTCAAATATATTATGTATACTTTCATCGGTCACCTGCCTTTCAAACTATGCATCCGAACAGCTATTAACATTTTTATTGCTCTATTATTGTAGTTTACACATGTGTGGTTTGTCCCCTTACCTACAATATTTACGAGCTCGGAACACTCGGACATTTACTCGGTTTCCAATCTTTTCTTTTTCTTCTGCTCTCGTACTCTCAATTTGTTGGAAACGTGTGAAAAGTCGTGCGTTCTCTAATTATCCATGATGGCAATTAGTAGTCGGATCTCGATCGAACATTACGAAGGCAATGATTTGTCCGTACTGATAGAATAGATTCGAATTATGTGTACTGCTGTGGCGATGGAAACGGCATTCCGTTGACCACTGAAAGAGTTCAATTTCCCGATCACGTATACAAATATCTAACCCGTTGAATCCAAGACTACACAGAGAAAAAAGAAATTAGAAAGTACCAAAGAAATTTCTGAAATCGCATCTTAAGTTTTGAGCTATATCGATATCGATATCGATCGTTTTTGTGACAATCTGTTGATGCAAGGCCAATTTTGTCGAAGAAGAAAAGAAAAAATGTGAGCTCTCAGTGGCAGTGGGCGCGGGCAGCAAATTAAATGTATTTGCAATAAAGCATCAGAAAGGGTTTTTCCATGTTAATCCTCAATGGGTGATAATCTCGTTTCAAATGGTCAATCAATCATCGTAACGAAGCTTCTCTCTTTGGGCTCGCTCATGATGGTATTTATTATCAGCTCTCTCGTGTATTATGTATAGGTATATATGTATGTAAGCGAGCGAAGCCCGAGCTGCTGCTGCTGCCGTTGCAGATATTACTACTGGGTAATAATTTACTACTCGTAGCTACCTGCAGTTATAAGCCGGTCCCTATCATAAAAAATTTCTTCTCTTAGCGCTTGTAAATCCTAACGAGTCTATCCTTCGCGAGCGAGACCGTATCGCTTCTCGCAGTTTCCCTTCCACTCACTCACTCGCTTCTTTCGATTATTACCAACTGGCTACTGACCCGAGCTCTCCCTCTCTCTCTCTCTCGCTCACACGCGCGAAGAGTAAAAGAGGCTTATGAGAAAAATTTTACGAATCTTAAGCTGTGTAGCCTTATGCTCCCCGAGGAAGACTTTCTTTACCTTATGTAGTCGAAACTCTGTGCGCGCGTGTTTGTGCATATACATATAGATATTGGGTGAAGAGTTCAGCTTATACTGCTACCGCCGACGGTAGTTGAGTTTATTACGTTCCTCGTAAATGGTTATGAGAAACCCCGGCAGAAAAAAGTTTGCCCGCGCTTTTGCCTCCTATACATATATCCTATGTACGAGGATGATTTCTCCCCGCACTTGGAAAAAATGTTTTCCTCCTTTTCCGCGCTCCCCTTCTTCTCTTTCGCCTCTCGCTCTCTCCGGCGCGCGTATAACACGCACTCCAGCGCCCGCTGTAATCTATATGTACACATTATGATGGGTTTCTCGCTCGAGTCGAGTTTTTTCTTTTTCTTTCCTTTTTGATATATATCGCGTGGCACACCGGCGTTGGTTGAGGGTTTGTTTGTTGACTCTGAATAAATAATGCGCAAAAAACTTTTCATTATTGCTCTTTTGTGAAACATTTTTATAGCATATTATGTGTAAATTCAAACATCGCACGTACGCACGCACGTGTGTTTTGGTCTTTTTTTATGTTTCAGCTGTAAAGATAGTGCGCGCCAGAACACGGAAATGCACAATTGATTTTTGCTCCTTACCAAAGGTCTCCTGAACGGCCAATTTGCATCATCTAATTCTTTGGTAGCTATAGTTCTCGTAATTGCTTATTTATTCACAGTGACAAGACAGAAAAGTATACTTCACACGCGGCTCGATGAAAGATAGCCGGACATAAATACAAATGTTAACAGCTTTTTAATCGGTCATTAGGCGCGTATATGGACGAGTCCTTGCTCGAGTGCTCACAAATCATCGAGGCTTCGAGACGGTTTTATCGAGCTCGATATGCACGTCGAGGCGTAACACGATTACCAGTTACGTGCATCTATACAGCCCTTTAAATGTCCGTCATTCATCACTTCATTTATGCTTGTGCTATGTGTATATATATATATAAGTGTATACGCGAGCGCGCGGGGTATTAGGATCCGCGTGGCAAGCGTTAAACAAACATAGTAATTAAACTGCTTTGATTTCGTTCGGCGTACCAGTAAATAGCGACTATTCAGACGAGTTTGCGTGCAAGTTCGGCCGCAGCGTAGCGTGATATATCCCCCCACATCTCGGTCCGCTGCACTACATCAACGCCAAGCGGCCTGCACTCGGGATTTGTCGGCTCCGCGTACTTATCCGTTAGAAAAATTATCCTATTCAACTCGCACGAAAGATTCCAAGCCCTTACTAAACAATTTTACTGTTTTTATAGCTAAAATTTAAGGAAAAATACTTTCTTTCCGTTGTGCTTCTTATTTTAGAGATTGTTACTTGTCGTTTTCTACACTTGTGTAGATCGAAGCCATTTAAATGTATAACGTATTTCAATTAGACGCGCGTTCTGTGATCTTTGTTTCTCTATCGATCAGCACTTTAAAATTTGATCATTTCAAACATACTGTTGATTCAGTTCCAATTTTCTGTCTTCGTGACTCTATTAATTAATTGACGTCTAAGATTTCTCTCTACAAATCCATTTTTTGCTATTCTTCTGACTACATCATAAACTTTAAAACATTTCTTTTTCTTAATCTTCTACGTGCTATTTGGAGACTTACATTTGGACTTTAAAATTATGAAATCGTTGATTTGAGGATTAACATAGATATTGATGAATCATAACCTGATGAAATAATGATCTGTTTTGATTTTGTTGTACGTCAGCGCAATCATAAGTTTCACTGAATATGTATTTCATAAAGAAAATTGTAAACGGGCTACGTAAATAATTTTACTCGTAAATTTGTTGTTAAAATCCATTAGGTACTTTGCTGTACTTGATATATGACTACAGGGTTAAATATGTCAAAAAATCATTAAAAAATACGATCATACTTATATTTTAAGGTTTAAATTTTACGCAGCTCAACCTAATAAATCAATGAATTTTTAGATTCTATCATTAAACTCGATTAAAATTTATTTTTTATTCCAAATTTGATTCAAATTGATCCTTCTCTCTAAATGCTGAAGTAACTTTATGATTTAATTCAGAAATGAAAATTAAAACGATTGTGCAGTCTTCTTTCCGTTTCCGTCTATCATTCAGTAGTCTGTGACGCTTTTAGAAGCTAAATCAAAATATGAAAAATTTTTAATAAAATTTGTATTTCCTATCAGACAGTGTAAATGAAATGTCAGTGATATTTTTTAAGCACGAACATTTAATAATACCAAGAAAAATAAACGCTTTTTTCGTACGATGCTTTTAGGAATTATAATTAAAAGAAGTTTAATCGACGTTGGTAAATTGAAATGTATAAAAAATAACACACATTTGGATTAGCCAATAAAAGTATATACATGCTGATTAATGGGTTGATAAGTACTAAGCTTAATCAATACTTTGATTTTAGAGAGTGAAAATTTCCAGTTTCAACTCGCATTTGAATTCATAAATTCAAAATCGAACTGAATTCCCAAGTGCGTATATTTGCGTATTCGAAAGCGAGTGACAATGAAATAACGTATATGAATAAAAAAGTTAATCATTGACAATCGTTGTCCTCTGAAATAGTCGCGGCATGTCAGACTTGAAATGCCCTCGAATGGCTAGGAAAAATGTTTATTAGAGCTAGAGAGGAGAAGATTGAAAGTGGTCAGCTGCTGGCTTACATAGAACAATTAAAAGTATTGTTTTGTTGCAAGCCAAAGTCATCTGTGCCATGCTACTAGACGAGTGCACACGAGAGAGAATCTAGCATTGGACAATTGAAAAGTTTACGCTCATAGAGATAGGCGAATCGTGAAAACAAAAAAAATACAATGAAGAATCGTTGAAAAATCGTTATTCCGCTCGGCCGATTTGAACGAAAGAGAGCAATATTCATCGGAGATTGCACGTGTTGAATAACAAAAGCTTCGTGTTTCTCTGTGTGTTTGCGTGTCTGTGTCGAATATAGAATTTGCTTTCATGCATAACACCCGATAAGTATGCTCGTGTCTGAATGAATGCAAAAAATAATAATAATAAAGTGTATCTCATTCTAGTAGATTGTACATATGAAAGCTTCAAATGTTAGGCGAGTGTCAAGAACGAAGAACATAAAATGATAACTCATGCGTACGAGTCTAATCCATCTCTCGGTCTCGTTTTATTTTATATGCATACGTGATGTAATCGTGATAGGCGGGTGGCAGGTATATTACGCGTGTTTTCAATGGTTTAGTTTTCCTATGCACGTGGATCGTTGAACATTATTGACAGGGCCAAGGACCTACTTTCCAATCGAGCGACCTTAATACTTACTCGCTCGATCTCATATTATGCACATGCAAAACGTATATAGCAAATAGCTAGCTTGATCCTGCAGTGCGCACTTACGCAGGCAGCACATCTATACGTATTGTATATAGCCATTAAATGCTTTCATAACCGTTTGTGTGTGTGTGCGTGTGTGTGCCAAATATTCAACTATTCAAAACGGGAAAAAAGCAATAAAAGGGAATTAAGATCTCGGATGCGCTTGTGCACACACACACATAACGGAGGTAATACATAACACAGCGAGTAGTCGCATCCACACGCCAACATGTCCAGGCAATAGAACGTTCGACGGACGCAATGAATCGAATCGAAAGCGTATAATCATTAAAAGCCCTGCAGGTCTACGAATTGCCGTGTATGGGAGAGAGATGGAGCGAAAAAATATTGAACTACATAGGTGACGATTGCAATGGTAGAGATGTACATTGATATTTGTGGGTATGTGATAGACTGATCCAATTTTAGGGCACATTTTGGATTCACGAAGGTGCTGACAAAAATGGAAAATTTAAAGCTTCAAGCGATAATAATTCAAATTTAGAAATGAAAAATGGATCTCTTTACGCATTTGAAAAAAAACCATCAAAAATCGAATTTAAACGATTGAGAAGAAAGTTATCATTTTTTCCTGAAAATCGAATGGTGCCATTACTTTTACCGTCAAAAATGATTCTTTCTCAGAAAAATTGATTTTTCGATTTTAAAAATATTACATTGTTGTATATAGAAAAATTCAAATTTTAGCTTTGTGTACATGAGCAAAAACCATCCGAGAGATATTGTAATCATGTAGAAAAGTAGCAATTACCATCGCTGACCATGTCTTGGAAAAAAATTTTTATGTTCGTTTACTGATCGCTCAAAATCGTGTTTTACTATTTTTCATAAAAAAAGTTAATTTTTTAA
This sequence comes from Trichogramma dendrolimi, assembly GCA_034770305.1. NCBI lineage: Eukaryota > Metazoa > Arthropoda > Insecta > Hymenoptera > Trichogrammatidae > Trichogramma > Trichogramma dendrolimi. The sequence goes on from JAPMIB010000014.1 coordinate 1,177,041, forward strand.
CTGAAATTAAATTCTTCGAGCAATTTTAACGATATCAGTAGATTCTGTGGATTGGAATAAAAAAAATGTTACGAGAATTGATTTACTTATTTATCATATAGTTTGAAATTCATTCTTCTTTAATGTAGCAGTACTCAGCTTTTATATGACGTTTTTATTATTCGTCTGAAGAGTTGAATTTCCTATTTCTCGCAATACCTCAGCGATTTCGAAACTGTTCCTGAAAAACGGATCCGTCTAGGGTAGGTGTTGATCGCTGCTGCTGTATGCATATAGGTCGGCGCAAGCCTAACATCCTCGAGGAGTTAGGCTATATACCTATATATAGGCCTAAGAAAGACCCCCGCAGTGCGATGATATTTGTCTCTAGGTAGTGTGCACACATAGGACTAACATCGCTACTATTTTGCAGCGGGGCAGCGGGCAGTCGTTGTCGTCGCCGCTACAAATCGTCGCCGTCCGCATGTAGGCTGTAACGAGTGGCAGGACGGAATATATAGTGGGGCCCCCCCATCGCATTGCTCGCAGTCAGAAACACGCATAGATGCAGGAGCATCGGAGCAGTCATGTATATCGCGCAAACGCGCAAGTGCGTGCGTTGCCACAGTCACACAGCAGACAGACAGACAGACAGAAAGCTGCATACTTATAACGAATCCCATTAAAGGCAGGCCAGGGAGGATAGCGGGCGAGCGAAACGGGTTCAATAAATGTATAATACCAACAAAGGCGGTGAAACGCACCAGTGAACATTGGCTACCGAAAATTGGCCAGATTTCGCGAGCGCACAAGAGATTCTCTGGCTTTACGGTGCAGAGCGTAGAGATCGCGTAGAACAGCGAGTGCGGTGCGCAGAGCTATTTGTACTTGGACTAATAGGCAGCGTTGTAGCCGACCTAGAGACTAGAGTCGGACTCGAAAGAGCAAAACTCGTGAATTTCTCTCTCTCGGCTGGAGTTACGAGTATGTAGCATATTCAAGTGCTACCCGAGCGTGCGTGCGTGCTGCGCAGCCCAGCCAATACAAGAGCCGCTAAGTAGTCGTCAGTCGGGCTCGATATTCATACATAATGACTCTATCCGCGTAGGGCCTGTCGTCGTTTTTATCCGCTGCACGCTCACTTATACCTGGGCACACATTACACACGCACTCACACATGTGGTGCAGTCATTCCAACTCGTCCTGGCGCGCTGCGTGCGCGAGACTCGTAAAAAAGCCCCGCCGCCGATAGCAGTTAGTTAGTAAACTTGTATACAGGCAGTTGTAGTAGTAGTAGTAGTAGTAGTAGTAGTAGTAGTAGTAGTAGTAGTAGTAGTAGTTGTAGTAGTCGTAGCAGTAGTGGACTTTATACCTGGCTCGACGCCCAGTCGATGAATATATATATGTGTAGGTATACATGCGCGTAGGTAGATAAGTAGGTAGGTAGGGAGAACTGAGTGAGTAGAGAGAGAAAGAGAGAGAGAACGAGTTTCTCACCTGCGGCGGACAGGTGCGGAAACCTGGTCATCGTCGGGCATAATGACTCTATTTTGCTGGATTTCGCCTTGGTCTGCCTTCTATACATGCCATGCCTTGCTTCGTACGCTCGTTCGTTGTTGGCGCATGCAGTCGACGAGGCGAAATAAACAGAGAAAGAAAGAGAGAGAGAGAGGGAGGGAGGAGAGGGAAGGGGGACTCGCGAACTGGCGTCGGCGTCCAAAACGTATGATTATTAACAGGTACGTGCGGTATACGAGGTGTATAAGCTTCGTACGTGTGTGAGTACCATATATAAATGCGTAAAAGTACCCACACGAGGCCAGCCGGAGGTGGGAGGAGCGACGATAGCAGACTCGCGACGAGGGTACATTATGTATAGCTGCGCACACACGGCATATAAAGCTGTGTGAGTAAGAGAGAAAGAGAGAGAGAGACAGAGGGAAATGAGGCGGCAGCCATATGTTTCGGCCGATGCACCAATATACACAGCGCATATACATGCAATATGAGCCAGTTCGCAATTCGCCAAGGTATTTCGGCCTGCATCCGTGCGTAAAAGCGCGCCCGAGTCTGCCGTGTATTGCGTTTTTGCGTTAAACGCGGAAAAACTTTCTGCATTTGCGAGGGTGACGCGCTGGCAGCGGCTGTGGCTTCGCTATATATATACATATACTTATACAACAGCCACACGCCCACGGAATTGTTCTCTCTCCCTCTCTCTCTTGCAATTTCTCGTTTTTACGATCGCGAGGTGTGTGTGCGTCTACCTATATAGGATATAATACATAATGCGTGCGGTGCCTGCTGCTCGATATTTATTTGGCTTTGGGGGTCGTCGTCGTGGGCACGCGTGGGCTTCGTCGTCGTACACAGCACTATATACATTCGTCGTCGTTGCTGTTATGCATATTTCATATCACGAGGAAAGGTTTCACGCCAGACTGCTGGCAGTGCTCTTTCTTTCTCTCTCTCTCTCTGGCCAGACCCTTTGCTTGCTTCTCCTTCACCTTCGTTCTTTGCTCGCTCGATGGCTTTTTCGATACATCGCGGCGGCTTGAATCATGCATGCAACAATCCCGTGCAGCCGAGTCGCGAGCGACCGGCTTATAAATGAGGATAACATCGAAAGCGGACGACTCGCCGAGCAGCTATTTGACGAAAACTAAACTTTGGCTCCGAACTGCGAATACGTACATAAACTCCGACTTTATATACATACTCAGCAACACCGATTCACCGCCCGGAGGCTTTATACGCCGCCGAGAAAATACGCAAGGACTACATCGAATATGCACGGGCCATAAAATACGATTCAATGCCTCTGTCGGTGCTTTTAGTTCTACTACATAGCGCGAGTACGCGTTTGAAAAAAAAAGGAATACAAAACAATATCGCCCGTATCTATCTGTATATAATGCGCCATAGCCTGCACAATATTCCATGCGCTCGGATAGTCGAATAAGTAAGTAATCATAATTTTCCGAATAACTGCGCCGGAAACGGATGGCCGAATAATAATCCAGAAAGCTAAACTGCAGCGGGGCTCGCAAGCAGAGGCAGAGAGAAGGAGAGAGAGAGAGAGAGACAGTTTGCTCGCGCCGTTTGCCAACGCGGCCGGCTGGTGGCGGCGGCGGCAGCACAGGCACAGCCGGTTCCAAAAAACTTGTGTACATAAACCAAGTCCTCTCTCTCTCTCTCTCTTACTCTGTATATAAAGACAAATAAAAAAGGAAGATAATAAAGGGCTCGGAATACACACGGGCGAGATAGTCATGCGTTACATCCGTTTTGCGCGAATTTCGCGCGCGCGTTCCTATGTGCCGACTGCTGTGCACTGGCACACGACGAGGCAGTGTGTATACTGCACAGGATAGACCGAAAGAAAAGAAACAATTGGCCTTTCCGAGAGAACGTACATCTAGCATGTAATAATAAGAGAATAGTCGTAGGTTAAGCAACTTCTGGCGGTCCGCTGGCCAGCTTCACAGCCGCTGCTGAATTCGGGTCACTATTGCACGGGCCGTCGTGTGTATACATCGTTTGCACTGGGAGTATGGTCGCTGCGGATATGTGCAGACTGGCCGTACACAGTCGAGTTGCTGCTATGCGACGACGAGAAGCAATTCGGATACTTTATTTTAAAAACAGCGTACCTATATAGCGTCGCGACGACACGCTTAGGGCCTCTGCTTGACAGTCAGTTGCCGACGTCACGAGATATTTTAGTAACCCTCTACGACGGAGACGACGAAGGCTACGGCGGCTGTACTGCGCCACGCAACTGCTTCGCAGCGCAAGCTCTGGGTGCATCCCAGAGATATAGAGAACGAAATACGCATAACTCGCGCGCCGCAGCTTTGATAAAATAAACATTTCTTACGTAAACTTGAATGTTTGTACAGGTATATTATGCTGCTGCCTGCTGACTGTTATTCGCTCCTTGCACGGCGCGCACACGCGAACCCATAGGCATAAACATTTTTTCTTGCCGCTATAAAACTTTCTCTCGCCGAGTAAAGCTGCAGTATTTCTCTGAAAATAAATGTTCTTTGCGTATGATGCAGGGAAGGTTTATTAATATCAAGTCTCTCTCTTTCTCTCTTTCTCTCGCTTTTGCAGCAGCGAAATCCAAATATTTAGTCGTTTGTGAGAATCCTCCTAACGGTCCTTGGCCTCGCTTATCTTCTCTCCGTCTCCCTCTCTCTGTAAATAAATATCAATAGTGGAATTAGAATTCGAGAAACGTTGCGATTCTGCATACACAACTGTTATCTGAATGCTGCGTAAATGTACAGGGCAATTCGCGGAGAGGAGCGGCTCAAAGGAGTTGGCTTTTCGGCAACACGAAGCGCGCGTCATTTTTTCGATCCCGACGCGTAGCTCGCGTGTAAACACGTGTCATAAAGCCTTGGAAACGAGCGCATGAGACATTTATCGAGAAATCCGTGCATATATGTATACTCGTAGTCAGAAACTTGACTTTTTTGGCATTTCTTTTTTTTTTTTTATTCTTGTTCGCGTGTGCGTGCGCGTGCACAACGCGAAACACAGAGGCGAAACATCAAGTGTGAGCGCGTATCGACGACGCGACCTCGGGACACGTGTAAATGATCGTAGCTAATCGGTACCGTACTTGTATGTATGTAACAAGGCACCCACAACGTAAAAAAGATGCACTGGTAAGTTCAACGCCGAATCGACGGTATTACTCACAAAAGTGTCCATGATGTGGAGGCTTTGAAATTCCGACTCACTGGTTTCTTCGTTTCCAGTCTTGTTTCCTTTTCTCCCTCTGCCTTCTTCTTGTACCTTCCACACGTCACCGGAAAGCAACGATAAATTTTGGATACAGCCAGCCTTTGATGTGACACTCGAATTAGCGCGCTACTTAGCGTTGAAATTTTGCCCGCGTAAATCGTCGCAAGAGCTAGCGGCTTTCGCGCGCTCAGCTCGAAAAATCGCTCTCACTCTGCTCGTTTAAATATTACAATTTCCACCTTCATTCGGTTTAATCGTCCAAAACGCGTGCGAGGCTTGTTCAAATTGAAATTGACCATTTCCGTGAGTAGTGTGGGTGGCTGCTGGCAAAATAGAACAAATATCGAGCGCTCGGCACCCCGACGCGTTGGCGCTTAATCGAGCACACCTTTATGCATCTACAGTTGTGCAAATACATTTATAGTACGAGTCAGTATACGTTCATTTACAGCTAGAAATATCGCCTTCGATTCTTATCGTCGCGCCGCCTGCATTAGAGTTTTTTTTCCTTCGATGGTTCTAGTTAATCAAGCGTCGACGGGTTAAAGGCACGTATTACGTAACGTGTACTCAACGAGTAATTTCATCGAAAGCTTTTATTCCGATGATGCTCTAATATTTGTACGCGTGATTTATAACGAGCAAAAAGCAGAAGCGGCAGATACTCGACGTATGCACATCGCCAGCGCGTGGATCAAGGGCGTTAACACGGCAAAAAAGTGACACACACACACACAGGCACACAGACATTCACACCGAAACGGCAATTAATCCTCCTCTCGAGCACATATATGGGCAAAAAATCGGTAAATTCAAATTAACGCGAATATAAGCGAGTGTGAAGCAGCACGGGATGAGCGACGGGGAAAATAGCCCTTATTTTTTGACACTCATCGCGGTTGAAGGCCCTCGCTCGGCTCATCGTGCTCGTGTAGCTTTGCCGTGGTCCGAGATGATGGCCGCGATGATGATGATGATGATGGTGATGATGATGGCACATAAGTGCAGTGCCTGCCAGGCTCTGCTGCTCCCCTATCGACTTTTTCTCGCGTTCGTTCGCGCGAAATTTAACGAGTCCTCGTACGTCTCCATCAAGTGATCGCTCGGCTCGGCTCGCTCGCTCGCGCCAAAGAATCCTGAAAACACACGCAACGCCTTTTTCTCTCTCTTCATCTCACGCAATCTTGCGCAGCTCATCGAACCCATGCGAGCGAGAAAGAGAGGCTAAGGGGGAATAAAGTGCAGAAGCGTCGGCGAGATCTTCATCATCGAAAAGTTCAATAACGCGCTGGCTGTGGCTGTGGCTGCGGCTACGGCTGTTGAACGAGGCTTCGTTTTCCGTACTCGAGTTAAAATTTGCTACGCCGGCTGCACGTAGTCCGGCTATATGTATAAAACGCGCGAGCTATATACAGGTATCGAATGAAAAAGATAGATAGCGAACTGAAAAAATTCGCAGAAACTCGACGTGCCGATCATTCCTAGCGCGAAAAATTAGCTCTTCTCTTTAGTTCTTGTCCTGTTGCTCCCCTCGGTGTCCTCCTTATAGCTCGTGTCTTTCTCTGCTCGCCTCGAGAGCCTTCTTTGACTCGCCTTTTGCTTCTCGTTCGCTCTTCGGCTCGTGGGAGATATTGCATGGTATATATATAAAATAAAATGCCTGCATGCTGAACTGGCTGGCTCGTTCTCGTTCGTGCCGCCTAGGAAACGTCCGCGTACATTTGGGCCAACAGCGTTAGCGGCAGCAACTTTGCTCGGTGCGTCTTCTTGGAAAGGCTTGGGCTTCGCCGGCTACATGGCACGGCGGTGGCGGCAACAACAGTAATGGCGAATTTCTTGCTGTGTCTCAATTACCACGTTAATCTACGACTCTGCTTCTCGGTTCCTTCTCTCTCTCTCTCCTACTCTTTCACATTGTCCTCGGCATATACCCCACTCGAAGGCGAGGCACTGCTATATAGCGTCGCCGCCGTCACTGCTGCTGCTGCACGCGCTTCTCGCGAGCAAAAAAGAGCGTCAGGAGTGCGCACGAAACGCATAGTAGTTGCGCACATAGCGCACATAGGTAGGTAGACAGTCGCTGGCACAGGATATATACATGCTATATACGTAGGATATGTACGTGCGTGATCCAATTAGGGCCCGTAGCTTCCAGCTGGGCTTCGCCGCCGCTTTCTGCCTCGCTACTGCCATTTGTTATAAACGCCAGCGACTGCCTGCCTGCCCGCAGAAAGTGGCAATCACGGAGCTGGCGGCACAGCGGCAAAATTATAACTTTATCTTCTTCCACTTCTCTCTTGCTCTGTCCGACTGTCTGACTGTTCTCTCTCTCTCTCTTCTGTCTGTTTGCAGGCAGGTACAGGCTGCCGATTCCCGAAGCCGAGCTCGTTCGAGCGGTCATGAAGAGGCCGGGAGGCGATCGATCGAGGCGATTTCCATCCGCGATGCCACCTCGGAACGGCAGACCAGAGGCCGGAATTCCAGCGGCCACGACGACGGGCGCCCATCGGGACGCGGGTGCGAGCTTCGACGAGCTCGTGCGCTACGTGCGCGACCGACTGCGCACCACGGAGACGCGGGCCGCTTGGAGCGTCGAGCAAGTTCTCCGGGCCGGCATGGCCTTTCGCAAGATCGAGCGCTTGGCCAACGGCAGGTACAGGCTGGCCCAGGCCAATCCACCTGGCCTGGCTTGCGTCATCCGAGAGATGCGTACCAGCGACGACTCATGCTGCTCCAGCGACTAGCTCAAAAGTACTTGCCAATCTACCACTTGACCGAAGCACGCTTCTCTTTTTTTCTCTCTTCCTTCCTTCTCTCTTTCTTTATCTCCGACTTTTGCTTCTTGCTTTTTTTTCTCTTCTTCTCGGCCTCCTTTACGAAGAAATCTGCGCAGCGACTGCTGTTGCTGCTGCTGCTGCTGCTGCTGCGCTGGCTGGCTGGCTGTTTGTTGGACGCTTGCACGCCGATCCCCGGAGGCCTCAATTAACGCGAACCGAAAACATAAACCGGAGGTGGGGCTTTTTGATGTTTCACTCTTGTTGGACCATCTGCACGGCTCCGAGCTCGCAACAGGCCAAAAGGATTCCTTAAAGGAGTCGTCCAGTCGAAATAGCCCCTGCCCATACGTATACTTAGGAATTATAAATATATGAGCGGTCAGCGGGCGCGCGTGGACTGGCCTAAACTAGCCTCGTTCGACTCGCTCGCGCGCACACCTTATCCCGCCTGTCTATCTGTCCGTTCTCTCAAATATATATACATATTCGAACCACTTATAGTCGAGAGATTTGTGCGACTCTTGTATACACGGCGTGTTATGCAATTTGTGCCTCGATACACACGTGCTTGTGGCTTTCGTGTCGGTTTCGTGTATGCGCTATGCTGTGCTAAATAAAATTGATTGGTCTGTGCGCGGTGGCTGTGCTGCTGCTGCTCCTTCCATCATGCTACTTTTCGTCTACTCATTTCCTACCTATTATGTTTTCTTTACCTCCCTTTGCAACTTTTTTTCGGCTCCTTATTTACTTTATCCTTCGTCTCCCTCTTTCTCTCTCTTTCTCTATCTCATTTTCGGGGGTAAAAGCTTGAATGTCGCGTCTCACTCATCCAATTTATCACGTCTGGCCATTTCGAATGAAGAGATAGCGCACGAGGTATAGTGGTGTCGCGAATTTGGCGTCCCTCCTTCGTTGTTATGTGTTATTTTTAAAAGCGAAATTTCTCTCCGAAGCATATGCACACACGACTCTGCTTCTCTCTCTCTCTCTCTCTGCCCTATCTCAAAACTTACTTTATTAGTTCTATGTACATAGAGCCTCGGAGCACAACTTGAATTTGCACTCAAGGGGGGAACAGAGAGGAGTTGAGCAGTAGCAACAGTAGCAGTGTCGGTAACGGCGGGCGACCCACTTTTCTCGCTTTACGACTGTACACGTCTATCAACGCGAGCGAGCTCACAGAGAGAGAGAGAGAGAGAGCTATACACGCGCAGTCGGGACTGCACTATAGGCTAGGCATCGCACAGACGAACACAAGCTTGTATAGGTTGAAGCAGCGAGGCACTGAGCAGTAGCATGCCTAAATGGTTCACTCATCTGTGATGTTTACGAAAACTACTCGAAACTTGCTGCACTATACACTCGTCAAGGAAACAATGTCTAATGATTTGCTCGCTGCCACTCTCAACAGCAACACACATACACTGATCACTGTATAGAGAGGCAGACATTCTCAATGTTCAAGCCCCGCTGCTGTATCGCGTACTGGGTAACTGGCTGACTCTTCGCGCGCAATTATGATTATTAGCTCAAGGAAGAACAAAAACTTTGCTGTTCGTTCTCGGTGTAAACAAAGCAGCGAATGGTTCTCTGGAGCGCGCGGGAGAACTCGATTTCGGGGCTCGCTGCGAAAAAGAAGCGAGGCAATTGTCGGGCCGAAAGAACGCATCGCGACTTGGCGCAGCCGCGCGTAGCCAAGGGGAAGACGCGTGCAGGCGTATCAAAGTCATTAGGGAATACAATCTAATATAAAGCGCAAAAGTAGTATATACGTGGGCTGCGGCGAGCGGCGTACGCGTAGTGCAGGGCAGCGCGCGTACCCACAAGAAGCAGCAGCTCGTGATATAGGACTTTTCTTCTTCCTTTGTTCGCTCGCTGTTTCTGCTGCCGGTGCCGCTGTACATATATACACGCGCGCATTTATATAAGAAAGCCAAAGAGGAGATGGGATTTTGGGTTGGGTCTCCATATCCGAAAGAGGGGTTAGTATAATGCCTGCGCCGCTGCCATATATGCCCACCCTTTATCATTTCTCGTCTACAAGGCTTGGCGCTGCGTCGGCGTCGTCGGCGGCGGCGGCGAATTCATTAGGAGCCGCTGCTGCTACTGCGTAATTTATGCGCTTCTCTCATTATTCTTATTCGGAAACCCTATATAGAAGCAGCAGCGGCTCGACTCGTCGGCTTCCACGTGACGCAAGGGCAGAGAGGTACAAGGACCCCGCGACGCTCATATCGCGTGTAAGCCCCCACACTACACGTAAGATTTGCCGAAAATTTGCAGTTATTAATAATTTGCCGAAATCCTCTCGCCTCGAATAGCGCCAAATGAAAACTTGTACGTGTGGGTGTGTGTTGCAATATTACTCCAACAGTCCCGGCTCCGAGTTCTCGTACTGTGCTCGATGATTTAACGCTCCATTTATATATATAAAGGAGTTTACATACTACATACAGCAACTAACGGTGGCAACAGCAGCTCCCTTCTCATTTTTCTTACCTTTTTGATTTATACAGCATCGATGATTAAATCGTTGATTCGGCTAAACCGAAATCTTACATGCATCCGCGAGTACACGCCCAGTGCGGGAATTGCGTTGACGCATTGAGAAACAAATAGAAGTAACGAAAAAGAAAGAGAGAGATAGAGAGAGAGAGAGAGAGAGAGAGAAGAAGAAGAGAGAAAGAGTAAAAAAAACAGAAACAAACTTACAACTTTTATTTTAGGATGCCGAGTCAACTACGATCGAACCAAACCGTGCGCACAAACTGCCGCGAAATAATTGGCACGCGCACAAACAGCGGCAGCACTTGGCTCTCTGCTTTTATAAGAAAAATCAGGCAACTATCGCCGGCTAGATAACATAGTCGTATGCTATTGGTTCATTTCACAAACATATAGAATCAATTTTTTTCATTCGAATAAATTTTTTGTAATTGGTTTCCTCCGTAACAATTCCTTACACATTCAAATTCAATACACTATAAATTAATAGAATTGTTAAAGTAATAGGAGTAGTAAAGCTCCGTCTCCTTTCCATCTTCACTCTGCTTGTGTTATCACCCGATAAAAATTCTATAATACGAAAAATGAGGCATAGCAACCATAAAAACAATTATAGATATTAACTTTCTCAGCCAAATATTATGTATTTCTTATTGTATCATTTGAAAGCGTTTCAATGTAAGTGCGCAGTTTTTGGCGACTTTCAATAAATAATGTTTAAAAGTACATGCACTTCCACATACGCTGTTTTAAAAAGTGATATTTCAATGTGTCACCTCTCGAAATTGAGTGTAGTTTTAGAAAATGCATACAGTACTAATCGAGACCGAAAATTATAGTTGTATTCTAGTCGTACCATTTACGATCAAATCTTTAATGACAAAATGTTATAAAAAAAAATGTTGGACATAAAAAGTCTATCATATCAGACAATGGTGTATAAAGAACTTCATCATGTTAGTAAATTTTACAAAACGATATCGCTCGCTAATTTCTTGACTCACGGATTATTTTTAGTTTCAAATATGTAATATCTGTATGAATTAAATTGACACTATTACCTCATACCTCTGTCATTCTTATCCGATTGGGGAGCATTAAGAGCAATTTATATTTTTTGACAAACTCTTTATTTATTGCGCTGTCATCAACAAAATTGACTCGTAAAATTAGTTTATCTGACGCTTTTCATATTGTTTTGTTTTTTGGAAAATGCTTGGGTTGAATTATTTTTTGTCGACATAGAGTTTGAGGGTGGTCAAGCAGCCGCTCCACCCTCACCTATATAGTCGCGCGCTTTGCGTGGCAGATATATAATATGGTGTTTTCGTTACTTGCACACGCAAGGCTCTCCTTCGCGTCCCAATGAGAGAGCAGAGAGGAATAGTAGTTGTATAGGTGGCGTGCGCAGTTTACCTGTGCATATATAACACGCGTACGTGCAACAGATGTGTGCTTCAAATCTTGGCGCATGCACGCGTCACGCCAACGGCAACTTTACAATACGCGCACGCATGTATAATTCGTAAAGATGTACGATACACACGTTTACATACTACATAGTGACTGTACGCGGCCGTATCGGTTGATTTTTCAAACGAACTTTCGTACTCCCGCCGGCTGACAATATAATTGCTCTTCATTATCCTCGTTGCTCCTCGTAATTATCGTCATCGTGTAAGAGATATAGGTCTTGCTTCTCGTCGTCGGCACGTCGTCGACACGAAATTGCCCTCGATGTGCGACCATCGACAGTTCGCGACTACTCGTACATGAATAATATAACATAACGTAAAAGTAACATTTATATTATTTGTACGAGGGAAGAACTTGAAAAGGAACAGCAACAAAAGTAGCGCTGCAGCTTTTTCGAGAGATTTTTCGAAAATGTCTTTATAACTTCAACGCTCAATTACAGTCGCGCTCGCGTGGCAAAGTGAAGATCCTGTGCCGCGCGAGGAGTAAATGCGCTCGTGCACGACTGTCCGCAGCCTAACTGTAAACGGAAATTGAGTAAAATGATTTAATTGCGCGTCGAAAAGTAAAGGTATATAATACGCGTACATACATTACGTGTATGCACGTGCGTTTTTGTCCGGCGACGCGTCTTTTTTCTTTGTGCGACTGCACAAGAGGAGCAGCACGTCGTAATTTACTCCTCGCGCCAGCGAGCAAAGTGAGAGAGAAAGAGAGCTCAGCAAATTCGATATTCGAACTTATTTGAATTTTGCGCGGTCGATGGTGCGGTGGTAGCAGCCAGCCACATCGTCTTGGTTCCACGGCTGATCTCGAGAAAGATTAATACGCGCGTATGGAGCACGCCGAGGGCGGACACGCTCTTGTATATTACGCGTCGTGCCTCGGCCTTGTCCAATAAACAGTTGATAAGTTAAAATTCAGCAATACTACGCGCTTGGCTTGCACTGCCATACGAGAAAGACAGAGGGAAAGAGGCGGATATGTATAATGCACGCCTGCGTCTATATACATGTATGTGTATATCGCTGCTCGTGGTGCGCAGGTAACGAAACTCCCGTTTGATTAAGCAAAAGCAATTACTGTTCGCCAAACAACGAGGAGAGAGAAAGAGAAAGAGAGGACGCGAGCGCACACAGTCCCAGTACTCGTGCGAGTATTATATTCATTACACACACTCGCACTCACATGCACTCTCATATATACACACAACAGCAGCTGTGCGGGTGAAGCTCGCGCGCGTTTCCAGTAGTTTTGCAAACCCAAAACTTGTTTACTGACTCAGACAAACACATGTAACGCATGGTATACATCGACGACTGTATATGTGATGTGCTCAAGCCTGTGTACGTAGACTCGTTACTACCTACGCGCGCGTATACATGTGGATATAGGATACTCACGAATTCATATACACTAACGGCACGTCTTAATTAAAAAATTTCATTCCCCTTTAATAATAGAGGCGTTGCCGCGCGCACTCTGAGCATACGTACGGGCGCACATGGATCCATGACCGTGGCCGCCTTTTTATTATTTTTTTTTTTTGTTTAATTTCAGCCAATTTTTCTGCTCTTTGGTCTTCTGCAGCTGAACTTTTTAATGAATTCCATTAATTTATCTTTAAACGTATTGCCAGATGCGAGATTCAACGTGTGCCCTATGCGAATAGGCAAGGTTTGACTGATCTCTTTGCCTCGTTGTGATTTTCACGTGCGGATAAAAAAAAGAGCACATAGTGTAACTAAACAGAAGACCGCATATACATTGGGTAGGCTTTTTTGAGCAAATTTCGGCCTCTTTAAAATTCTCATGTCTCATTTTAGTGCTGCATCATACACGTAAGCTCGCATCTAGGCTCGGAAAAGAAAAATATGGTACGCGTGTACCCTCGCTGGCTCTTTGCAGAATCACATGTACCGCGGACCCGTCAAGAGCACGAACATACGCAAGCACACACATGCACGCATACGTCTAAAAATTGTATTAAGTCATCAGGGTAATGCCCGTAAAAAGCAGCTTGCAAAATGGAATGTGTAGCTCTCGGGGGTACTGCAGGCGGCGCGCCGAGTAGACTATAGCAGCGCAGGCCACAGTCACGATTGCAGTAGCAGCAAACGTAGCCGACGCGCCGGCTGAAAAAGTGAAAATGCGCCGTGACAGCGGCAGGTGGTGTGCAAAAATGTGAAATCTCATGCGTGAGTGTTCGTCTGTAGCTATACTGCAGCTATACATACACTCGACATTTTTCTACGTTCCAGCACGAGCAGAGCAGAGCTCGATGCAATTTATTAACAGCAACCGAAACAATAACAGAAAAAAAATAAAATGAAATAAAATAAACGAAGAGACGAAAAAAAGAGGCAGAGCTCGCAGCGTGTACACATGAACGCTCGAAGGCAGTCGCTCGCTTTTCGATTCGATGTATCCCATGCGGTGCATAGTCGGAGATCCTGCGCAGCCACTCGCCTCGCTATCTCGACGCGGAAGAAGCTGCAGCGGTGAACACAATTTTGGTCTCGCGCGACACTGGACAGGCTAGAAATACGATATCATTGCCGCTTTACGTAATCCGCGACTCGTTCACGCAGTTGGGATTACTCCGCGTTGGCCGCTGCATGCCAGCAAAACAAAAGCCAAAGAAAAGAAACGAGTCCGAGTCGGCTGTATCGATTTCACCAAGGCCCTGCAGGCCAATCTACTCTGCTCTGCTCTGCTATGCTATGAGCGTACGGATATAATTGTCGACGGATTTATGCTTCGGCGCGTAACTTATAATTGGCTACTTTGGCTACTTTGGACTCGGATGCACGCGTATTAATATTCCTTAGCTTCGAGCTCTCACTCACTGCTCGACGAGTAAAATCGCTCGATGCTGCTGTTGCTGCTGCATATCTCTACGTACACATATACTTTATTAGCTCGAGTGTCATCCGTATATGATGTACGATGTGCGCCTCGAGGCTGCAACTTTTTCGCAAAACTTGCCGCTGCTCGTGCAGCTCCGTCGTGGTACACGAGCAGGCTTAGTCGCTCGCGCTAGCCGAGAATTATTTTCTACCTCTATAGTCGTCCTCGCGAATCGAGAATCTTGACTCTACCACTGCAGACGTCTTCGTAATTTTCGACACGATCGTTACTCGCATTCGAGCGGAATTCGTTAGCTCGGCCGAACCGTTTCTACAATGGTCGCGTCAAAACTCGGCTCTGCCGCCGTTTCGTAATTGAGCGATGCTCGAGCTTGATGACGATGACTTTAATGATTGCACCGATGGATGCACACACACACCTATCAGAGTCACGTGTGCACTGGCTCGCTTTTAATTATACCGGTGAAAAATGCAGGCCCGCAGCTCATTCTCTCTTCTCGCTTCTCTCTGCGAGGCAAAAATTATACCGGCCGCACGTAGCACGCGATTTTGTACTTTTTCAAGATTTTCAAAAGCAGATAAGAGCGCGACGGACGGAAAAAAGTTTATAATCGCGTCGATTGAAACTTTTCTTGCCACTCGCATGCCAGACTTGCTAATATTTTAATACGTATATTATACTCGTGCTTGCTCGAGAGCTTACACGGGTAATTTTGAGAAAAGAGAGAGAGAGAGAGAGAATGAGGTAGAGTTCGTGACGCACACATAGCTTTTGGTCAATTAAAAAGTCGTACTTTATCTTTGCATACGGTGTAGACTGAAAAAATGTTATGCTCAAATACTGTACGCAAAGTTTGGATCATAGATCGAGAATGCAGAAATTACGAAGCCGACTTATCGTTTGGATACATTACACAAGAAAGAAGGACTTTTTAAAATAATTTTTTTTGCCTCGGACTAATACTAGCCGGGTATATTGTAGCTCCGCATGCGTTGGTCGTTTGTGCCGCTTTGTGAAAGGAAATGCCGTGGAGCGTGAAAATGTATACAGCAAGTGTTGCGTAAATTCGCTGCACGAGACACAGCACGCGTTGCGTCGCCAAGAGAGAAAGAGCGAGGGCGACAAAAAAAATATTCGATTAATTATCGAGCAATCATCCGTGGGTAACTAAAGTGGATTTTTCTTTTTTAATCGAAATGGATGCGCGTGGCCGCAAGCGAGGCAATCGATGAAAATCCAATTAGCGCACGAGGGTGCGCAGCCTCGCGAATAAAGGCTGCTACTATAACTGCTCCGCTACGAGCTCGAATTCTAATTTCGTTCATCAAGTCGACGACCAGGCGTCATGACAAAAGAGTTAATAATGGCATTTTATTAGAAAAGCGCGTATCGGTCGAAGCATCCTCGATTCTTGCGGAGAACGAATGATCAGGCACGTGGAGAATAAAATTAATATTCCGCAGCGGAGATTCGCATTATCTATATAGGCAAGGCCGCACTACTGCATGGCATGCATGTCGCGCGGGTGGCGCATTCAAGCTGACGCGGCGCTTCTTAATGGCTCGAACATACGTCTAATGATCGTCGAGCTGCCTCTCGCAAAGCTCATTCGCTCGGCTCACCTCGAATCATCCGGCGCATCCGTCCTCTAATCGTATAAGCATTACACGCGTTAGTTAGTCACCGAGGCCGTAGTCGAGTCGTAGTTGTCGCGCGCGCCAACGGCTTATTCGAAGCGTCACGTACGTCCCGCTGCGAGCTGGCTACGAGAAAAACTGAGCTGAAATGAAAACGAACAAAAAAAATTTATAAGAAGAAGCAATAAGTGCTCGACGCGCGAGACGAGCTTTGCTTGTCTTGAGAAAATCACGTCGAACTACAGCAGAAACGCTGAAAGAATAAAAGGTTTTCTCGCGCTTCGGTTTGCTCGCGTCGGGACAGAAGTGAGAAACAAACACAGCTGCACGAGCTATTATACGCTTCGCAGGGCTTGACCCGAGCCTCTTCTATGGGTACATGGAAATATATACCTATACGTACAGCATCAGAGTGCGGATAGATAGCGGCCGCTATGTGGTAAGGGTTGCCGCGAGGACAATGCGCCGTACCTGCGCAACCTAACTGCTGCTGCCGCTGCCGCTACGCCGTTCCTTCTCTCGCTTATCTAGGAGCATTAGTCGGTGCAAGTCCACCGCCACCAGTGCTCGTAACAAATGAGCCATGTAGAGCACCTTCAACCAGTTTCGGTCTCTGCTGCTTCCTTATATTCTTTTTCGCAGCTCTCTGCAGTGTTATGTAGCTGTGTCTCTCGAACGTCCTCGTCGTCTCCGTTTACGAAGCGTGTGACCGCCTAATCAGTACGTAATATTTCGAGCTTAAAATTCCCGCAATGCAGCAGCAGAATAGGACGGACACGCATACGCTCTTCCAACGGTATTATACTGCAGCAGCAGCCTATACTGCGACTCGCGATTTATGCTGCGTATTGTTAATAAAGGAAGAAGCTATCTTAGATATTTTCCAGCACTATCAAAGCAATAGTTTGCATTTTTTTTCTTCTAATACGCTGCATCCTTTGGCTGCGGCTGCTCTCATTGTATGCTGATTGTATTATATGGGTCCCACTGTCAGTTTGTATTTATTGAAATTAGCCTCTATCTAGCAGCTAAATCCCGAGGCCTAATGTACACTTGTTATAATGTACAATGCTCGTGCGTATTGTTTTAACGCCAATCGCGTAATTTAGACTGAATAAAGTCTAGAGAAAATTTTGATACAATTCATAGAACCATGATAATTTTAATACGTTGAAATTATTAATACTCAACGTATACCTGATTTTGTTTATACTTAAGCCTTTTTTTTTGTATTAATTGTTATTTTGTATTTTCAAATGACAACATTTTTTTGTCTATTCAGCTAACGCTTGCACTAGAAAAAGTATCGAGTATCTGCTACTCCGTGTCGTGGGGCTACTTGATGGTCTAAACGCAGGCTGCTACTCCCTTTACTCAACCGAGTAAATTTTACCAACTCCAAGCTAAGTTAGAAATCTATTTTACACGAACGCGTAAATTAAGCGGTCAAATTAAACACACATATCACACCCTCTGTATGTAAAGCATCACTTTGCTTGCTTAATGTATTTTCGTGTTGATAAAGTAAACACGTAGCTAGAGATTAGGTTTGCAGTAGAACAAGTATGGCTATTGTACAGTTCCTTTAGATGTTTAAAGATGTGCAGTTTATCTGCGCTATATGAGCCTGACACGCTGAGGCATCAGGTCTTTGGAAATGATTGTAAACTTAAAAAGTTATGATGTGCATGTATGCTCTTAGTTTATGCATTATAGCTTTGCTTGGAGCGACATCGATTGCGTTTGCAAAAAATTCCAACAATTTTTCTGTAAATAAATCATATTAAAAATGAACATGGGTTTCAGCGAGTTTATTTCTCATAAGCAGAGCGGCTTCAAAAGATCCACATTAAAATAATTAGAATTCGTATGATTTTCAGCGTGAACGGTACTCTTATTTAGAAGCCTTTTTAAGTATCACGTGGTAGAATTTGTCGAGGTGATGCTGGCATTTTTTTGCTCGGTAAAGCGTGGATAAAGCGCGAGCATTTTTGACTCTATCGCCGTCGTACGACGTCTACTGCGGGCTCGAGCGAGCGCATTTCTGCGAAGAAATCATAAAAACGAGTGGATATGAGCGACACGCTCGGTACGATAGCATCGAGGGTTTCAGATTTTAACGCGCTCGCCGCTACGTACGTGTACGAGACGAGTTGCTATCTTCAGAAAACAAGTGTAATTCACGCCGGGGAAATTAAAGCAAGCACGCGCTTAACGATCGAGTCGCGCGCGAGCTTTTTGTTGCTGCGGATCTTTTGGTTTTTATCAGTGAGCTGTGATCTCGCGCGTTTCGTGCACGAGTCTCGCGGGACGAAATAGTTTCAAGTTCGATGTCGAGCAGCTAGCACTGTCAAGTCGAGCTCCATAAGGCGAATAGTCATGCTCCGCGAACTGCAGCCCAGCTGAGCAAATACAATTGTCGAGTATAGCTTGAAATACGTCGTCGCTCTCGGACTGTTTCAATATGACAAGTCGCTACGGACTTGGTACAATGTAATATGCAGGAGGCGAGCGAATTTCGACTAGGTGTACTCTGCGCGATACACAACTATTATACGCATTGACTAGTTGGCGGGGTCACACTATAAGTCGCGTTGAGCGGTACCAAGACTCGATGCATCCTGGCTGAAAATTATGAAATATTTTCGCGTCGTTGGATCGTTGCAAGGTCGATGTTATCAACGTCGCTCGATAATCATCGTACAGTCGATGCGCATCCCACCCCCTATAACGTATATACAGTCATCGTTATGTGTACTCTGCTCTCGCTTATCCATCTTTTGCTCCGACTATTACACAGCGTAGAGATCATCTCGGCGAGCTAGGTCGTTACGCAGGACGTATATATATATACTCTTCGCCTGCGTAAGTCTATATATAAGTGAGAGAGATGGATGCTGCCCCGGGCGTCCACACAGACCGCTCGAAAATCTTGGTACTCGTCCGCGTGTACCTGCCATTGTCCATCGTTCGCTGACAATAGAAGTATATACGCGCGTGTATTTACTCTTGCAAATTGCCATGATCCTTCATATATATATGCTGCTCCGATTCGAGACTGTCTCGGATAGAATAATAAGCAACGAACGAGGCCGAAAATTACTTGGTCCAATCGCGCCGTTGCGATCACGCACGCAGCTGAGGTAGCGGGGATGCGGATAATATTCATCTACGCGCGGACTCGACTGATACTCGTCCACGGCCAAAGAGAAAATTCCTTGGAGCCACGAGCGCGTGGAATAGCTTCGCTTTTGCAGCAAAGTATATGCTGTATACGGCAGCGAGTATGATGCTGGTTAATTCGAGTATATATACATAGGCCTGCTGTTTTCTGCTGCTGCTGCTGCTGCTGCTGCTCTGAGCCTCGGCATCTTTATGTGATAGGGCGCGCGATATCGCAAACTCGAATCTCTTTCTTTCTCTCTCTGACAAATACCTGGCCTGCACATATACCGCGCTCTGCTACGCTATACTTGCTATTGCTCCAGCCAGAAGAAGAAGAAGATGCTTATCTCTTTCTGCTCTGTGCGAGCTCGTCCATAGCACACGCGCGCGCGCGCACAGAGGAGGAGCAGCTCGTTTCCTCGATGTCAACCTTTATAACAGCCGTGTCTTTTATTCTCTCTCTCGGTCTTTCGAAAAATATATACACAAAAAAAAAGAAGAAAATAAAAAAAGTCAGCAGCTCGTCTCTGACTTCTTTTTGTGCGAGGCCAACAGTATTTATATACACACTCGGTCGCGCGTGCACGTGCGGTCCCGCAGCATCCTCTCTGCTTGCCTCGTGCTACATAGCCAAGATTCTATGCGTGTTGCGGTGGCTGCAGCATTCGTTAACCGAAGGGAGGATTTTTCGGCCGACTTATATATAGAGGCGTCCGCGCGCGATGAAAAGGGAAGTGGTTTTTTCGGCGGGCGCGCACTGGCTTTGGGGCAGCGCACACGTACGCGGTGCGACTTACCACGAGCTGCTACTCGCTTATTTATGAAAGAAACTCGAGACGCTCCGAGCCAAGTGTATTTACGAGCGCGCGTGACTGCCGCTCTGAAAGGATCATCTTTGACGAGCGCGCGGTACACGCGGAAAATTCGACCCAACGATCCATCCAGCGATGCATCGATATATGCCATAAATCGACTCGAAACACCATTAATACGAATTAATGCATCGTGCACGCGGCAAGACATACCCAATACCTATATTATAGCATCATTTACACCTCTTCGATCGCAAATTGCCAATAGCCACGATACATTGTACTCGGCTTGGCGCGATGATTTTTTGGGGTGGAGACAAGACGATTTCCTTCTTCTTTTTTCTGTTCGTCGACGCACAAATTCGATCGAATAAGCAACTGCGCGCTATACGGAGTTTGCCGAAGGTGCGGCCCGTCGGAAGGCGGAATAAGAATTATAGCCCCAAGCTGCCAAGCAAAGCAGATCCTAACTATTCCTTTAATAGTTAAAGCGCTCAGCTTGTATGTACACATACATGATACATATTTATGTGTATAATAATAAACAGTAGGACAGTATAGGCACTTTTTCCTCTCGCCTTATTCTATTTTGCTGCTGCTCCTGCGGCTGTGCGAATGCCTGTATTCCTGTGGGATTTCGCACACAAGAGGAATAAATAGCTGTGGCGATGGTTGTGGCTGCTGCTCTTGAGCCTGTATACGCAAGAAAGTAGATTAGGATACTGCTAGCTGCAAAGCCAACGAGAATTAAATAATAGCGTCGAGCCGTACAACAGACGATGGCTTATGTATAAATTGGCGGCATCGGCACACGCGTCCCGCTTACAGATGCAGCAGCTATGTACCCCCACACACACACACACACAAGTACTCTACGTAATATATAGTGCACGAGGAACTCTCGGTTCCATATAAAAGTAGGAAAGGAATTCTAGTCACTGGTACTTGCTCTGGTGGCCATCGCAATGCATTCTCTTATCTGCGAGCACATTTGTATACTCACACGGAGGTCGTACATGCATGGAAATAAAATAAGCGCAAAGAGAATCTTCCGCAGCCGCGTAGCGCACCACCACCTCGAATCTCCTCGCGATATCCACTTGGTCCTCGCGCTCACGTTCGCATCGTCCGTTTTTCTGACATATATATATATATATATATAGAAGCGCGATGGCCTGCGCGAGCCAAAATGCTTCGTTGGCGGCATAGAGCGCCGAAAAAGTCTCATCTCGTTCGGCCTATAAATATGCCGATATATAAGTACGTGTTTGCATAGGTGCGGGTCGCATAATGGCTCCCCGCTCGAGCTATCGCAATATCCCAAGCCGTCGAGCTGCAGTCGCAGTCCATTTCCACGGACTGGAGGCACTGCTGCACATACGTACTGCCGCCTGCAAATAGAAACGTTTCGCAGCGTAGGTGGCGGGCTGCACCGAATTGCCGCATCGACGAGAGGAACGAAATTTAGCTCGCTAGCTCGGTGACTCTTTTTCCCGTCGACTTGCTTGCTCGACTCGCGCGCAAACGTCCAATAGTGCTTCCCGTACCCAACGTGTTCGTACGTCGCTCCAGCAGTGCATATTATATTTACACGTGTATACTCGTACATGCATACCCAGGCGAACGATGCGCTCGATAAAATTTAACAGGCCTCCACGCTAGAAGCAGCTAGCAGCGCGGTGCGACGTGCAAATTGACGCTGCGCACATGTGCGTGTGTGTGTGAGTACCGAGCAACTTTATAGTTTCTTCATCAGGCTGCAGGAGCCATCAAAAGGAGCTGCCTTTGACTTTATACGACTTTCTCGTATAGCGTAGCGATCGCGAGGAATAATCTTGCCACTTGCCCAACTCTATTTTCGGTTTGCGAGGGCTGTACTTGCGTATACGCAGCAAGTAGACTTGATTTTTAAGAATGCGTAGATAATACAGTCGTTGCTAGAATAGCGCTTATATATCGCACGCAACGCCGGGAAGAAAAGTATGAAACGAACCAAGCGTGTAATGAATAAACAACAAGAAGTGCGCGCAAAAAATCTCGCACATACGCAGATAGGTGCGGAACCGAAAGAAGAGAAGACAAAAAAGAGAGATGGAGATATAGAGTTGCTTGTTTATATATAAAACGGTGCATACGCACGTAAGGGAAGAAGCGCGAAGAAAAAAAGACGGCACTCGACGAGTAGCTCTCTCCCTCTCTCGGCTGTTGCGCGCGCAGATGCTATCTCACAGGATAGCTAATTAAGAATACGCGTCAGCAGACGCACAACAAGTCTATATTATAATGGCTGGGCGATGCGTATGCCTGCACGATCTTAATCATCGGCCTTAGCTAATAAACACGTCGTAAAAAAGATAGCTTCCCGTCAGCTCTCACTGCCTCCGATATTCACGCATCGTATGTATATATACATATACGTACGTTAGCGCACTCGCGAGCAGGTGGATCGAAAAAATCATTCTTCTTTTTCTCCTTTTCTTGCTGTGCATCATACGCAGCAGCAGCAGCAGCAGCAACAGCAACGGCAGAAGAAGAAGCTCAAAGATGTACGATGCAAAGTGGATTACGCGTACGTTTTATGTATATATGTACGTGCAAAATACGCGCGCCTTATCGTTTATATACGAACTGCCAAGTACTGGGCCAAGTTCGGACCTGCTGCTGGTGCAGCGCTGCAGCGGTGGCTATATACGTCCGGGGATCGCGCTTATCTCGTTCGCCGTGGCAGGATTACACGCTCGGCTAGATTTATCGGGTTTCGATTTTTCCTGCTGCCCAAGGCTGCAACTTGCTCCTGCACTAAACTGCATCAGCTCATTTGTGTGTGTGTAGCAGTACCTGCATGCACCTTTATACATGTACGAATGCTGCTGTGCAAGTGTAAACAGCTACTGCGCACTTGAGCGTGCGAGAGAAAAAACCTCGGCTGCTGTTTACTTGCCACAAGTTTCGTAACAAAAACGCCCAAACGAAACAAAAG